>OY855906.1:4540000-5140000 GCA_963693305.1 Meandrina meandrites
TTGGAATAATTAAGCCAAACGAAAATTTTAGAGAACAAACAAAACCGTCCGAAAATTATGGGACATGATAAAAGTTAGCACATCAATTCCGAAAATTCTAGGGAAACTTTATGGTTTTCCGAAAAAATTTGAGAAGTCTAGAGCGTCGCTGGGAAAAAATTTCGAAATTCTTAGGAGGGTCTGGATGGGGGGTTACAAATATCAGTTGTCAGTTAAAATTATGGCCATTTGTCAGTTATCAGTTAAATTTTAGGCCATTTGTCAGTTGTCAGTTAATGGACTATTAATAATTAACCATTTAGCTTAATCATTAATTTTTGACCCAAAATGTAGCTAAAAAGGTAGCATTCAGAATGTAAATTATATCATTTATATTGAATTTTGGTGCTGAAATAATTGCAACTCCAAGCGGCTTTTGTTTCTATACGGCCTTTTAATCAAGGCAAGTTACTACTCTCCGTCACACGAACCTCTGCTCCAGGGGGTCACTCCCTTACATAAGCTATAGATAGATAGATTTATTAGCAAATTCCTTGCAGCCGCCGAAGCGGCTGAATTACGAAATACTTTACAATAAAATTTATATTATACAAGATAAAATATTACAACCTAATTATAATTGAAACTATGGTTCATAATGAAAGTTTTCCTAAACCTATGTGTCTTACAGATCGGTAGCTCAAAGTATCTCCGGGATCGTGTGCAGTAAGTGCACTCGTTACGTGGCGGCAGTAGATCATATAGCTTATGGCTTGGGTCTTCCATAATTTGATCGAATAAAGTTTCGCTCAGCACCTGTCTTCTCTCATACAGTGAAGTGATGCCTGCAGCTACTAGAGCTTCAGCATAAGATAGATTAGGATATATTATCCGCAATGCGCGCTTTTGCAGTCTTTCCATATACGTATGTGTGGCCCCAAAGCCAAACGGTATGGTTTTCGAGCCCTTTTGGTCTGAAATAGGGTATAGAATATTACCATTTTGGTCTGAAATAGGGTATGGTTTGTGCACTCTGGTGACTCTAGTTAGCAACTTTTGGAAGAAACTATTCTTATCGTTCTTATCATGCACCTTGAGGCCCTTGTTAATTTTAAGCAAAACGAAGCAGTTCCTGGATACAATGTGGTCTGAAATAGGTTATCGATTTTGGGGTCAGATCTAAAATAGGGTGGGGGAAATCGTATATTTTGGTCTAAAATAGGGTGAAGGGGTTTCGTGAAGCATGCCGCACACACCCCACACGAATTTTTAAAGAGTATCCTCCGGGCTCCTGCTTGCCGAGCCCAAAATTCCTTTCCAACAATTAGCCAATCAAAACTATCCTTCAAAATATTGAAAACAAACAAATATGGGAAGAGGTCTTTATTACGATTAATTTGATCGGGTTTTGTTTAGCAATGCCTCGATGGTGATTGGCCTAGATGAAATAGTCGGAAAGGAATATTGCACTCGGGCTAACGGGTCTATTACAGGCACTTGTTGAGAAAGGAGTAGTGACAATAAAACTACTGTGTGAGAGGCTACATTGCAAAAACAAAAAAAAATATGTATTTCCTCAAGTTTAATTTTCAATCAGGTTATGGGTCATACGGTAAATTATTAACGAAATATGGCACTCTACCATCCTGCTGCTAAGATTTAGCATAAAACATGCATTTGTTGGACGAAAAGAGTCATACAATGTTATTTACAACGTTGTTTTGTGGATATTAAGAACAAACAGTCTTTTGTCAGTTGCCAGAAAAACTCACTACAAATGTCAGTTGTCAGTTAAATTTTAGGCGATATGTCAGTTGTCAGTTAAAATTTTGGCCATTTGTCAGTTGTCAGTTAACCCCATCCAGACCCTCTCTTAGGCGACCTTCCATCCGAACAGATATTTTACCGAAATATTCCGTTGGGTGCCCCTGGCCTAAGAGGTCTCAACAAGAAGAATAGCATGTTGAAGAAATTTGTGTCAAAAAGATTTCAACGATTGAGATACCGAAGTCTTCAAAGCTCCATCGCTATGTTAATAAGGTGAGAAAACTTTATCACGCACGATATAAATGTAATAACAAACGCGATCCAAAGATAATGAACTTAAATAAAATGGCTATACCTAAGAAAGCTTATTTGTTGTCTTTCTTTAGCAGGCATTATCACAAGATAATGAAACTAAAATGTAAAGCACGTCGATATTTATCTTTGTTTTCTTGCAATTGTGTGAGTCATATGACCAATTATGTAAACTTCAAATTAAGTAAAGACGTTGAGAAGAATCCAGGACCTACTGATCAATACAACACTGATCATCATGAAGTAATAATTAGACCTTTTATGCAAAATCACAGCTCACCAATGCAATTGACCTCTGAGAATTTGATGCAGTCAAGATTTAGGTGAACTTGGTTTACAATCAATAGATGTTGGCAGTGCAGGTGATTGTTTCTTTAGATCTGTATCACATCAATTATATGGCAATGGCGACCATCATATGCATATACGTACTGCTGGGGTTCAATTTATGAGAGACAACCCAGAGAGATTTATTGAGAGCAATAGCAGTAGTATAGAACATGGGGGTACCAGCACAGATTTAAAGCATTGGATTTTTGTGCTCGTATTTTGTGCTCGTAATTAGCAATGGATTTAGCAATGGATTTAGCACTGGATTTAGTAATGAATTTTTTTTTGCTTGTAATTTAGCAATGGTTTTAGCACTTGAAATTTTATGCTTGGTTTTTTGCTTCAAAATTATGTGGAAACTAAAAATGAAAAATATTACTGAAAGTCAATACTGGAAAATTATGTTCTTAAAAAGCTTTAGATTTTTAAGATCAATTCATCCAATACTAAATACCAACATGGGTTAAAAAGTATACTATACTCTTTTTTTAAAAAAATGGTTATTGAAGTGCGTTTAAAAATGTATACAAGTGTAACCATTAATTAATTCAAAACTGGGTAAAATTATGTTCATCAATTTTTCCAATACTAAATACTATCATTTGATACAAGTATTGATTTATTCAAGCAAGTATACAAGAATTTAAACAACATTTAAAACAAAGGTGTAAACTATTAAAGAATATGATCTTCTAAGCCTTGTTACTCCATTATTTTTCAAACTCTGATGTAATATAAGCAAATATATACTGAAAACATAGCGAAGCATATATGATGTTTGATTTTGAAAAATCAAACTCCATTTTAAAATGCTCATAGTTCAAGAATATTTTTATATTTTATTTAAAAGGTGTAAACTATTATATTTATACTATTTCACAGCATCTAGCTATGGTCTATTATATGCTTATAAGCATTGTTACTCCATCTTTTATCTGATTGTTGGGTATTATAAGCAAAATCATAAATTTAGATTATAATTGGTTTATTATGTTTACTATTAATGAATGAAATCATTTTTTTTATTTTTTTAAAAAATATGCTAGCTATTAAGTAGTTTCTGAATCAGATGATAAATCTGTTTCGGAAGATGAACTATTACTGTTTTCATCTTCATCAATTTCAGCATCAATTTTATTATGAGAATCTTTTGGACCTACCTCAGTAATTTTAATATCATCATCAGTTACTTGAATGTAGATATTTTTCATATTTTGTTTTGAAATAAGATCTTTATAATTCATTAAATCATTTGTATGTTTTTTGTGCCATTTAATAAGCATTGGTATACTGTCATGTGCCTCTATATCATTTTTGGTTGATGCTTTTAAAATTATGCGTTTTAATTTCCGATTAATATGATTTATTTTGTTTTGAGATGCTGTTAAATTTAATATATTTGACACATCATCACTAAATACTCGACAATCAAGCGTTTTAGCCATTTTTTTTGTTTTACGTAAGTTGCCCATGCTATATTATATAATGAGGAAATTAATTTTTATATATTTTTTGTGCGTTTTTGTATCATTGATTTTATTCTTTGCTGAAATCATTATCATCATTATCATCATTATCATCATTATCATCATTATCATCATTGTCGTCATCACTGTTTTTTACGCAAACATATTTTAGTTCTTTTCTCAATTCGAAATCGTCTTCATAATCATCATCGCTATCTTCATTATTGTTATTTTTTATGCCAGCTCTTATTAATCCCTTCTCTAAAATGTCTAGTTTTTTGTCAATGATTTTTTTATCGATTAATAAATCTATTTTTTTATTAATTAGATTGTCATATTTTTCCTTGATTAAATTGAATCTGCTTGGCATTTTTATATATAATATATATATATTATATATTTAAATCAATTTTTTATTGCGTTTGAATTAATAAAGTATACCATATGCGATGGTTTCGTTTTCACATCTTAATAATATTCCATAATCAAGATGGTTGGTAGTGTTTATTTTCAATGAACATGATATGAACTTGTTTTTTGAATTATTTTTTGTTATGAAATTGTTTACATCATTTTCAATTTTAATGAACTCGACATGATATGCTTTATCAAGACTGTGTAATATGCATTTATATCCTATTGTGATTAGTTTTGGTATTTTATGGAAAAATAATTTAGCATTTACGATATTATCAATGGGTTTAATGCTTATTGATTTTCTCTTATGTATTTTAATGTTTTTGAAGATATCAAATAAGCAGTAGTTGACGAGATTGCTATCGTTTTTAGATATATTGAGGTTTAATTTTGGTGATATTGGAAAGAAAATCATTTTTTCATATCTATGTTCTTTGTAAGCTTTTTTGACATGAATGACGATTTTTTCATAAGTGTTATCTGTTGAATCTATGAATTCTGATTTGTTTATACATATGATAATTTGCTTGATGCCATTTACTCTGGTTATTAACAGGCCTTCTGACAGGGTGCGGGAGTGCGGGACCGCACAATTCGGTCAAACCCGCACAATTCCTGAAAATCTGCGAAATCCCGCACAATATTGAAAGATTTGCTTAAAAAACTAATTAAATCAGTATTCCTATCGATTGCCGAGACCTCAAGAAGGTTTATAGGCTATGTTTAGGCTATTTATCTTCCAAAACAATGGAGAAGTCCGCCGCTTTCCGCGACTGAAAAGCTCGAGTGGATATAAACATTGAAGTACATGTATTTGTTACTGAACGGTACCCTGTGCGTGACATTGTGGAAAAAGGCGGTGTTTATATTTTCCCAACTATTTTAATTTTGCTCGTTCGGTCTCTGAACAAAACCACAAACGATCCTTAAAATAGATAACAAATGATGTGTAACTCGGACATTTCACGCTCATCTTGGCTGTTACAACAGTTGTGGGCGCGTAGCTTTTGTAGACAACGCCGTGTCGCCGTTTAAAATGTATGTTTCCTTCAAAAAAATCATGCCGCTTTTTCCCCAACGCGTTCGCTTCCTCGTTCAGTTTAAATATATACACCGGACAGCAAAGACGAAAGGCCGAAGCAATGTATCACCGCGCCGAAATGGCTGTCAATTTGTCATAACTTTTAAAATATTTTCGCAAAGGCGAACGCACTGATCAAATTAGCGAATTGACAAACAAAAGCGCTGCAACTTCGGGCAAGAGAAAATCATTAACATCTGATCAAGAAACAGAGTTTATTTTTTTGTTTGATCCAAGTGAAGGACATTTTAATTCAGGAATACAAGTTCTACGCTCTTATCTGTCTTATATCTACTGTAAGTTTTTGCTAAAAATAAAGTGTTATCAAATTTCATTTAGCAAGCAAAGAAATTTGCATACTGATCTCGGCTTGTTGTTGTGGTTTTTGCAGCAGTTTAAGACATTTTTGTGTGAAGAAAATGTAAATCTTTACAGGAAAATATTCACTTTGCCTGTCGAAGAAAGTAGAACTTGTTCATATCGGAAACCTTTTATTTCGAGGTGGAATTACGGTTTGTTAAACTTCATCGATCGTGTCACGCAACGTGAATTTGTTGATACAATTAACTTTGGCCAAAATAGTCGCAAAATGGAGAATGTTGGTCAACGTTAATTGCCAAAGTAAGAAAACAATAGTTGTCTTTTTCATTTATCCAGAATTTCTTTCCTGTCAGGTTTTTTTGGGGGCCTTGTAATTGTATATATACTAATATTTGACTGTTCACACGATTGCGCAGTCCCGCACAATCGCCGTTTTTCACCGCACAATTGGCCTCCCAAAACCCGCACAATTTTCTTTTTTTTCCCGCACCCTGTCAGAAGGCCTGTATTAAGCTGTGCTCATATCCTTGGTTTATACTATTTATTGTTTCATTAGGTTTTGCTGATATTACAAGCAGAGCTATATCAGCAATTGATGAATTTTTTATCATTTCATTTGTAAGATTTTTATGCCCAGGGTTGTTTACAATTATATATTCATTACCTTCAATAATGAATTTTTCTAATGTTGAATGAATTGTTATTCCTTTTTCTTTTTCATCATCGTCAGTATCAATGAGATTCGATAGCCATTGCTTTGATTCTTTGATGGCTTTATTAATTTCTCTATTACTTATTGCTTCAGTGTTGATTAAAATGCGTGATATCAAACAGCTTTTACCAACATCTACACCACCAATACATGTAATTATCATTCTTATATATAATATATGATATATTTTATTTTTTTATATTATAATGACCATAAGCATGACTGTTTATACCATCTTCGAGTATATATCTTTTATCATCAAAACAGCTAAGACTGACCTTATTTATCTCATAGCTTCCTAATTAATGTTTGTCACTTCTTATAGTTTTCATTTTATGATGCATTTGCATTTTGTTTAATAGAGTATTTTTATAGTCTTCATGTTTTATATTCTTTTTAACGACGCATTTTTTATTTCCTTTTGCTGTCTTTATTTCTTGATTATTGTCTTTTGTATAGCTATACATTTTAGATTTTAAGCCGACGAATTCTGTTATTGGTTTGCCACAAGCTTCATCCTTGAATTTACTGATTGTTTTTTTATTTGTTTCATCGAAGAATCTTGAGCTTTTATCATATTCACTAAAATCGAATTTTTCTTTATCATTGAAAAAGTCTTGATATACATCATCAGCTTCAATCTCATATGTTAAACTGTCAGTATCAGTGAATAGTAGCTTAACATTATCTCCATATTTCTTTTTGATGTAGTTGTAATGGAAATCATACATTAACGTCTTACTTAAGTCAAGAATGCACATACCTATGTATGAAGGTCTATTTAAAATCAATGTTTCTTTGATTTTATGAATAGCAACCAAATTCTCATTAAATATTTTACTACTTACGAAAGTTGGTTTAGAAGCCATTTTCAATAGTTTCTTTTCATCTGTTACGAGCCTGACGTCGACTCTTTTTCTGAGATTTTCCATTGTTTTACCATATACGGAATTATTCATAAGTTGCATTCTTACGTTTTTCAGTATTAAAGTCTATATATTGCTTAAGCCATGGAGATTGGTTAAACTCAAGAACCCTATGAACTTTTTTAATTTTTAATCCAAGATCAAGGTATAACTGGAGGCTTCTATAATGAAGTACATACTTTTCTTTGTTATTCAAGGTAGGTATCAATTTATGAACTAACCCCGTGGATATATTGTATTTGTCTGCAATAGTTTTGCAATAATCGGAGAGCATGTCTTTAGTTACTTTAACCTTTTCGGGAGCTAATGGGTAATCGTTATGATGGTCATGCAACTCTTTGGGGTATTCAAGATCGACTTCAAGTATCAAACCTTTCTTACTGTCTTTTTCATACTTGGTAAGGTTTGTATTATCGATCTGCTTTTCTGTCATCCATCTGAATCCTCCTGTTGGGAGGTATTGTGACATAGCCCAACCATATAGATTATTAGCATCGAGATACATGATATACTTTGATGGCTCCTTTTCATTAAAATTTTTCATGTACTTGTTGTTTGCTTTACTATATCGATTTGCTATGTAACTAATACCACCTCTCATACCTTTTTCTATAAATTGATACATATCTATGTCTGTCATTAATTCTAATTTTATGTTAGTCATTTTTAACATTGAATCCCATGATATTAACCAGGTGATGTGAAATAATGACATGGATCAAGCTTATAATACTGAAGGCAGGTCTTACGAAAGCTTTCAAATACATCAGCCAGCAATAGGATATCACTTTTTAGGTATAAATCATGATATTCACCCATGTTTTTGAGATTGAATGTATTCCAAACGTTTTGAGCATGTTGATAAGCTTCATAAGTTATGTGCTCATCATTTAATATACTGTAAAAGTCTTCTTTGGATGGAAGTTGTTTATTGAATTTATCAAAGCTGTCCATATAGTCATAAGGATATAATCCTTTTCTACACATCAGATCAAGCTTTTTACCTTTAAAATTTTGGGATGTATATTTTAATGATTCTCTTGGAAGATTACAGACTAATTTATCCAAGCTAGAGCCCATGAATTGGAAACTATCTATAAATGTAAGATGATTACCAAGCATGAAAGCCATATATTTTTCAATATTATTGGGTATAGCATTGATAATCATTTGTTTTTCTTCTCCTTTTTTATTTTTGTATGTATCATTCTTGACGATGGCACCAATTTCCTGCATAATAAAATGACTGTCATACCCTCGAAGATTATGAAATATTACAGGTATTTTTATTTTATCAGGATCTACTTTGAGTTTAAGATTACATTCTTGGTGTGCTGAGCGCGCTAGCCTCTGTATTTACTAGTAATATGACAATGATCTCGAACCCGTATATCATCAACAGTATATTCTTTATTACAGATATGACATGATGTTGCTTCTTTAAATTTTTTTTCATTATCAGTGGTCATTTTTAATGGTTTGTTGAAGAATTTTTTCATTGTATTTTTACAGTATTTAACTTCCTCAAGCATCTTTTCCATGAATTTGTAAACAGCATTTTTACCTCTGTAAATTTGTACTGACTTGCTATATTTATCATCATAGCAACAGACGACCTTATATAACCATATCCACAGTCTGTATGCTTCTGGTATGCTTCGGTATATGAATTTTTATCATTTAAGGTTTACAACTAGAGATCTTTTCTGTTATGGCTTCAAAGTCGGCATATATTACAAAAGGTACAGCTTGTTGCTTATGATAATTTTCGAATTTGAGTATGTTTTTACCCTTCTCAGGCATTTTTACTGCTTGTGTACCATTTATGACTAAACAATTATCTTTATGTTCAGTTAGTACTCTTTCTAAACTAAAACATTGAAGACAGTGCATGCAGAAATGCTTTTTTTCTTTATGTTTAGTTTGTTTTAAATTACATGAATTTATTGAAGTCTTCAATTAGTACATAATGTTTATTATTATCTTTTGTTATCAGCAGTAAATTTATTTGATCTTCAAACTTTTCTTTAGATATGTATATTGGAAATGGTTGCTTTTCTTCATAACCAAATACATTGATGTTAATGTCGTTTTGTTTTTCAATCTTATTATACTGCTTATTGGTTACAGGAAATTCAATTCTATCATAATTTAAGTTGTTGACATATTGTTTATCTGATTTTTTAATCCTTTGTGGGTTTTTTATTTGAGAATTTAAATGCCTCACATGGCACCATAAAAAGCATTTATTATCATTATTTTGTAAATTGATTAAACCCTTAGCACTATTTCTAAGCTCTGTTGGTAGTTGAATATATGAGGATCCTTTCATAGGTTCATATTTAACAATATTTAGATAATGTGCATCAATAGATTGAATAGTCCAACCCGAACCTTCAGATATCCATTGAGCTACAAAATTTAATATCTGCTGTTCAGATAATTTTAGTGAATCAGGAATATCCAATTCATTAATTATTGTTTGTGTTTTGCCATTAAAAAAAGCATTTTTTTCAATAAAACCCTCATTAGTCATTTTTGTGAATGTCAACTTTAGAGTTTCAATAAATTTCAACCCTTTCATTTCATTTAGCAATTTATTTATGTGATTATTTATAGCTAAGCTTGTGTTTTGGAGTTGTAATAGAGGATCTTTATTATTTTTTATACCAATTTCAAAGGATTTTGTATATCCTCTTAAAGCTTTATCAATTTCATTTATTTTAGTTCTGGGCTTTGTTGTTGGTTTGGGTTCATCCTTAAATTCAGAAGGAGGAGCAATGATATTTTCTTCATAATCTTGAACCATATCGCGGACGCTACGAGCTCTGGGAGTTGGTTTTGGAGGTCGTGCTTTGTATATCCTTGGCTGATTCGCTTTTAGTGATAAAATGAGTTTTATAAGGTCGGTCTTAGATAGCTTGTTGAGATCAGATTCGTCCATATTAATATTAGTTGAGATAAAATTTTTTATCAATTGACCATCATCTACATGAGTCGAAATCAATTGATTTTTTGAGGTGTGTTCATTTTCCATTTGTTTATAATTTATAGTATCACTATCTTCTTAAGTCATTTATAGTAAAAATGTATTTTTTATGCGTTTAAAATGTTGAACTATTATTGCAGACAACCAGAAATAATATATTTTTGGTTACCATAGCAAAAATGACAATATATTGTCACATAAAAATTCATTCAACGGATATCAAATCAAATTTATCATCTGTTTCAATTGATTTGAGTAATACATTAGTGATATGCTTTTTCGTTTTGCAATGCATCCATTTACCAGCTAATGAATAATCGCGGTTATCACATGCATCACATATCCAGCTCTTTGCAAGCATATATTTTGTCTTGCTCTTTCTAATAGCATTTTGTCTATCTTCTTCATTGGTGTGTTTTACTCCTCGTGTCATTAATATTACTATATGTTTTTTCTTCTTAAGTAGTTTATAGTACGTTTAAATAATATTAAGCCATAAAACAACACAGTTGTGGCGTGACGTCATGTTATTGTGATTTTGTAATTCATAATGAATTGAAGGATTTGAATGATATTAAGCCACAAAACGCCACAGCTGTGTCGTGACGTCATATTGTATTGGTATAAAAAATATAAAAATAATTGTATAGAATGAGTTGTAATTCGCAAATTCACGATGAATTAAAGAATATGGATGAGTCTAAATGTTTTTATTGTGATGAACTGTTAGAAGAAGGTGATAAAATAGTCGAGCCATGCTGTAGTGAACTGAATGTAGGTAATAAAAACGGTATTAATGTCTGTCTAAATTGTGGATTAGTTCATGGATACGAATATGGTATAGAGTACCTTGATTTTTATGAAAATATGTATCGAATACGACAAAAATCAGCATACAAGCGATTTTATCATATCGAGAATACGCTGAATTCTATTTGCTATGAGAATAGAATAACATTGACTTATAAACAAAGGGATAAAATTTATATGACATTCGAAATAATTGGATCTGTTATTCCTTCAGTTAATAATCTCCGAAGACGAATTATCAGCACAAAATATATCCTCGCGCAGTTATTTAAATTACTTGATCTTCCATTTGAGTGTATAAAAATTACGAAATCGAGAAAAACGCTTGAATTTTATAACCGATATTGGGCAAAGATTTTAGAATTGAAATTTGATAGTATCATGCACATTATCAGACAGTGAATTTTTTATCGTATTTAAGCAGATACCGATCGATTATTGGAGTGTTATCACTTATGTAGTCATCGGTGTTTTTCATCGTTATTAGGATATTGGATAGGTTGAATTCACCCGTTCGCAAAATAAATTTTATTGTGTTAAGTATATGCATATAGGATTGGTATGCATATATACAATTTTGAATTTTCAAATCGAGATTCTGATGTTGCATACAAGCTTGTATTAAGAGCGATATAGTGCTAATAGCAACCAAACTGATACCGCCTGTGGCAATACTCGAAGCTATTGAGCTAGAAGCAAAAATAATAGACAGGGAGTTTCCGAGTAATTTCCATTTTTTGAAGCGTTTTACTGCTTGCTTATAAGCCCAACATTTTTTATGATATACTTTATAGTATTCTTTTAATTCTTGAATTTGCGCTTGATTCAACTTGTCACTGATATGATTCCATTCAAATATATTTTTGCGTTGTTTTGGCATATATATTATGTGTTTAGACTATGTTTATACAATAAATTAGATAAAATAAACTCCATCTCCTCTTTCAAGAAAACAAATTTTATTGAATTCCTTTGAAGAAAAACTGTAAGCATTGGTCGATATTCCTATTCGTTTTATTTTATAAGGCAATTCTATTATGATATTTCTAGTATTAACATTTCTTACATTGACGGTTTTGTCTATATAAGCTCCATTTACCAATCCATATCTTACATTATTACCATTTTTCATGATCCACATAAAAAGGTTTTTATTTTGATGTTGACTTAAAACACTTAATTGATGATTATTATTGTTTTGATTGTCAATGATGAGTTTTTGGTTATTTATGCTATAACGAGGATCACTATAAGTGAATTTTTTGTCATTAGTAATACCTCCAAAACCAACAAGATTTTTTGTTGCATCTGTGAATGCTGTGTTATGTTTAAAGCTGATAAAAATTGTATATTTATTTGTACTAATTGTTTTGCTTAATGAAATCACAGATCCATTTAAAACAGTTCCTAACTGTTTATTAAACAATGATAAATCGAAATCATCTTTCATATATTCAGTTATATATAATATAACCATTATCGTTTTGGCATTTTACATATTTTACTTCAGCACCAAATGTATCATCTACTATGAAATTATTTGCATTAGTAATATCAAAGAAAGTTTCGAAAATTTCTGTGTAATAACTTTTGGGTTGTAATGGCTTTATTAAAGTTCCGATAGAATCATTAATATTTTTTGTTGAATTTGATATCGCAGTATTCAATTGTTTCAAATTTACGGCCCCAGAGTCATCATTTGTGTTATCTCCTAATCCAACGATTTTATTACCCTGCATGTCAATTTCTTCATTAAAATAGACGAATCCATTTTCAGTAAAATATAAAGCATCATATAAACCAGGATTAATATCTGATTGAAGACTTACAACTCCATAAATGACGAAATAAGTTTGAAATTTGGATGGATATGATACACCAGCATTCAATTTGATTTCGATATCTATGAACAAGTAATTGTTATAAGCATTTTGACTTTTGGTGAACTGACAAATCAATCTTGAATACTTACGTGAAAATAATGTTTTTTTCTTGACGTTATGAACTGTTTCAACGGAAGAAACACCATTCAAGAAGATGCTTTCTACATCGGAACTTGACCAAATCAATTCAAAACATAAAGTATAATCATCATTGTAAAGTGGGTACAAATTGACACCAATTCTAGAGCTATAATACCCTTTTGAAGTATCAAGGAGAAGATTCATATCAATAGTATTTTTATTGATTTGATGTGGAGATAAATTATATTTTTTAACGTCTCCTAATTCGACATCATTCTCTTCAGTTAATTGACTGTCATGGTATTCCATAACATACCTAAATACATTTTCGTCATTTGCTGTTACAACAGTTTTGCTGATTTGTGAGTCTACATATTTTTTATTGACAGCATCAGTGTCATTCGTCGGTTTTTCAAGAGAGATTATTTTATTGTTTCCCATATCTAAATCACCAGTCATGATATGAGAACCATCAATCAAAACCACAGAAGATGTATTAAATGTCACTTTCTGAATTTCACTATCAACATAAGCTTTATTGGTAGCGCTTGATCGAATCGTATAGTGGATTTCCTAAGTAATATATTTGTCTTTTGCTGTCTGTATGAAATGAATTGAATAATATTGAATTTTGCAGTTGACCTCCAGCTTCTTTATTCAAATATTTGTCAGATAAATATTTAATATTCGGCACATCAGATTCATTGCTTGAACTCGCATCATAATTAGGTACTTGCACCCTTGATTTGAGCGTTTGTAACACAGTTGTTTTTTTGTCGAGTTTTTGATCAATATATTTTTTATTCATCACATTGGACATATTGCTATATCCACTGTCAAAATCAGGCACATTGAGGATGCCCTTGAAAGTTTGCTCATCACTTGTTTCAAGATCAGCTTTTTTATTCAAATCGGTTTTATCAGCTTTCAGATTATCTTTCATATCAACATATTCTTTATTGGTAATAGTCTTTGGAGTCCAACTATTTGGGTTATAAACTTCAGAATTTTGAATACTTAGCCCTCGTAAATCGTAAAAAATGCCACTTTTATTCCTTTTTAAAAAGTGATTGTTAAGGTATTCTTTATTAGGCACTGATTGATAGTCTTTTTTTATCGTATCATAGTCATCATCTTCATTCGCATCCTTATTAGTTCTGGTATTGAATAAAATTTTACCGTCAATATCATAATCGCCCGAGGTAGTTAGCTTAAAACCTACTCCAATATCCTTACCTCTAATACCTGCTATATTGTTCGTATGAATGAATTCATGTTTATCATTTATAAACCCCATTTTTCTGTTAATATGTTATATTAAATATTCTCATTAAAATTTTTAGTCATGAATTTCCGTGGTTTATCGATATAAATAAAGCTGAATGGCTGTTTAGTTGCTTTAACATATAACTCTTTTGGAATACTGTTTTCACGGCATATCAGAGATCGCTCATTTGCACTTGGGAATTCGTAAATACAGAAATGCGAACAGTTCAATCTTATGTCTTTTGGAGTTGAATAGTAACTCTGAGATAGATACATTACGGATGCATTTTTATGTCTTCCTCTTATGAAATAATCAATCAAAGGCTTTTGATTTTTTTCACAAACGAAATCGTCAAATATCACAAGTTTTTGATTATCATCGTTTAGATTAGAAACAGGAATAATTTGGTCGTTACTGAATTCAATAACATCATAACCAGCTTCCTCACTTATTGGCTGAAACATTTTCATAAGATTCTGGTATTTGGACTGATCCAAGTTTTTTTGCATACAGGTAAATTTTATCATAATACAATAAATTATATATCATATGCATTAGCATGTTGGTTTTTCCCGATCCACTTGGCGAGCAAATCAACATCCTGAAACAGATATTTGGCATGAAATCATATATTTGCCTAAAGTTTGAAACCATATCGTCTTTACAGTCATAATTAGGAATCTTCATTTTATTATATTATTTAATTATATAATATGAAAGACTTCTGAAAAGGCAGGTACAAAACTCGGACCGGATCAACTCGGACCGGATCGGACTCGGATCAACTCGGACCAGTCCGGGTCGGATCAGGTCGGATCAACTCGGATCGACAACACATTTTTTTTTTTTTACCCGAATTGTAGGTTTGACTTCTCTCTGACTCTCTTTGACTTCTCTCTGACTTCTCTCTTTGACTTCTCTCGCCGCACAAGTTTGAAATACACGAAGATACGCGGAAGATACGCCAAGGTTTTAAAAGTCTGCGCCAAGGTTCTTTGTTATTCTTATATCAAATATGTCATCTGTACGCCAGTTAAAACGCGCCGAATACGATCGTACGCCAGTACGCCGCCAACTTTCGAAATCCACGCCGAAGATCTTCGGCGTAACCTACGTAACCGAAGTTCTCACCCGTCATTTTGTTTACTAGTGCCAGGTCCTTTCGAAACTAGTGCCAGTTGCATTTGTTCCCTGCTCCGCCCTGCTGCGGGCGAGGAAGATAAAATCCTCGATAACAATTCCCAAACAAAAAATAGAGTCTGTCATTCAGAATGTTTTTTGTTTGTTTGTTTTTACAGTAGGCGATGTTACACGTTTATGGAACTCCTGGTTGCGAAAATAGTATGAAATTTATCTTCGAGTATTCGCGCTCACTATTTTCACATTTCCGTGCAACCATGTATTATTCTGTTTGTCATATAGACTTACTGCATTTGAAACGTGGTGAACGTAACACAACGAACAAGGGAGGTAAAACCTAAACATCGAGCTCATGAGACAAAACGCTCGATCAAATTAATGCAAGAACCATAACCTTTACAACAGAGAATGTCTCTCTAGAACCAACTTCTAGCTTTCCGAATAAAGCTACAACAGTCTCTGGCGAGGCCGGACAAAGACAAATATGTCATCCGTGATAAGATCAATACATTTTGCAACAGTAATCATGAAAAAGCCGGGCCCGGCATCGCAAATATAAATGCATATGCAAGCAATCAACAGTTTCAGTTTCACGGAATATTTCAGTCCTTGTCCTACCAGATTTGAACGGCACTTTGAGAGCTTAAAGCATATCTTGCAAATAGAAATGAGCCAAAATAAACCACATTAGCGAAACGTGTGGGAAATTATAGAGCTTGAGGTGTCACACTTTACAAACAGGGAACTGTGCAGTCCTAAATATAAACCTCTAGACATTTGCTTGACCTGGCACGAGTAAAACAAAATGGCGGGTGAAGACGGTGAACGATCAAAAATCAAAATGGCGCGTAAATGGCCCATTTCTGAGAGGAATTAAACCTAAAATTAGATAAAAATTTATTATATTTCTCAATTTATTTATTTTTTGTCGATCCCAGTCGATCCGAGTTGATCCGACCTGATCCGACCCGGACTGGTCCGAGTTGATCCGGTCCGATCCGGTCCGAGTTGATCCGGTCCGAGTTCTGTACCTGCCTCTTCTGAAAGACTAATGAAAGACTGATGAAAGACTTCTGAAAGACTAATGAAAGACTGATGAAAGACTTCTGGAAGACTAATGAAAGACTGATGAAAGATCGATAATAATCTACACTAATATATATATAAATGAGCCTATTAGCTTAGGAAAAAATCGCTGAACAAAAAGAGGAAGCTGAGAATCAAATTAAAAATATTCGTAATCAAATAATTTCTTCAAAATTGTCAGATGAATTAGGACAAATCAAATTCGCAAAAATGTTTAAACCAGTGACATCTCGTCTCGACACACAAATTGAAGTAACCAAAGGGTTAAAACATAATGATGAAATGCCCAATTTTGAACCACCCCCACCCATTTATGAAGATGATGATGAAATGCCCAATTTTGAACCACCCCCACCCATTTATGAAGATGATGATGAAATGCCCAATTTTGAACCACCCCCACCCATTTATGAAGATGATGATGAAATGCCAAATTTTGAACCACCCCCACCCATTTATGAAGATGATGATGAAATGCCAAATTTTGAACCACCGCAACCAATAGAACAGAAGAGAAAAAAATGGGAAACTACATCGTTCAAAAAGACTAATCAAAATGAATTAAATAAGAAACGCAGAGTTCTAGCTGAAGAAAGACGACGTGTCAATGTTTTATTAGGTAAACTATTAAAAAGTGGTGAACCCCATATCAAATCTGGTGAATACCAAGGATCCTCATATAATGATCTGTTAAGACAATCTGAATATTTTACAAAACAAATTAATAGAATTGAAGATCAGCTGTTAATGACTAGCCAAAAAAAGCAAAGGATGGAATACAAAAAAGTTCCTTTTTCAGCTTTGGAGTTATATGAAAAATAAAAAAAATTAAAAAAGACCCCACGTAAAATTAAATCTAAGACAAAACCAGCTATAGAGAAATCATTATTTAATAAGATAGAGGGTATGCGGATGGGCACAGCACCTGATTCTGAAAGAGAAGATGATGATTGGGAAGGTATATAGTGGACTGAATCAAAATTATAAAGTAATCTATTACAATAATCCTGAGAAACTTATTGAAAAACTGGATGTAATTTGTGGGAGCATTAACGCTGGAAATACAAGTAAAGAAGTAAAAAATCAAGGAATTTCAATATTGGATGAACTGTTAAAACTGAAAAGGATTACAAAACGTATACATGAAAAAATTTATAACAATTATTTTATCTAAATTTAATATATAGAGAATGGAGAAACATTTAATACTTAGTTCTTTCAGAGCAAAAAGGCAAGTAAATAATTATAACCAAAAAGCAAATGATTTCACTATTTATCTCGACCAACCACTTTTCTTAGATCCAAATAAAAATTATGAAATGGCTCTTGATGAGATTATATATAACTATGACATATAGCTGGTACAATATTGCAACCTCATTCAGTAATACTAAAATAAGATATCGAAAAACTGTTGGTAGTGATACAAGTTTTAAAAATATTGAATTTCCTGATGGAATGTATTCATATAGTGACATTGATTCTTATTTAAAAAATGCAACTGGTAAAGATGGTGATAATTATCCATTCTCAGTTTCATTTGATTTATCATTATTCAGAACAATAATAATCATTCAGACAAATTATGAGTTGGATCTAACCGTTTCAGACTTTAATTTGATCCTGGGTTTTGAAAAGAAAATTTTGACTTATGGAATCAAAATCAGTGACCATATACCTGATTTAACAAGGAGTGTTGATATGATATGCATTCATTGTGATTTAACTAACAGATCATTTACAGATGAATCAAGAGGAGGGGGACATTGGGGTTTGCGGTATTGCGGTATTGGCCAATTTTTCATGCGGTATTTCGGTAATTTTAATCTTGAATTGCGGTATTGCGGTATTCTCCAAACCTGCGGGATGCGTTTTCTTTACGTTTTGGTCGACGATATTCGGTATAAAAACGTATCCTTCACTTTTTTCCGACCATTTATAGCCGTTTTCGGTCGTTTCGGAAGCACCCTGAAACGGCCTTATTTTGTCACACATTTTAATCTACAATTTAACTGTTTTAACAACCCGTTTAAGGGCGTGCCATTGTTTCCTCGGTCCCACCGCTCGTTTTTGCCTCTATTTTTGCTCTCGCGTAAAGGAATCCACCAGCTATACAGGCTTACTATAAAATTGCGGTATTTTCCGATTTATTTTGCGGTATTGCGGTATTTGTCGAATTTTTTTGCGGTAATGCGGTGTTCAGCAACCCCCAATGTCCCCCTCCAAGAGATGTATTATTTTGTTTTAGTATCATTGCACAAGGTATTCGTAGATCATTTCCTTTTACTCTTGAACCGAGAAGATTGAAATTTTCACCAATTAATAAAAATAGCATTGATTCAATTAGAATATATATATAACAGATTCTTATAATCGCCCGATTGATCTTAATGAAATCGATACGGCATATCATATTATTATCAGGGAGGTAAATTAATATAACCTAATTATATAATGAATCGAGTTTATGAATGGTCAAAATTTTATAATCCTAATAAGGGTTTATATCAATATCGACATAAGGGATCTGGATTAATAACTAATGATTTATCAAAAATCGGACAATATTTTAAAAAAACTGTTAAAGATATCAATAAATCGCCCATAAACAAAACACAAAAGAAAAATTTAAAATCTGTGTTAAATAGAAGTGAAAAAGCTGGGGATATTATTTTGAAACGATTTAAGCTAAACTGAAGTAAATTATATAATCTATTAATATAATGAGTTTCAGAAGCATAGACAATGTTGAAAAAACAGATTATCTCAGATTTAATCTGTCAACACCAATTACTCAACCAGCACCTGGACTATATCAGGAAAAAACAGGATATATATTCAATATGGCTGATCGTTCTTCTTGGTTTGATTGGTATAATGGTTACTTTATCG
The DNA here is from genome assembly GCA_963693305.1 of Meandrina meandrites. Lineage (NCBI taxonomy): Eukaryota > Metazoa > Cnidaria > Anthozoa > Scleractinia > Meandrinidae > Meandrina > Meandrina meandrites. Next base: position 4,559,460 of record OY855906.1, read on the forward strand.
TGAAATATAAACTTCAGAAAAAGGCTGATGGAACAAATATTGTAGCCAATAATTTACAAACACCTATATTAACGTCAACGATAAATGATAGTACCAGTATGATAAACCACATTATGATAACTTCAGGAGGTAAAAAAGTGTACGATGGCAATGACCTCCATAAAATTTCTTTTATAAAAGGATTGCTTGAATTTTCTGATGACTATAGTCGTACAGTAGCGACTAATTTCAATTGGTACCTTGACGATAGAGTAGTATTAGCTGGTGATATGAGAACAGCTCCAAAAGTAGGAGCAATTAAAAGAGCTGAATTGTGTTCACAATCAAAAGACGTATATGCAATCATTCCGTTAAATAGGTTTTCATTTTTTCAGGAGCTTCGAGATAAAATGTTACCACCCATGCAAATCGAACTAAATATAACATTAAATGATGATAGAGAATTCATTTACAGAGTTGCGGGGGATGAAACACGATATGCAATTCAAGATTTTCAGTTATGGCTACCTCGTTTAAACTTTACATCAGCAGGACAAAAATTAGTGAATAACAGTTTTTTAACAGCATCGAAATGGACGTATTTAAGAGAATTTATTAAACATTCAACACCAACTGATGCTATTTCTGGAATATATCAAATTACACCTAGTGTTAAAAATGCAAAACATGTTTTTGTATACTTTCAGAGAAACAAGACTAATAATGAGCTAGAAAACCCCTTCATATATGACACATTCAAAATAAATGCGGGTGATGATGCATGTAAACTTTCTACTTGTCGTTTGCAACTCGGAAATTCGTATTTTATGCCAGAGTTAGAATATGATTGTGATTTTAAACCAAGATTATATAATGACGTTCAAGGATATGCATTCAGAAACAACGACTATAATACAGGGACTCAGTTAAATTTACAAAATTATTCTGAGTTATTTCCTGTTATCTATTTTGATTTAAGAAATCATAAGGAATCGGTTAGTGATGACCCAAAACAGTTATTGTTTCATTATCGATTGAATGTACAAGCTACTGACAATTATATGATTTACGCTGTAGTTCTTTATGAGGAAAGAATCGTAATTGATAAAATTGGGAATGAACTTATTGTGGTATAAATTTATGATGTAAAAAAATCTAATTCATATTAAATTTTACATTTATTGTTACGTAAAATTTAATCTAACACTATTATATATAGAGCATGACTATGAGCACAAAATATATTTCAACATATATTCCTCTAACAGAAGGCCAAATAAAAAAGCTAGCCAGAGCAATCAAAAATTCAAGTGAAGTGAGTTTATTGATTGACAAGCATCAGATTAAAAAGAAGGGTAATACTGATTTACATCTCACAAAAAGACAAATAACAAGATATAATAAAGTGAAAAATGAGGGTAAAGGTATCACATTGAGTTTATCTAAAACACAAATAAGTAAAATGCGAAAGAATATGATTGGAAAAGGAATACATGTTACTCCTTCCAAAGGAGGCAAAGGAATGCAGATAGAATATCCCTCCAGACCACCACCGGCCCGTTCATTGGATCTTGGGATCAATATAATAATTTTCTCAAAACTGGAGGGTTGGTACTTCCAAAAAAAAAGCTCTTAAAACCGAAAAGAAAGTAAGAAAGCCAAAATTCATCAAAAAACCTCTGAGCAACATGGATCTCATGAGATGGTGTAAGTATTTGAAAATCAATATTAAAGGAATATATAGCAGAGATGAACATATGACTAAAGATCATAGTCCGTGTATTATTAATTTGGATGACTATAAAGGTAATGGGACCCATTGGGTTTGCTGTATCCCTGGTCATAAAAAAAGATACTATATGGTACTACGATTCGTTTGGAATGCCTTATCCCAATGAATTTAAAATGAAAGCCGAAAAAGATGGAATAAAACAAATTTTGTATAATAGCACGCAATATCAGCATATCAAATCAGTTCTTTGTGGCTATTATTGTCTTTATTTCTTACATCAAGCATTGGTGTATGATAAAGAGTATCTCGATATATTAATGCCATTATCAATGACTGACACAATGTACAATGAAAGTTTCATAAGCAATTATTTCAAAAATATGTAATCATATTATATATGAGATCGTATTGTTTAAAACAAAAAAAAGTGACAGAATGCGTGCCTGGAAGTGAAGCATATGTTAAAACCAAAAATGGGCGAATGATGATTAAATGTAAGTGTGCTGAGTGCGGAATAATCAAAACACAATTCGTTAAAGCACAAGAAGGAGGTAATTTATTTGATTTCTTGAAGCATTTGAATCCAAAAGAAACATATGATGCCGTCAAGAAAAATAAAGTACCATGGGTTGTAGACTTTTCTAAAGGATTTTCACTTTTGAAAGATGCATTCAAACCTAATCCAGTTTCTACAAAGACAGCAAAAGAACGGGTGGCTGGATATAGGCGCGAATATGCCAAGTATAAACGTGATGGAGGAACGAAGTCCTTCAAGAAGTGGGGTTTGGACAAGGGTATTCTTCAAAAACCAACATTTTAATCCAACATATATATAATGTGTAAATCATACTGTTTTTCATGCAAAACAAAAACAAATTCAATAAATCCTAAAAAAGTCACAGCAAAGAATGGTCGACTTATGGAAAAATCAAATTGTGTCATTTGTGGAAAAAATAAGAGTAAATTCATCAAAGGTGGAGCCCTTGCACGTCGCAGAGGTCCTTCAACCACTGATAAAATAGCATACATGGCTTCTAATTTCGTTACCCCAACACCAAGTTTTGGTGCTCTGGGAAGAGTTCTTGCAGGACAAGCTTTCAAAGGTGTGAAAGATAATGTGGATTATTTCCGAAAAGGAAGAGGCTTTGATATCCATAAAGCCATTCTCAAAGTAGCTCCCAAAAAGGGATTTGTGATGCCTGGTCACAAATACACGGGTCCAGGTAATCCTCTTGAAAAGCAGTTGAAATGGGATCCAAATACAGGTAAAATACTCGAGATATATGAACAACCAACTGGTAAAACAGATGCTGTCAGTATGCAACATGATGTAGATTACAGCGTCTGTGCAAATAAACCCTCAAAAGATCAAGTCAAGTGCAAAAATGAGGCTGACAGGAAGATGGTAAAATCACTTGATGCCATCCCTTGGAAGGACAGACAATGGGGTCATGCTGTTGCTCGAAATGCTATTGCTTCAAAAGCTAAACTCGGTCTTGGTGTTAAGTCAAAAAACGGAAAACGGCGTTGAGTAAAAATGATTGGTCTCAACAATTAGCCGATGAGTTACATAAACCAATCAAACGAAAATTTAAAACTAGAAGAGTAATATCAAATGGAATTGACGAGATATGGTGTTCAGATTTGGTCGAAATGCAACAGTTTAGTAAATGGAACAAGGGATACAGATATCTTCTCATGGTACTGGATGTTTTCAGTAAATATGGTTGGATAGTGCCTCTAAAAGACAAAAAAGGTGAAACTGTAACTCAAGCATTCAAAACAATATTCAAAGAGGGGCGTAAACCACAATATCTTTGGACAGACAAGGGTAAAGAGTATTATAACAAACACTTGAAAGACCTCTTAGAAAAGAATAAAATAACATTGTACTCAACTGAAAATGAGGAAAAATCAAGTGTTTGTGAACGATGGAACCGTACAATAAAAACTAAGATGTGGAAGCAGTTCACTGTTCAAGGTAATACGCAGTATCTTGATATGCTACCCAAACTGGTAAAACAGTATAACAACACTAAGCATAGTTCAATCAAAATGACACCAGAAGAGGCAAGTAAAAAGAAGAATTAAGGTACAGTTTACTTCAATCTATATGGTGATATGAAGCCATTATCAACTAAACCTAAATTCAAAGTCGGTGATAAGGTCCGAATATCTAAGTATAAAAGGAAGGTTTTTGACAAGGGTTATACCCCAAACTGGACAGAGGAAGTATTCACAATCGATAAGATCCAATACAGTAATCCAATCACTTATAAATTAAAGGATTTGAATAATGAGGAAATACAAGGTAGCTTTTATGAACCCGAACTATTAAAAGCAATACAGAATGTATTCAGAATTAATAAAGTGATCCGCAGAGACTACAAAAAGAAACAAGCTCTTGTTAAGTGGAAGGGGTATAGTGATGAATTTAACACATGGATACCAATGAAAGATTTACAACACATATAAAACGCATAAAAAATCTCATCATATAATATAATATGAAAAATAAAATTGAAAACTATTTAAGCCATGGTCTTGATCATTTAACACAATATGAACAAGAAAAATTAAAACGTGATGGATATTCATTTGAGCAATGGTTATTAATAACAAATATGGAGATAGATAGATTTAAAAAAATAAAAAAAATGATTTCATTCATTAATAGTAAACATAATAAACCAATTATAATCTAAATTTATGATTTTGCTTATAATACCCAACAATCAGATAAAAGATGGAGTAACAATGCTTATAAGCATATAATAGACCATAGCTAGATGCTGTGAAATAGTATAAATATAATAGTTTACACCTTTTAAATAAAATATAAAAATATTCTTGAACTATGAGCATTTTAAAATGGAGTTTGATTTTTCAAAATCAAACATCATATATGCTTCGCTATGTTTTCAGTATATATTTGCTTATATTACATCAGAGTTTGAAAAATAATGGAGTAACAAGGCTTAGAAGATCATATTCTTTAATAGTTTACACCTTTGTTTTAAATGTATACTTGCTTGAATAAATCAATACTTGTATCAAATGATAGTATTTAGTATTGGAAAAATTGATGAACATAATTTTACCCAGTTTTGAATTAATTAATGGTTACACTTGTATACATTTTTAAACGCACTTCAATAACCATTTTTTTAAAAAAAGAGTATAGTATACTTTTTAACCCATGTTGGTATTTAGTATTGGATGAATTGATCTTAAAAATCTAAAGCTTTTTAAGAACATAATTTTCCAGTATTGATTTTCAGTAATATTTTTCATTTTTAGTTTCCACATAATTTTGAAGCAAAAAACCAAGCATAAAATTTCAAGTGCTAAAACCATTGCTAAATTACAAGCAAAAAAAATTCATTACTAAATCCAGTGCTAAATCCATTGCTAAATCCATTGCTAATTACGAGCACAAAATACGAGCACAAAAATCCAATGCTTTAAATCTGTGCTGGTACCCCCATGTTCTATACTACTAATAGCGAAAATTCATGGCTAAGATATCTGAATAATATGTGTATTCAAGGTACATGGGCTGATGCACTTATCATTCAAGCAGTTGCAGATGCATTAACAGTTACTATACAAATAGTAGAATCTAATCAAGGCTTTGTACCACTTACCACTGTTTACCCAGTTCAGGAAAGAAATACTTCGTCTGCAATTACTATAGGTCATATTGATGAATGCCACTATGTATCAACCACTGCCTTACAATCAAATGCCTCTATTTCAATGTGCAATGAATTAACGAATGATACTCGGTCATCAAGAAATAAGCATTTTATTATGTCCATATATGCAGTTTGTTTCTCTGTCATCAAATCATGCACTTTCTGGGATTCTTCAACACTACAGGCTCTCCATGAGCATGCATGTTTGTTCTATGAGAAGTGTAATGTAGACCGTGAAGGCAAAATGCCTAGTAATATAACAGTCTATGACGCAGAAATCAAAATAAAATACTCAGACTTGAATCAGGGCTCATTAACACAGTGTTATCTTGTTAACAAGGACTCTCTAGTCGAAAGTATTTCAAAAGAAAATATTAGAAAATATTAGGGATACTTATTTTGTTGTAATGATGCTCTTATAAGCTTTATAGTTCAACGTAATACTCAGAACAATCGTTACTTCATGTTGACCTGTGAAAATGAGCAGTCCCATCTCCTAGGACCATTTAGTCTTAACGCCCTTGTAAAAAGAGTCAGTGAAATTTATAGGCAAGATGACTGTATCAATGATGGAAAAAGACATTTGTCTTATTCTTTACTTTGCTCGTCAGCATTGTCAAATGAAGAGAGAAAGAACATTGTAAGAAAATTTAAGTCTAACCAGAGAAAATGAGAGATCTACAATAAATACAATGACCACTACTTGCAATTGGAATCAGCAAAGAAAAAGCAACGGTACAGTTTGATGGATAGAGCAAAGAAAGAAGACCTTCTCGAAACTTGTGCAAAAAAATATAAAGAAATTGATGTGTCAAAAAAGAAACAAATGCTTGAAAATCGAAGAAAAAAGTATAAAGAGATGGATGCATCAAAAAAGAAACAAATGCTTAACAGAAGAGCTGTTAAGTCTAGAAAGAGTTATGACAGCATGGACTGTGAAAAGAAAGAAAAATACCTAAATGCTGTTAGAAATCAATCAGCAATAGCTCAACAAAATAGAAAAATATCAAAATTGCATGTTGATGTTTGCATTTGTTAATGTTATAACGAAATAATGAGAGTTTTTTTTATATTGAGCTTTCTATACACACGATCAGGACAAGTTCGAAATCGAATATTTAATGTAAACAAATTATTTTTAAAAAGGTTTGTTAATGTTATAACGAAATAACGAGAATTTTTTATGACATTGAGCTTTCTGTACGCACGATCAGGACAAATTTGAAATCGAATAATTAATGTAAACAAATTATTTTTAAAAAGGTTTGTTAATATTATAACGAAATAACGAGAATTTTTTACGACATTGAGCTTTCTATACGCGCAATCAGGACAAGTTCGAAATCGAATATTTCATCTAAACGAACAATTACTTTTACAAAGGTTTGTTAATGTTATAACGTTAATGTTATGTTAATTTTTGTTAATGTTATCATGTTAATGTTAATGTTATATATATGAGAATTTTTATGACATTGAGCTTTCTATACGCACGATCAGCAAGTTCGAAATCGAATATTTCATGTAAACGAACAATTATTTTTAAAAAAGTTTGTTAATGTTATAACGAGAATGCATACTTCAAAGAAAATTCTAATATTATTATAAGTTGATTGACACAATGACTATTAAAATTACTTAAATCTAAGCAGGTGTTGAAACTTTTTGCTGGAAAAACCTCGACGTTTGCGTCTTAAAAATTATTAGCGAAAATGTAAATATGCGAAAGTTTTCTTAATTTTTGCCTCATCACGTACAATGCCCGGTCACATTCGCGAATTTAACAGGCTAAAGCAGCATTCGAGCCACGATTTCGTACTTAAAATATGGAGGAATAATAACACTGAATCGATTAAGATTTTTTTGTCTCTGATTATGAATTACGTCATTATTAGCCTCCACAGAAGAGGGGGGAGCGGTGCGAGAGATTAACTATATTTATGCAATCCCGTGTCCCACTGGGCCTCGGTAAGTTCCAAGTAGTGGATCTAGTTTTGCCGAAAATCTGTTGTTTGAAGTGTAAACAATTGCGTGTCACGGCTGGTCACAATTCCCGAGGGTTTTCAAGTTTGGAGTGAGAGTCGATAATAATATTGGAAAACGAATAGATATCACCCGCTTATTGTAGATAGGAACTTAAAGAGATACTTTTACTTCTTTAATAATTTATAACGAATTTGGATCTATCTTTTAGGTGGTTCTTTTCCCGCGGGTAGCTAAGTGCTGTTTACTTTTCTTCAGCTGAAATTTAAATTAGATAAACATGTACGTTGTTTTGTTCATGCGTAGTGTATTTACCTTTAATAATTAAGTACTATTAAGAACACAGCGAGTGATACTGGGGTGCTCTGCTTGATGAGCTTGTTTTATACTATTTTCCATACGACGATAAACTACTCATCTTGACTCATACAAATGGCCGATTTAGTCGATTGACAACTAACCTATTCTCAGCACTCAGTGGTCGGCCCACACTAAAATTAGTAACAAATTGTTTTAGGGTGGATTTCACTGTCTGTAACAACAATGTGAAATAGTAATGATCTGTTTAGAGAATTCATAGCGTTCAGAGTCGGCAAAAAAAAAAAAACAATGACGAAAGGTCGGATAGTCCAGCACACGATTAATACAAATTTTTTTTTTTTTTACATGTGTACTTGGTAAAAATCCCCACTTTCACTTCTTTCGTTGCATGATCATTCTAGGGATATTTTTTTGGTCTAGTGTCATTTCTGTTCTAGAGTCTTCTAGTACTGTACGTTCGCTAGATAAGCACATTAAATTTGTGGACATGAACTGAAATCACTGGTGAGTCTTTTAAACATCGGAATTTTCTTGTCATGAAATCGGTGTCAACTACGAAAACCTCTAGTGTGTCTTTACAGATGCGGATCTTTTAATTTAAACTTTGCCAGTGAGTAGGAGTCGTGCAAATTAATTTAATTTACACCCTCTGTCTTTTTTTAAAAGCGCCCCTTTAGAATTCCGCTTCTGTCATGACACTACAGTATTCCTAGTTTACCTCTCTACAGTGCCAGCTCATGAAGTTCTAAATCTGCGCTAAATTCTTGGACACAAAAGTGTCGGCAAAGTCCAAACTTTGAGATTTCCGAAGGTGTTCCGATTAGAACACGTGTGCCAAGGGAGGAAATTATGGTAATTACATTCCACGCTCAAATGTTGGGATCAGAAAAGAACAATGCGGAGCAAAATGCTCTCGGTTTTACAAAGAAAAAATACGACCAAAATGCAATGCAAAATGCAAATGCATGTAAACTGATTTCATAAACAAGACAAAATCTTTTACAGCAGATTTTGAAATGCGAGCAAATGTTTTGTCCACGACTTAGCTGTTCTGTTGACTCAAAATCGTTCCCAGGGTCTCTCTCTCCTGCCGAGGTGGGCCGTTTGCCTCTTTGCCGTTTTCCGTATAACGTCTCTACCTCAACCATCTTTGTTTCTGTTTGGTTAGTTTTTTTCTGCTTGGTGTTAACACGGTATATAGGTAACTAGATTAAGATTGTTAGATGTTAGAGCGATTTTAATTTCAGTGTGGAAAGTAATCCGCATTTGCTAAGTTTTGCATTACCACGTTCATTAGAGAAAGCATGAAATTTGAAATTTTCAGCCCTTAAATTTAATACTGCTTGAGACTCCGTGTCGCCAACTGAAAACCGCAATTAATTTAATTAGTCTCTTTAGCGTCTTGCTCCGGCGATTAGCTGACTCTCGGGCAAGTAGCGTTTATGTTTATACCTTAAACACACCATGTTTAGACATTTAATTAACCGGTATGGGTATTGACTTTAAAATGGTTTTGCTTTTAAAATTAACTACGATCGATAGCGGCAGCAGGCTAGAATAAGAGCATGTCATTCCGTGATAGTTTGATAACTAAAATTAATTAGTTCTTGTTCCTGTTTGTTGAATGAAAATTTACATTTTCGACAGGAAACAAATACTCCAGGTGTACTACACTTTAAAAGCTTTCCTAAAAATATAGTTTTTGATTTGATTCGTTTATTACTTCATTTATTACTTTTCGATTACTCAATGGAGACATGGTGTTTTCAAGAAAAACAAAAGTGTCATGTTACAAAAGTGAGAAAAACAAAAGTGTCATGTTACATGCGTTTTTTAAAAAAAACAAAAGTATCGCGTTACAGTTGTAAACTCAGAGACTCAAAGGACAGTGCAGAATGCGAAGTGGCTGATTAATTAAAAGTATGGTGTTTTATGTAGTTTGTTTGTTTATCTTGTTTCACTTTGACGTTAAAACGCCAAACGTGACACTGGCGCTTCTCTTTACTACCATTACACAACTTTTTTCGTTTGCAACATGATATTTGTTTTTTCTGCAAAACACTGTAACCCGATAGTCTACTTTTGTTTTTCACTTCAAAGTATGTCACATGATAGTTTGTTTTTCTTTCAAACAAACTTTTTCCACTATTTTGTTATTAGTCGTTATTTTAACTATTGAATTATTGTTGGGACCAAGCAACCAGAAAACTTAAATTCTCGTGAATTCAAACTTCAGCTGGTAAAAATTCGATTTCTACCCACGCTTTTTAATGCCTAGAAATCCCAAGCCGCTTCCGGTTGTCTGAGCTGTCACACTTTTGGCCAATCAGCGCAATCCATAAACGGTTGTCTCGTTTTTCCGCTTGACTGAGTTTTAACACGATGTGCGATGTTTCCATTCAACTGTCACGAAAGTCGTTTCTCGAAAAGTAATAGACGGATGAAATCAAAAAACATAACTTTCGAAAGGGTTTTCAAAGCGCAGCACAGCTGAAATATTTGTTTCATGGTTAATAGGAAATTTCTGCCAAAAATCCCGGTACAATTTTTTGCATATTTAATTACGAAGGTACTGTGTCTGATATTTACCAGAGCTCTGCAATGAGAAGCTGTTGTTGATTTTTTTTTTCACGAACACTGCGAGTTCTGGGAGAGTTCAATTGCAATTGCTTTACTGTCAATAATAAAACCAGTAAAAACACTGATGGTATAAATTACTTAACGGAAAGGTTTTCTTGGTTTATGAAGAATAAAGAATTGTTTCACACAAAGCACTGCGACGCCATAAAGTCTAATTCAATTAACTGCGGTTTTAACTTGGCACCACGAAGTCTACAACAATCGTACCGCAGAGAAAGGCATGTGATGTCCGCGAGAGTTCAAGACTGTAACCTAGACTTATCTTCTGCGCATGCGTTTACCGCAAAGTTTCCTGCTCTTGGGAACATAGTACCACAAGGACAACGTGGGGCTTTTAGAAACAAATATATAGTCTTCGTGTTCTTCTTATAAGAATAACGCAGACACTTCATGTTTTACATAGTGCATACAGTCGAGTACTCCTCACCCCTTACCCCCTTCATAAGAATAATTAATGAGTTAATTAATTAATTAATTGATATTAATTACTTAATCAGCTATCAAAGTTTACACGATAGTGCTTTAGCGGATTAGCGCTTTAGCGAACGACAGCCCCCACAACCATCACAATAGTGCATTCTGCACTAAAAAGCTAGCAACAAAATAAGCGCTAACAGAATAAGCCGTGACATTTTGACAATTAAATTAGTTCTTGTTTTTTCTAAATGATAAAAATTTACTATTGAACGAAACAGTTTTGACGAAACAAATTGCACGTAAAAATTATTTTGTCTGCAACATTTTTTTTTTTCAAAAAATGCCTCTTAGTCGTAGCAAGGGGCTATGTAGTTAGTGATGCCCCATGCACAAATAGCTCAACCATCCCAACAGGACTAACACCCAGTCTTACCCCAAGCAACCCAATCAATTGAAAAAATAACTCCTGCACGCTTAGCGTGCCTATGTTTGTCAAACGTGCCCAATTAACAATAAAGTCTAATATATAGATTAAGGCAGGCCTGAAAGCGGAGTAGCCTGAGTACAGCCGTCTTCTCCCCTGTACAAAGGCTAAAAGCGGAGCTCCCAGATATTTTTTTTGGCTTGAGTTTGCAGTGTTTCGAAATAAAGAAGCGGCCACACTATTTCTATAAGCGTATGTGGCCCATACAGGTACAAGATAAATTTTAATCGCTCACGGTTAAACTTTAAAATTTGCTCACAGGAAAACGAAATATCTCCAGGCACAACAAGATAAACTCACGGTAGTATAAAATGGCCGATCATGGTTTTGTTGATTAAAGAGACGTCAATATATTTCGTGGTTAACCCATCTAAATTTGCTGGCCTGCACCACGAGACATCTATATTTCACGTCTCTGGACGCATTTGTCTAACTGGAAGGTGGAGAATTATTTACGTTGTTTACGCTTATGTAATATCTTATACAGCATGGTACAGAGTCTTTTCGCGTTCCCTGCCAGTTCACGCGTCTTAACGGACCGTAAAGAGGGCCTCAGGTCTATTTACTGTTCTTTACGCAAGAGTTAAAGATGCGTAAATTCGCGCTGTCGCATATAATTACCAGCAAACTTTGTCAAAGCATATAAGGTGTCCTTACACCCAGTGTATGGTAATCTACACACAATAGTATAAGGAAATAGATTTATACTGTTCATTATACAGACCGTATACCCGAACTTCAGTACACACCAGTATGGCTTTCCGTACACATTACGAATGTGCATTCATTATACCTCCGTATACATGTCATTTCATGCAGTGCTTGTCTTAACTTGGGTGAGTGTTGTCTTAAAATAAGACTATAGCCGTCTTATTTTAAGAATGCATACATATTGCCTAGATTTCAGTTTTAACGGAGTATACCAACAATGTTGCCGCCTTTTCATACAATCGCTTCGTCTAAGTTGATATGAAATGTCCAGATCATTTATTTAACATGAGAAAAAAAAAATAAATTTCTAAAATAGATTTCGCCAAGCCTAAAGGCAGAGCTCCTCGGTTATATACTTTGCCTTTATTTAAATCTGAATTTACGCGATGATAAAATCATCAGGATGAGTGAAAAATTAGGACTCGAGCCCGCAATTAACTGGAAATGCATTGCCTGGTCAGCGGTCAACTTCAAATTCGATTAGCTCTACACCTCAGCCCGCAATATGGTCATGTGATACTGATCAGCGGATACCTTAATTTGACAGCTGTCAATTGACCATAACCAAGAGAAGTTCAATATCAAAGATTTAACATTAACCAAGGCGGCAATTGTCCTGTGACTCCCCTCCCCCTCCCCCAGAGTCTGCATGGACGGACGCTCGGACGTTCGTACTGTCACGTGACTACCAAATGTTCTCGGCTTGATGGGTTTACCAAAATTTTTTACCCATGGTGCTTCGCTACAATTGGCTATTTAAAACCTTCAATTAAAGAAAGATGGACCGTGCGCGCTTTATCCCGCTACACACCAGAAATGGACATTAGCGCTCGCCCGCTCGCCCAGGCGAGTGTCAAAACTGTCACTCGCCCAGTTTGGCGAGTACGATTTTCGTTTCCAGAAAAATAAGCATAACTTTCTACTTTCAACTTTAAAATAATCTACACTGTCCACAACACAAAATTGGCGCTGAGTCGCAAATCCCTGTTTCGCAAACATACAAAAATAGCTTAGCTTGGCAATCGTTAAAGGATGAAGATACTGTTTTTATTTAAAATTCTCCTAAAAAATATTTAGTTGTTCGATATTAATCGCTATTCTGTCATGCCAGTCAGTGACATGGGATCAGCTCAGCATGATGTCTTCTTGTACTAAGAGCCTCAAAAAGAGGCATTCGTTGATTTAGCAAACACAGGAGTCTAGCAGAACTAAATTTCGTCACACGGAACTGAGTTGGCAGAAATTGGTTTAAAAAGAGTCCACAGAACTGTAATGTCCCCAACAAAATTGCGAGAAAGTATTTAAAATAAAATGCGTAAAATCTTATACGCATGTACTTAATTAATTTTATGTAGAACGCAGAACTCCGTATAAGGAAATGTGATTAGAAGATGTAAACAAAGTAACTCCAAGGTGTTGTTGAATGAAGACTGCTAGCAGCCAGCTTGTCAGAAGCGGTCCTTGGAAAATTTTTGTTGGATATTTTAGCAATGTATACTAGGTGCATAAAGGACGAAAACCAGCATCTTTAAAAGCTGAGAGATCATTTCAATCGCCAAATAAATATATCCCAAATGACGCACTTTATTTAATGGGCGATAAATATTTGGTGACTGTAACAATTCATTTTATGTGCTCTTTTCTCAAGGATGACTATCTAATAAAATATCCCAGTTACTTGACCAAATTGCATTCTCACGTCTAGGTCTGATGAGATTCACGCAATCCGTAAAAAGCATCGCCTTGGATATGGAGCCATCATTAGAGGACGAAAGACGATATCGTTTCGCATCCTTGCTGCCTATGAGAAGGCTTTCGAGAGGCTGGGCTTCTATCTTGCTCGCAGACCTTATGTTTTCCTTCTGGTGTTGCTTATAGTTGTTTTTGCGAGCTGTCTAGGATTCATTCGCCTGCATGTAGAGCAGCCTACTTTTGAACGTTTCACCGCGACTGGCAGTCAATCCAGGCATGACTTCCATCATGCAGCACAATTCTTTCCACTTCTACAAGCGCGCCAAGAGCAGATCATCATGGTTCCCAAACATGGTCAAAATATCCTAAGTGAAGATTGCTTGAACGACGCCCTTCTCATGCACCGGACCATAATAAGCATTAGTGGTTACATTGAAATATGCTCCAGGCAACTGGTTCTAAACACCCAAAACAAACCTTCTAAACATGACTGTATCATCAGCAGTCCCCTCGAATTAGCTGATACTCAAAATTTGAGTACCCTCCCCTCCATTCTGGCTCGTGAGTTGACAAATCCCACTGTTATACTCTCCTCTGGTCAAACATTCAATTCTTCTTTCCATCAAATGCTGAGCAATTTTCAAATTCAACGTAATACAGATCCACTGACGGCTCGGGCAGACGCTCTTCGAGTTATTTACTTCATTAGAAAGAAAACCAATGAAGATGACCAAGATGTTGTGAATTTTGAAGCATCTTTTGAGAGTATCCTCTCGTCGATGGGTCGTCGCTTGAAATGCGCATCGATCTCCGTCAAGACTCAGAAATCGACAAATGATGGCTTGCAAAGCATTCTGAAACCTGAAGTAAAGCCACTGTATTTGTCGGCTTTTATACTAACTGTTCTTGTCTTCACCGTCATATACCTTTCCTCTGATAACCTTAGTTGTCTAACAACAGTCTTACTGATGATTTCATCTATTCTGTTTCCAATGACTTGTTCTGCAGGTATTATCTCAATGGCCAACACTTCGCTTTGCCCGACCACCGTGTTCATTCCCTTCTTGCTGTTAGGAAAAGCAACCTCGGACGTAGTACTTTTCCTGGTGGAATGGGAGCGACAAAAGATGGTGTCATCTCTTGAGCATCGAGTCAGCAATTGTGTTACGAAAGCAGGAATTCTCGGTGTATTATCGACATTATCTGGAACAATTCTTTATGGAATTGGAATGAAATCTTCCTTTGATGTGATTTCAGATTTTTTCTTGGCGACATTTGTATCTTATGTAATAGTTTCAGCTGCGTCATTTATAGTAACAGTCATTTTGTTGATGTATTTTTCTGTATTGAACACTCCTTGTCCGCAATCCTGTAGAAGAAGATCGTCAATTACCAACGTTGGAAGTTTCTACCAACGACTCCTGCAAAGCCAAAAAGCCAAACTGCGTCACATTCTGAAAAGCTTTACATGGATAATAACGTCACTTGGTGGGAAAATCCTCGCACTACTTATCCTTTCATGTGTCATCAGTTTGTGTGTGTTGTTTGCTTTACAACGAGATGAACGAGCAAGAACAGCCCAGACGCTTTACCAAAATGACAATTTTAAAAGGTTCAGTGAAGCACAAAAGAAGTTCTTTGGCAAAGAAACAGATACAAGCATCGTTTTTCCGGAGAAAATTGACTATTCAAAAGAGACTGTACAGAATCAAATAATAAACATTTCTGTACAACTGCAAGAGGCTTCCTATAGTATGGGGAAATCATTCTGTTGGATAGCAGCCTTTCGACAGTGGAAACGACATCAAAACATTAACTGCTCGAACTTAGAATTCTACCCGTGTTTAGAACTTTTCCTTAATGAATCCCACAACAGCCCGTTTCGTCAAGACTTACGGTTTGAAGATACGAATCCCCGAGTTAAAATTCTGTCATCTCGAATTCATCTGAAGATGGCACTACAGAACCACTTTCGAGAAGACAGACTCACACTACAAAAACTGAGAAAAGACTTGTTCAAACAGTCTTCCCTGGTAACCGTGCCAGTCTCTGAGAATTTTTTCAATATTGATGACATATCTCTGTTAGAAAGTGAAACAGTCTTCACAGTTTTCATAACTGCCACAGCAGTAGTGTTTATAGTCTCTCTTTTCTCAACCTCAAGTTTCGGGATTAGTATCTTCCTGGCTATAACATTTGATTTTCTCCTACTCGAGGCAGCAGCTGTCATGGATATGTGGGGAATCGATCTGAATCACATCTCTTATCTTTCTCTCTTTATGACGATTATCCTATCCCTGAATTTTAGCACTCAGGTGGCCCATTCATTTGTCTTTTCAGCCACGCAAAAAATACGAATTCGCATGATCGAGGCCCTGCGTTCTGTTGGATGGTCTGTGGTGACTGCAGCGTCAATAACAATATCTGGTTCAGTTTCACTGGGATTCATTTTTCCAAGTCTTGCAGATATTTTCCATCGACTTGTTCCTCTGCTACTCACTCTAGGACTGACCCACGCTCTTTTTATCTTCCCGGCAATATTCCTATTATGTGCCGAGTTTCTTCACAGTTTTCATTCTCAGAATTACGTGGATAGAGTACCTACGTACAGGGAACATAACGAGGGAGCATCTTTAGAAGCACGAGATGACAACACACGACAGCTCAAGTCTAAACGCCCTGGAATTTCCATCGTTGGTATCAGCTGCAGATTTCCCGGAGCCAGCAGTAAGGATCAATTTTGGCACTTCCTTGAGAAAGGGAAGAGTTCGAATAGTGCGTACCCTAAGAACAGACCTGAACAACATAAAAGGTTCTTTGAACTATACAACCCTAAGCGGTTTGTTACAGGACGCCATTATGTTGTGAATGGTTCTTACTTGGAAGAAATAACACGTTTTGACAACAAGTTCTTTGGAATATCCAATCAGGAAGCTCGAGGAATGGATCCTCAGCAAAGAATTCTGCTTCAAGTGGTGTATGAAGCCATTGAAGATGCCGGAATGCGGCTTGAGGATCTTCAGAAGTGTAGAACAGGGGTCTTTGTTGGCGTGATGAATCTTGATTACCACGCAACTGTATCAAATCCATCAAATTACAAGGGCATGGACCAGTTTTCCTCGACCGGAGGCGCATTGTCTATTATCGCCAACAGAGTTTCCTTTTGTTTAAACCTCACGGGTCCAAGCCTGGTCGTCGATACTGCATGTTCTTCATCCTTAACTGCCCTCAAAATAGCCTGTGATAACCTTCACAATGAAGACTGTGAGATAGCCATCGTTTGTGCACCTAACATTATCCTCAATCATTATATACAGATGGCATCCAGCTTAGGTGGACTTCTGGCGCCCGACGGACGAAGTAAAAGCTTCGATGCTTCTGGAGATGGCTATGGGCGTGGTGAAGGTTTTGCAGCAGTTATTTTGAAGCTTTCACATGCAGCTTTGAGTGACAAAGATGACGAATATTGTGAGATCGTTGCCTGTGGAATGAATAGTGATGGACAAAATGCTGTACCAATTACAGCTCCGAGTGCAAAGATGCAAGCTGAACTATCCAGAATAGTCCTAGAGAAGTCAGGAGTGAATCCGGAAGATGTGGATTTCTTTGAGGCGCATGGCACAGGTACCGCAATTGGAGATGTCGCTGAGGTTAATTCGATAGCGGAAACCTACACGAGGAGAACGGCAAAGTCCACCCAAAAGTTAAGGATTGGTTCTGTTAAGTCGAACTTCAATCATACAGAATCTACGTCTGGTCTTGCTGGGCTAATCAAGGTCGCCCTGATGATAAAAAAGAAGACATTTGTACCAACTGTTAACATAAATGTGCTTAATCCCAAACTAAAGCTGGAAGAAAATGGGTTTGTTGTGCAACAAATTAGCGAGCCGTGGATAACAGAAGAAGGAAAACCCCGAATAGCAGCCTTGAACTCGTTTAGCTTTGGCGGATCAAATGTGCACGTCATCCTTCGCGAGGTTACTTCAAAGCAATCCTTACATGAAGAAAGTGATAATCGCCCCAACAATGTACTCACTTTTTCAGCGCGTTCAAGAGAAGCTCTACAGAAGATGGCAGGACTCTACTCCGAGTGGATCAAAGATAATGTAGAAAATATGGATAAGCCTTTTGTGGAAAACTTATGCTACTCTTTGAACGAACGCCGCAGTCAACTGCCACATCGATTGGCACTTGCCTTTGGTTCCATTGCTGAAGCATCTGAGTCTCTGGAAGACTACGCTAATGACTCCGCGGGATGGGACAAGTTGGTTTCTTATGCCAAAGTGAAATCTAGTGACAGAAAGCTCGTGTTCATGTTTGGTGGCCAGGGCTCTCAGTGGTATGCTATGGGAAGACAGTTAATTGAATGCGAAGCTGTTTTCAGAGATGCTGTTATGACAGTGAGCAACTTGCTTAAAGATCTGGGTATAAAGTGGTCTCTTCTTGACGAGCTAATGGCGCCAGAAGGCCGTTCAAGAATTGGGGAGAATTACATCGCTCAACCGGCCACGTTTGCTGTCCAGTACGCGACAGCGCAGCTTCTGATGTCCTGGAAGATCCATCCTTCCGCTGTCATTGGTCACAGTCTAGGAGAGTTTGCAGCTGTCTGTGTGGCTGGGATAATAACGGTCGAGGAAGCTGTTCAGCTGATTCTGACTCGCTCCACCTTGCAAAATAGATGCCCCGAAGATGGTAGTATGGCAGCTCTAGGCATGTCCGAAGCAAAGGCAAGAAGATTACTGCTAAGCCTGAAGTTAAGCGACGCACTTGAAATTGCTGCAGTTAATGACGCGAAGAGCGTAACAGTATCTGGTGACACCCGATCCATCGAAGCACTAGGTCAATATTTAACGATACACGCTAAAAATACTTTCTGGCGCGTTCTTGGAACAAAACGGGCATTTCACAGCAAACACGTGGAACCCATTAGGACGCCTTTTGAAACAGCTATGAAAGGCATCAAGCTCAACCCTCAGTTGTCAAAACTTCCTGTGTACTCTACCGTTATGGGTGATGTTCTCTCTGGTCAACAGTTTAACGGCGATTACTGGTGGCGAAATGTTCGCTGTCCAGTCCAGTTCTACCCAGCCATAAAGCAACTGTTAAAAGATGGTTACAAGCAAATTATTGAAATTAGTACACAGCCAATTTTAGCCCACTATGTTAAACAAATTTCTCTTCAAGAAAATCTTAATGAACAAGACGTCCCAGTTGTTTTGGCAACTCTTCCTCGCAGGAGAGTACCTGTCGAAGATCAACACAAGTGCTTTCTTCAAAACACAGTCTGTAAACTGTATACGATGGGATTTCCCATAGATTGGACTTGTATACAGAAGAACCCATCCGCCAGGTTTGTTCGTTCGCCGAATTCACCATGGCTGGAAAACAGCTTTTGGTATAGGGAAAGTCTGCCTGAAACCGTTATCTCTCCTCTTGGTACTGAGAAAACCACAAGGAAGCGAGGACATCCGTTCCTAGCACAGGTAAAAATGGCCGAGCCATATTCAGGCCTGCACTGCTGGGAAACTGAGATTGACCTCCACCGCTTTCCAATTCTGAAGGATCACGCTTTTATTCAGGGAGGTGCCGTGATGCCAGGAGCTGCTTACCTGGAAATGGCCTTTGCGATGGTCAAGGACAAGTTCATAGATGTTGCTGGCTTGGAACTGAGTGACGTAAAGCTCTCGAATCTTCTTACCCTGCCCGAAACACAGGTAACTGAAATTATATCCACAAAGTGAGAATAGTGAGTGAATTAAAGTCCTTCTCTTTAAAAATAGAAAGACTGCAACTAACAGTATAACAAAATTGGCTAAATTTATTTCTTTGTACTCCAAGGTTCGATCTTTACGACTACGTCTCCTGAAGACCGACAAAACTGACGAAGCTCAGTTCCACATTACAAGCGTACAGGATGGCCAGTCTGAAGTTAACCTGAGCAGCGGAAATATTTTAGTAGATCTATTGCACACACAAAGGAATTTTGAGGACAAAGGTATTATTATCTTGGAAGCTTTTTCCAAACGCCATCATATTGTTGTTACTGCTGCTTTTGTTTTGCTGTCGTTCTTACTTTTTTTTTAAATTCTAGTCAGTATCGTTGCTTAAAAGCTAGAGCCAAATATCATCAAATTCAATTTTGTGGTTATAATTTTTCTAAAATAAAATCCTGTAAAAGCTATATATCCAATTCTGTTTATATCTATTCACTTAGCAATAAATTGAAATCTGCTCAAAGCTTCCAGTTCAAGATCCTTCTGACTAGTCATGTAGGACTTAAAACCAAATCGCTTCTTCTTTGTAAATACTTACAGCTATCTACCCAGTTGGCCCTCATATAAAGGAGCTGATGACAAATACGACGAAAATGTCTATGGAGCGGTTCAGAGAAATATCAGAAAAGTTGGGATTCAACTATGGGCCCTCTTTCTCCATCATCAAAGAGATATGGCAGCGCGATAACGAGGGACTTTGCTTGATCGACATCAGTGAATCACCAACCATTGAAGAAGAAGCTGAAGGTTATGTTGTCCATCCCTGCATTTTAGACGCCTGTCTTCAGTCCTGCTTTGTTCCCATTGGCAACGCCGTAACTGAAGATACGTCCTTTGTGCCAGTGGCCTTCAAAACCATTACTCTGAATGACGTCCCATCTACCCACCAGCTGTATTGCCACGTCACTGCGGATGCGACTGAGTTTGGGATATTTGATGTTACCCTCATGAGTCCTTCCGGAAAAGTGTTACTTACAATAAATGAATTTCGTGCTACAGACTTGACTAGCACAGAACGTCGTTTTGCCTTCGATAACCTTGCCTATGAAGTCCAGTGGATGGAGGATGTCTTACAAAAACAGAGGGAAACTGCGCGAAATTTGACTTGCATAGTACTAAAAGACTCTTCTGTTTTCTCAGATGACTTAGTCACAAGACTTCAGGCAGCTGAAGTTAATGTCGTTACAGTTGACCCGCCAAATGCCTGTTGTTTCAACACCAAAGTAGAGGAAGCAATTAAAGCAACCTTTGAAGGCATACTACCGAGAAGTCCATCCCACATAAGAGTCGTCAACATGTGGCCTGTGGAAACAACTCTTCTGCCCGACAACTTCGATGTGATTGATCAAGCTCAACGTCTCGCTTTCAACAGTTCTGTCTTCTTACTCAAGCTGCTGATAGAGAAAGAGTGGCTCGATACTCGACTGTTTCTAGTTACCGAACGTACACAGCTGTTAAATGCTTGTGACAAGTCCCTCAAGATTAATTCCGTTCCATGGGGTTCTACAGTCTGGGGTCTTCGACGAGCAGCACGCCTCGAAGAATTGAACATCAGGATTACAACCGTTGACCTTGACAACAAAGCCGATGTCCATGAAGTAGATTTCTTGATTGATGAGATTCTGGGTGACAGTATTGAAGAAGAGGTGGCCTATCGAGATGGAAAACGTTTCAAAAATCGTGTCGTGAGGGCAAAAATTTACCCCGAGCAAGCCAAAACCAAGAAAATCAAACACAAGCAGAACAACACCCTGTACGTATCATATATACCTTCTTCAACAACGCTTTGCCTACGCGAAAAGAGTCTTTCAAAGCCATCGCCGTCTGAGCTCACGATAGATCTGATCTTTTCCTGGACACCCTCGGAATCGCTAATTGACGTAGCCACACCAAAAGGATGCGTTTTTGTTGTTGGAAAGGTCACCGATCTACCAGGAGAAAGCGAGAACACTCAGTTACAGATTGGAGATGAGGTTTGTGGTGTCATCCCCTCTGGAAGGGTTTCCTCTTCCCTTCATATCCAAGTCAATAATGTTTTCGTAAAACCAACCAATTTGACAAAGGAACAAGCCACATACATCCCTGCATGCCTAGCAATAGCTTCTCATGCTCTTCAAAGAATAGCATCGGGACAAGAACAAGAAAATCAGAAATTGCTGATACATGAGGCGAACCGTGGCCCAGGGCCAGCAGCAGTTGTCCTCGCAAACACCTTGGGTCACAGAGTATTTTGCACCATTCCCGACACTTGCCAAACGACTGCAAAAGCCCTCCTTCTTGAGTTGGGGGCCGAGAGTGTAGTGCGTCAGAGTTTTGCTGGTATCTATAATGATTCTAAAAACAGTTTTGACGCTGTTTTATTGTTCTACCCACCTTCTCCAAATGTTCTTCAAAAGAGCTTTCGAAGTCTCAAAGAAGGAGGAAGAGTTATTATCTTGAGTTCCAAGTTTTCTGGTGACATCGTATTTACCGCAAATACAAATGTCAGATATGAGAGAGAAGATGTGGCAGGCATCCTCAGGTCTCCTCAAGCGTACGAGAACCTCAGTTTAGCAAGTTTGGAATGTTTGGAAAGTAAAGGAGTCCTCGAGAAGCTTTTAGGAATACAGCTGATGTCTCTGGACTTAGCAACAGCAATCGAA
The DNA here is from genome assembly GCA_963693305.1 of Meandrina meandrites. Taxonomy (NCBI): domain Eukaryota; kingdom Metazoa; phylum Cnidaria; class Anthozoa; order Scleractinia; family Meandrinidae; genus Meandrina; species Meandrina meandrites. The sequence continues at coordinate 4,581,533 of OY855906.1, forward strand.
GCTGAAAACGCATCCCTTGACAAAAAGTCTTCTCCAGAACATCGAATGAAAACATCCTCGAGCATTTCTTTCCTGATTCACTCGTTTCAATTGTCTGAAAACATCAGTGATCTTCACAAGATTCCTTTTCTTCCACGTGGTTTAGATGAATGTGGCCTGAAAGAAAACAGGACGTACCTGGTAGCAGGGGGCATTCGAGGATATGGTTTTGAAGTAGCCTGCTGGATGGCCTGGAATGGAGCAAGGTCCATAGGTCTTATTGGCCGTTCAAAGCCCTCCGATGCCAAATGTGAAGAAGTACGAGAAATTGAAAGGAGGACTGGTGCAAAGATCCATATGTTCCAGGTAATTAGTATGCTATTCTCAACTAAAAATCCAATAAAAAACAAAGCTTTATAACAATATGTTTTCGGGCGAAAAACAAGACCTATAGTTTAAACTTTCCCTAGTAAAAACGTAAATCAGGTTTGTAAAATTACAGGCAAAGTGGTTAAAAAGAGACAAAATTTAAGCAGTGCTTCATATTTTTGTTTATGTTAGATTGATATATCCAACCAAGAACAAATTTTGACATTTCAAGAACAGCTTCAGTCTCTTCCAAGTGTGGCTGGCATCGTGATCACTGCCATGGTTCTTACAGATGAATTTCTCAAAGATTTGACATTTGAGAGCTTTACTGATGCCATGGCCCCTAAGATTAAAGGTAAGATACATTAATTACTATGGTTTTCTTATATCCCTGATTTCTGAAAAAAACATACCGCAAAGATTTGTTTTAGCGTCATCCTTTTAATTTATTGGTAGGACTCTATTAATGTTTGGCTAGGCTCACCGCTCTTATACTAGCTTCGGGGAAATTTTAAAAGGGGGTATTTATTTGCAACATACGCCGTCGCATTTGTTCATTGGAATTTTTTATTGTTTTTAGCTCGAAAACAACATAGTTAATAGAGGGAAATGGTTGGGAAGCCCGGGAAACATCAAAGGATGAAACAAAGAGGCCAGAATTGAGGTTGGAAGGTCCATGACCGTGCACATCTTTTGGTTTGCGCTCATACACTATGCATGAATTACGTAATCGCAATGTTTCTATTGGTTAGCTTTATCAACACACGTAGCCACCTATGGTATTTTGTCAGGTTTTGTGCACGGTCAACCCCCAAAATAGCAAACAAAAACCTATAACAAAGAACTTTGCCAGGCTTCATAACCACTTCCCTCTAATAACTATGAAAACAATAAGAAATTCCAAAGGGCAAATGCGACGGCTATACGCGTATGTTGCAAATAAATACGTCCTAAGTATGTTTTCAAATAATTTTAATTGCCTTTTAAAAGCGGGGATAAAAACTCCCATTGTGATATGACCAGCTGCCCTTTCAATTTAACTTCAACGTATATTGTGAAGCACAAGCGCGATATCTTTAATGGCCGCCGTCTCTTTAATTTGAGCTCCCAAAAATTCCATTAGAGCCCCGTGAGCTTAATCGAATCATTACCTGACGGTGACAGGCAATTTATTTTTAGGTTCCTTTTTACTGCACCTAATGAGCTTGAAAATGGATCTGGATTTCTTCGTCATGTTTTCGTCAATGGCTTCAGTCTTCGGTAACTTGGGACAATGTTCATACTCAGCCTGCAATGCTTTCCAAGATTCTCTTGCCCAGTACCGAAGACAAGTGCTCGGCCTACCGGGACTAGCGATAAACTGGGGACCAATTAGTGGAGCTGGCGTGATGGAGCGAGATCCTGGTGTCGCGAAATTGATGACCATGGTGGGACTTTGCTTTATACATGCCAAGGATGGTACGTTAATAAACTCTTTATCTCTATATTCGAACATGGGCTATTAAAAGGTTTAAAAGTTCGTTAACGTGGTACGTGACATGATCAACAATTATAAAAATGTGACTATTTAAATGTGTAATGAGCTATTTTACACCAGAATTCGTGAACAAAACTCAATTAGGCTCGCGGTTATCGTTAACTGGGTTATATCACTATTACACACGCCTTGCTGTTTTCATTTTGTGAAAACCAGATGTTTAATGTACTTTAAACGAACATAACTCGTGCCAAGGATCCTTTTTTATTGTGTATTAAAACAGATAATCGATCGATTTTCGGGGCTTTGTGATAAGGGCGTACCGAAGTTAAGTAGCGTGGATTTATTGCAAGCTACAATACCGTCAATTGTTCCTCTAGTGCAATTGTCTGGGTGAGAGTAGTGTTGTAAAGGACTGCTTTGGAGTTTGACATTTCCGAGAACATGAACGGTAGCAGGAAAATTAGTTATAATAGCTATAGATATATTCAGGGTAAATGGTCGTCTCCTTTACTTTGAAGATGACTATTACATGTATTGCTCAGCGTCAGTCACCAACGCACATCCTTCTCAAGACTACGTACTCTCGGACAATCACTCTAACCAGCTAGTTCTCCGCAGAACTTGCTAGAAACCTGTTTAGTATGATCGCACAGTGTGATAGCATCATAATTTAGGGTTAACACAAGCCTGTTTAACAATCAATTATAAGATGCTGCCGTACACTCATAATTCTTAAACATTTGCAAAGGGGTTGAACACATGGCCAAAGTTCTTACAGAGGAACCAAGCCGCTTTCAAATCGCCCTGTGTGGCGTGGACTGGCCTCGATACATCAAAAGCATAAAGGGGCTAAAGATGACGTCACGATTGTCAGTCATCAGAGCTGAAATGAATGATTCTGACAGTCAGGAGAACTCGTCAGAGTCTCTTGCGCAACAAATTATGCTGAGGAAGGATCCAGAAAAGAGAGGCGAGCTCGTCATGGAGTACGTTGGTTTGGTAATGAAAGAATGGACAGGAATTTCCTCGAGTTCAGAGACAGATCTTAACAAGAGCTTGGGCAGCTACGGCATGGACTCATCTGGGGCTCTGACTTTAAAAATGCAGATTGAATCGAATTTGCAAGTGTCTTTTGAGGTGAGTTGCTTTAATATATAATCACTTAATCTCTGGTTCATTAACATCTATATTCCCGTCATTAAAGATGTGGTTATTGTTCATCGTGATGTAAGATAGGAAAGATGGACATTTCTTCGTTTTTTTCACGATTGAATCGACTCCAATACTAACTGCTAGTCTTCATCAAACGATGATGAGGTTTACTTTTTGCGTGTCGCTATTTAAAAGCATGTTGTTTCGCTGCTACTGGTGCATTTCGATCCTCATTATCATTCTACCTACAAGATGTTGTTCCCTCGTAGGTCCCCTCAATTGTTGATTGGCAGTTGTGCTTTTTGAGTTATTTTTTTTTAATAACTCTTAGTCGACATGAAGACGTATTTGGCTATTAAGTGGGTGGATGGATGGTGGTTGGGTGGATCATTCATGTATGTATTTCACACCAATCGGATTTGGGATTCTATCAAGGTCCAATCAAATTACGGCTTGTATATATGGATCGTTTTTATGAATATTTGTTTTGGCTTCAAGGTACGGCCATTTTTGTTTTGCTATAGATTCGACCTTATTGGGCCGTGTTGGTCTGAAGTCTCTATTCCAAGTCTTGATTTTTATGTATCTTTGGATGAGAACATTGTGTGTGGGTTCTGAAACCGAAAAGTGTTTGGAAATTTCATGGTGGTGAAGGCGATTCTCTTGGTTTATGGAACCGACTGGTTCAGTTGACGGCACAATATGGGTATAGTATTTGTTGACCTTCACCTTCACCTGTCCCCTGGCGCCAAGTTGGCGCATAGCGCCTCTTGTTGACCACTTCATATAAAATATATGATGTTTTTGAGTAGAATAAATATGTATATTGCGAATAAATGTTGTGACTTCCATTTATAATGTCAGTGTTGTGTGTTTACTCAACATTTTGTTTTGGTCCCAAATGAGAACAGACTGACGCTATGTGGGTTGTTTGTAAGGGAGAGAGTTAAAGATTTGAGATTCTAACCGCGCGGTGTTTAAACTGTTTTCTCTCGGTTAAAAGTATAGCATTAGTAGGAGCTTTGGCTAAGTAATAGCACGAGTGACCACAAATCTTTCAAGGTTTTTCCCCCAAAGAATAACGTGATTGTAATAGGTTGAGGCATGTGCGTTTATTTGGGTTCGAGAGTTGCCAAATAATAGGTATTTTAGTGAGGTTGGAATGTGGCCGGAGAAGGTTTGACGTTTCCTGCTTAGGAATAGTAGGACTTCACATGGGCGGTCATGAGTTATTTATTATACCATCGTTTGAAAAGCTCATGACGTGATGTTACAAGGGCACGTTTAGTCTGCTCGGCAAATATTAAATTTCCCTTCAGGTGTTTTTACAACGTGGTTGGATGGCACAGCAAGAGAAAATCATTTGTGCCGTGAGTGAGGGCCGTAGGAAGGTATAGTAGTAGTCGCGCGAGTCTCACATTTCAAGCTTCGCATTGTTGATGGCTATCTTTGGTAGTACGGCGGTGTAATGCGGTTATTTCCGTACCGATGACGTAATGCTTGCAAGTGTTTATGTCGGCCAAATTTGTTTTCTTCAGATCTCTGAACTTGCTTCAATGAAACAGCCAAAAGATTCACTTCAACTGGCTAAACCGACAAGAAATAGTCGCAAAATTGCATAAAGCATATTTTGTTATCATGATGTTACTTCTGTGGTTTTTGCAAAGAACTGGAGAAATAGTACGAAGTGTTCTTTTGGAAGTGTTATGGTTTGGCTTGTGTCGAAGTTGTTCAGTGATATTTAGACAGGTGGCACCGTTGTCATATAAGATGTTTTATGTCGTAGTCGCGTATATGAACACGCAGAATGAGATAGAGGCTATTGGCGAGCATGAGCAAGGCACGAATTTTGGTAAAGTTGCAGATGATGCTGACGATATTGAAAATGGATGTGGAGAGTCATCGATAAGAGAAAATACATGCGTGTCTCTGTGTATTACTGGATGTGAAGGGAATGGAAGAAGGTGCTTAAAAGATGGGGATTGCAAGCTTACATGTTTAAACGTTGAGGATAGTTGCTTGATTGGGGTGGATTGCGTTCGAAATTATACGGAACATGTAAGATCGAGATATTGCATTTTTGTAAGTGGAAAATCCAAGAGGTCGACTACAAGGCGACGATGTAAGTATAGATCTCGAGAACCGTCTTCGCGAATTTGTTTAATTATGCAAAAAAGTAAAAAGACCAGACATTTACTTCAAAGAAGAGTAATGGGTGCTGTTCCAAAGTCGTCTATTCTTTACAAGTTTAAGAAGAGTTCATTGCGAAAAGGCAACCTATATTTGAAGTATTTCGTTAGAATTTCAGCTAGAAAGGAGGTAAAAGAAAAAATAAATTAAATGGTTGGTTTAGTAAGTGCAAAAAAGGGTACTTTTGGAAAATAGTTCTAAAGTATTCATTAATAAAAATCATCAAAGTTTGGAGAAAAAAAAAAATAAAAAAAAAACTCCTGCACGTTTAGCGTGCCTATGTTTGATCGTAGGTATCCAAGTTTCAGTAACTTCAATTCCACTATCTCTATTGATGTTTTAGGATGAAGTCTTATTTGGATGGTTTCTTCACCCTCATGTAAACCAGTGAGGGTCACTAACAATAAATTTAACTTCTTTCCAAAAAGGAAGATGCTCGTTGGCGTGCTTCGAAACTGCGGAGGTTTGCGGTTCAAAAGCGAGACAAACGAATAAATGTTCATCTTTCCTATCAATATCAGTAACCTAATGCTATCAGTCCAGTGTCCAGCAGACGGGTCAGTAGAATAAACAAACTCATAGACTAACTCATCAACAGGGGAAAATTATCTTGATGTACCACAACTGATTAACATTTCTAATATCTATCGTCTGCACTTCGCATTAACAGTAACCACTTCCCAGTCATATACTGATTTGTATTAGCGTTTTTAAAATAGCTTTTTTTTTACACACTATAACACTTGCAACAAATGCTGTTCTTCTTCCAGGTTTTCTACTTTATGCAGCCTGATACGACCCCACTTAAACTTGTGAGAGACATCACAGCTGTGCTTAGCGGACAAGCATCCAGTGAACAGCCTCAGAATACCGAAAACCAAGAACAAACACAATTGCGACCAACGGCGGACGAATCTATGCCAGCCATCACATCAGGCGGTCAGGTACAAGTTGTAGCGCTGTACACTCCTGTGGGCTCGGCTATAAAGTTCTTCTGTGTCCATCCGTCGCACCGCTATGCGATGAATTTGGTGCCGATTTCTACGGGATTTCAAGGCCAGGTATTTCACGAATGTTATATTGGTGTGTCTTGATGGCTGTGGCAAACGAGGGCACATTGTTGCTCATGACGTTTCGCGGGCAAACGAGCGGGAAATAAAACAATTGTTTTGTTTCCATGCTGCGCAAACAGAAAAACATTTGTTGCGGACACAAAATGTTTCTGAGAGAAATCAAAAAAAATTTTGTGTTTCGGACACACATTTTGTGTCCGCAACAAATGTTACGCGCCCGAAAAAAACAGGGAAAGTTTTGTGTCCTCAACAATGTGTCCTCACATTCAGCATGACATTCTCCTGTCTGGTCTCTATGCATCTGGTATAGTACGTACTAGTTTGGGGAATTTAGATAAAATTAAGACAATTTCTCGTTGGTGATTAATTCCTTATGTTCCTCAGTATTCGCTCGCTTGCTTGTTCGTACGCTCCGTGCGCTTGGAAAGGAAGTTGGAAAGAATTCGACTGCTACGCAGGCTACAAATAAAACAAATAAATCATTTTATTTAAGTGTCAATGGGTTTAACACGCTGTGCTTACTGAGGACACTGTATATAAACAAAGAACTTGTAAACAGAACAGAAGTTGTTAAAAATCCCAACAGCCTGGAAGCAGACAAGTTGGCTATTTACAAAGCGCAGAGGAGTCGAATTCGTGACCACCGAACACAAATCCATCTAGTGGCAGCGAGGAGAATTTGAACCTCCGACCACAGGCCATGCCCGCCTCCTTACAAAGGCAGAATTTTCTTAGAAAGCGCTACGAGCATAATTTCTGTGAACCCGTCGAAGTCAAGTTCAGCTCATTACAATTAGCATTAATTTTGTCCAGTTTTACGCATCTATTCTATACTCCCTTCGGTCTTCCTAGTATTTCCGTTTGTGTTTTCCGCACATTTATATCGTTATTTTTACAAGAATGTTATGTAATAATGTGTGATGGACATTTTTTTCGTATTAGGATTTGGTATCTTTCTATGCACTGGGTTTTACCGATCCGACAGCAGTGAGTGAGGACTGGGGTAGTGTGCGTGAACTTGCCGCACATTACGTTCAACTGATCAGCGAGAAGCAGCGGCATGGACCATACTTTCTGGGCGGATATTCCTACGGAGGGCTTCTTGCGTACGAAATGGCGTCCTTGTTAACAGAGCAGAACCAGAGGGTGGAGTTTGTGGCCATGATTGACACATTTCCTTGGTTTCCGCGTTCACAGACTGTAAGCACTAGACTGGCTTCTATGGAGGAGAACGCAAACTCGCCGCTTCGACATGTTCAGGTTCGTAAGAGAGGTGTTCATGGCAATGGAAATCTACTCAGTCATAGCATAGCGCTTACCTGACTATTTGAACGCCATCTTTCCTAAGGAAAAAGCAAAGCTCTGCAGAATTAAACTGTAGATAACTTAGGGTTTCCCACCGTCGTAGAAGACGACCTTAACCCCAGTATAGTCAGACGGACTTGACTATCAGGTTTAATTTGCCTGCGACACAGGCTACTACAGTGCGGTCTGTTAAAAAATCGAGTCAAAGGCAAGTGTTTGTAAACCTAATATAACAGGGACACGAATTCTGTAAATAGGTAATAAACGCCCTACATGTGTTTGAGGCTTACATCAAAGCCATGTCGTATGTTGATCACAAATTAATTAATCTGTTCTTGTCTTTCAGCTTTATTTTGAAATCTGTCTGGAAAAGCTGGCAGTAGATTACTTAAAGATGGATGCTGAAGAATATAAACACTTGACGGAGGAGCACACTCAAGACTGGATCATAGACGAACTACAGAAAAGGAGCTTTGAGAAAGGACTCCCGGCCTACAATTTGAGGGCCCTCAGAGAGGCTCTTCAAAGGAACCAAACTATTGCCAATAGAACCCATCAAGAATGGCAGCCTCCTAAGGTTAGGAACAATTAAATACCACTACACTTATGTAACGGACTACATGAACGAACAACCTTATGACCACTTGAATACTGCAGAACTTTCTTAACCTCTTTTTCTATTATTAGGTTCGCTATCGAGGTCCTCTCACCTTTCTCAAAAGCCAAAACGACCGCTTCTCACCCAGGCTTTCCTCATCAGATAGCATTGAAGAAATATGGGGTTACCTGGTAGACGGGGGCATAACAATGCTCGTTTGTCCTGGTGACCATTTTTCCTTAAGCGAATTGCCCAATGCTCACGTGACAGGCAGTATCCTAGCAACAGCCCTCGCATTCACCTACCGCATGTTGTTCCCGGAATTCCCCAGACCTACAAGGACGTTCCACCAAAGACGAGCCGTAGAAAAACTTTGCAGCGGAGTAAATGTGTTTCTTCATTCAAAGAAAGGTAATCTGCAATAGAACCTGTCTCAATATCTCTTGATAAGTAAGTAAGTAGTGCTTTATTTATAACTCGGATTGAAGAGTAGCACGTAAGTGCTAGTATCTCCGAGACCAAAAATGAATAAATAAAAGAAAATAACAAAAATACCTTCATTGATTATAATAGAAATACATTATATAGATTTAAAAGATAGAAAACATTATATACTAAGTATACTAACTTACTTCACTGCCGATCATTCTTTTTGCCGTTTGAGATTGTTTTAAAAAAGCTCAGTTAAAAATATACCTAGATACACAAGAAAAATAATGATTTGACTCGTGGAATAATACTCGCAGATGACAGAAAGCCATTGGGAATGGTGGATGACTAACTATGGCGAGGATGGAAATAGACAACAGTATCGTCGAATTTGAAAACAAGGAAGGCCCGCAGTTTTCAAGTTCGACTGGATTTCTCTTGAAGTTTTTGGTCTCAGGGTTAGCAGCGATTATTGCTTGGCGAGCTAAACTAAAAGCTGGGAAGGATGGAACGTTTTTGTATAAAAATTCTCTTGAGTTCAATGGTAACGTTTTTAAGCAGCAGATAATTTATTCCTAGCGTATTGCCATATTGATAGTGCTAATATTCTTGAATAATTGCAGAGTGCGTCTTATCAATTTTGGGTTATTTCTCATGTTTCTAAACTTTACTTCTTCAGTGAATGTATGACAGTTATATCACCGTTGTCCCTTGATGCTTATTTCAATTCCAGGAAACAAAAGGCCACACTTTGGAGAACTTCTTTTTGAGGAAGATGCTTACAAACTCGAGTTGAGGTCAAAGGCCGACGAAGGAGAAACGAATGAGAACGAGAAAACCAAAAAGATAATTGAACTTAAAGGTACCATAACTAAATTATCATTATAAAGGTTCTTTAAAGACTGATAGAGATGTTCATCTAAGTTAACGCGATTTTCGTTCCCCCCCCCCCCCCCTCCTCCCCCGCCGCCCCCTCCCTACTCGGGGATTTTTTTTGAGCAATTGTTAATTAGAAATATATATGAATAACGTCTTCCTCATACACATGTTAGTCTAAAATAGGTCACTCTTAGATTTGGTTTTATATCGACAAATACCTAATTATCGGAAGACATTTCTCTAACAAGAATCGTTCTTTTCAGACCTGCGCATGGTCCAACCAGGAAGACTCGTCCCCAGTGCCCTGAAGTACGCCTGGCGCAAGCGTAGAGTTGGAGCACATCAAAGTGGGAACCTGGGACAGGTCGCTTCCGTCATAACAGGCAAACGAGTCTACAACTTGGAATTCACTGATTATTCCGATTTAAAAGCATTTTACAACATGATAGAAGCTGTATTTGCAGTAACATTGTTGACCAGTTAGAATTGTAGTGGCATACTCATAAGTCAAATATTTCTGTAAAGGTAACTTGACCATGCGATGCTAGAAAAAAGCTGGTATTTTTCTATTATTATTATTTTTGAAAAACGTAAGCTACAAACAGAAGCATATGCTATACAGAGATCGTTGGATTGCAGCTAAAAACAATAATTTTTTGTAAAATACAAAAATACAAAACGATTATCAAGGGATTATTACAGGAAAAGCTTCTGACTAAAAGAAACGAAAACTAATTATCATATGAAAGGGTTTGTGATTGGTTCTTCGTTCGCTGATTTATAATGGAAATAGGAATGATTGGAGTGCAAATTGGTCTGGAATCATATAGACAACGAACAGTCCCACTTTTTCTCAGTTCGTCAAGCGTGAAGAGAAATAAGAGCTTGTGGAAAAAGGGTTGCATAGGCGGGGGGGGGGGGGGGGGGGGGGTAGCCCCCAAGCCTTTCGTGCCAAAAAAAAAATTGGGGAAAAAATTGGTTTCGCAAAATGTTCAGTCTCGGAGCGTACATCTTCTTCCCTCCGACTGCTCAAGGACAACCTAAAAAGCACCATGAAGCAGGATCGTCCACACAACTGCCCACTTATGCATTATCACAAATCGATTACGGGCACACTGGACACTGTTAAGATTGCAAAGAGTTTTGCTTGTGCCAACGAACTCTGCAAAAGACCCAAGACATTATGGGAAATCCGAGTAAGGGTATGCACTCGGCTAGTGTACGATGAGCCCCCCAAAAAACGCTCAACGCTCAAAACGCTCCGCCGCCTCTAGGCTGCGCGAAATATGGGGGATCGACAGACGCACGAAAAAAAAAAGTGGGGGACCACTGATAAAGCCAGAGAGTTTGAAGTATGCTCTTAGCTCTTACAAGGCAGACATATGATCGGTTATGATTCACGTTCGACAAACTAAGAAAAACGAAGGATTGGTTGTATTCTAGCTATCGTACGAGAGATTCACAAAATTGAATCGCGGGATTCCGATGTTTTAATCACAAGTGTTATATACAGACAGAATTGGGCAACGTGAAGTGTTGTAATACTGTTAACCACAACTTAAACAAAAATTCGACGAAAGGAAAAAATGCCAATCTGGTTAAGTATAAACCGAGAAGCATAATAAGAGGAATCCATTCAAGTGTAGCTGTCAGTCGTCTTAGTACACCAGTAATGACGCGCACTGTCCAATTTCACAGGCATGATGTGTACACAGGCAAGACGCGTCCTATTAGTGCTCCAATCGGACCAGCTGATAACCAATCAGATTTGAAAATTTTGCCATAGTTTTGTCTAGTTTAGAGCTGTCAACTAAGCTTTCAAATATACTTTGATTTACTAATCATGGAATAGTACACATGTATCATGGCACAGTCACGCAAGTAGCGGTTGCGTTAGTTTTATAGTTCGTTTTGGTATTTCATTACGATTTGTTTTTTGGTGCTGGGGTAGTGGGGTCTTTTTACATTTAAATTATTAAACATAACTGAGTTTTCAGTCAGATTAGCCTTTGGCTGCCAAAATAGCTATATAACTAGCTAACGTAAAGGAAACTAGTTAGTTTTTAAAGGAACTACGTCACGGGGATTTCGCAGATTTTTGGTCTAAACTGTTCTGAAATAGGTTTAACCCATGAAGAACATTTATCTTTGAACATCAAACAAAGGCTATAAATATTAATTTTTTTGAAGAAGCTCGAAAACAACTTGAAAAGTTTAGCCTTAATTTTTCAAGACGCTCATTAACAGTTTCAGTGCTCTAATGTAGCAATTGTTAACAAAAATGGCCCATTATTTTTAGGTTTCCTACACCACAAATATAAATTTTTTGCTGTTCAAAAATCTGTTACAATCCGTGACAAAGCTCCTTTAAGCTAAAACACTTACTTATCATGGAAAATGTTGCTCGCTTCAAATTGCTCTTGTGCGGCTATAATTCAGATTTACACGTAAAAGAAGCACTTTTTGAAATAAATCGTCCTTCTCTATTAATACTCAGCAATAAAGTGTATTATTGAATGTTTAAAGATGTTGTCACTCGGATGTTAGATTGCTAGTTTCCACTGGTTAATGTTACTCTTCATCAGAGTTTGACTGCCGTTATAGCCTTAATTGACTATATGGTCCGCACCGTAAGATGCGGACCGTTTTTTCGCCTTCGATTTATGGCCAAAACTCGAAGCAAGAAAAAAAAGGAAAAAAGAAATTAGCGCTTTAAATTTAAATTTTAAAATTTAAATTGCGCTTTAAATTTTTTATTCGCCTACTCTTTACAAACCTTATTTTAAGCCTCTTCATTCGGAGGTCGTCACGTGTCTGACTTGAGTCCTACGCAAGTTGCTCAACCTGGCCTCTACATGCACCGGGGAGGTTTTCCGCGGCTTCGAAAGGTTCTGAAAAATCGAGTTTGAAGTTTCGAAAATGCTCTTTGCTCAGAGTGCAAACGTTTTAAGTAAGTTTTAAAACCAATTTTAGGACATTCTGATTAACAAACCTGCAAAATGTTTACTACCAATATCATGACATTGACTTTGTCTTGCGACGTATTCAAACAAATCTCGTGTGAGGAAAACAAAAATGTCGCTCACCGTAACTTTGTCAAATATTTCGTATTCTTGGAACTCGACTATGTCGAGTTTGCAGAGGATGTTGGAAGAACGGCTCGTTGGAAGAACGGCTCGTGATTTACAAGCATTTCTCGTGTTCTCCCAACATCCCGCGGGGTTTTATTGCACCGGTAAACCCCTAAAAAGTGTGGTCTATTGATTAATTAGATTCATCATCCAACTACTCTATTTTACCCGCTCGCATTTTTGTCCTAAAATTTCATAGGCGTGATTTTAGATTCGTAAACGAATATTTACGCCGGTTTCATTTCGTTTCATGTGAGCAAATTTTTTTGTGCCATAAGATATTCAGATTAACCGTGAGTGATTAAAATTTAGCTTGTACCTACATGGGCCACACTAAACAGTGTGACGACGGTTTTGGAAACACTGTAAACTCAAGCAAAAATTAATAAATAAGAGGTCGGCTTTTAGGCCTGCCTAAATCTATATATGATATACTAAATGAATATACCGTAAAATTCCGGTTATAGGCCCTGGGCTTATACAACTCCGTAAGGGGTTTTGGGTGGGCTTTTAAACGGAGGGGCTTACATCCGGGGTGGCTTATAAGCGGAATAAAAAAAAACGTTTCGAAACGAGCAACCGCAGCGTTGATAAAAACTTAAAGCAACATTTAGTCCTGTTGAGTACTGTCATCCAGCTGAGGGGGGCTTATAAGCGAATGTATTTTTTCGTTTCCAGGTAGATGGGCCTATAACCGGGGGGGGGGGGGGGGGGCTTATAACCGGAATTTTACGGTATACAAACATGAAGATAGAAAGTAATTGGAAGTCGAGTTTCGCGCGCTAAGCGATCATCAGACTGAGCGTGTATGTGATTATTACATGGGTTTCTTGTAACTGGACTTACAAACAATGCTTCAGAGCCTGTTACGAAGGATCACTAGAAGCGATCGTGGCAAGTGGAATAATAGAATATATCGTTGTGACGGTCAAGTAGCTAGCTCCAATTAAGACTTTCAGCTTTTTTGCTCGGCGTTTCGGTGATCTCGGCCTTCTTCAGGAGTGCCGGTTATGAGTGTATACTGACTGTATATTGATGCACAGTCACAACGCTTGTAAAGGAGGCCGAGACGGCTGAAACAACGAGCAAATCAAGCAGGCAACGAAAAGTGCTTATACAGAGCACACCCACGAGCGTGTTTGCATTGGATCGCGCAAAAGCAATTTGTATGAATCCGATTATGCCAAAGGCTATCACAAACGCGGCAGGAAACTGGTTCGTGCGGAAAGCCGCAGAAATTGCCTCTCGTGCAAATTTTTAGGTGATGGTCGTACGAAATACTTCTTAGGAAACGATCAGTTCTTTTGTTTTCCAGTAACCCGGCCCAGGTGACACGCAGCATGCGTCAAAAGTTTGACTTTGTGGATAGATCTTGTCTTACATACCCTAAGACCCTTAACGACAGAGTGAACATGTCCACCGACGAAGACGGAAGGTTACACTTTTAATCTAACCGAATTTGTGGATTTTAATCAAGTTAAAACTTGTCATGGAAATCAATTAAATTGAAATCAAGCTGTATCAAACTGATTTGATTTCTTTTAGAACTGAATGTGAAAGGGGGGGGGGGGGGGGGTACTTCTTTGTATCAGCTTTATAGGTATGTACTGTCCCAAAGGGTATGTTTTTTGAGCCGGTTTTTGAAATAGAGTAACATTTGTGCACTCTGGTGAGTCTTGTCAGCATCTTTTGGAAGAAACTATTTCTATCGCTATTATGCACCCCTTGAGAAGTGCGATTTTAAAATGTTGGAAATTTGAGGGCCTTATCAAATTTTTAGTCAAACTGATGCAGTTACTGGGTACAATCTCGTCTGAAACAGGGAATCGATTTCGGGGCCAGGTCTAAAATAGGGTAGGGAAAATCACATACTTTGATGCAGGATAAGGGGTTTCTTGAAGCGTACCGCACACCACCACCCAAATTTTTGGAGAGTACCCTTCTCCCTGAGGGTTTAGAAAGCCAATATATATTTATGTTCAACTCTGTTCTGATCTACTTTTTATTATATTTTTTTTCAACTTAATTTCTGCTTCTCATCTCTTCATATATTAAATGATATTTATGTTTTGACGTTTTTAAAATAGTATCTCCTAGGGGTCCAAAAGGTTGAGCCACGCTCACATTGGTTACTCTAGGGGTTTACTTTAAAATTTCTGACGTACAACTAGCCTCCTACGACACGTTCTTTGGCGTGACGAGCCAAAAGAACGTCTGCGTAGGAGGCGAACGAACAGCCCGTCTGTTTCCTTTTTTATTCGACACCGAAAATTGCTCTAAACATGCAGACAGCCTGAGTTGAGCCTGAGTGGAGGTGAGCGGTTAAATGACTGTTTCCCTCGCTATGTCAGCTTCTCTTCCAGCACCACCATCTGGACACGGACGAGAAAGCACGCTACCGTTTGCTTTGTGGGCTTCGCCCCTCAGCAAAGACAAGTAAACGGGCATAATGCAAAGTCCGTGAAGAAGGCCAAACACCACAATGCCGAAGAACATTCGGAAGAATATTCGGAAGATCTCAGAAGAAGCGAACGCTAGTACGACCATGCCGAGGAACGTACTGAATCCTAAAAAAGTAAAAGAAAGCAAACAAATTAGAGCAAAAGCGACACAAGAAGGTTACCTAGTACAGTGCCACCTTAACAAAATCGAAGCCGTTTCCTAGGACTGGAAAGATATGGATAAAACATTTTCGTACGCCAGAATTTAGCGAAAGTTCGAAGTTCAACGTTTCTGTGGTTGAGCCATAACTGGTGTTTGCCTTCTGTTTCTATCTCTAATTGCTGGAAAAGGAAATGGTTTCCCTTTAGTTGCGTATTGGACTAATGATTATTAAATCTTGCTACACCAAGTTCTTTGGGTTACTGAAGTTCTAAACGCAGAATTTTTAAGTTTTAGAACTCCTTTAGCGTTTTCTCTCTTTTTGCGGGGCGTGGGGGAGGCGTGGTTTTGTGCTGGTCACTTCAGTTCTGGTAGAATCAATGAACATCTACTGTTATGCTTGATTCAAACATCAGACTAACCTCCCATGAACACGCTTGCGCCCAGTGTACTCAGAGCGTCCACTACTCGCTCATTGGCTGTTACCTTGTTTGACGTTATGTACGCATGTGCAATGTGTGCGCTGTAATCAACTGCGAACCCAATTGCCATTACCAGATTGATCATAGACACAGAGTTCAGGGACACGTTCCAGATGACCATCAATCCAAATAACTCGCATATCAGGGCTGCAAAGTTGAGCACCACAATGAAGGTCACGGTACAGTCCACCAAAAAGGGGCTTGTGACGACTAGCACCGCTAGGGCGGCGATTATCAGGTTTCTTATGGTCTCTCTTGATGTTATGGCGTACTGTTCAAAGAATATGAACGGCCGTACGATAGGGAAGGCATCAAGCTTGGACTTTTCTGCGATGTCGTCTCGGAGTGTGAGCATGGCGTTTTTCTGAAAGGTGGAGCTGCTGTCACTCTTCATGAAACCGAGGACTCGGGAAGCTTCCAATTTTGTGCCGTCCTCGGAAAACTTCAAGTCTTGACTGAAATAAGCAAAGTTAGGAATGCGAAGGAATGCCTTCAATTCAGGCAAAAATCCTGGACCGATAATTTTCTTTTTATACATCTTGGCATAATCGGAAAATGCGTTTATCCAGGACAGTGATTGTTGTCTGTAATGTTTATTATCCGTGACTATATTTGTCAGCTCTCTGATGTGTTCCTGGGTGGAGCCCAGCTCATAATAAGCATTTCCTCTCTCCACGATGCTAACCTCGATGGACAGCTGAAAGTGTTTTTCTTGAGCGGACAGAAAGCGTTTCAAGTAGGAATCATCTTTTGCCAGGATTCGTCTATCAAACGATTCATCCACTTGGGTGACCCCGTATATTCCAGCACCAAGCAGCAGCAGGGAGAAGCATACAACCATAACTTTTGTTACCGGATGAATCAGGAACGTGCCCCAGCACATCATAATGCGATTTGACGTCTGTGGAAGAGGTTCGTCCCATTCTGGCTCCCCCTTCTTTGGCCGAGGTGCAAGGCAGAATGGTAAGCAATCTCTGCGTCCCGACTTAATTCTTCTCACATCGTATGACATTATGGCCACGAAGAATGTGACAATCATGAGGAAGGAGAGGGTCACCGTCAGGGCGGCGTAGATACAGAAATACCTGAAAAGAATTAAGATATTAAAATACAGAGGACTGAGCAAATTGATTTAAGCGGAGTAACAACTTGATAAAGCAAAGCTTTGAGGCTTTGCCTCCAGTAGGTCCACATCATCCTTTTAGCTGCTGTTTTACTCGAACCTACTTATCAAATAAAGCAGTCTAGCCAATCACAGAAGACACAAACAATCCATTAAACCAATCAAGAGTCGTGGTATGACCAAGTAAATACATGTCGCCGGCGCGAAGCGTGGGAAAATGACGTGCTAAAAAGCCATGATTGGTTTTGGTTTTACATTTGCAATGCTTTGGTGCATGTTTTTTGGATGAGAAAGTGGCGCAAAGTTTTTAAACCCATCTATATACCAGAGCGGGGTCAGTTCAATGTCAAAAATAATCCGAGCAGCAGATTTAATGGCTTAAATTTCCGATTAACTAGACAAGCCGATACATACAAAGCTCGAAAGTTTTTACCAAAAGTTGAATCAGTAATTAGCAGTCAATTTGTGTATTTATTAATGTTGTGAAAGAATAAAGCAAAAAAAATCAATAAAAAAAAATTAGTTGTCTTACTTTATGGCTGGAAATGAGGTGGAAGTGCTGACCGCGAACGCTACCAAATCTGTCATGGTTGTCATGGTGATCGTTGCTCCCGAATGCTTCATAACTTTTTTAATCGCGTCGGTCTTTGACAGGTCACGTTCTTGTCGATCAAGTTCATCCACCATAATGAACATGTCATCAATGCCAATTCCGAGAACCAAGAACGGTAGAACTCCCGCCATACTGACAAAGGGCACGCGACACCACATGGCGAGACCAAACCCAGCTAAAATCCCCAGAGCCACTGCAAACACTCCTGCGTTAGCGAGCAAGGAGTGACCAGTCAGCGGATTCAAGAACTTGCCTAGCATGACACTAGCAAAAGTGATCATGATACTGAAAGTGATTGACACAAGTGTGATGTCAGAGCCACTGCTTTCAGCGATAGCGTCGTCCAGGCTTCTTTCACTTGAGTAGTGAACTTCGAAGCAGGAAAGTTTGTCTTCTAACGAGGCTACCTTGTCAATGAAAGCCTTCTCCCAACTAAGAATGTCCACGTTTCTGTCTTCGTCAGTTGGGTCACGGATGAGATACACCATTTGCAATGCTTTGGCGTCAGTTATGCTTCCATGTCTTCGGTTGGCATCACCAAACATGCGGTTGAAGTTGTACCAGAAGGGTCGTCCATTGCGCATGAGCACGGTGTCGTTGTACGCTTTGCTGAGGTCGTGTTGAACTTGCTTCAGGTCTTTACCATTCAGCTTACTTTCATTGAACTGCACAAATTCCAGCGGGTTTATCATCATGCAATCGTCTGGTGACTTGGATTTGCTCCCGGACAGCGTGACACAGAAGTCGAGATAAGAATCCACTTCCATAACAGCTTTGTGGGCTTTGAAGGCCTGCTTGAGACACTCAGGAGAAACAACATTGGGATGATCAGAAGACGCCACCAATAGGATGATTTCCTCTCGAATCTTAACTGGGAAGTATTTCTCGGCTGTGTTTAAATCATCGATAGCCTTGCTGCTTTGAGGGATGAACAATTTTTCAGTTCTGTTTTCTGATTGGAACCAAAAAAATCCCAAGGAGCACACACTGACGAAGACAAGACATACTTGGATTGTTATCAGTGGATGTTTGGCGATTCCTTCACCATACCAAGCGAAGAAGCGCTCCAAAAGACGCAAATACCAGCTGCAGAACGACGACCACAGTAGGCATGGATTGAACTGGCGCGGACAGCAACAACTGCAATGGAGAACTGACATTAGATAACAATTCGGACAATTTTTGAATTGGAATGCATAACATAAGGGTGGCAAGAATTAGCGAATAATAATCCCCACAAAAAAAAAGAAAGTGTCGTGTTATCAAATTTCTCCCAACAAGTACTTTTAAGGAGCTGACCAAGGGAGATGTCACATTTAGTGATTTATTGGTCTTTCATGCGTTTTGAATGGGTTCCTATTTTCCATAAGAAACTTCCCCCTTAATTAATCTCGCGGCCGGTCGGTGGAGTATGTGCGAGGGGAGTGATCTCCTAGCTCCCATACTAAGTTCAGATTGTAAATTAAGTTCGTGGTGAGCAAATCGTCTTTACTTGATTTAAGATGGCAGCGTTTTCGTCCCAGAAGGAGGCCTGGCTGGTCACACTACCACTTTGGTTTCTTCAAGGTGTTACCGATTCATTTCCATTTCAATTAATCCGAGTAAAATATAGCGCCAAATTTTTAGGTATTTTTTACTGACTCGTACTTCATCTCCAGAGAGGAGTATAGAAGAGGATTTTTACCAGTTAGCCGATTTTTCTATAAATCCCGGACATAATATGATAATCATAAATGTGAACTATGGTGAAAATAATGAAAGAGGATTTCAATTTCACAATAATTTTCAGAATCTCTTCAGTTTCGCATTTCCAAACAAAGATAGAATACTCTCAAAAGGTTTGAACAAGACTTTTCGTCGAAAATCTGTCAGGTGATACTCGAGCTCTGCCGCCGGGGCAAAACACCACTGCGAATGATTTCAACGATCGAAGTAGGTTTTTTTATGATAGGAGATCGATGTTTTGGATCCTCCCCCCCCCCCCCCCCCCCCCCCCCCCCCTAGAAATTCCCACTTGCTTCCTTTTAGAGATTGAATTCCGGGTTAAGAGTTCGTTATTACCTGTTTGTGGGTGGTCCTTACTCTAAGTGACGCAACAAACTAACAAATGGGGAAAAATACACAATTTGCTCTATTCATTACAATGTAATCTTTCTGCAGATTGGCCGTGTTTATGCTAGAGACGACAAAGCCGTCTAGACGCCTTTCACGTGTAAGACGTTAAAGGCTTCTGGTATAAAAACAGGGCGCCTTTAGTAGACGGCCTAACAGAAAAAAAAATTAAAAAGGACGAACATGATTAAACGCTGGCTAGTTCCAGTCGCCTCTGGACGAGCCAGGGCTAGTTTATTGCTGGCTTGCAACTGACACGGCAGCCATGCTGGGGGACAAGAACAAAGTGTTTACCTCCACTGGGAACTAAAATTTTTTATCATTCAAATTCTGCGAAAAAGTTTTTTATTGTTTTGACCACCAACATGGCCGCCTTGTCACGTGGTTGCAAGCGATCAATGGCTTCCCGGTTTTGTACTAGACGCGCCTTAAACGTCTGAGACGTTAAAGCTGTCCGTTAAGAGCGTCGTTTAGACGCTGTTACGAAAAGACGTTAAAGCCATCAGACGTTAAAGGCAGCTGTCTTATTTACCGTTTTTATGCTAGACGTTAAAGCTCTCTCGAGACAGCTTTAACGTCTCTAGCATAAAAACGGCCATTATTATATCTGTTTTGTGATGTTCGTGTAAGGATGCTACATTTTCACTGATTGTATCTGTCAATTTGGTAGCAACTCTGAGTGTTGCATTTGGCTTCGTAGAACCATTTTCTTCCTCTTTCATTTCAAAATAATTTTTAAACAATTAAGAATAATAATAAATGCTGTTTTGGCATACTGTATCGGGTCCGTGGACACATCGCCCATTCAAATTTGAAGATTATCATCGAATTTGCATGTTGCTCGAACAATCTGTCAATTGTTTTTTTGCACCGTAACCGAAAAAAACATCCGGTTTGACTGAACAACGATTTGCATTTACTTTAGCCAAAGCCGCGCCGCCGCGCCAGGCCATCATAATTCAATACACGTTTTGCTCGATCAATGAATCGAGACATAAACATAGCGCTGTCCTCCCGTAAAAAGGATGTTTTGGCTCCTATTGTTATTGGAGTAATTAACCAATCAGAAACTGTTTTCATTTGGCAAGTTCCAGGGGGTGATAGAAAGGAAGCTTTTTGTCGCCTGCACAGCACAATGGTTGGTTCCAGAAGTTTTAGACGGAAATTTTTAGTTTGTTGAAACAAGACAGATCATTTTGGAGTTGAAAACAGAAAGAAATAACTCTAAAGAATGATCGACCGTCGAAATGTGGACATATAAAAATCATTTTTCGAGTGGAATCGAATCCTGATTTTCAAAACACGTCTTTATCTCGTCATGCTTCAACCCAAACCACGCCGGCTATTTCAAACCTTGTGGAAACGCACCACGGGTAAAGTAAATTACATTTTGTTATTCTGGAGTTTTAATTCAGTAAGATAGGTTTAACTGACTGGTTATATCGGCTTGTGGACGTTAGCGACAACCGATTAGCAAAATTTTCAACCCCTTACAGAAACGTAACTTATATTTTCACACAAAACATAATAGGAACTCTGAGGGCAAATGTGCCAGTTATCCCAGTGGAATAAAATTCCAGTTTGATCGGCGAGTCAGTACATTTTTGTTTTGCCCTCAAGTGCCATTATCGCGCAGAATTTTCAAGTTTGTTGTTCGAACTCGCGCTCGACAGAAAGAGAGAATATTGCTGTAGCATTGTACCACATCTGAAATGACAATGTTGAATTTCGCTGTTAGGTGCCGGCATCATTTCGAGCCGACTTATGATATTCTATGTGGTTCATGCACTCGTTATGCTGTACGTAGCGACATTTCGTTGCTTACAACTTCGTGCACGGCGGCAAGTCGTTTGAACTGTATTTGAAATCTTACAAGAAAAAGGAAACCGGGCTCTGCTAACACTAATGAACAGTAAGCCTGTTCTATTACAACCGTTACGTGAAACAATTCCCATCATGATTTATCTTTTTCGCCTGCGAAATTCAGATCGAGCCCTCGGTGAAAACGTTTAGTCTTTGAAGTTGGGTTTTGACATCTCGCCATTTCTTGTGGGTGTGGTTGTGTCACAGAAAAACATTGTCGTGATAACTCGAACATCGTTGAGGTCGAGTGTCGAGACTGAACTTTGTAATCACATTTATGTAAGAAAACTCTAATACAATAAAAAAATCTATACCAACCTTGCTTGGTTTGAATTCTGTTCTTGTTCTGTGGCCATAACAAGTCTAACAATCGCAGCGTAAAACTAATTATTTCACACCGACCAGAAACACCTCTCGTCTGTAAAATCACATCGCGGGTAATTTATACGCTTGCAATATTGCTATATTTACTTATTTATACTGTTTTCGTCTGGTACTGCTCTGAACGTGACTTCCGTGTTGATTGAGGCGCTTCAGGGAGCAAGGAAGTCACGTACAGAGAAAAACGTTTTCACCTTCAGTACAAGGCTCTTTCACACACCCTGTTCAACATGCAAAACCAAGAGATAATGAAACTAAGCCGATTAGCTATGTCAAAATAATCATCATTCTATCCACTTAGAAACAAGATCACAATAATCATTGTTCTATCCGCGCAGGAGATACGCTGAAATTTGAACGTTAATTCTCTCCATTTTTATTCTATTGAACGATTGTTTGCAGGAAAAATACATCAGAAACCTGAAATAGTCACCCGAAAAACGTAGCGATCAGTTCATAGCTAATAAATACAAAAACATGTCCACATGCAATGCTGTAATGTGATTGGCTGAGCTTTCATACACTTTCAGTCATTTGCATAACCCAGTGAGGATGTATTTCGGCTACACAAGGGCGTTCTAAGAGGATCGTACAGGGGGGGGGGGGGGGGGGGGGGGAACATACTCTTTTATCCTGTTCTTGCTCTACAAAGAGTGTTTGACGTTACGATAATTATACGGAGGTCACATTTGAGGTCTCGCGTCTCAAAATCACGCAAAATTAAGTCAATAAAGTGGTGAAATCACGAATATCGGTTAAGTTATTAATTCAAGCTCTTCACGTGTCACGCAAAACCTTCCGGTCACGGGTCACGAAGAATAAATTTATTAAATTCACGTTTCACGGAAAATAAAATCAGCTAATCACGCGTCACGAGAATACCCCTGTACGACCCTCTTCTAACTTTCGATATCTCAACTGCCCTAATGGCGCGCGCAAGTGAAATTGCCAAGTCAAAAACCAAATAGAAGAAATTTGTGCCAACTGTTAACATACATGTGCTGAATCCCAAACTAAAGCTGGAAGAAAAGGGGTTTGTTGTACAACAAACGAGTGAGCCCTGGATTAAAACGAACGGAAAACCGCGAATAGCAGCCTTAAACTCCTTTGGTTATGGTGGGTCAAATGTGCATCTCATCGTTCGTGAAGTTACGTCCAAACAAAACTATGAGGACGAAATCGTTGAACGTCTAAATTATGTTCTCACCTTAACTGCTCATTCACAAGAAGCTCTACGGAAAATGGCAGGACTCTACTCGGAATGGTTTAGAGTTAATGTCGGAGGTATCAATGAGCGCTTTGTAGAAAATTTATGCTACTCTTTGAACGAACGCCGCAGCCAACTTCCACACCGGTTGGCACTTGCCTTTGAATCAATTGCAGAAGCATCCAAATCTCTGGCAGACTACGCTGATGACTCCGTGGGATGGGATAAGTCGGTTTCTTATGCCCAACTAAAATCCAATTATGGAAAACTCGTTTTCATGTTTGGTTGTCAGGGTTCTCAATGGTATGCCATGGGAAGACAGTTAATTGAATGTGAAGCTGTTTTCAGAGAAGCTGTTTTGACGGTGAATAACGTACTTAAGGATCTGGGTGTGACGTGGTCGCTCAAAGACGAGTTGATGGCGCCAGAAGACGCTTCAAGAATTGCAGAAAATTGTTTTGCTCAGCTGGCCACTTTTGCTGTCCAATACGCGGCTGCACAGCTGCTGATGTCCCGGAAAATCCATCCTTCCGCTGTTATCGGTCATGGTTTAGGAGAGTTTGCAGCTGCCTGTGTTGCTGGGATAATAACAATCACGGAAGCTGTTCAGTTGATCCTCGCTCGCTCTACTCTGCAGGATAAATGCTCCAATAATGGTCCTATGGCGGCTCTGCATGGGCATATCTGAAGAAAGGACAAGGGCATTACTAATTATCCTGAAGTTAAGTTCCACACTTGGGATCGCCGCAGTTAATGATGCGAAGAACGTGACAGTGTCTGGTAAATCCCAATCAATCGAGACAATGGGCCAATATCTAACAATGCAAGCAGAAGATACTTTCTGGCGCGTTCTCGGAACAAAACGCGCATTTCACAGCAAACATATGGAACCCATAAAGAAGTCTTTTCAAGCAGCTATGAAACGAATTAAGGTAAAGCCTCAGCTGTCGAAAATTCCTATGTACTCTACTGTCGAGGGTGAAGTTCTCTCGGGTCAGCAGTTTAACGGCGATTACTGGAGGCGAAATATTCGCTGTCCAGTCCAATTCTATCCAGCTATGAAGCATCTGTTAAAAGATGATTACAAGCATATTATCGAGATAAGTAGCCAGCCTATTCTAGCCCACTACGTGAAACAGATTGCTCTTCAAGAAAATCTTAAAGACCAAGAATTGCCAGTTGTCATGACAACTCTTCCTTGCAAAAGAGTACCTATACAAAAGTGCTTTCTTCAGAACGCAGTATGTAAGCTGTACACGCTTGGATTTCCCGTAGATTGGACGTGTGTGCAAACAAATCCATCAGCTAGGTTTGTTCGTTCACTTAACTATCCATGGTTGGAAAACAGCTTTTGGTATCGGAAACGTCCACCCAAAACCATAATTTCTCCTCTTGCTGCTGAGAAAACCATAAAGAAGCAAACGCACCCATTTATAGGACAGGTGAAAATGACCGACCTATATTCAGGCTTGCATTGCCGGGAGACTGAGATTGACCTCCACCACTTTCCAATTCTGAAGGATCACGCTCTTATTCAGGGAGGTACTGTGATGCCAGGATCTGCTTACCTGGAAATGGCCTTTGCGATGGTAAAGGACAAGTTCGTAGACGTCGCCGGCCTGGAACTTAGTGATGTAAAGCTCTCAAGTCCTCTTAAACTGCCTGAAACACAGGTATAATTCAATGCACTAGCTAGATATAGTGAGTCTAATCAAAATACTTGTTGCCAAGCAATCGACTGCATGTAAGGAACAAAATTAGCTGGTTTTTTATTATTGTTTTACCTTTACACTTCAGGTTCGGTCACTACGACTGCGACTTCGAAGACCGACAGAATTGACAAGGCTCAATTCCACCGAGCTTAAAATTTACCATCTTTATTATTTACTACACACATGATGATTTCGACATTTGCTGATCCTAGCAGTATGCAGGACGCGTGTCACATATCAACCTAGTAAATGGCCCAGTTCACCATGAATCTCTTGTAGCTCAGTTGGTTAGAGTGCCCAATCTTTTTTTAAGCCTTTTCATTCAGAGGTAGTCACGTGTCTGACCTGAGTCCTGCTCAGGTTACTCAACCTCCACATAATTGACCAATCGCGGCGCGCGCACTATATGATAGATACAACAATAAACAACTAAACCTCCAATTGGCGCGAAAATATGCGTGTCATTATCTGTTCCGAGAGGCGAACAAGTTTCCGACAGGACCCGAGTAGGGAAGCCAGAGGAAAAACGAACTCGATGCTACTGTGTCCTTCAATTGTTTTCACGGTATCCGGTCACTTCGCTCTATGGTCAGATCGAGAAATGCTCTAGGTCGTTTATTTGGCCGTACTTAACTCAACACTTTACTGAACATGGAGCAAAGTCACTTTAGTTTGAGAGCGATATGACTTTTTCGATGGCGCGTTTGGGAGCGATCTGACTTTTGTTGGGAGCGATCTAATTGGGAGCGATCTGACCATGGAGCGAAGTGACCACAATTCATTTTCACACCAAGCCTCTTAGTTTATGGCCTAGCTGTCAAACGTTAAAATAGTTATTTCAGATCTGGCGATCAAAAACCTTACGTTTCTGCATAAAAGGTTTAGTTCTATTCAACTTCACAATTTCTTTGGGGCAAAAGCTAGACTGATGGACGTAAAAATGGAAGGATATTCCCTTGTTTTGGATTTGTCATGCGACGTTTTCAGACAAATTTAACGTGAGGCAAATAAAATATTTGATGGAATTTTATCAGACACGCGTCGCCCACCGCCAATTTGTCGAATATTTCATATTCTGGACTAGAACTAGCTTGCAACTGAGGCTTGTGCAGGAAAAATCATTAGAGTTTTACATCATTTGCATTTGAAAAGAATCCCCACAAAAGCCTCGATTGCAAGCTTAATCCTAGAATATCAGCCTCTACGAAGCGAGTAATGCTTATTGCGAAGTTAACCCTGTCTGTGTATTAAAAAGGGCATAACTTAAAAATTATGCAATGTCATGCAAATAATTTGGCTCGAATTGAGTCCGATTTGTCTTTAAGAGATGGTGTCAATTTTTTAATAAGACACATTTCATGCACTAAACACTCGAGCTTATTCCTGTACTTCATATGGATGAAAAACTGTTTGTCGCGAGTACAGAACTCACTCCGTTCGGTCTGTACTCACGACCCCGGTCAAGATTATCCCACCTCCTGCTCGGTTAATAAGAGCCAAGTATTGACTGGTTTGACAGGACAAATCTGCCTAACAACGGAATTCTGTTCTCGAATATAGCGACCTGGCCGGCCAGTTCTGACAAATGCAAAGCGCCCGAAGTGAAGATACCAGAGTTATCCAACAAAGTCACAATAGGATTTTCTTCAACCAATGCCGTGGTGTCGGCTTTGCTTTTGATTTCTCCAAACTTCTGTTTCGTTATATCAATCTGACCTTTTACTACATATATCTGGTGAAGAAAAATCATCAGTGAGCGTGTTTTGCAACCTTTCACGGTCAAGTTGGCCAAAAATGCTACTGAACATCATAGCAGAAATTACCGCTTACGAGACTCGTGTACAAGTTACTATGACAGTGCTGGTCAGTGGATTTCCGTATAACCTGTGATAGGGCGTTTTGTTTTGTTTGTTTGGGGGGGGGGGGGGGGGTGAAAAGTACGGAGCGGGAGGCATGATCTCAGGTTAATTCCTGTATGATTGTGTATCCCCGTTGTAGTCCGCCATGTTGGAATGCGGGACGAATAAAAGGGAGTCCAGTTGTTTGCACTAGCATTTAGACTAGAGTACCGAACTAAGAAAACAAGAGGCTAAGCCGTAAATGACGTAAATTGATACTTTTAATACGACTGCGTCGCCTATTAAAATAGAAACCATCTTATTTAAAATTAAAAATATCTCAGATTTGTTTGGTGGAAACAAAGAGAAGCCACCAGAAAGTTATCATATTTCAATCATTTTTGTCAACGACAACAAAACGCACAAACTGTAAAGGTTGACAAGGAATGGAATTAATTTGGGGCAGCCTCCATGAAATCTAACAGCCGAACAAAGGCAAAGGGTAACGAAATAGACCTTTTACTGCAGTTACAGTCGTTTTTTTTACTATTAAAACAATTTCTTTCTTTTTTTTTCGCAAAGTCTGACGTTAATTTCCTTGATCAGTGATTGACGTTGCATAAAATTTCACCGGAGATAGGCCCGCGGCAAGTTGGACATCGGGAATCACCCTTTTTATGCGCAGTCACACATGTCCTACAGTACAACAAATGAGTACAGGGCATAATGATACAGTCACGTGGTCGTTCGAAACAAATCTGGCACAGCTGTGCAGCTCGGGATTCTTCCAGCTCCTTTTCTAATTCACGTATTCTTTCAGAACTTTTCGAGTCAGATGTCTCAGCTTCCTTCAATTTCTTTTCGAATTCCTCTCGTAGTTTCTGGCAATCCTGCTCGCGCTGAACGTTACAGATGTGGCGAATTTCACAAAGACTGGCCTGGTGTCTGCCAGACATCTCAATTTGTTTTGTTTTTAGCAAGTTTAGTTCATCTTTGAGGCTGAGGTTTTCGTCTTTCAGCTCAGTCGCGCATCCTTGTAAGGCCAAGAGCTGCGACCGAATGGAACTCATCTGTGACACCTTACCAGCAGTTTCCTTGTCAATTTTACAGGAAGAAAGCTGACCTGAAATTGATTAAAAGTAAACACGGCACAATGTATCATTTTCTAGTGTGTTGTATCTCCAAATGACATCAGTTGATTTTAGTGTGGGAACCCCGTCCAAGTTGTCCTTACCTGCGAACAGGCGCTAGGCGCTCTTCCTTTCCAAGCGCTTCCGGAAAAAAAAAAGAGCAAGCAAAAAGCCCCGGACACTTTTCGGGCCCGCAAAACCATTTTTAGTTACCTGTATCTTAAAAACATAGAAGTGTATAGGCCTGAAACTTTGTATGAAGAGAACCTCGGTTCATATTAAAAATATCATGGAATTAAACAGCTCTGTAAGGTTTGAGATTTTGTTATGGCTTTCCGGGTACGAAAACTTTTCGGGACTTTCGACAAAACGGTCCCCAGAGACTGGATCACAGTTAGAGTCGAGTTGCCCATGGAAGTTGAAATCATAGCAACTGTCTCAGAGGATTCAGGCCCACTTTAAATTGTATGAAATGAACGTCGAACAACCTCGTTGCCAACAAGGAAGACCATGAAAACGAGGATGTTTCCTCGCTGCATGGACTGAATCCAGAACTAACCTCGACCTTGCTCATACTCGCGGTACTCAGTGACACCATGGGGCCAAGTGAAGAGAACACGTCCGTCCAATGACCCTTCCTTCCATGTCCCTTCCTGAATGGTGCCATCAGGGAACTTCAAGGTCCCATAACCGGTCATTTTATCGTACTGCCATTGGCCTTCATACACAGCACCGGAAGCAAAAGTCATCTTTCCACTGCCGTGTCTAGCAACCAAAAAAAACAAACAAAAGGCATACCCTATTATAGGAAATTAACGCTCGTGTTAATTAAGGTATTGGAAATTAACGCGACTTAAATTAACGCGAAGGGAAGGAAAAACTACTTTCCAATAAAGAGGTCCTAAAATTTCAAAATGAAGGAAATTAATGCGACCACACAAAGAAACGGAACTTGTAGAGATAACAGGAACAAATTTGTTGTAACGCACTGTTAAAAACGAATCTCGCTACTTCGAGCCTTCTTTTCAGCGCCAACAATACCGGTGGATCTCCACCCTGGTAAAACAATCCTAAAAAATATCTAACTTAACGCTCCACTAAATTAAAGGCGCGGAAATTAACGCTCACAAAAAATAACTATAATTAATAACTATAATTTCCTATAATAGGGTAATACTACGACCGTGTTCTGTTGCGACCATTAACTGGTTTCCGTTCTCGTTGTATTAAACAGAGATAAGTGAATAAGGAATGTTCAGTTAGAGACAAACCTCATGTTGTTTTTCCATCCACCAGTGTACAATCCATGTTCAGCAATACTTGGTTTATTACAAGGCAAGGAGAAAATAAGGCCTTCACCTTTCCCGTGTCTCTTGCCTGCAAACACAAAGTATCTCGTAAAGCGGAAGGAAACACGAATTTGTGATTCTTGGCAACCAATCATAAAACGGTAGCAGGAGGTTTCGCTCCCAACCGACTTCAGAGTACACTTACCGCGTTCACTCCCAAGTACGCTTACTATCTAGAATATTTCTCGTTCTTTAAGCATGAGAAAAGCGTGACTACGTTAGAGATCGGTGGGTACGAACTCGGTTGGGAGCGAAACCTGCATCATTCCATAAAACAGTGCGAGCACATTTAGTCATTTAAATACGATTCTAACACATTCAAGGACTTCACAAGGCCACATAATACTGTGTGAACCTAGCAGGTCAATTCTCAAACGGCTCCACAAGTTAAATGAAAGAGTTGAGACACAACTTAGGACAGACCAGAAGGAAATCAACTTCCAAAGACAGAGAAGGAAGCTTTTACCTTTTCGCCAGTCTCCACTATATATAATCTTGTCTGTCACAGTTTTAAGGCTGCCATTGCCATGAGGAAGTTTTCGTTGAAAGCACGCCACACTGTTCACTGCTCGGATATTTAACGGGCGTTTATCTTCAGATATGTGTTGTATGACATCTTCGGTAGTGGATGCCTTGAGCTGTTGGCTGGTAAAAGGATTTCGTGCGTGGTTACAAACCATTTTCGTTTTAAAAGCGATCTGTTCAAGCGCATACTGAACCGCCAGCATTTTGACTTGTGCCTCAGTGACTGGTGGCGATTCTGTGTAGGAAAAAAAGCACCTTGTTGTTAGCTGTTTACAAGAAAAAGATTGGAATGTCATGCTAGTGTAGTGTTAACAATTTATAAAATCCATTCAACTCTTACAAATCACGTTTTGGTGTTTCCTTTCTTCGTAAACTTTTACATTCAAAACGGCTGAAACCCTCTTCTCAATAATGACGAAATGAAATTCTACTACTAAATGAAGATCTTTTAGATTTAAAATGGCACTCGATGTAAAACTCAAATTTTGATTAGATTGACATTTGGATTCACCCTACACTCATATGATTGTGCAACTTTATTTCGATCCATTATCTGGTGGAACGCTTCAACCATTTTGACTATCTATAACTCCAAAATTTTAACTCGTGACGCAGACCCTTCAGCCCTTTTACCTCTGATGTCAACATAAAAATCCCCATAAAGCCTGGTTCGCAGTTGTGGATAAGCACAAGCAAAGGCAAGGGTATAAGAAACAGGTATGACATAAGCACAAACACAAGACAAGAAACGTATTTTAGAAGCATGGGAAATCAACACTTGCAGGAATGCGTTGAACCGTGATGACGGCATGCATCTGCCGCACGAGTTTTAAAATTTAGCCTTTGAGGGACAGAACGTAACTAGCTCCGATTTGCATAGTACAAGAACGTGCTTTTTACAAATTCCTTATCACTTTCCCCTGATGAAGGCTGAAGTTTTGGCCGAAACGTTGGGATTTTCACGAAATTTGACTAACATTTTTACATTTTTAAACCAAAGTGACGCTTTTATTTCCAATCATGAAAAAGAATCTTTTCTTTCTTGTGCCCGTGCTTATGACAAGGAAGTGAGCCAGCTGTTTACTGACTCCTATCTTGCAATGTTGTGCTTACTATAAGAAGTGTAAATCAGATTTAACTGTTCTCCAGAACAAAATTCTGAGAATTACATCCATCATGGCAATCAGAATCAAATAGTTTGGGTTGCGACCTTTTAGCCCTGATATGTTATCCCACCTTGATTGTCACAAGCAGATGAACCTTCTTCAGTGGTCAACAAGTTAACTGTGATCATTCTTTGGAAAAGTTCTCGTTGAATTTCTGTACATTGCATCAACGCCCCTAAGGGTCCTTTAAGCTCACACAGCAGAACCCCTGGATCATAATTTGGATTCTGTTCTGTGCTTTCCCCAGAGTGAGCTTCAGGAAAATCTGATGCATCGTTATGCCCAGAGGCGACATCAATTTGGCCCTCAGCAACAGCAGCATGCTGTCTTAGCTTGAGTAGCACAAGTCTATGGAGAGAGTTCTGGATTTGCATGCACTTGACAACACTCTCAAGCAGAGAGTCCATAAGATGCTGTCCCTCTGAAACTCGACTCAGGGATTGTGCTGGCTCTTTTTTAACAACTGCGGGCTGTGACTGACTAAATATATCAACAGGATCTGCAGTTGAGTGCGAGGTGAAATCGATGGTTGGAGTGAGTGAGAAGGTGTGTGATGGTAGCACTTCAGGACTGTCTCCATTGGAATCTGTGGACACTAGGAAAATTAAAATGTACTTAAAGAGAGGATTACTAACATTTTTGCGTCGTGTCAGGCCAAACAGCCAAACATAAATCACAATTTTTGGAATATCAACTTGTGTACAGCATTGTGCTAGCTGGCCAAATGAACTTGCAAAGTTTACTTGCACTTGCTCGTTAGTCACAAGTAAAGCCGTTCCAACACTTTTGGTCAGATCTTCCCGCATGGAAGTGACACGAAGTGCAACAGGCAACAAGCATGGTCTGAAAGGGGAGCATTGTGTGATGTTTCGAATAACGGCTGATAGGAACGACACAAAGCCTCCTAGGCTGACGTTCTTCGGGCTCTTCAAGCATTCCTCTTGGGGGAAGGAAAGATTGTGTGAAGAGCCCTAAGAGCCCGAGGCGGCTTGCCTTAATAGCTTGTAATAAGATTGTTTTCCACCTGTACATCTTTCAGTGTTTTTTTTTCCTTGTTTTTGAATGTTTTGAGTCATTTGAATGGAGAGTTTGTTATGCAGAACTAGTTACTTAAAACAGCATATATTTTATATTTTAAAGCTATGCTACATTTGTAGATGCAACCACTAAACTCTCTTTGTAACTAAATGAAGAAATTCCTTACTTGGGCTTGGAAACATCATTTCAACAGATGATTTGAACCAATATTCTGCCTGTTGATTCAGTACTCTTCTCCTACCTGCAGCCCTGATCATGTGGGAGCCGAAAGTTGAACTACACAGTAATAAAGGAAAAAAGAAAGAGGTAAGCCAAAGTAGGAAGGTAGGTACAAAGTCTGCATACGAGCCTAGTGGCCCATCAGGCCGGAGCTTATCCCAGTTTCCATAGCATGAAGCGACTAGGAGTATTTATTCTCCCCCCTGGATGGAATGCTAGTCCATCGCAGGGTTACCCCCAGCAGTAAATTCACCGGTACCCATTTATACACCTGGGTTGAGAGAGGCCAAGAACACAATGCAGTGCCCCGGCCAGGGCTCAAACCCTGACAGTTCAATCCAGAGTCTAACGCACTAACCATTAGCCCACCGTGCCTCCCAATACTAACAAGCAACAACCACCTGCCCTGACACACCTGAAATGTTGGCTAGAGTATAACTGGCGTTTGGCAGTTTAAAAATCTCATTCTTTGCCCGTTCATAATTTCTGTCAATTGAAAACAGAACTTCACCTTGGTGATGCAGACCCAGGCTTTTTCAGATACTGGTAGTCTTCTAATCGCAACTCCTATATACAACAAGCGTAATTGGAGAATAAAAAGTACATTGTTGTGCTAAATGTATGTCAGCAATAAAGTGAAAGGCATGTACTTTCTGGCAGATCACATGTTACAAGAGAAATTAACAAACAGTTTAGATAAGAGAAATAATGGCATTTTTGAATACACTGCATAAAATCAGATAATTTTGTGTCGTGTTTAATAGGTATTATAAAATGTTCGAGTAATTGCGTGCGCTGTGATTGGTCAGTTCGTGTTCATTATAGCTCCATAAAGCACGCTGTTTACATCACGCGTGTGCTTTATCGAGTTATAATGCACGCTGCTTATGTAATGAGTTTGAGCGCACGCTATTTCCTAAGCATTTTATAAAAGAAATAAAAAACTTCATCCTCGTGCATTGCTGAGTAATATAAGCACTTGGGAATTTTTAAGAACACTCGAAAAGTGCGAGAAGCACTCGGCTGCGCCTCGTGCTTCTCTTTGCACTTCTCTCAAGTTCTTAAAAATCCCAGTGTGCTTATATAACTCAACAATGCACTCGAATGCGCTTTTTATTGCTTTAATCTAGTAGTTACATAGTACCCAGTTGAGCAAGAAGGTAAAACTTCAAGACACTAACTTCAAGAAAATTTGTTCCATTTAAAAGCCGGAAATGAACGCTTCATTGCAGGCTTGTTTCATACACTAATTTTTAGGTCAGGTCTGAAATACTGGTATAAAATTTCATAGAGTAAACTTGGTTTTTAAGACGCAAGCCACATACTCCCAATTTTGTCAAGTATTGAATGCAAGTATTGTTATTAATGATTTGACTACTACATTCTTTGACACTTTCACGTTACTCCATATCTGACAGAATGATGTGTGTTTTCATTGGTAAACTCTTATCAATGAGGGCACTTTGTGATGTGTACCATAAACAGTGTGCATCTCATAAACATTCAATCATGGACATTATCTAATAAAAATAATTATCAAAAACTAATGAAAAATAACATGTAGCACAAATATGGCAACTTTAATCATTTCAAAATAATTGCCATCAAATTAGGTTTAATACAAGTACTTACATCAGTACTCTTTCCAGAATAAACTTTCATCACAGTTATGGTTTGAAACCTTTCTTTCATTCCCAGGTGGTTAGGCAATACCCCAAATGTAGCCTGCAGGTCAAAATTTTAAATTTTAATTACTTCAGGAGCCCAGCCTAAAAGTTGCCATGGTCGATCAAGGGGGAGGGGGTGGGGTAGTAGTAATAATACCATTCATTCTTCATTCCATATTTGGGAGTCAGTCCCAGTCCTAAACACTTGAAAATAAATGGTTTTCGAAGTTGCTGAATTTTTCAAAGGCACATTAGGTATTTGATACGCTAAAATTAACTCGATTGTGGAAAATTGTAGTATTTCCGTTTTGAAATGAAGCACTTATTGTTTTGAACGGGATATATCATTTTAAAACATACGCAAGTGGAACAAAGTTACAAGGAAATGGAAGTCATTAGATGAGAATGGAAGATAGATGCTTAGGCGTCCATCCGGGCTCCTCGAACAAAAATTTAGTCACCCACACTCGTAACTTAGGTGCCCCAGGCTACCTGGCGCCCGTTAGGCAGCAGCCTTGAAAGTATTGCATGTAGTACACAACATATCGTCATGTAACTTACCTAGCCAAGAATTTCACTGTCTACATGTTCAAGCTACCATTAGCTTCTATCCTTGTGCTTGCTATTGAGCTCTCAAGCATGAGGATAACCTAATGCAATTAATTCTGTAGACTTGTATATACTTTTCATTTGTCAACAGGCAAGAGAAGGCATGAGGGGATGCTTTTCGTTCGTTTATGGCATTGCTGTCCAAAGTGGTTTGCCATGACCCCAGGGGGGAGGGGGGGGGGAAGGACTCCCATATAAAATGGATGGGGATGCTCGTCGTCTCGCTTAGGGGTGTAAATTTCGGATTTTGGTCTCGCTTAGGGTGTTCTGGGCAAAATGTCATTATTTTTAGCTGTCATGGCGAAGAAATAACAAAACAGAAAGAATTTTGATTCGTTATATTTACTCTTTTAGGGGTCTGCATAACGTTCGGCCACACCCAGATTGGTCTCTTTTAGGGGTTAAATTCAGAATTTCCGACGAGCATCCCTGTCCCTTCCATATGGGAGTCCCCCCCGCGCTGGGGCCATGACTCCCCTCGGAAAACATCTTTTTGTAATAAATATTGTGCTGACACCTCACTCAAGGATCTGAATATCCCTTAGATGGATATTATGATTTCCATTGTCTCAGCATGTTGCTTGATTGCTGATTCGCTGTTGTTCAAGCTGCCTGGGTCATGTTCAGCTCAGATCACATTCGTCCAATAAACATTATTAGTAAATAAAATACAGTTTCCAAGTAATTTCAAACAACATTACCAAACTCTTGGAGGTAACATTCTAAATATAAAGTGGGAATCAGCATAAAGGAAACATGATGCATGGTAAAGGTTGAAAAATTTGGGTTATTATTGAAATATGACTAAAAACAAACAGCTTACACTAAATTGTATAGGTGTTCCACAGAGTGTCCATTGTAAAGGTTGAATTACTGAAAGTAAAAGAAAAATAATTATCTACAAGAACATCGCTGCTGAGGTTTCCTACAATCCTAGAAAATGTTATAAATCACAGTCATAGCATTTATTAAATATGTACATGCATGTATAATTAGGCTTGCCGATGTAAATGTATTTAACATTGCTTGCTTTGAAGATCGCCATCTAAAACATGTCTTGTCGACTTATAATTAGCCAACTCTCTGACCATTCCTGTAAATAATGTCTGGGTCTAACTACATTACCAAACTAGAAATAGCCACTTTCACTGTTAAGAACCTTGGTGATATTATAAGCCGTAAATCCTGCTGGTGATGCCCATGTTAATCTGGCAACCAAGTTAGTTCAGATCATTATTTTGGCAGCTACAGTGTATTGAAATACTTGTGTCATTTCTCCGTGAATTGTACTCGACTGACAGTCCAATTATCCTCTGGCATTTCTTGAAGCTATGTCATCATTACCCAATCATTTATTCCATACACCCCCTGTTTAAGCAAATCATGATTTCTTCTGACATGCAAACTATATACAGTGAATCCTGATAACTCAAATATTCAAGGGGAATTGACGAGTTATTGGGTGCTTCAAGCTATAAGGGTAAAATTAGTAAGAAAATGACCTGGAGGGAAATAATAAAAAAGGTTCATGGGATTGATTTGACTGTAATTACATATTAATAATTATGATATAAATATATAAATATATACTGTAAATACTATTATGCAGGGACTCCAAGGATCATCCTCTGTGGGTGTTGGCCTCTAGGCTAAAAACCTGTGGGAGTAATCATTTTGCTATTTCACTTGAGTCGCGCATTGAAGCGATTGAGCCCATGTACGGAGAGAATACATGTATTACAAGTTATGTACAGTGCTGTGCACACCATACCATTGTTACAAAGTTTTTGATTGATTTTTGACAACTTGTTGACATCTTTTTCACAACTTTCTAATGGCTTTCGTTTGAACTAGCCAATAAAAGTGCAAGAGCTCCAACTCTCTCACTTCTTGCATTTTTATTGGCCAGTTAAAAGAGAAGCCATCACAAAGTTGTCAAAAATTAATCAAAAACTTTATCATGGCAATGGCATTGGCACGTAGCACTGTAATTATTTAACTAGTGAGATAATTCATTTGTTATCATTCAAACGTACATGGAGCCTGGATCGTTTCTCCTGTATACAAAAGGTTTTCCTGATTATCATCATCTTCAAACACAACATTTAAACAAACAGCCACTTTTGCCGACATTGCAGAGATTCACCTTTGGAAGACCAGTGGCCTGGCCAAAATGCAAACTACAAAATAAGAAGGAAAAAGTAATGATAAAGATAACTAGAAGTAAATATAACTAAATGTACCAGGTTCAAAGGGAAACACATGAAAATCTAGATCTGCTTCATCACATACGGGGGTATTCAAAACACCAAACTTGCAACAACATTAACTCAAGATGTTACTGCATGGCTGGCTGATGGCAGCTTTTCCCACCCAGCCAAGCATGTACTGTAACTTTGATATTCTTTTCAGTTTTTATTAACAGGACATAACTTCTTGATACATGTAGTTTGCTCAGTGCAACTTGCGGATCTAAATTCAAATCAAAAAATCTGAAACTTGCCAGTCAGCAAACCAAAAGTTTTTCCTTTATTCAAAAGCTCCCTATGGGCTGTTAATACTGTACAGAATGTTTAATGATAATACTAAAATTTGATGAATGCCTCAAGGACAATATTAATTTACATTGTTTCACCTGTAATACAATATCAGACATAAGAGGAATTTCAATGTCCTGTAGAAAGTAATAACTCAGTGTCCTGTGATTTGCTCACAATCACAGTGCAATTAAGTGCTCTAATAAAACACAACTGTTTACAGTTCCTGAAAATAGCCATACAAGTGGAATTCTGATGGGGAAAGGAGGAACTCAAAGGGCAATAATATTTTAAGGAAGGTTTGCCAAGAAGATGGAATTTCCAGGGGATTGGCAGGTTCAAACAAAAAAAAAAACTTCTGCGATGGGTTAGGGATATTTTCTATGTTAACAGAATTTAAACCAATATTCATATGTGGCCCGGTACAGTGTATGCAGTGTTCCAGATAAAACAATGAGTCAGTGATCAGGATCAAATTGCACCTGTCCAGGTCAATATAGATATAGGTCTCGCCAAATCATCAGGAGTCTGCTACTGATTTGTTGTATCAGGGAGCAGACCTTGTGCGTGTTCAACCTGACATCCTTCTCTGATCTTGAACACTGCTACGACTTCCACATTTTTCACTCTGCAACTGTTACGTTTTTGCTGTGAGTTCTGATTGGCTCATTGCCGTTTATTTGTGTTTGTTATGATTGGCTAGATGGAATTACTTTGCTTTTCAGAGTCGCAATTTAGAAAACTACTCCTTCACCTGACTAGGTATGGCAAGGTGGTGGCTCACCATAGATGCCACATTAATCTAGTTGTTAAGCTTGATGTTTGTGATAAAATTATATCTGCATCCACTGCATTTTAAAAGAAATTGAGTCCTATTTATACTGCCTACTCTCGTATTTGATCAGTTCATTAAAGGAACCTGTCCAGTACCTTTTCGTTCAAAGTCAATACCTCAAATTTGCTTGCCACGATTAATTGTAGTGGGATGAGGACTAGCTTTTAAGTAAATAAATTGAAGAAACTGCTAATCACAATAAATAATTTCCATACCAATGAAATGATTATTGAAAATCGAAAGAATCGATAGCAGAAGTTTTTGTGATGTTTATCAATATCAATCGATTAGTGTAATAATTAACAGTGTTGGATTTCTATCAACTTCTATCAAACATGTTGATAAAAATATTGTACAACGTTCCTTGCTATGTCCCCCATCTTAGATTTCAAAGCAGGAAAGGCCCTGAGAAGGAGTGTGCATATGCCTGGCATGTTGAATGATGTTTGAAACGTTTCCACATCATATTCCAATACTTGCTTATTCTGGCTCTAGCCACTGTAACCAGTACAACAGGTTTCCTATCAAATTTTTTTTGTATATCTGTTTCATGCTATCTTGCAATGTTCATTGCTCCATAATTATGACACTTGGTTATATAGAGAATAATATATGGGCAAGCGGAGATATGAAATTTATCTTCCAGTGTTCAACTCGATATCTCACTCGTTCGCTGCGCTCACTCATGAGATTTAGAGATTGAACACAAGAAGATCAGTTTCATATCTCCAAGCTCCCATGTATTATTCTATTTATCAAAAGGTGAATATTCCAAAGGTCATACATATCAGGACACGTGTTTGATACGATATCAAAACACACGTTCTGATACGACATTTCTCAGTGGCCAAAATCCCTATAACACACTGTAGTTTATATAATAAAAAAGGTTATCAAGACCAGTGGATGAGAACAGGCAGTCACAGCATCAAACAGTCAGTGGTTATTTTTTGTTTCATTTTGGATCTGCCTTTTCATTCTGAGATGCGAATGAATTAGTTTCACAAATCAGTAATCCATCGAAATCCATACTCTAGAGCAACTTCAGAATAGCCAGCCACAATTGTGTGACATCATTCCTCTGTTCCCACAGTCCTGTACTCCCATTGTCGCATAGTAATTTCAGTTGGAGTTTAACTATTGCTTTCACAATCATGCAGTCCCATTGTCAATTAGTTATTAAATAATGGTATTCAAAAGTTGCTCTGGCACTCCCTAAGCCGACAAATAATCAAGACTAGTGAAACTACTGCTCCCGCAGTCAAAACCAATAAAACTTGGGTAGTAAAAGATGTACACGCGCTGTTTCACACTCCCTTTGAATGACTGAATAGCACCAATTTCATCGTTTATTTTTCGAATTAACACATAGTATTGCCCTAACCAACAAATAAAAGCTATGCGTAAGCAAACCGGACAAAATTATTGACTTCGGGAGCTGCAGGTTTATATCACACAGTTGTGACCACAGGACTGCGGGAGCAGTTATTTAATATATATATTTTTTTTTTGGGGGGGGGGGGGGGGGGGGGGGTGAAATTATTGTGGTTTCAGGACTGCAGGAGCAGCAGTTTAATGTCGTGCAATTGTGGTGGCGTATTCTGCAGTTTAGCCAGTAATCTGATCCCAAATAGTGTAGTTATCAACATTTGACAAACTAATCGATTGATCAGTATCAAATAATATCGATTAATCGATGTGGTTTTCGATGGTCGATTTGTAACGTCCCGATTTTATACAACGCTCCTTATTAAAACTGGATTTGAAAACCACCAGCCTCAAAGCCACCCAGATTTTTCTTGTACGATAATAAGGCAAATAAGATTAACACAGTCTTAACAAGAACCAAAAACAGGCGACGAGAACAGACTCTGAGAAGACAGATCAAACACGAGAATGCTTTAGCTCTCCACGCTAGCTGAGACAATCCTGACGTACACTGTTTTGACGCGAGCCTCACAGTTGAAGCACGACCACGTAC
Source organism: Meandrina meandrites (assembly GCA_963693305.1). Lineage (NCBI taxonomy): Eukaryota > Metazoa > Cnidaria > Anthozoa > Scleractinia > Meandrinidae > Meandrina > Meandrina meandrites. The sequence continues at coordinate 4,621,106 of OY855906.1, forward strand.
TTTTTCTGCACCTATGCTCATTACGATATAAAGCTTGAAAGCAAGGTAAAAAAAAACTGTGGAAAGGATAATTAAGTAAGCTAATCCAGAATATCCAAAAGACTGGCAAAAATTCAAACTCTCGCACCAAAGTGAAAGTAAACTTGCAACTAGCTGTTCCGGGATGGCGATAGACCCCGTCGCGATAGTTGGCCAATACGCCTGCTGTACGTTCTCTAACAACACTTTAAACTTAATAATACAAAAAATATTCAACATACACACCTCTAAAAGTCTTCTGCAACTGTTAAAACTAATGGTTTTCAGGTGAAATCCATCTCAAGTAAACATTTTATAAGTAGCTCCCAGTTCCGCGAAACTGCACACTACAACGCCCGAACGAGCTTATGGGATAGAGTTTCCCCGCCAACTTTCTGACCACGTGACAGCGCGGGAAAAAACAAAATTGTTCTTTTCTCCAAAATACTAGCAAACCGATTATTGAGTTAGCTGATTTTTAAAAGTCAATTTTCTCTCTGATTCATGTTTACCATTGTTTGGAATTTCACCGTTTATCGAGTTCAACTCCGACAGCTCTCCGCTTTTCATGTAATATATACCTTTCTTTGAAAAATGGAGACAAATGCACCGTTGTTTCATAACATCTCCGCCTACAAAGAATTACTGATTCCTATCACATCAGCCAGTCACCTTGTCTTGTGAAATTAAATAAATATATTTTCTTTTATAAAATTACGTTACCACTGCTAAGACTAGTGGCACTAAACACCTTTACAGTCCAAGCACTGTTCAAATCCAAAGACATTTGTCTACTAGTACGCAAAATTAACTTTGTCCGTTCAGATTTACGTCTAAGAATTGTCAATTCAAATAAAAAGAAGCGGGCGGATGATGTACCATGCGACAGACCTGCAGGTCCGTAAGACACAATGTATCTGGATGGTAAGGTGAATACGAATCAAACTCGTTTAAAACAAGAAAGACACAGACAAACGTCACATCCAAAGGCGAAATGAGGTTTGAAGGTTTTACGTTAAGATGAAAGAGCGACGCCGGGGATTCGATCACCAGCACGTTATGACAGTTTTTTAGTGATTTTACACCAGTCAGCTGGAGCTGACTTGCTCAATTTCACCATCGACTTTAATGTCAGCGTTCAGTAACTTAGAAGTCTCAACCGCACTGCTTTGTTCGCCGTCGCTGACAATATTCGCAACTTCATTATCCTTGGGAAAGTCTACACATTCAATATCCTTGGGAATGTTTACAGCTTCGATATCCGTGGGATTATTCACAGCTTCGACATCGCCAGGATTGTTCGCAGCTTTGGAATCTGCGGGAATGTTCATAGCGTCGAAATCCCTGGGCATGTTCACGGTTTCGATATTCACAGCTTCGATATCCATCGGAATGTTGCCGTCTTCATTATCCATGGGAACGTGCGCAGGTTCAATATTATTTATGGGAACGCTGCCTTCTTCATTGTGCTGGGGAATGTTCACAGTTTCAATATCCTTGGGATCGTTTCCATCTACAATTTCACCCTCTTCACTTGGTGCAAATTCGTTTTCAAAATTTTGAGGAACTGCGATTGCAACATTACCAGAAGGTTCCTTAATTTCAGCATTGTTCTCTTTAACCCCCAATTCGGTTGAGTCAGGTTTTTGCTCCAGTGGTCCAAACCTGCTCCGCCTACGCGGGCCGTCCCTAGGGCCATCCCTTTCACCATTAAAGTCCCTGTTTGATCGGTATTCATCGCGTTCATGTCGCCTGTCATCTCGACGATCCCGGCCACGGTCACGATCTCTGTCACGTTCACGATCCCAGCCGCGATCGCGATCGCGATCGCGATCACGAAAACGGTCATCCCGATCTCGATTTCGCGCTCGATCGTCGCGATCTCGACCACGATCATCACGGTCACGTCCACGCTCCCGACTTCGATCCTGAGATCGCTCACGATCTCGATCGTCTTGCTCTCTTCTTGGTCTGCGACTTAAGTCTTGTTCGATGTCTGGGTTCTCGATGGAATTTTTCTCATCAACTATGTTCATCTCCCCTGACTGGTCTTCACCCTCCTTGTTCTGTTGCTCGTTCCAGTCTTCAACTGTCTCAGAATCCCGTGCTTCCTCAGGTGGTCTGGTCTCTGGCCATCCAGGAGGGGGGATACCATGCGGGGGTGGCCCTCTCATTGGACCAGGGCCTGGTCCCCATGGGCCTGGGCCACGGGGACCAAAGTCAGGTCCACGCGGTGGCCCTCCAGAGGGCATGAGAGGAGGCACATCATGAGGGAACCTTGGTCCTCCTGGGTGAAAAGGTGGCATTCTCATGTGGTGTGGAGGTCGCTGATGGAAGGGAGGAGGCCCGTGATGCATTGGTGGAAAATGGCCATCTGGGAATCGCCCAAGGTGATGACGAGGGAATGGACCGCCATCCTGAGCTCTGCCTGGGTGGTGTGGGGGAAACTGTCCACCTTCTTGAGGTCTGCCTGGATGATGTGGCGGGAATTGACTTACTTCCTGCGGTCTGCCTAGTTGATGAGATGGGAACTGGCTGTCATCGCTCGCGTGATGTGGAGGAAATTGCCCACCATCTTCAGGTCTACCAGGATGATGCGGTGGAAACTTCCCATCTGGGGGAGGAAATTGTGCACTCTCTTGGGGTCTACCAGGGAACTGTGGTGGGAACTGACCGGCATCTTGAGGCAACCCAGGAGGAGGAAACCGGCTGTTTTCTGGTTGAAACTGCCCTCCTTCATGTGGTCTACCGAGATTCGGTGGCGGACCTGGTGGTCCCTTAGGAGCATTCACAGGTGGAGGACCTTGGGGATTAAATTGATGGAGAGGAGGACCTCCCATATTTGGGGGTGGTACTCCCGCCATATTTGGAGGTGGTGCTCCTGGGGGCACCATGTTGGGATGCAGAGGAGCTCCGGGAAATGGAGGCTGTATCATCATTGGTGGAGGAATCATGGGATGGTGTCCTGGGAATACATGAGGTCCTGGTGGTGGTATGTGAGGAGGGGGCTGTCCTAGTGGGTTCACTGTGGGACCTTGCTCTGTGCCCTTTCCTTCACTGGCTGCTTGGGCAGCTGCCAGCTTCATAAGGTCTTCATGGCTCATGTTTCCAAGATCCTTGTCATCTTTGGTATTACTGGTATCTGTACTACCAGTCTCTGAACCTGCCAAGGCAAAAACAGAAATTCAGATAACTAGCATAAACAAACTTCTCTTTACGTACCTTTGCATTTTTCATTTGTTTGCTTTTTTTTACATTTTTTTATTGTATGTCTTTTTTTTTTACCATTTTTTATTTTGCCTCAGAAGGAATTACAACAAGATACAATTTCCAAATTCCCCCCCCCCCAAAGGCCCCTAAGACTCGACCAGAAAAGTTCTATAGTCATAGAGCAGCTCTTTAGAGATGCATGCAGTGTTAGACAATCAAATCCTTCATCACTGTTCCCTACAGTGTATTAACTCCAGCTGCTAACAGTCTGGGCTTAGCACTGCACAACAATGTATTACTTAAAAAACTTGCCTCCAAGCAAGGTGTATTTGTTTTGCACTTCTTTTAAGTTCTATGCCTGCACAAACATTGCTTGCTTTTGTTTGAACACCAATATGGTAGCTGTGAAAACCTCTTTAGTGTTGGGATAACATGCGATGTCCTGTGCTTAGATAATTGTGCATAATCAACATGTTGGCCCTAAGCTTTCAGGACAAGGTATAACCATTACCTTCTTTAAGGCTGTTTTGATGTCCTGGTGGCAGAGTTTCAGGGTCAATCCAGCCCCCTTCACTAAGTGCCTGGAAGTCCACATTACTGCTGAGCTTGCTCCAGGGGATGAATGCCACTCCTTGCTCAGTATCAAAATACTCTTTGTACTCTCTTCCTTTCACTCCTTTTCCAGGTGCCCAGGCCAACTGAAAGCATCACATTAATTATTTAGCTACAAAATTGTGATTTACTGCAAAGGTAGTTACACGAACTGCTACTCAGCGCTTATACTTTGTCCAAGTCAGTTGTTTTGACTTTCCCTCAACTGCAACACACGCACTATGCCATTTTTATGAATGTGTTTGGTAGGTTTTAAAGACATTTCCTAGACTAGTACCTGCCTACAGCAAACAAATTCTCCCTGATCTTCACATCATCATTATCATCATCAACAACAACAAAACAAAAATCCAATCTGTGATCAAGACTTCTATTTACCATGTGCCAAGTGATAATGACAAAAATGAAATTGTTGAATACAAACCTTGATGAGATTGCTATGCATCCTTGCATTCTTCAAGGCAACCAGTACCCTTGAAGCATCTTGTCTATGACCCATTACAACATAAGCGCATCCTCTGGGAGGGACCATCTGTAATCAGAGTATTTATCTATTAATACTTAATCTTTTTTTAGCGGGAGGCATGGTGGCCTAATGGTTAGCATGGTGGACTTCGGATCAAGCGGTCCAGGTTTGAGCCCTGGGTCAAAGCATGGTGTTCTTGGGCAAGACACTTAATGCTCACAGTGCCTCTCTCCACCTAGGTGTAAACATGGGTACCAGCAGATTTCATGCTGGGGGGAAACCCTGTGATGGACTAGCATCCCATCCAGGAGGAGTAGAAAATTAATACTCCTCCATGTAGTTGCTTCATGCTACTGACACTGGAATAAGCTCTGGCATGGTGAAATGAGGTGAGGTCAGAGGTCAAAGTAGGGATGCACATTTTTGTTTTCTCGAGAGGTCATAATGACTTTCAACTCACCATTTTGGTCTGACAAAACAAATCAAACGGTCTCTTTGAGACTACAACTATTTTGCTTGATGAAGTACAAGTATGAGCAACAGTATAAGTAGGTGGGTCATTGTCAGAAGACCAAATGTTATTCGCAGTCCTGTCAAGTGTCCCATACTGTTAGAGTCTAGTCTGGTTTCCATGTCATTAAGCAAAAGGATGTAATCATTTTACCCCTGCCTGTCCATTGCAGGGTTAACGCCCACCCTCAACATTAAATTTGCCAATACACTTTAAAGCCAGCCACGCCTCTCTACATACATGAAATGAAGAAAATGTTTATATCTTTTAAGTCATGGAATCAGAAAAGAGACAATCAACATCAAGCTGCAAAAAATTTGCTAACTTATAACTGACCGCCCGTCTCTATGTGATCATCACATTCCATGGCATTCTTATACATGTGTTTATTCCATAACCTGTGACTACTTTTCCCTAAAACTGTCTTTTCTTGCAAAGTATACTGCAGTGACACTCCAGATTTCAGCCATTTACAACTTACATCAATTGATGAAACTGTCAGTCTGTGAGCCTCAAACATCTCTAGCAGACTTTCCTTCATCACTGTTTTGCCCAAATGTCCAACCCAAATTGTTGTACTACAAACTGAAAAAAAAAGAGAATGCAATACAATGCAATCATCCTTATTAGACTCACATTGATGGTGGAATCTAAAATAGTTAATGGTTAATATTTTTCACTATTTTATACCAGTAAACTTCAGTTATTCTCTTGCCTTTTTACCCCATTCACACCAAAGCTAAAACATGTTTTAAACGTGTTAATAATCATTACTGTTTTCTTCATAGAAGTTGTTAACTGGTATTTATAGACTTCAAATTTATAACAAAAACACAAGTTAGAGATTCCTTGAACCCTTTCAGTTTTCTGTTGCCAATTTTAATTCTTGTGTGAACGGGGTATTAGTTAAACATTTCAAAAATTGGGCACTCTTAAAAGAGGCCATGACATGATATTTCCTAAGCTTCTTTTTGAGCATAAAATTAATGTACATGTAAAAAATGCCCTTCACATTAACAAAGTCCAAAAATACATAGTTCTTTTTAATAGTTTACTTACAGGTAGAAAAATAACGAAGAGTTAATATCAAACAAAAAAGGAACAAGGGATGATAAGATTACCAGATGCGGCCAAAAAGAGTTGCGGCACTTTTGGTTAACAATGTCATTTTAGATATTTTTGCAGTGATGCCTTGCCCCCTCCCCACTACCCCCCTGATCAATGTTGTCTGAATTTCAGGAATGCATTCAAACCAACCTATAAAGCTAATTTGAAAGGGAGAAGGGTGGGAAAGTCAGACGAAAACTATTTGCTTCTCTTGCTAGGGTACTGTAAAATTCTGGTTATAAGCCCTGGGCTTATAAAACTTTGTAAGGGGTTTTGTGTGGGCTTATAAATGTAGGGGCTTACATCCGGGGGAGCTTATAAGCGGAATAAAGAAAACGTTTCGGAATTCGGAATTCTACGGTATGTTTTAATGTTTTATGAAGAAAATATGCAATTTCTGGGAGACAAGCTCCTTTAACATGGCATACCACTTAAAGTCTCCTTCTTTGGCACTGGAATCCATTCACTTCGTTTTTCAGCATCTCTGTCACTCCCTCGCCCCCTCTCCTTTTCTCTGTCCCTGTCAAGGTCTCGATCTTTGTGCCAGTCCCTGTCTCTCTCACGATTTCGACCTCTGTCTCTATCTCTATCCCTTTCTCGTTCCCTTCCATAGGGAGAACGTGATCGTCGTCTGGGTGAGCGATCTCTCCATCTAGGACTTCTACTCCGTCTCCTTGGAGACCTGGACCTATGGTAATGGCCACCAGGGGATCTTTCCCTGGGATGCATATCTGGCGACCTTCTACCAAATGGGCCTGCCATCAAGAAAACAAACAGCAATAAGAAATTAACTCCTAGCTTCATGCAATAAGGATATGGGTCCACAGGATAACAGTGAAGCAAAATCATTAGAGGTTACTGCATCTTACCACACTGCACTAACATAAGTGTCATGTAAGTGGTCAAGTTTAATTCACATACCTGCAGGATCTGGGTGCCGGTCAGGTTGGTCACCCAATGGCCGAAAAGTGTTCTGAAATTCACCTTGCACCTCGCCCATATGAGGGTGGATTCTGAAAATAAAATTAGAAGAATAGAAATAGAAGAATCTCAATTGACAACCATATTTATTTCATTATATATTTCTAGAGTAAAATAAATAAAATCAAAAAGGAACTTGGCAAATGTTTTATCTCATTCACATAAAGTTTTTCATGAACAAACTAGCCCACCATGCCTTGCTCTTTTTATCCAAACAAAATGTTCACTGCTCAGTATAACTTCATGTAGAAGAATTTAATCAGATTAAATTTGTCGGCCAAGACAAATGAAAAAAAAAACTTTGTATTACGGCACAGATTGTCCTGTTTGTAATTTAAGAAGGAGCTGGTCATCAGCGTTCAATAATCAACACTTACTCTTGGCTCAACCGTCTCTCCTCCTCCAGCAAATGCCGTCTTTGTTCAGCAATCCTTGAAGCATCGTCATCATCGTCGCCATAATCAAAATCATCTATGAGAGACTAAAGAACATAAACAGTATAAGTTACTTATCCACAATTCCATTACGATGCACATTTTGTGTAAAATATCTACACCTATGGTACATCAGAGGAGACACAGATAGGAAAGTTAGTTACAGTAGTTATTTTGTAGGCCTCCTTCAGTACGTGTCGACCATGGATGATGCACCCTAGGGGTTGACAGTTGCTGTAGTGATGTGGCTGGGGCACGGGCGGATGTGCCTGATCGGACCAATGAGGGAATGACAGACAAAATAGCCATTAGTGGTATATACATGTAAATTTCAAATGATAAAGCCAGTCATGCGAGGCCAGACAGTAATCTATCAACATTTTACGGTACATGCACTTTTGAATCTAGTTGTCATTTGAATAATGAACTGTTCACATCAGGATTGGAAAGTCAAATTTCCATTAACTAATAAATTTATTACATAGTTACCGAGATGATTATTTGACCAGTTTTGTCTCTACCTTGGGGAGTGATATTGTCATAGCTGAGCTGCACTAAAATAATTACTCACCGATCTCCTTTCTTCATCCTGTGGCGGACGCTGTTGAGCAGGGACCATACCATGGGGAGCCCACACAGGCATACCAGGTGGAGGTCCAAAGTTTGCACTGTTAGGAAATCCTGGCATTTGATTGGCCTGAGGAACATCTGCACCATTACTCTCCGGAATATTTGACTGGGATGGACCCGAGGATGAATCTGGAACAGCAGTCTGTGGCATACGTATATTCATACCTGTCCAAAAAATAGCCATTTATAATTAGGGTACTTAGTTATTAAAAGTGACTGATTTACTTTTAATTAAGTGAGGCTTGCATTTCTGGAAACGGGAAATGGTTTTATTGCACAAGAGTGAAAGATTGAGACAATTTGTTGCTGATTTTTACTTTTCAGTTACTAACAAGGATGGAACAAAATCAGTGAAACTGACGATATGGATACCATGGATACCTTCAAATTTTGTTTGAATCATATGTGGGTCTATCATAATTACCCATGGCGCCTTCCCCCATTGATCTGTTGGCAATGATTTTAACAGGAATTTCAAAAAGCTGAACAATATGCTTAGTCTATTGAATAAAGTAATAACTGAAGAAATCCTTACCTGTAAGTGCTTGTATCTGGGCATAAACCTCTGGTTGTAGTTGAAACTTAGGTTGTTGTTGTTCCACCACCGGTGGAGGTATACCACTTCCCTGAGGTTCATCTGTTGCAGACACAGCACCTTCAGCTGTCAGCTGAGATGGGTGTGGAGCTTCATATCCTGGCTGGGGTTCTTGCAGTGTTGGCTGCATACCGGATAACCCCTGGGGCATACCAGGTACTCCTTGCTGCATAATAGGAGCACCTGGCTGCATGGCAGGGACCCCTGACGGCACGAGTTGCTGTTGCCGTAACTGTTGTTGCTGTTGCTCATTTATCCGCTGCTGTTCTTGAAGCTTCTGTTGAAGAAGCTGAATCTGTTGCAAGTGCTCTTGCCGCTGTTCCTCAAGCACTGTGGCAAGTGGATTATTTGTACTTGGGACAGTTTGACTTTCTGGCATTTCTACCGAAGATTCCTGGAAAGTCTCCATGGTAGATGGCATTTCACCTGCTGTAGACAATCACAAAACAAAATTCAACATTGGCAATTTTCTGGACACTTGGTAATCAATAATGACTGTGCATAACTTCCTATACAGCTTTATTTGGCCATTGACAGTAAATAAATTTCAAAATGAAGAGTATTGGCATGCTGCAAGTAGCATTGCACTTACAAGCTTAAAATTTACCATCTTTCTTTATTGTCACCATACAGTACGCTTTCAACCCAGCCAATCCTAGCCGTATACAGGGCGCGTGTCACATGTGAACCTAATAAATGGCCTTGCTCACCATGAGTTCTGGTAGCTTAGTGGATAGAGCGCCTGCCTGGTGTTTGGGAAGTCATGGGTTCAATCCCTGGGGTTCAGGGTTTTTTCTCTGTCCCATGCTCATGACATGTTGAATATTTCATCTTTCTTTTTTCACTACCAAGCTTAAAATTTTCCATATTTTTTTATTTATCACGATAAAGCATGTTCCAATGCTCAGCTTATTTGCCCCAACAGTGCCCATTTTTATTATATGGCTACAATAGTACGCGCGCTCTGATTGGCTGATGAGCGGGCAAGATTTTCTTGTAATGGCTGGGCATTATGAACATTTTTCTTGCCTTAGCTTTTTATAACTTTTTAAGGGTCAAACACTTGTAAACACAGGTCAGTTTGTTTTGTGAAAATTAAAGTGGTTAAATTTACCCTAGATCTTGGCGTAATGAAGACAAAAATTGCCTCATTGTCAAAGAAACCGTTTCTTCTGGTTTTGATCGCATGACCTTGGATGACCTCGTGCGCGCGCAAGCGGATATTGAAAAACGTTTCCCTTTTTTTCAGCGCTAAAAAGGCCATATAATAAATAACTTATTAACCTCGTCCATGTGGTCATTACAGGGAAATCTCAGACCTCGGCCTTGATGTATTGACCTCGCTAACGCTCGGTCAATACATCAAGGCCGAGGTCTGAGATTTCCCTGTAATGACCTCACTCTCGGTTAATAAGTGGTATATAATACTCCTAGGTGGACATAGGCAGTATTATACAGTACATGTACCAAGAGTAATGTGCCTTGCCCACAAACACAGCACAATAACCCCAAGCACCTGAGGGCTTGTTTCAAAAGTTCTTCTTGATTCAGATTTTAAACTAGGGCACAAATAATTATTAATTTTTTTTGCCAAGGAAACATTTGGCTCCTAAATATTCCAAAGGCATTGCCAAATTCTAAAAGTTAGTAGCCATTTCTTTTCCAGAAACAACAATGTCATTCCATACTGAAGACAAAATAAAAGCGTATGGTAGGAAAACTACAAAATATTCTGAGCATGCAAAATGCATTGTTAGCAAAAAGGGCATCTCAATATACAACACACAACTGTAGCTTTTGGAAAATCCAAGATGGCCAATGTTGACATGTTCACTTTCATAGAGTTTGCGACAATTTTGCTACAAACCTCATTGTTCATGCTGATTTACCCACCTTCAGGTTTATTTTATTGCACAATACATAAAGATAGGATGCAAAGAACCTGAAGGGTTCTGGTCACCAATAGTAACTAACTTTTGAATCTTGGTCACCAGCACAGTTAACTTGGGCACACTGGCAATGGTATCAGGAGTAATTTCATGCCCTGAAAATACTAACCACTACTGTATGCAACCACAGGTTACCAATATGCAGCCACAGGGTACCACCCATTGGCTCTTCAGGTTTCCCCAACATTATTCTCAGACTACTAGTACATGGAGATGGGTGCTATAAGAGCTAAGAGCACAAAACAAACCAACAAATAAGGATACTAACTTTAAAATGACAATAGTGAGGAAACTTTGTTGCTACATAATTTAACTTCTATATCTTACCTTCTTCTAAAGTTGATGGCAAGTTCAACAAAGGTTGAATAACCTCAGGAGGGTAAATACCATTCTTTTGCCACAAGTTCAAAACTTTGATTACCTTTCCCTAAAGAATTAAATCATGGTAGAGCTTAGAAACTCTTTCAAAGCAGAATAAAGATTACACCTGGTCACCGCATCAACAAAATAGCAATGTCAAAAAACAAACAACTTCAGTACATTAACATAAATTTCTACAACACATAACACTGGAATTCAAAAATGGCAAATTAATAAAAATGCAGTGTTTCATCATCATCTAACCTGTTCCTCAGGAGCACATCTAAAAATATTCTGAAATGTTGGTTTGATGTTTTTGGCAAATCGTGGTCCATATACATCTTTTTCAGAACCAAACTGAAAGAGAGATAAAAAAAGGTTACTAAACAAGAAATTTAGAGAATTATAAGCCTTAAAATTCTCTTACGTTAAACAATCTCCTTAGGACATGGAGATTGTTTTGTACTCATTCAATATGGCTGTGGCAAATTAAATGCAAAATTGCACACACATGCATATTTCAGCACCATCTCCATGCCCAAATGTTACAGAAGATTTTGGATAAGCTTTTAAAACACAGCATGTAATGAATACTTGCTCAATAGGGTTTCAACATAGTCCCTACAAACCTTACAGCACATCTAATGTAATCAGGGCAATATTACATGCGTTTTAAACAGTCAAATTCCAGAATGTGGAATGCGGTGCTTGCATAATATCTTTATTTTAACCAGTCAAATTCCAGAATGTGAAATGTGGTGCTTGCATAACAAAATCATTACTGGTAATTGTCATGGAATTATAGTAACAGAGTTTTGTTGTTGTTGTCTTTGCAGTTCTACTTCAAGAGGGACACAAGAAAAAGTCAAAAATTCTGTTGCAAATAAGACTGTCTTTTTATGTCAAAAAGTCTCTGACATCAAAAATTTAGTCAAATTTTATCGAGGCAATGCTGACCAGTGGTCTCCCTCACAAACTCAGGGTGGTCCTTGGACTTGTTCAGGGCCAAGGTAAATTTACAGTTATCCAGTTGAGGTCAAGCTATTTTCATTCTCATTCATCTTGTGTTCTCAAACGCTCTTTGCTCTGACCCACCCATCCATCTTGGTAAGTATTGATAAGTATCAATACCTTTCCACTGAGTTCTCTCAGTGTGACGGTGCCTGGTGGTTGCCACTCTCAGGGTTGTCACGGTTACTTTCAGCACTCACTGGCAACTCCCACAGAGCTTTCAGGCACCTCCCCCCCCCCCACACTCATCTATTGTTGATGATTGTATTTAATATGTGCTTGGTGCATTCAACTTGTATATTGAAAACTTAGCACAAAGCATGTCAATCATATAAACCCTATACTGAAAATACAAAACTGGGATAGCAACCTGCTTACCATATCACATCAAACTACAAACACTGTCCATTTTGTCACCATTACAATGAACAGTTTATTTTGTTATGTGCTATATTTTTCGAAACTTGTTAAATAATATACATGCATATGACACTTTGGCAGCTTTCACTTTCCTTAGAAATTTCTTGAATTAAATAAAAATATTATGATAAAATCACTGTTACCACAGATTGTATGATCGGAGGACCATGACAACATAAGCAATCTTATAAATGCTGCACACCATTCAGCATTTTTATTTTAGCAAAAAATAATTCCTGGTTTTTAGCGCCGTTTTAGTGTAGATGTAATATCCAGGTAAATATATAACCCCTCTTACCTGATGCCGCGATTGTCTTATAACAGAATCCATCACATACAGAGCTGGAATCTTGTACTCCTGTCGACACTGCAAAAACAAGCGAATAATATTTTGCGAAATCAGACTTGAGTAATTTAGCAAATTTCGTTGACAAAGCCATTTTCCACTGAAGTAGTCGCAAGCGAAAGTAAAACAGTGGGTAAAACAATGGTTTTAAACTAACCTTTTGCGTAAACTTCTCGATGCTCTGTACCACGTGTTTATAATACTGCAACAAGAACGCATTACGTTAGTGGAATCTCAAAACGCCATCTTTTCGCATAACAAACTCAAATAAAAGACAGCGCATACCTTGATGGCTTTAACAGCAAGCCTTGTAACCGAAGCAACCTTTGCTTTCGAAATAGGTGGCTTGGTTTCATAGATTGTCGACAGCTGAAATGGAAAATCGAAGTTTGCATATTGTTCAACGACAGATCGGTCACAAACATCAGCTCTTGACGACATGTTATCGAGAGCGATTTTCACTTACAAACATACTTAGATGACATTGTACTTACTTCACTATTGAACTGCCTTACAATTTCCATGTCCCCCATTTTGCCTTAGTTGGGAATTTAGAAACTAGCCAGAAATTGCTCAATAAGTCGACTCCATTGTCAAGTACAAGGAAACCAAGATGGCCGCGAACTTGGCGTGTGGCTATCCCACTATGCATTGCGCTCGCATGGGATAGCCCGTGGGATCCCCTGCTGGGGCGCGAAATAAAAAGACATGATTTGATTTTTGAGAAAAAAATGCGAGTTTCTTACTTTATTTTTTGTAAGTAAAACATTAAAATATTAAGAAATTTTCATTAGGAAAGAGGCAAAACGCTTTTAAACTGATGGCATAAAATTAGTGACGTAACTGGTCTTCGGAAATAAGAGTATGCCCAGTATGCTAACATAAAGACAATAAACTGCAAGGCTGACACTACGTAGAAATGAAAAGCCTTAACGGGACAACGACATGATAGAGTCCAAACTGAAAGTCAAAAATGCAAACTCTGCCGTCAAAGTGCAAAAAGCGCTTTTTATTCCTTGCTGACAAGTTAACATATGCTCCTGAAATAGAGTAGTGGAATGTACATGGTTTTCACTCTGTAGTGTGGAACTATACTTATCACTAAATATCAGGGGCGTAGCCAGGATTTTCAGTCCAGAGGTACGCACAATTTTCCAAATCCCCCTACAAGCACCCCCCCCCCCCCCCCCCCCCATCCCTTCCACTCAAGTCCCAACTGCTTTCATGTGCTTTGCTTAGATTATTTTTTTGGGGGTAAGAAAATTTGGCAAGTATTTTTTGGGGGATTTTTTTTGGGTATTACTGACCTTGGCTGCGTAGTTCTGCAGTTAAAGCACAATCAAAGGAAGTGTTCTTGGGTGTCTAGTGCCGTTAAAATGACTTCCAGCATGTCCAGATGAAGAAAAGAAAAATTCACATGATATGATGAATAAACAAACACAAACATTCCATTTCTAATGTTTTTAATGTTTAAAATTTTAAGGGTAAGAAATTCGGCATGAAATTTTTTGGGGGTCATTTTTGGTCCAGGAATTTTTTTGGGTTTTATTGGAAGCCGTAGGGACTTTGGGGGGTCTTGGTTTTTGCTCCCATTCGATCATCCCCGTCACTTGAAATCCCTCGTACAGCTGGGGGTGTCCTATGCAAAGTTAAGATTCCCGCCAAATATTTGCGGTAATGTTCACCGCTGAATGTAAACACTGCATGCGAAAAAATAAATTCAGCAGGTGCAGATTTGATCAGTTGTTTTCGCCCGCCGAACCTGGAAGAGGTAAACATTCTGTATATTTCGTGAAATATACCGAAAGAGATCATGTGCTCGCAAGAAGCGACCTTCTGCGCTAAGGTGATGAAGTCACTGAACGATTTCAGGAAGGAAGGAACGCTCTGCGATGTCACATTGAGTGTACAAGGAACAACTTTTCCAGCGCATCGGAACGTTCTCTCTGCAAACAGTGAGTTCTTTAAGGCTTTGTTCGCCAATGAGATGAAAGAAAAAGCTGAAAATATCGTGCACATGGAAGAGTTTGAACCCCTGGTTATGGATCAACTGCTGACTTACATGTATGGCAGTGGAATAACCATCAAAAAAGACAACGCTCTAGATTTAGCTATCGGTGCAGATTTCTTGTTTTTGACAGAGTTGAAACAGAAGGCTTGTGAATTTCTGATTAGCGATTTGAACTCGGACAATTGCCTGTTTCTCTTGTACATGGCCGAAAAGTACAACGTCAAAGAACTTCGCGACAGCGCCCAACAACATATCCTCGAAAATTACGTGCCTGTGTCAGCCAGCAGTGGATTTGTCACATTAAGTATAGAACAGCTGCTCGCAATTGTATCCAGCGACGATGTCGTCGCGAGAGAGGAGAAGATATTCGAATCCGTGGTGAAATGGACCAAGAATAACTTGGAGACAAGAAAGAAGCACTTTTCTACCCTGTTTTCGCACATTCGCCTGATCTATTTAGCCAGATGGTATTTAATTACTGCAGTGCAAGAGGAAGACTTGGTGAAGAGTGACGAATCTTGTTTACATCTTGTCAATGCCGCCAAGGAGTTCTTCTCAACTCCCAAGGGAGCCGTTCAAAGTGAAGGTCACCAGCGCCCCCGAGCATGCCAAACTGCTATCGTCATGGTGGGAGGGTGGCAGGAAAATTGTGACATCACAGCTTCTTCAAGTGTATTCATGCCAAGTATTAAGCAGATGTTTCAGGTTTCCCCCATGTTGACCCCCAGAAAGAATCATGGCATTGCAATACATGAAGGACTGGTTTATGTGGTGGGTGGGACCACTAAAAATGGCAATGTCACAAGAAGTGCAGAACTGTATGACCCAAGGACCAACACATGGTCCAGTGTGTTGTCAATGCAAAAAGAAGTGGCCGGTGTAGGTGTGGCCATGGTTGGGGACTTTCTATATGCCACTGGGGGGCATGATGCAGAGGGAAGGCCACAAAGCATTGTCCAGCGCTATAGCCCCAAGATAAACAAATGGGAATGTGTTGCTTCGATGAATGCTTCTCGCACAAGGCACTGTGTTGTTGGTTCTACTAATGTATATGCATTTGGTGGATATTCCAGTGATGATGATATTCCATTGATGTCTGCAGAATGTTATGATCATTTGTCAGATTCATGGGTTGACATTGCCCCTATGAACCGACGTCGTTCTGATGCTTGTGCTGTTAGTGCTGGAAGGAAGATCTTTGTAATTGGTGGTGAGGACATATTAGGATCCCCCATCAAATTAGCTTCTTGTGAGGTGTACGACCCTACAGCCAACCGGTGGACTGCTATAGCATCTATTCAACAGCCACGTTCACATGCTGGCACAGCAGTAATTAAAAACATGGTGCTTGTTCTTGGTGGAGTTGACAAAAATAATAGAGAGCTGAGGAGTGTTGAATGCTATGACACAGATCGGGAGGCATGGGAGGAGGTGGCAAGTTTGCCTGTGGGAATTGAAGGATTTGCATGCTGCGCTATCACAGTACCTGGTGAATTAATGCCTGTGTTGGTTTAATAAACCACAAACAATGACATTCTCATTCCCAGAGGCTGTGATCCTTCTGGTCTGCACCAGGAATCAAACCTCTGGCTGCTCCCAATTTCTGAGCATGCGCAGAGTACTGGTCGCTCTGTAGTTTTCAGCCAATCAGATTAGTTTGACAATGAGTCTGTGAATCGCAGACTTCTGGTGATGGAGGCATCCAGAGGTCTCGATTTCTGGAAGGATCGCAGCCTCTGGGGACAAGAATGAAACAATGAGTGATGAACACCTAGGCTCAATTTCCACTGGTATGAGTCCAGTCTTCACTCCTGCCTGAGAAGAGAGGAGCATGGACTCACATAATTTCTGAACAGTGACTGACAATACTGTGTAAACGTCTTGCAGACATGCATTGATTAAGAACCTTTCAGACTAATTTGCAATAGACTAATATCACCTCCTGGGGGATCATAGCAACACGTCTTGAGCAAGTTTGGCTTGATTTGCGTAAAAGTTAGGCTTGATTGACAGGAAACAAAAAATTTATTCATTTTGCTTTACTGATTATTTCCTCAATTCTTATGACCTGTATATGTAGGGATGTAGATAATAGCCGGGAGCCGGGAAAAGTACCCGGATGTCAGCTTGATTTTCCCGGCTTGATTTCCCCTAGAGGGATGGTGACTTTTGCACCGTCTTCTGGGCCTACAGCCCAAGTAACTGCCAATCAAGTACAAAATACCGGCTGTGAGAATTTCAAACTTCGTCCCTGATATGGTTGATGATGTATTGATATATAGAGGATAATACATGGTTTCGCGGAGATATGAAATTTATCTTCGAGTGTTCAAATCGATAGCTCACGAGTGAGCGCAGCGAACGAGTGAGATATCGGATTTGAACACGAGAAGATAAATTTCATATCTCCAAGAAACCATGTATTATTCTTTTTATTATATAAACCTACTAATTACGATGTTTTTGACGATTTTCCGAAGATTTCCGACCATTTCCGAAGATTTCCGAAAATTTTCAAAATGTTGTCCGAAGGTTGTACGAATGTTTCCGAACATTTTCCGAGAATTTCCGAAGTTTTCCGAAGATTGCCGAGGAAGATCCGAAGATTTTTCAACTTAATATCGATTTACTTTGGCTCATTCAGCATTGGAACTTGGCAAACTCTGCAAGCTGATTGGTCAAAAATGATATCACACATGTGTGGATATCATTTTTATCCACACATGTGGGATACCATTTTTCTCGATTTGCTACCACTCGCTATACCATTGCAGTTTATATAATAAAAAGAGAAATCAGATACTGATCACAACTCCTTACTTAGAGCCTGAGTCATACTTCTTAGAATGAGCACAAGCTAATCAAGTGTACACTTCCATACAAGGAGAAAAAAGCCACAGGAAGGCACAAGAATAAACTGGATACAATTTCCTTTTCCTTGATGCAACTAACTGCCTGGAATTATTGCAATCAGTCGACATCATTTGATTATTCAGGTTGGTTAATCCCATCCTCTGAGACCCAGGGACAGTTATTCGGAACAAAATGACACGTTTGGAAATGGTCTGGAGAGACTTGCTTCCACTCGTTTTGAAAACTTTTGTCGCTACAATTTCTGCCCAGTTTACTTCATTTTACCCCAAAAAACTGTCCCTGGGTCTCTGAGGATGGGTTTATCCAATCTATGGTGAAAAATTCTAAGAACTAAATTTGTAGTGACTGTCCAGCTTCACAGAAATAAAATAAAGTTTGTTTTGCTGCTTTTTCTTTATAATTCTTTTATGGCCTTTTCCTTGCTAGCATGCTTTTGAGTTCACTAGGGTGAGCCATTGTCATGTACCTGCCTGTGCTTCTACCATCACATAATTTATGCTGTTTTCTTAAGTGCAAACCAGGCCAGCTGTTATTTAAAATAATAACCAGGACTAAAAAAAAGCTGTCTGGTCATACAGGACAACTACATTTCCTGCTGGGCAAGTATCTTTTCATTGGCCCAGGCAATTAGTCTGTTGACTTAATCATAAAAAAGAAAAATAGGGTACCCAAAGTGTACATGTGTGGGATACAATGTCGCAACTTATTTGCATAAACAGACTTATAACCCCATCGCATTAGTGTGCGATACCACAGGTGTCCCACACAAAAATTATAAGACAAGCCTGCAGCTGTACAGCACCAGCAAAATTGGAGACCTGCTTGTTAGAGGGGCAAGCTGGATTTCAAGATTTTTTTGAGCCCTGATTATTGGTACTTTTTGGGCATCACACAAGAAAGCAGGTTACTAGTTAAGGAAAAGGCAGCTGAACACAGCATTTGTGCAGCAGAATCACACTGTTCAGTAGTTAACACATTACCAAGCGACAATATTATTTACAAAATAACAGTGTCATCAATTTCACGAAAAAAAATCATTGCTGAAACATAACATTTTAATCCACACTTGTTCTAATTTTTAACTCTGATTTATACTCTGAAAAGTAGTAGAAACATAGGTGGTATCATATAACAAAATTTTATGTCACTGATATTCAATTAGGTTTGTTAGACCATCAGCTGCTTTTTTTTTATTTTACTAAGTTTTCCATGATGGCAAGCACCCTTTCTGTTTCTTAATTTTTCCAATTTATAATAAATATTATTGAACTAGTTTATCTCATAGTTGTGATTGCTGTGCTGACTTGAGTTGGAGTAAAGGCCATGTTCCTGCAACTTGCAATGCAACAATGACTGAAAAACATTTTGTTGCATTGCAAGTTGCAAAAATGAGGTGATACACGTATTTTTTTTTGGCAACTTGTAATGCAATGTTTGTGGTGTTGCAAGTTGCAGCAAAAATTGCCTCATGTAACATGGCCTTAACTTTATATCAGCTGCAAATCAATAATTAAAGTAATGACCAAATTGAAATGGAAAACTAGCAAGTATGGAAGAAAAAGATCATGTTTTGAAACATTTTCAGTACATTTGGTTTTCCAAAGTTCTTCTTTAAATTTATTATCGAATAAAATTAATACTACATATAGGGTGTGTAAGGAAAAGAGGACAACTAGAGTTACTCAGGATCTCTATATAGCTTTATCACTAACAAGCAGCTTCTGTACATAAACTTCCATGAGAGGAGCAAAACAAAATATTAAATGATTTTAACTTGTTCACTCCTCAATCTCAAATGTGATTTGTATTGTTTTGTTTTGTTATCCTGAGCCTCCAAGTGATGTTAGAAGTTTAAAAAGTTACCAATTAAAATTCCTTCGCATTTTTAAAACTCCATACGAAGCAGGAACTTGTGATCTATGAAGGAAGGTTTCCAAATCAACAGTTTCACCTTTCAGGATTTAACATAAAACTTGGAATGTAATGAAAAAATAATGCAAATCTCATTCACATCACAATACATCACTTTAATGAAAGTTGATATTTTACAAAATTGACTTGGTTATAAATGCAAAACAAATAACAGATGATGTCTGTACACTGAAGGGAAACTGTGCAAGAATTCTTCTGCTACTCTCCCTGTAAACCAGAAAAAAATGTAATTAACCAAAAGTTTATAGTTTTAATATTATTCAACTTTCATATCACGAACTTTATGTTGATTCCTGAATGGGAATTTTCCAAGGTTACGTTATCCAATAATTGTTTGGCAACTTTTGAAGATGGTTTTTACCACCCCGCTTGATGTCATTTGTAAGTCACTGACAATTTACACTTGCTTTCAGTGTTACATGCGTAGCGCCAATCTTTCGACATCCATCTTTTGACATCGTCTTTCAATGTCTTTCAACACTCATAATTATATTATTTTCTGTTCTTTCTATATCAATATTTTATCATTTAGTTTTTAGTTTGGGCTGGTTTCTACTTTACAACAGAAGGTGTTAAAGTCTAACACACACATTTTCGGTTTTGCTTACCGGATTGCTATCCTCAGCTTGTGGTTCATAGGACTGTAACTGGAGGAAAGAAACACAATTATAATTATTATTAAAAGAAGTTACATGTGAAACTTGGACCAGTCATATCAGAAAGAGAGTTAACTATTTTTTAACTTATTATTAATGATCAGCATCAATATTTTTGAAGTGTCATTGATGCATTTTCTGAAAATCTTTTTGGAATTGTTTTGTTAATCAGGATGCGAGATTCCCTTGAGCCATCAACTTAAAGTTCTAAAATTGCTTCAGAATTTTTCCCTTGCTTTAACCATGACAAAACCAGCAAGTTGGCTGATTGTTTGATTACATGACAACCCTACACAAACATATGCACTGGTGTAAAATGTTTGTGAAAATTTTTTCCATGCAATTTCTATAAATGATATTCAACTGCAAGATACAGAAGGTGATGTGTTTACTTCTTTGTTCAAGATCTAAAAAATATTTGACAAGAAAAAAAAATTACTCTGCAACTTCATGCCTTAGTGTACACTTAATATTAATGCAACAAATTTAGCAGCAAGTGGTCCTATGTGACCCAGCTCAAGTTGGTTTCAATGTGGCTAAATGCAATTTAGGCTAAGTTAGACTCAAGCCAATGCTGGGCAGCAGTGCTTCACAACAGTTCTGCGTGTCGGGGTTGCATGGGGGTGTTGGATGCTTGTTGTTCCAGCCATGTGCAGACATTCAGTTATCTGTTTGGCTTTGCATTCAACTTCAGCCATGCTAAAGCAAAGGGCATTGACTTAAATACTCGGAAAAAAAGTTACACAATACTTTGTAGGCGAAAGAATTGTTATTCGCTATAAAAGAGACTTAATATTATTTGTGGACAACACTGTCCCCGGTCATTCCCATTCCCAACTCATTTGTATATCATAATCCAATTTGAATGCTCCACTTCAGTGTAAGAATTAACACCTCACCCACTAAATAGAACGTGGGAAATATAAAATTAAAATTTAAAGTTTAAATCCATCAAATGCTTATACCACACTACTATTCTATATAATTAACAAACTAACAAGGTTATGGTACTACATTAAAAATGATGTTTATCATCATTTTATACAAGCACCATCACATTTATTTTGAAACCACAGACAACTGTGCCAGCTTTTAGATGAAGGATTCAAATTATATTATTTTTATTGATTTATTTTAAATCATATCAGGATTATGGTGCAAATATACAACCAGGTGATGCAAAACAAAATTACTCACAGGTTTACTCAGAAAGTTCAACAATTGGCTCTTGCACAATAATAGGCCCTGGAGTCCTTGTAGACTTGCGGCTGTTGGCACGGCTTTGTATCTAGTTTAAATTTACTTTAATTTACCAGTTGTTTTCATGTATCAGTGGACAAGATGCATGTACATGTAGGTGTATAGAAAGAATCACAAAGCTTTTCCTAGGCCTTTAGGAAACTTTTCAATAAGTTGAAGTGCAGTTGGTTTAATCAGATACCATTTTATTTGCATGACAAGTAAAATTAAGAAAGTTAGCTTCGGTAATTGTGTACATGACACTGGTAGACACTTACTCACAGAAAGACAAGAACAACACACCGGCCAGTACAATAAGTTTACAAGACTGAGAACATTATGAAACTGTACTCACAGAGTGACTTACATGCTAGACGAGTTAAAACTCAAACACAAACAGAAACTAACAGTAACTAAAATCAGTTTGATTTTTAGTTTTCTTTGTTTGATTCATAATAAGCATAGACTGATAAAAAATAAAAATAACTGGTGTGAAATACCATACAAACTGGTCTGATCTAGTTCTTAAATAAAAGTTAATTTTAAGAAAAAAAGATGTGATTAGATGTGTGGATGGCACTTACAGGAGTTTCTGGGGCCCATGACAGCCGCTTTTCGATACTTTTGTTAGCATGAGAGGAGGATGGTGGCTCAGAAAGTGATATTATCTGTCATGGTTAAATGATGATTGTCACAAATAGTGGTTAAATTGTTTGATAACATTTTCACAGAAAGGTTACAGTGTAACAGAACATAATAATGGTATTATAAGTAGCGTTAAACTTAATTCTTAAAACTTGTATAATTTTATCCCTGTAATTCAGCAATTGTGGTTAAAACAGTTATTATTATCATTGATGTCTTCATGTAGAGTACCATAAAAATTGATCAATACAACTAGTATACAAGTTTTGTATGTCCTGCATCCATCTTCAGTTACAAACAACAGTAGGCCGCTATTAGGTGTGATATAAATGCAAAATAAGTAGAATATTAATTACTAAAGGACAACATGGATATGAATAACTAAAATAAAATCCAATTAGTATTACAACCACCAGTGTCAGAAAAGATAGTTAAGGTTTATATGAAGTTATGTTGTTTGAGGAATATAGTTATTTTAATGATAATACTGTGCTGTCAGTTTAATCTAGAATAACTTAAGTTGTTAGTAGTAAGAGTTTCTCAATGTACATGAATTGTATCATAATGCAACCTTCCTCGTCAACTTCAGAACTGGGTTGAACCTTTTTACATGTATAAAATAGATTGAAGTGATTTGATGTCACAGGTATGATTTCCAGTTCAATTAGTTTCAATATTTTGTAAATTGTACACTTTAATCAACCATGCTTCTTTATCGCATTTATTCTCTGCTGTCTCTACCACAAGTAGAAAGGCGATAATCAAAAAAAAATTGAACATACTAAAAGGACACCAGATATGTAATTAAAACCCACCACTGTTTAAAGAAAAAGGGCAGAGATTCTGAGTTTGCACTATAAACTTGATTAAACACTGCTGCTCATTTATTAAACATGACATAATAAACAAGAACCAATCACACACATATAGTTTCATGTACAAAAAACTAACAACATATATTTGCAGAAATTGAATTTTTAAATCAATCAATCCATGTTCAGTTACAGCAAGGAGCTCAAAGTGTGACCATTATTAATTTATTCACATTCTTGGACTTTTGTGCAGATTTAATCCAATATATTAGGAGTCAACTGCAAGCTGTTCTTGGCTTCTGATTGGATACTGACAACACAGAAGAATGTTGGGATACTTGCTGAAAATCTGTTCAAATATTTCAAACTCTTCATTTTGTGCAAACTGTATTTTATAATTCACTTTAATAGTATGGCAGAATTTACTGCAAAACGTCTATTCGCAAAGTCATTGGTTCTTGTTGCTTGTGTGATCCTGGTCATTTGGCAAGTTCCTTGTACTTACTCTTTGTTTGAGTTCACTGTTTTCTGCAGTCAGCTGATCAACCCTCTGTCTTAAGTCAGAGACCTCATTTCGCAGCGCCTCAATATCTGCAGTTTCAGGGGGTCCTCCATGGAGATGCTCTTTCATAAAGCTTGAACATTATTAAGGTGATTAAAATCTTGAACAAAGTTCTACACATTCATTCATAGATTTAGAAACTGTGATGGCTGCTGCATTATATATTATGCAATAATATTATAGACTACAGAAAACACCAAATTATTGATTTCAAGGGCTCAGAAATGATAAACCTGGTTAATTTCAAGTTCAGTCAATAATAGCACATTTTACAGTGAAATATACTTAACGGGGGCACCCAACGTTTTTTAGCCAATCACAAGACAAGCTCAGAACAACAAGCAGTTAAATTTGCCCCTTACTGTGATGAACTTGTCTTGTGATTGGCTAAAAAACGTTGGGTGGCCCCAGTTGAGTTCGTTCACTGTAATATTTATTTAGTACATGTTGAATGACACCTGCCAATCAATACTGATGACAACAACAACTGACAGGGTTGAGCAGAGAACGTTATGCACTTAAGCTTATCTACTACGTATAAAAAAAAATTTTTTACCTTCTTTGGGTGTCCTCTTTTGAGACGAATTAAGCTTACTAATAGGCAAGTAGTTAAAAGGATACTCTAATGCATTGGCTGGTTTTTCTGGTTCCTCGTACAAATTCACGAGAACTTCAACATAAAGCAAAACAAAATTCAGCAACGGCAGCAAATTTTTTTTCGTCAAATCGACGCAAAATTACCTTTCGTCAAGGCATCCATGACTCCCGCCTTTTCCAAATACTTTCTGAACTCCTCGCGTTTCGAATCGGCCACCTTTGATGAAAAGAGCTCACAATTAACACAAGATATCATTTTAACCGAAAAATGTTGCAGCAAATAAATCTTATATCACAAACCCGGTACTGTGATGTCATTTTTCTGCGCCAAAAGATTTAAAAAGACTTCGAAAATGGTCGAGAAAGTGGAACCAAAAGTCTTTAGCAACGAGAATCACAATCAACAGTTCTGCCGAATTGGATTATGGGAGCACCAATCGATACCCGGCCCAGGCCCCACTCGTCCACCTGTGAATCCATGATGATGAGTTCGACGACGAGTTCTAAAGTTTTGAGATACGCACTGGGATTTAAAACCGAATTCCTTTCAAAATCTCTCAGTGGCACAACACCTATACGTTTCTCAACTAAACCTGCTCTTCCAGTTCTGACCTTGTATACCAAGGTAAGTTTTACGAAGGTAGCAAGGGGTTTATGCGTGACGCGTGATAAAGGCAAAAATTACACCGTGACACGTGAAAATAGCGAAAAACGGAAACAGGATTCGTGAATGTTTTACTTAATCTGTTGTTTCAAGTATAGGTGACACGCGAATTTGGTTAAAAGTTGTGCATGAAACAGGATCATGACCCCGACGCAGAATAACTAGTGTCTGTGCCGCCCCAGTAACATTATTATGCGCCTTATCATATGGTCTGTATTGATAAATTGGGCTAAAGGTGGTCTTGGCATTTTCAAAATAAATACTTTACTCTGTCACTTCTCCACAGGATGTCTGTTCACTCTGTGATGAAGCAAAGGCTGTCCTAGAGGGCTATAAGCACAGGGTTGGTACAGTCTGAATATTAGGTCAATTTTATACTATGAACAACTTATTATAATTACTTGTGTGGCAATAATTGTCACACATTTACCTAATTATTAGGTAACTGGCCCACCAGAAAGAAGCTTTGCAAAAACAGAGGATAGTGTCCATCAACTTGCATCTATGATAAAAAAACTATTATAAAGGTGTCCATTTATTGATCATATCAGCCGAGTGTTGTTGGAATACTGGCCGGGTGGCAGTCCAGTATCAGTCAAAATGTTAGTCGATACTCGACCAGCACTCAATCGATACTCGACCGACACTTGGTAGATATCTTTCACTACTCTATATATTGGTCGAGTAGTGATCAACACTCGGGTGATATATCGGCCGAGTAGCAGTTGACATTCAGTCAATCGGCCAAGTGCTGGTCCAGTATCGGTCACTATATATCGACCGAGTGTCAACCGCTACTTGGCTGATATATTCACAGTGTTGGTCCCTACACTAAACATGACCCGACTTGTCCAAAATTATGTGATGTTCTCAATAATTTTTGTAATGCTCTGATATATTCTAATTTCCCAGTAATTTTTCTGAGTCTTCAGATTCCTGGCAGTTACTTGAAATTCCCACCAAAATCTGCCTGTTCTCCCAAAACAGAAATTATTAATAATAATTATCAAAGATGTCGCTCACCACAAACTGATTGTCGTATAACATTTCCTTTGACATATTGTTTGTTTAGTTTCATTTGGAGGAGGTGGACATCAAAGCAAAAGGAAATGAAACATGGTTTGACAAGTACAGATATGAAATTCCTGTGTTTCATCTAAATGGGTCATTTCTCATGAAGCACCGAGTGAATGAAGAGTTGCTAGATAAAGAGCTGCAAAAGCATGAAAAGAGCTGATAGCCTCTACATTCTAGAGTCTTGTAAAAAAGATAATATTGGTGACGTATAAGTTTGTTGTAAAACCTTCTTTGTGTACAGTATCAATCGGTTTAATGTATCATTGAAATGTGCAGTTCCAGAAAACATCTATACCCACCCCATGGAAGGTCAATGGAAATTCCAAGGGGGTGGGGGGTCTTGAAAGCCAAAATTTTTAAAGGAATGTATGGGGCTTAACTGGAATATCCAGAGGGGTGGGGGATTCAAACCAAAAAACCTTCCATAGAAGGGGTATGGATATTTGCTAGAAGAACACAATGTAAAAAAAGAAAGGAAAACAATCAATTACACAAAGTGGTGAAACCATTCTTAGTTGTAAAGTGTGTAACCAAATCACAGTGTATCTCTCTATTAAAAAGCGACCAGGTTGGTAAAGTCAGTGTCCAAGCCTAGTGTGGCCCATCAGGCCTGAGTTTATCCTGGTTTTCCTTTCATAAAGCGACTAGGAATATCAAGATTTCTACTTCTCCCTGGATGGGATGCTAGACAGTAGTCCAACACAAATGTCTTTATTTATACTGCTGGTTGGAGAGAGTATTTAAGTCTTGTCCAAGAGTACAACGCAGAGACCCCAGCCAAGGCTAGAATCCAGACCACTCAATCTGGAGTCCAGCACACTAACCATTAGGCCACCGTGCGTTACGGCTATAAAAAAGAGAAGTGCAATTGAGACATAGTCTGGTGTATGTCATCTCAGTCTAACAGAATGATCAATGCTTACTTGAAGATCTGATCTTTATTATAATACAAATGGTGGCATCTATGTCCTTATATACATATTTTCTTTTTCTGGACCACAAGTTGTGAGGTAAAAAGAAAATCAATAAAAATATCCTGCACAACATTAAATAATAACTTTAGCTAATAAATAACACAACATAGTCCTTTCTCACATCTTCTGTTGATCTTGCAGTGTGTTGTTCCATAAAATATCCATACCCCTCCCACGGAAGGTTTTTTGGTTTAAACCCCCCCACCCCTCTGGAATTTCCACTTAAGCCCCATACTTTCCTTTTAAAATTTTGGCTTTTGAGACCCCCCCCACCCCCTCGGAATTTCCATTGACCTTCCATGGGGTGGGTATGGATATTTTCTGGAACTGCACAATGATCGTTATCAAAACATATCTAAAAGTATTGAAAAATGCAAAACAAAAAGTACTGCTTTGCCATTTTGAATATTGCAAACATTACAGAAAAGTAGTTTTGTGAAAGTACTTGTGAAGTCATTTTTACATGTAATTTAACCTGACAACTTTTTGTTGGCTTTCACTTTGAACTGGCCAGTTTAAGTGCAAGAACTGTACCAGATTGGCTGAATAGTCAAGTTCTGTGATCACTCTTTAAACCTGCCATTTCCGTCTTCCCCACTTCTTAAATTTTGATTGACCTTTTAAAACAGAAGCCATTAGCACATTGTCAAAAAGATGTCAAACAATCATTTGTATGGACTACAAAATAATGAACTTAAAAATTAGTCAAGACTTCTTTTTCAAGGTGCGTACTTCAGTGTTCGAAATGCAATGTACTGATAGCGTTTCCTTACAATATTTTCTTACAAACAATAAACTAAATAAATATTGTCTTGAAATTATACACTATTTTTGAACCAGAGGATTTGACTTGAGTAAAAATTATATAACAAAATTATTAAACAGAATCATCTTGTGATATTTTGATATTCTCCGAATATTTGGCAATTCCAATAACACCGTAGGCTAAACAAGCCCCACTATTACCAGTCCTGAGACTCAGTTCATGTCCTCCTCTTCCAAGATCATCTACACCTTCAAAAACCTGTAGAGCGATGAAAAAGACGTTTTATCAAAAGCTTATTACACACAAGCAAGTTTTCCTTGACAAAATTCTTAAAAATACTTGTTCAAGCCAAAGATACTGACCGCTAAAGTGCGACCTATCACAGAATGTTCTCCTGTGAGTGACACCACATTATCAGTAATGTTCACTTCAGCCTGGCCTTGACTGTCAGCTTCAATGTTACCAAGGTCTCCAGCATGTCTATTACACAAAATACAAAACATGAACAATACTTAATCATTCAAGCACTTCACTTAAAAGGCATAAACAAAAGTTCCTGCAGCTGTATATGCTACATCATGAATGATAAATTAATTAATGGTTAATATGTATTCAAGAAAAATATTAATGAAATTTACAATCAATTTATTTTATAGAGATCAGCTATATTATAGCAATAACCCAATACACTGTTCAAAATAACAATCACATTGACTGACTTAATTCCTAGGTCTCCTCTGGGAGAATAGGGCCATACAATCATATCGAAGTTCTTATTATTTTGCTTAGTCTCAAGTGTGCAAAGAAAGATAAGATGCTAGCAACTTCATGAAGGATATAATTTTTTTGTCTGCTCAGTTAAGGCTGGTTTTCACAAGCAATGAAGACACAGTTGTAATCAGAAGTGTAAAGATTCGCAATCTGAACAGTAGAAATAAAAGTGAAGGAGTCTTTCACATTTCTTTTCTGCTTATGACTCTGTCACTATGAACCAGTGAAAACTAAATTGTCGGAGTCACAAAGAGAAGGGAAGTACTTGGAGGGCCTGAAAGCTAGTGCTGTGATTGGTTGCTTGTGACTCTATTGACCTAGTTGCCACTGGATCATAATTATAAGCAATGGGGTCATAAGCGGAATGATTTGGAAGTGAATGGAAATGTTCTGATTTTTCTGACTCTGATTGTGTTGAGCTTAATACTCCAATTTTTTGTATTTTTACTATGTACATCATAAATGCTCTACTTGCAAATTAACTCTGAAGTCCTATGACTCCATTGTTAGCGAAAACCAGTCTTTATGAATGTAATACTTGTATGACCAAGTGCAATCTGACCATTATTCAAAAGGTGATGGGTTGGACTCCCATTGGGTTCTAAATTTCCTTTTTCTTCTGTAGCGCCATGGTCATGACAATTAAATACAGTTACTAATTGAAGGGGCAAGGGCAAGAATCACAGATTGAGTTTTTGGCGAAATTGAAAATTGTCAAAAACAACTCCAAAACTCGCATGTGGCTTTGTTTACATGTGTTAAACACTGTCCTGCATTTATTTTCGCTAGTTTGAGCTTGTTCTTGGAGAAAAAAAGAAGAGAAAATTACTATTAGCGAATCATTGTTCCAGAACGAATCTAAACGTTTATGCTGGTTTCATTGTTCGGAGTAACAAAAGGTTTTTTGTTTCTCTTCCTGTTTTTGTAATTCAGTTGGGAGATCTGGAAAGCAAATATTGTGACGTAAGCTTTTCGCGCGCAAAGCCTCTTCAGATTTTAATCGGACAAGTCGAATGCTCACCTTCGCGCATGAAGTGCACTTCTCTCCACTGATTCTCGCTTATTTGACATATATTTGCGCCCGTCTGGTGGTAGAAGGACATCATAAAGTCTGAATACCCGCAAGATCGCTAGCGAGCCTCAAAGAAGCGAGGTTCGTTTGTTCCATGATCGGGACTCTGATTCCAGACGGAAAGAGTTTAAACGCCCTTCTCTTCCAAAGCAAGTTCACCTTCGTTTGTTTGGGCTCATTTGCCATCATTTGGCGTGTTGAATGTTTGGGAATGAAGACTGGCTTTTAGACTGAGTCTATAATTTTCTGTTGAATTTTGAGCGTAGGACTGTCCGTGTCGAAGAAACTCAGGGATATCCCATAATAATCTTTAATGCATTGATCGTGATTATTGCGTTATTTTTGAGCGTGACTTGACAGTCGAGCGAAAGGCGTGGCGGCAAAGTCAGTCTTCATTCATTTCACGTGTGCGAAACGCGGCTTTCGCGATATATTCATAGTATGCGCGCCCAAAAAGAACAGAATAGGAGCTTACTGCAAGTCAAGCGGAATGAAAATCAACCGTTTAGATTTTGTGAGTGCACATCATGGAATTCCATTGATTGCTTCATCGCTGTCTGTCGAGAGGAATGAAAGGACAAGACTGAACCCGGGCTCGCATGTAAGTTTTTTGTTTGTTTAAGCTGACTTGTTCTTTTCCATCGCTTTTCCAGCCGGCTTAAATTCGATTCAGTGTATTCATAACATGCCTGTAGGAGAAACAGCCTATTCAGCTTAAAACTAACTTCTTTTGTGTTGTCTGAAAAACCCGTTTTATGAAACCAGACTTTTACTGCCATTTTCGAGCTACCGTGAACGGCTAACTTTTTAGCCCGTTTTCTCACGATCTAGCAAAACATTCATTAAGTTTGTCTAGACAAACTGTCGCGTTTTGCAAGTGAACCAAAGATCAAGATCGCTGTCTCAGCATTTACCAGAAATATAAAGGCGCCATTTGCTGTCGACATTCATTGAAGAAACATAAAACGTCGACGCAAAAGTTTTCGAAACCTGTGTTTCATGACCAGATACACACAGGCTGAGTTGCCAAAACTTGACATGTTTACGCTCCAAACGCGGCGGTTTGTCTAGGCAAACTTAAATGCTTTACGCGTGAAAATTCGCGGAAAAAAGTTCGCCGTTCACGGTAGTTCGAAAATGGAAGTATCTTTTTTAGTGAAACGGACTGAATTTGCTTTGCTAACGGCAGTGTTATTCACAAAAAATAATCATTTCGCTTAGCGAAATTTACCGCTGAGAAATTTCGAATACGTTTTCTTCCGTAATGATTTTGTAATTCGTCGCGCAGACAAAGCATAAATGGCAAGCGCTTTGCTGATAGCATCACTAAATTTCAAAGCCTTTTGCAGCATCAGAGTAGCATCTACGAAATGTCACATCTTGCTCTTTTTTTACTTTTCCAGAAAACAGTGCATGAGAAAGTTTTTTTCATATACCGTAATAGTGTTTTCTTTTTTCACGGATTGCAAAACGTTCACTCTCTAGACACTAATCCTTGACTTTATTTAGATACCAACTCATGCCATGCAATTCAAAAGAAGAGATTTCTTTATTTTTGCTAGGATAACCCTATGCTAACCCTAACCTTACCCTAACCCCTAGGGTTAATTTTTGTAGAGTTAAAACAGTAATCGGTTCAACTTCGCTGATTTCATTGTTTCGCGGAACAAAAGGTTTCTTTCGTCAAAGTCCAGTTTTTGCATGCGTAA
Organism: Meandrina meandrites; assembly: GCA_963693305.1. Taxonomy (NCBI): domain Eukaryota; kingdom Metazoa; phylum Cnidaria; class Anthozoa; order Scleractinia; family Meandrinidae; genus Meandrina; species Meandrina meandrites. The sequence goes on from OY855906.1 coordinate 4,652,117, forward strand.
TTTTTTGGAAACAAGGCAGACAACAACGGGAAAAAATACAGGACAGTGTTTAACACACGTAAACAAACTCGCATGCGAAATTTGGAGTTGTTTTGACAATGTTCAATTTCGCCAAAAACTCAATCTGTGATTCTTGCCCTTGCCCCTTCAATTAAAAGATATTTTGCTAAACTTATAAACCACATCTTGTTTTCTTACCTGTCTTCATCTTCTGGCCCTCCATGGCTTCTGTTTAGTGGATTAAAGTGAGCCCCAGCACCATTACCACCTAAAACACATTCACAATTGAAAAATAATTCAATTCACTGGAACAACTTCCAACAACAACAACTTCTGAGAACCTTAACCACAATAAATATGCAATTACAATACCATTAGAAATGATGAAGAAATTGTTTAATAAAAACCTTGCGATATGTCCCCAAATTCTAGAATATGGATGCCATGATGTCCTTCTGTTAGTCCTTGTAACACTCCTGTGATCACACAAGGCCCACCAGGGTACTAAAATAAAAAATTACCCAATCAAAAAGCATTGAGAGACATTTCACTCACAAAGGACATAAGCAAGCAGCACTGCAATCATGTCCCTGTCCAAATAATGGTATTGTCACACTCCCCCATTGACAATTAACACTGGTATCCATTGATCCACAAGTTTATTTTTATGTCTATACATCACTGACAGAGCTCTTGACCAGTTTGAACTGGAAACCTGGAGATTTTCAAACAAACTGGAGGATTATATTTCTGTTGAAATCTGGGAATTCTCTTAAAACCAGGTAATTTCGAGGGGCAGGCTTAGCAGGTGTACATGGCAGTGAGTCAAAGTACAGACCAGGGTGCATTCCGCATAAATCCTATGCCGAAGATACGCCAAGGGTTTCAGAATTCCACGCCAAGCGCCTGATAAGCGGCCAAAATCCTACGCCGTTTCGACGAGGAATGCTGCTTTGCTACCAGCTTTCTTGCTGCCGTTTAGCTGCGAAAGAGAGGGCAGAAGACTCTGGTAACTTTGCCTCACATAGTCACGTAGCAACTGATATGCCAGCACCAGTAGGAAAGAATATGCAGGCCAGGGTTACGCAAAATGTCATCTTCACCTCCCGCCGCTATACACCAAAAACTCTGATCTCACGACAATACGCCGCAAAATTTTAAAACCCACGCCGAAGATCTTCAGCGTAACCTACACTAAATGCATCCTAGTGTACAGGTTCACCTAGGGGGTTAATACTAGGTTCACAGATAAACAGATTTGACCTTAACAGGTGCATGGATTGTGGCTTTTGTTATAAATTGCACATTCATGGATTTCAAGAATATGGAGTACCATGGATCAGATGAAAATTTTGGCCTGGTGTCATTCTGGACTCTAGCGACCAGAGTCTTCTTCGATCTTATCTTGGAAGATTGAAGAAGACTCTGCTCGCAGGGCATATCCAAATACGTTCTTATCTTCATAGGAAGATTTAAGAGAAATCTTGTTAAATAACTGACCGTTTATATGCTCAAATGTTAATTATTGAATATGACCCTTGAAAACATGTCGAAAACAATAAAAATACAAAAGTTGGGATTCCAAAAGTCAGAATAATTATGTGGCATAATTTCCGCCAAAATGTAAACAGAGGTAAACCGCTTAATACGGGTTTGACTCTTTTATGGAATTGATCAATGATAAACTGATAAATCTAACGCAGGTGTTAATTTAATTAAAAGCTGAAGTGCCGCCTTTAATAAATTGAATGAATGAGCGGAAGGAGGTTCTCTCGATCGCAGTTTATTGCAAACTTGTGTTTAGGTAATTAATACATGTTCATTAGCCTTCCTTGAAAACATTTTATAACTAATCGATTTCAAGACATTGAAACTTTACGGCCTCTTTACCTGGCCTTGTTTAGAAACAGGAATAACTGACAACTTTTGTGTACCAGAATCAGTAGCTATCAGTTCTTGTTTACCCACTTGAAACGAAAGCTGCTTACCTCTTGTGAAAATGTAACTGATCCTTGCACATCACCAGCTAAAAGACATACTGCACGGGCCATAATCAGCGACAAGCCAGCAGTGTTTACAATATTTGCAGCTTCACCTGCACTCGGATCGACTTGCACTGCAAAACAACTTCGGCAAGCCGCCGCCGTCGCTGGACTCGCGGAGGCAAGATAAACACACCGCTGACACACAAATAATGCAGGTCCTCTATCCAGATCGAAGCTTTCGGGCAGCGGGGGTGGAGGAGGGGGAGGGGGGGCAATAACCCTGCACCCCGTCGCTCACGTTTCCACGATGTGAGAGGGGACACAAAAGAAGTCAACTTGTGGCCAGTCTGGTAGCAGGAGGTTTCGCTACTGTTTTCGCTCCCAACCGAGTTTGCACCCAACTTCAGAGTACACTTACCGCGTTCACTCCCAAGTACGCTTACTATCTAGAATATTTCTCGTTCTTTAAGCATGAGAAAAGCGTGACTACGTTAAAGATCGGTGGGGACGAACTCAGTTGGGAGCGAAACCTGCATCATTCGCCAGTCTTAGTAGCGGGCCGAGGCACATAGGTAGGGCTTGGGGGAGGAATAAGGTTGTGGTAAGTGCATGGAAACGGAAAAACCCGGAGTCGAGGATGATTCCCAGGGGATGATTCCGCATTCACTCAAGGAATTGGGTGAAAATAGATCGGTCCCAGATCACGCTCAGCTCAGTTCACTGTAGCCTGCGTTGCAGACGAAACTAAACCCCGGACTATACCGGGGCTTAGTTTCATCTGCAACGCAGGCTAAGTTCACTGGTAACAACGGCTAACACCGTTAGTTATCCAGTCTGGATGGGGAGGAATCATTAAAAAAATCTTACAAAGCTACATGGTTCAAAGTAATTGTTGCATGCAACTGGTGAACAAATTTCATTTTCTGGTGGAAAATGGGTGGGGAATCGGAAATCCAAAATTAAAGTCCAGCCTGGCTCCCACATGAGTGGAAGGGTGGTGAAAATGTGATAGCCAGGTGAACGCAAGCTTTGGTCAAACAAAATCGATACACACTCTCCTTTGGAGGAAACTTTCCCCTCGTAAATCTAATACAGCTTCCATAAGTATCCTAGCTTGCCAGGCCAATCGCCTACAACCAAATAAAGCTGCCACTTGTACGGTTATGCCCATATTTGTAATTGCTATGCATGCTCTTTGCAATGCATGCTGGGACCTCGTGCTTCCACGAGCGGCCATGTTGATTAAACATGTGTTGTGTTAAGTTCTGAGTTCTTCCTACGGATACTACACCACTAATTGCCCCCAGTTGAGCCCCTTCTGTGCAAGGGCTACCAAATGAATGTTACTTTTATCACATTAAAGTAAGCTATTGTAACTTAATTTCCTTCAATATTGTTAACATGTTACCATTGTTTATTATTGATCTGAATAATTGTTTGATTTCAATTTAGAAAATTGTAGTAAAAAGTTAAATTTTATTTGATTATGATTGCAAATTATATTTTAAATTGCGATAATTTCAAGTATTTAATTATTAAATAATGTGTTAAAGTGTTAAGTAATGGCATTTATGGAACCTTTTCTCTTTTCTTCTGTTGTTGCTCTTTTTTGCAGAAACCACACAAAATCTTTGCAAGTTAAAAGCTGTGGTTATTTGCCAGAACACCATGCAGTTGCTATTGCATTTCTTCAGCAAGCCGCAAGAGAAATGAAAACTTTAACTTCAACTTTATTGATTACTTAGTACATGTCTCTTGTCAGTTACTAATGCAGACTTTCAGTCTGATGGCATTAAAGCCACATGTGCACTAGTCTCTCCAGTTGTCAACTGACCAGGGGTGCTCTTTACTTGGTAATGCCAATCACTCCACAGGCAAAGCGTGCTCCAGCATTGCCAGTTTTCAGACTCTCCTCATCACCACCCTTTCCCAAGTCATCTTCTTTGGCATGAACCTGATTAGTAGTGAACCAGAAGTTGACAAATAAGAAAAAGGTTTTGGGAATAACAGAACAAACAATTACCCGACAGTGAACCTACAAAGAATTAGCACTCTATGGCTGACCTAGGGCAGGTGCTGATGGGGTCACCTTGCCTCTTTGTTAAAAAATGTAGCCCCTTATATAATAGCCTGGCATGTAGCTGCTGGGGCAAACCAATTTTGCTAGTCCAAAAGAGTATTGTAGAAGTGAGATGTGTCTGAACTTTTGCAACGACTAGTTCCATATTTGAAACATCCTCATGTTGCCGCAAACTGCAGGGCTTTCAATTAGAACCAGCACCTGCCTGAGCTCCAGTGGGTAATTTGAGGTGAATCACCAACTAAATTTTGCGAAGGTCGATCTGTATAATAGTGAGGTGTCTACAGCTTCTTATGTCCCTCTCTGGCAGGTGGCACCGCACAAGGGCAGCCGCCAACTTAAAATCTTATTGAAAGTACTATGACAGGCCAGTTTGTTTAATGACAAACACAACTTCTGGACTTTTCTTTTTTGCAATACAGTGTTGGTAGGCAGGCCCTGAGGGTGAAGTCTGAACCCAATCATTTAAAAATCTCCCAATATGAATAAAAGGAAACAACTTGTTAGCTGTAGTTAAAGAGAATTCATTTGACGCTCACTTACCACAATTGTGCGTCCAACAACAGACTCACTTCCAACAATAGAAACAAGTCTATCTGTCATGTCAATTTTTGCTGTACCATCACTCCCTGCTGTGATGTTACCAAGATCCCCATAATGACTGTACAAAGATAAAACAAAAGCCACATGCTAACAGTTAATATAAACTATTCCTCAAGAATTGACTAAACCACACACTACAGTATAGCACAAAACCAACTTTACAACTTGACATCTTTCTGGTTATAGGAGGAGCCAAAAAGGCAACCAAATTTTACAGTGGGGGTTTCAAAGCGAGAGTTCAATCAGCGAAATTCATAATGTAGTTCACCTCAGTTTTCCTAAATTATAATTTACTGTTATGGGGGTCACACAGACAAAGTTTATTATAATCAATCACAAAGCAAAACGGGAACAATAGATTCAAACACTACTTCAGCCAATGAAATGTCGAGTACAGAACAATGAAATTTCAACTTGTTCACTTGTGTAGTTTATGTTGAATAGAGTGTTAGCTAGTGTTGACTTTTTAGTTTAAGAATTATAGTTTCAAATACTTCATAAATGAATGTCGTGCACATGAGCAAGAACTGATTTAAAACTGACTGACAGGAATATCAGTTATTTTTTCAACACTGACTTACGTACAAGATTATTGTGCAATAGACTTTGTTTCTGAAATAAAATCGCTTCCTTTGCTTGTCAAGCTGTTGGTCTTGGAAGATGAAGAAACCAGTAAAGTGCTTGATAGGGCCAGCTGTTACATGTATGAACTGCCAGCTCTTTTAAGCACTTCACTCAGGTTTTGCATATTTTTTTCTGAGAAATAATTTAAATCTGCCATACAATTTGCCCAAATGGCCATTGCATTCTTCAATGCTTTATCACTCACTTGCATGACACGACATTCATTTCTGAAGTATGTAAAACTACTCAAATTTTTAAATCGAAAGAGCCAACACTAGCTAACACTCTATCTGACATAGCTACACAAGCTTCACAAGTGAACAAATTGAAATTTCATTGTTCTGCACTCTACATGTCATTGGCCGATGTAAAAAATGTTCAATTATTCTATTGTTCCCATTCTACTTAACTTTGTGCTTGGTTAACTTTGTCTGGGTGACCCTGGTAACAGAAGTTCCACTGTAACAATCTTTGAGACAGAACTGCTAGATAACCTTCTGGATGAAGGTAATTAGTCCTTGTTGAATAGGAAAACTATAAAGGACTTAACATTTTCCAGCAAATTACAAACTAACATGCAAATTGTCACAAACTAAAGACATTTTTACCGTATATCATCATCTGGACCTCCGTGAGTTTTATTTGTAGGATTAAAGTGGGGGCCTGCACTTGTACAACCTTAAAATAAAAGAAATTAAATATGCACTGTCCACTATCCATGGATATGTAGTAGCCATATGCAAACCATTGACTCCACCTTCACTCTTCCCTCACAGATTTCAGTAAACTGCACTTGGTGTTAAGTCAAACTTTAGACACTTTCCATCAGGAAAAAATCCTAAAATTTTGGTTGGGAACTTTTGTTTGGTGAGGATGTGTTCAGTCCATCAGAGTTTCACTGAAGAACCTGTCACTTTGATTGAGGCATGAAATCTGGCATGGCCATGAAAACTCAAAAGACCTGAAATGTGTGAAAAATACACTAAACAAATAGGATGCCAATTAACTTCCAACTGGAGAAATGGGAGTACCTTTTTACAAGTTCATTAAAGCAAACTGAAAATATGCTGATTTCTAAAAAGAATCAGATAGACCCTGACCTTTTCTTAATTATTTTATGTTTTGTGGAAAATAAAATAAGCACAAGTCAGTATGTAACCAATGCAAAGAGGTTCCAATTTACCAGAAAACAGGACTGGTGAAAATGAAATACTTCTGGCTCGATCTCTTCTTAGAAAGAACAAACATGTAAATTAACAGAACTTTGGTGAACAAAATCAGAAATCCTACCATTTGTGCCATCACCAAACTGGTGGACATGGAATCCATGCTTTCCTGGTGTAAGACCCTCTACTTCCCCAGTAATCTTACACACCTCTCCCTCCTGTATAAAGTTCATAGGTTTAAGGTTAAAGTACTGATCCTAAATTATACCAAGAATCTAAAGTGCCACACGGCCAATAAGTGCTACAATCTTGAATAATTGAAATGGAAAGTTAAGACCACCCTCCCCTTATTTCAATGATATTAAAAATGGTGCATTTTGGTCTTAGTCAAATTCATCATTGATTCCAGGGAGGGGGGAATGTTCATTTCTCTTTCTATTCCATCCAATAATGTAGTCCTCAACATATAAGAGCTAGGGGCATTATTGCCCCCCCCATGGATAGGATGCTAGTCCACTGCAGGTTCCTCCCTAGTATTTTTACAGGTACCATAATGATTCGATTTAGCGCCTGGGGCACTTATTTACTTTTGACACCTCAAGGGAGGGCGCTTATTCGGGACAGGGCGCTTATTTAATTTTTTTGAGTAACAACCAAATGTTCAAAAACAAAACTTCAATAAATATTAAAATCATTAACAATAACAGAAACTGTAACAGTAACAAATTGTTGAAGTTCAATTACTTTTAAAAGAATATTATTCATTTTAGCTGTAACAAATATACATGTACGGTACGGTGAATGTTCATGAGTCGATCTATTCGACGTCGATGACTTCAGTGTCAAGAATTGGGAATGGGGGAGCTTATTAAAAAGGGGGCACTTATTAGAATGGGGGCGCTTATTCGGAAGGGGCGCTTATTGGAAGGAGGGCGCTAAATCGAATCATTTCAGTAGCCCTGACAACATTTTAACAACTGACCTGTGGGTGATGAGGGGGTTGGCCTAGGGGAAGATGCGCAAGTTTTCAATTGCTGGCTTGCAACTGACGTCACGGCAGCCATGCTGGGGGACAACAACAAAGCGTTTTCCTCCGCTGGGAACTAAACTTTTTTATCATGCAAATTCTGCGAAAAAGTTTTTTATTGTTTTGACCACCAACATGGCCGCCTTGTCACGTGGTTGCAAGCGATCAATATTGACGGCAGGTGAACATCTCATGTGCATGGTAAAATGTTTTATAAACAGTAAGCTTTCTATACATGTATTTGTATATAACAATTCTCTGAACAAAAATTACACAAATTATCGAAATTAGGTAAGCTTTTTCTCAAGGCTATAAATAAAATGAACATGACGTGGTGTTGTCAGGGGGTGTTGTCCAAATTTATTTTTACTCAAAAGAAATTGCACAAATATGTAACCGCCTGCCAACTACGTGAAAGCAGAAACTTTATAAGCAATAGCCTCGCTGAATTCAGGAAATAGTTAAAGATATTAACTTTGCCCGGATATTAACTTTGTTGCGTGCTAAATACAGTAAATAGCAGACGTGTTCAGCTGTACATAAACGAAAGATTGGAGAGAGCGAATGGCATATGCAAGCCAACTTACCTGTTCAAAGTGGATCACACCCTTCACAGAGCTGCCGTTGGGCAACAAAACGCAAACTGCCTTTGCCATATTTTATCAGCTTCGACCTCACAAACAGTTGCAACACCTTTTCCTTGCAGAGCGAGCGAAGAGATAATCGCGAGCGCGTGTTAACATAACACGTGACCTTCTTGTCAAACTCACAGAGGAACCTGGGAAAATAGCCTGCGTCTGCTCTCGCAGGCTACTGGGAAAACGGACAGTGTAAAACGCAGACTGCGGACTGCAGACTGCAAACTGCAGACTGCAGACCGGGGGTAAAATGCAGACCAGGGGTTAAATGCAGATCAGGGGTAAAATGCAGACTGCAGACCAGGGGTAAAATGCAGACCGAGGGTATAATAACGAAACACGAACCACAAGGTGAATAAAAGCGCATCTTACCTTGGCAGCCATTTTGAATTTTGAATTTTAAATACGCGGCTAGTACTGGTACCGACAAACCTTCGGAAGCACATTTTGTGTAGTTTACATGACGTCTTACCCCTGACGCTGAGCCAAGAAGTGAAAAATATAAGATTAAAAAAATTGATGTCACAGAGTTGCTTCGTTAATAGACGTTCTTTGAACAGAACACGGCAAGCAAAACTCGTTAGTTTTGAGATTAGTTTGGTTGCCATTTCATGTAGATTTTCCTGAACCAAAAGCGAGAAGGGATGAACAAAATAACGTCAGGTTTCTCCAGTTGCCATTGATGTTGCAGTTAATTTTTTTAACTTAGTTATTTTTTTACTAGTTAGTTTTTTCTAACTAGTTTGTTGTTTTAAAAATGACCGCTTCAGAGTCACGCGATTTCCCTCGTAACCGAGTTCCAGGTCATCTCAGTTAACAATATGGCTCGGTGGATCGTGTTTCGTTATTTTACCCTCAGTCTGCATTTTACCCGTGCAGTCTGCATTTTACCCCCGGTCTGCAGTCCGCAGTCTAAGGTAAGGTAAGGTAACGTCTTTATTTATAGAGGGTAGCACTTAATAGCTATAAAGCTAATAAACCTGTGGCCCTCCTGTCTGCGTTTTACACTGACCGCCTGGGAAAAGCGCCAGGTAATCACTCCAGTTTCCCGTGCACACTTTTTTAGGAGCCAAAAAGGGCCATAGTGGTTGTTGTTGTTGTTTTTTTTCAGTTATTTCTCTTTATTTTGTCTTCAAAAAAGATTTGGCTTATCCTTTTCGTGCGGAACGCCGCTAAGTCGTGAGGGGCCGTTATGGCCCTTTTAAGGCGGGGGTAAACCTGAAGCCTGTTTTTCCTTAACTTGGGTTTAATGCGAATATCTCGCTCCTGTTACAAGCAATTCCAAAAACCTCAGCTCATCTCACAAAGCTATGTTTAGCGGTGTTTTGGGTGATTTTTGGAGATGTTTGGGGGAAGAGATAGTTTTTCTCAAAGGATTGGTAAAATTTGCAGAAATAAGAAATATTAGAGATTAATATGATTTTAAAATTAGAATCATTGAAGTTAAAAATTAGTAGATGGACACCCAAACAGTCCCCTGACAACCAGGGGTGCTCTTGCGTTGGGGTCAACTGTCTGGTGGTGTTCCAAAATTTGTTTTCTTTTTCCTATTTGAGTGAAATTTCATTCAAATTCACATTTACCCCCATCTTAAGAGGCTGACGAACCCGGGGCCGAACGGTGCCACGAAATCACGAAATCTGGTCGTATAACGAGGTTACTTACTGAGCTTTTCTTCAGGCCAAAAGAAAGCAATGTGTTGAATCTGGACAAAGGTCATTTGTCAGCCATTCGGCATATGCATCCGGTTTAGCCTTTTAGCGTTCCAAAACCAGTCTGGGCAATCAGCTGCTGTTAGGGGTGGTGTTAGCAGGGCGCAAGTTGGTCAAACTAAACTACAGGTCTAGTACCGCTTCCCGTTGTGGTGCGCTGCGTTCCGTTACGAAATCGCAATGGAATATGTGCCTGACTCCACTGATCGCATTGAAAGTTATTATAAGGGAGTACTGCATGAAAAACAGCTTTGCCTAAAAGGCCCACAGTAAAAACCCGCAAGTAAGAACCTGAAAATTAAGAACCTGTTAGCCTGAAATTTGTCATTTATACCCCCTATAAACAAGAACCTATTTCGCCTAGAAAATGAAAAACAGGTTCTTATTTTCAAAAATCATCATTTAGTGATGCAGAGCAGGGTAAGAATCCTGTTTGGAAAAATAGGAGCTGGCCATTGCTGTGCAGATAAATCAATGAATGTAATAAAAACGTAAAGTGAAAGAAGGTTGATATTAATTGTATTGTTATCATTGAAAAATAGGCTGATTACCATATAGACTCTTGGTTTTAGGCCATCGTAACTTGATTAAAAACATGAAACAAACAGCGGTAATAAACATTGTGAAAAATCGCATTTTACTAACTTGACGTTTCGTATGCTATGCAACATACATTTTCAAAAGTATGACCGTTACAAAATTTTAACGACTATTATATATTGTTATGAAAAGGGTCTGGAACCTAGACTGAGACAATTGTTCTACAGCAGTAACTTAAGGGACGGGCCATTATTTTTCTGGAGGGGGGGGGGGGGGGGGGAATGAAAAATCTCTCTCTGCAAACTTTTTTCTTTATCTATGCACCTCTGCAAACAATTTTTTTCTAACAACACCTTCCTGCAAACAATTTTTTTTCGATCTTTTTTAACCCGATCTGACACAAAAAGGAGGTTCGCTTTTCCTGCCATCAATCGTTATTTAATTCAATACTTTATGGTGGCGACCAATAAACACCTCTGAACTCATCTTTTTCGTTTTCTGGGACGTACACTACGAAGATTGGCGGCAGTAATTTTTTTTTTAATTTTTTAATTTTTCAACGAAGACTAGTGAGCAGCACAAGGAAAGACTTCTTTTAGTTGTAAGCTTGTCGTTTATTTCCGACGCGTTTCGTCTCTAACTGAGACTTCTTCAGGGAATGAATACAACTAGCAAAGAACAGGATATATAGCACATTCGCGTGCCTAGCTACAACTTCCCATGGAAGTAAATAACTAAAATATGCTGTAAAAACGAACGTTAGAAAAAACGCCTTAAGGTCGCGCAGGACCCTTGCTCATTAATAAATTCATTAGCCAAATTTCTTGAGGGGGTGTTATCTTGTCAAGCTTTAATTCTCCGAGTTTTGAACATCGATTCCTCTAAATCTTATCGAGGATATCAGGGAATGATGTAATTACATCATGGTTGTAGTTTTACTAACAGCTCGCAGGTTACGGCGATGTTCCAAGCTCTCAAAGCTAAACTGTAGATTATGCGATTTTGTGTCCAAGTTTTCTACTAGAATAGCGCACCAAATTAAATGACCATATAATCTAGTGATAAATCATAACCTCTTTTGTGCCCTGACAGAAAGAAATTTCTCGAATTCATAAATTCCTAGAAGTTATTGACTTCTAAGAGAGTAAAAATGTGAAATCTTAACTTTGAAACTTGATATCTTCTTTTTGAAAGGGAGTTTTTTAAATTCGCTTCTGTCAGGGCACAAAAGAGTACACCAAGTTTACGTTCCTCGCGAATCAAGTCCTAAAATTGTTTATCGGCGGAGAAAACTTGGACACAAAATTGCAGGTTTCAAGGCTTCTGAAGACCTTCGGAGTTGCTGTTTACAACCTTCAAAGACTTGAATTTAATATTATGATAATTCGCTATGATCCAGCGCACGGGATTAAAACAATTAGCCATGTTCTAAACGAGCAGGGGACTGGGTACGAACATATTTTCTCTTCGGTACAAACATTCAATATCGATTGAATTGAAAAATGGGGCATGTCATCTGAAAGAGCATCCAAAAATTAGTAGATTCACCAAATTTGACGGTATTTGGTTTAAACCCAAAGGCATGGTACACTTAGTATGGATTGGAGGGACAGGCGTCCTCCAATCCATACTAAGCTCTCTTATTTTAAAAGTGTGCCATGCCTTTGCGCTTAAACCAATAACCATCAAATTTGGTGAATTTACTAATTTTTGGATGCTCTTTCAGATGACGTGCGCCATTTTCAATTCAATCGATATTGAATGTTCGTACCAAGAAAAAATATGTTCGTACCCAGTCCCCTGCTCGTTTAGAACATGGCCAAATAACGTGTAATTACAAATACAAAGAACTTTAAAAATATGTATTTAGGAATGTTTCGTTTGCTCTCGTCCTCAGTCGTTGCAGTTCGTGCATACTCTTTAAATAAATACATACATAATGAGAGCAAGGGTTCTGCGCGACCTTAATACATATGTTGTTGCGTGTTGTTATATTTTGGGGGGCATACGATTAGCGCTAATATTTTTGTTATTATTCACTTCCATGGGAAGTTGTAGCTAGGCACGCGAATATGCTATATATGCTCTTCTTTGCTAGTTGTATTCATTCCCTGAAGAAGTCTCAGTTAGAGACGAAACGCGTCGGAAATAAACGACAAGCTTACAACTACAAGAAGTCTTTCCTTGTGCTGTTCTGCTGTTCACTACTCTTCGTTAAAACAAAACACCCCCTTCCCCCCGGAAGATAAAACTCACTTGACAAAACAACATTAGGGACATATTAATAAGTTGAACTTGTTTATTTTCTGGAGGTATACAACGACCTAACAAAAACACAGTTGTAAATTCGGTTTTGCGTTTTCGGCTAAGGTCAACAAAAACGAATTTACAATGCAATTCTCGTTTTAAAACGTTGCGACGGGACGCTAAGAATAACATGGCTCCGATGCGAATGCTGTGAACTTTGAACATACCTTGGTATACAATTGGGCATTTTAACGCACCTTATATATACTCCATCTATTTAATCTACAAACATCTAAGAGTGCGAAAGTAAAGTTTGATCGTCTTTCCATTCGTTTATGTGAGTTTTGCAGGAGGGGCTTCAAATTACATTCGCGAAAGGGAGGGTTCAAATCTGCTTGCGGATATGGACCCCTGGGGGTGCAAATCCGCTAGGACGGCGGATCCAGGTCTGCTCAGAAACGGAAGCGGTGGAGATGGGTCCATACATACATACATACATACATACATACATACATACATACATACATACATACATACATACATACATACATACATACATACATACATACATACATACATACATACATACATACATACATACATACATACATACATACATACATACATACATACATACATACATACATACATACATACATACATACATACATACATACATACATACATACATACATACATACATACATACATACATACATACATACATACATACATACATACATACATACATACATACATACATACATACATACATACATACATACATACATACATACATACATACATACATACATACATACATACATACATACATACATACATACATACATACATACATACATACATACATACATACATACATACATACATACATACATACATACATACATACATACATACATACATACATACATACATACATACATACATACATACATACATACATACATACATACATACATACATACATACATACATACATACATACATACATACATACATACATACATACATACATACATACATACATACATACATACATACATACATACATACATACATACATACATACATACATACATACATACATACATACATACATACATACATACATACATACATACATACATACATACATACATACATACATACATACATACATACATACATACATACATACATACATACATACATACATACATACATACATACATACTTTATTTGATAAGTAGGTTGAGTAAAAGGCAGCCAAAGGGCTGATGTGGACCTACTATCCTAAAAATTAAGAATTACATTTATAAAAGTTACATTTTAAATTTCGAACTAGTATATACAAATAAGTCAGAATTAACTAATACTAAGAAAAGAAATTTACATACATCATTAAATAATAAATTTAAAATTTAAAAATATATAAAATCATCCTTTTTGTTAGCGACTACTGCTGCCCCCTTGCCAAATGAGAAATTGTCTATAATTTTAACATGTTTACGGAAAATTTGTTTAAAAGAATAAGAATTATCTGGTACTTTAACTAATCTATTTACAAAATTCCAGATTACAGGACCTCTGTATTGTAGGGTGTTTCTGCCAGTCTCTGATTTAAATCTAATGATGTTAAATTGGTTAGGAGCACGAGAAGATCTAGAAGTTACTCGTTTAGAAAACAGTTCACATATTGATTGGGTCGTTGTTTCATAATATACTTTGTGCACGGTGACGGGTTTGCAGGGCCGGATGGGCCTTTTCTCGCCCAGAAAAAGGGGTGGGGTGTTTACCCGGGGCATGATAGCAGTGGTCCTTATCCATGCGCCACTGGTTACTTCTCAGTACTTCGGGAAGGGCGTTCAAAAGGTCGCCGGACAAGACTACCGGGTAAACAACTGACACGATAGCCCTCGGGACGGGACCGAGTTCAATAACAACTCACAACGTTTTCAACTGCATCATAATTTATTAAACTAAGGTTATGAATATCTGACTGCAATTTTCCTCTTTATTTATTAGTATCTTTTTTTGTTTGTTTCTTTTTTTCGGCGTGGATGTTCAAGGTTGACACCTCACTGTTATGAATACTTAGACCCCACCGTCCCTTGCTCGCGACTGTGAAACACTGTTAACTCGCGAGACGAGACAAACACAAGAAATGCCCACAGAAAGTCACACGAGGCGTGCAGAAAAGCCTAATTCGAAATCGCCAAGTAAAAGCAGTGGTCAACGAATGATAGGCTCATCACCAAAACACTTAAAGCAACAGATACGCTTGGGTAACACAACGAATACACAGGGTGAGCTGGTCTCATTAAGTGCATTTCAAGTTTGTTCGTCGTACATAGACTAACGTTTTAATGTAAGGGCTAGTTCACGCTATTCCTGGAAAATCTTGCGGGTCTTCATTTCGATTTCCAAACTTTAAAATGTCGAAGAAATACTTATTTGCGATCAAATCCGAGCTGTATAACACAAGGTCACTTACGAGCATATTTTGCGAGTAAATTGCCTCCAAAAGGGAACACGCTTTCTTTACAATCTTGCGAAGGGCGCCGGAATCCTCTTTTTTGTTGAAAAATGTTAGACCCGAAGTATTTCAAAACAAGACCTTGTTTGATTTTTAGACCAGCGATGTAGCACAAAATAGCGTGACCTAGCCCTTTAATGAGCATGGCACCAAAACCAACTGTAACAAATCCCGTTGTTTTCACTCGCTTGCCGAATATATCTGCTGAAAGTTGAGTGTTCAAAAACTGCCGATAAGAGTAGATTAAGCTTGATTAGTTATAGCTTTGAGTTAACTTGGTTTGTTGTCATCTCTGAGTTCATTGCCGTCGGTTTTAGCAGCTGATTTTTCGAGCGTGAGCTTTATCCTCGTACACTGAATACCGCTTACTGGCTGGCTTCATTAAAGTTGACAGCAAACCAAATAATTTGAACGTGACCCAACAACTGGCTAAAGGGGTTTCCTTTAAAACCCACAGAACTGGAAGATGCAACACTATACACGCGGAATAAAAATGAACAGCTGTTCCTTTTCCAAGGAATCTTTCGAGGGATTCTATCAACGATTTCACGTGTACTACAAATAAGTGCGCGTGGCTCTTGTATACAAAGAACCTTGGAATCAAACTCGGCAAATCTAGCCACAGAGTGCTGCCATGACTTATTTTGAGCGGAAAAGATGGAACTGAGATGAAAGAACTGCGCAAATCGCACTCGCCTGTGTTCAAATCTCGCATGCCATGAGAAAAGACAGGAGTCGAAGAGTTATGCGGAACGGTATGAATAAACCTGGTGTAGAAAGCAGGGTTGCTAAGAACGGTCGGAGTTCAACCAAATACAGATTCACGTACTTTGTGATGAACGGAATGCAAAAGTAACGCAATCACATCAGAATCTGATTATTGCAAACAACACGTTTCTTCCTGAAATTAGGATAATACCTGTATTACTTTTAACGAAATATAAGCTAAGATATGCAAGCCCAGACGAAAACTGTGACTTTGCTACCCAAAGACAAACCCAATAACTTAGTAAGATTATAAATTAAGAACAACACCGGGGTAGCGGCAAACAAAGCTTTTCCTCGGCCGGGCATCTTACAGCAAGCCTTTAGGACTCTTACACACAGGAATGTAGCTTGGAGCACAGGGATCCAGACCACTGCCGGACAACTCGATATGGTTTGGAGAGATGAGATGATTGGACGCAAAGCGCGGAACTCCGGGGGAATCCCCAGTGGTGTAGGTGGTGGTAGCAGGCATGACAGCCATCACTTCGGCGATCTTGAGCTTCAAGGTTTCAATCTCTCGGTCTTTTGCCTTGAGGTTCGCCTGAGCTATCTCCAGCTGCCTGCGCGTGTCGCCTAAAGCCGAGAACAGGTCCAGCTTCAAGCGCGTCTCGGAGCTCAAACTGTTCTCAAGATGAGTGTTCTTGCCCTGCATGGCTGTCAGCGCAGACATCAACACTTCCGTCTCCTTCTTCAGCTGCATACTGTCATATTCCCGGGTCTTCTGTCGTAGCGCTTCAGCTTCCTTGTCGACACGTTTGATCTCTTCTTCCTTCTCTTGCAGCAAAGCGCGAAGCTGACGACTATCTTCCTCCAGTTCGTTCCTGAGCGCGTTACACGCGTCGTGACCTGTCGTCTCGTCGCGCTGCTTCGCCGCCGCGTCCTCGGCTTTTTGTCGCCTGCGCTCCTCGCGTAGCTGACTCTCCGCCAAAAGCCGGCCATCTCGCTCAGTTTTTAGTTTACGTTCCAGAGAAGAGATTGTATTACGATCTTGCTGTCGCGCCGAGGACATGGTTTGCAGTCTGCAAAGAAAAACACAAAGTAGCCGAGTTTCCATATAATACAGCACTAATATTTCGTGAGATATTATTAAAATTAACATTTAAATCTTCGGGAGCAAAGGCAAGAATGGCCGAAAACAAAACGAACGGCACTTATTTCGTTCTTTGTTTCCGTAATTCACAATTTACTTCATCACTTTCTGGTTGCCATTCCTTGGTCCCAAAGGATTTAACTCTTCTTTGGGCTAACATCACACTCACAGACTTAAAGTAACACTAACATTATGTATACTCATCTCACTTTCAGGTGTTGTTCAACTTACTTCTGTTGTATAACCTCGCACTCAGACTTCAACTGCTGCAGTTCAACCTTAGTAGAGCGTTCACTGGCCATTAAGCTATGCATGGTAGATCTCAGCTCCTGCTCGCCCTGCCGACTGGTCTGCAGCTCCACTCTCAGTCGCTTGCTATCATTCTCTAGTTGGGTTACATTGCTCTCAGCGCGACGACTGAAACAGAAAACCAACGCTTGTATTGAATTGTGCGCTAAGGCAAAACGTCCTGACAGAGAACTTTACAGTGAAATGCGTTGTATCATGGTCAGTAGATAGTTAAAGTTACTTTTATGTGTAACCTTTGTGCAGGAGCGGAACCGGGGGGGGGGGGGAAGTTGGATTGATCAACCAGGAAAATGAAAATAAACACATGAGGACAAAATAAAAATAAAGACAAAGACATCGGTGTACAAATTCCACCCACCCCCTTGTCATAAAAGGAAAAACATGGGGCTGAAATAAAATAGTATTCCATTCTCACTAATTATGCAGTTCATTGCATTGCGTGGATAAGTTATGGGAAAACATTGTGGCCAAGGCAATGAGCAGCTGGATGTGAAAGCACTGTTGCTGTGAACACGTCGCCAAAGGGGAGCTGGAAGGGTCGAAAATTTCTCCAGATTTCCCGGTTTACATATCTCTTTCGAAATGTCCCGATTCAAAGCAAAGGAATAACGAGATATTGCACGTGTTAATTAAGCATTACATCACACAACTATCATAAACAAACAGGGTTATGTAATCCATGCATCCTAATAACGAATAAGAACAGCAAACCAAATATTTGCTAACAGCCAGCCTTCCCACTTTGAAAAACCCTGGATAGACGCTGTTTTGACATATCTATGTTGGAGGGGGGGGGGGGGGGGGGGGATTCCAACGACATTGGAAACTACAGGAAATCACAAAATGCTTACCGTAGCAGCCTCTCCTCCTTCAGTTGAGAAAAGAGACTGGGTCCAAGATCAACAGACTGAGATTTCTCATGTCCCTGAGAGGAGAGAGAAAATTAGATACGTCAATTAGACAAGAAAGAAAAAAACGAAAACAAAATGAAATTGCCATTAAATTAAAATCAGCAAAGTATTGCCCGCACCTTAGGCGAGTTACTCCTACTGTTCTTACGACTGTTGTTAATGGAGCTACTGGATGCACTCAGAGAATCGCTGTCAGACTCCTCATTATCAACATCATTATTATCATCGTAATCTTTCAACTTTTCACTTCCTTTCGTGCCATTTTTCTTGGATGACTTTGCAAACACTCCACTGAAAGTGGGGCGGTTCTGTTGTCCCCCTTTACTGCTCTTTTGGCTTCCTCCTTCTAGAGACAGCTTATCAAGTTCATTTAAGTTATGGTCCTCACTTGTCTTCTTTGAGGCAATATTTGATAGGACATCTAGTTCTTTCATCAGGGCATTTCCTTTTGACTCTAGATCACTTATTTTTAAGCCACGGCGGCTAGCCTCCTTGGCTATAAATAGTTCAAGGTCAGTCTTTGTGTTTATCCCATTTGTCATAACAGGTAGAGACCTTCCTCTCGGTAACACAACGTCCCCATTTGCAACTTTACCATTACAAATAGCTGCAATCAAAGCAATGGCACAACAAAGTCAATAGTACGGAGTAATAAGAGACAGTTGGTAGATAATTGAAACCAGGAATTCTTTTCCACAAGGTGAATGAGACAAAGAGTAGTGGTTAACATCCCAGCCCAAGGATAGGAATTAGTTACTACACTGAAATGAGATCTACATAACCATTTGTTTATTTCTCTTTTAAGTGGTATTTCATTTTCATTATTGCTATTTTTTGTTTCGTCAAGGGGAATGTGACGATATTTTGTATGTCTTACACAAAGTGTGTAAGACCATGTACATGTATATAGCCTGGTTGTAAACGAGTTCGGCTGAGTTCATTAAAAACCTTCAAGTTGTGTGTTTCTATATCATATAGGCATCTCAACACACTCATGAATGGAATAATGATGGTACATTGTTAAATTATTGTACATAATTATTGTACCTGTACCTCTGGATGGTCTTTCTGGTGCCTCTGAATGGTTATTTGTCTCAGGAGGCAATGCAAGGTTAATAAGCTGCATATAAAACTCATTTTCCTTCGCAACATGCTGAACTCGTCGCTGCAAATACCAAACAAAAGGAATAAATAGATAAATAACTGCTCTGATTAGAGGAACAACCGTTTGTCCATCTATCTGTCCATCTGGCCGTCCGTTCATTTATTTGTTTGTTTTGATATGTTTGTGGCTTTGATTCTAAAGAGTGATCGGGAGGGTTTGGAATTATTAAAGTTATTCCCACTTTCCGAGTCACATTCCTACATTAAACTGAACAAACCTATTGTAATTAAATTCCAATCTTAAAAATTGTTCTTACCTGGCGCATTTTATAGCCTACATAACTTTTAACACCATAACCAAGAGTCACCACAGGATAACCAATACTGCAAAAAACACAAAAAAAAGTTATATACAGCTGTATAGAACTGTATACACAGCAGGATGCATTAACAATCGAAGCATCAAATGTGGTATTTTCTGAATGCAACAGGACAAATGCTGGTGATTATAATAATAAATAAATCAGTACCCGCTATTTTGGAGGGTCAGGAACAGATTTGCCATGACACGTCTGGTAGTTTATTTACAACACTGACAGAAAAAAGTGAATATTCTGAAGGTGATACACATTCGGTGGTGCAAACACTAAGAACCTCTGCTTCCACTATTGGCAGCCAGCTCCTAGATGGAGTTTGTTCCCATGGCTTGCAAATTCTGGCAACTCAGCCATGAGGCCCCATGTGAAAGGTAAAAATAAAACAGGGAGGGAAAGGGGACAGGGAGAAAGACTGAATATGAAAGTGCCCCCACGCTTAAGAAAACGAGCTGCCAGGGTAGCTGAGATGTTGATTCTTGTTGTCAAGTGCTTGCTTCTGAATTTATGTTTTGTTTTGTTGCTAAAAATAACCCTTTTCGTTGCTTTCAGTGTTATTATGCTGCTTGGTTTGTAACTGTTTATCATTGATAGAAGGTTCCAAGTCAGGGTACGAAATTGCGCCTTCCTTGTCACCAATGCGACTAAATATTGAGAGCTGACGACCAGAATTTTACAACTGGTTGCCACTGGGCGACTTGTTATTGCACTGCTATTTGCTTTGTTAATTGTATTGTGGGAGGCATTGATTAGGATTAAGATTCAGAGCCGTTCTCCAACAATTGACTCATTTTCTGTCCTGGTGAAAAAAACTCAAGTAAATTTCCCCTTAGTTTACCTCCCAAACAGCTGCCATCAACACGAGTCGAACATTGCGTAGCCCCCATGTTGTTTTCCTAATGCCTGGTTACTAAACTACAATATTTTGTGAATGCAACAACAAACATGTTTGAATATTGTTGTCACGCAAAAAACTATGGAAAAACTGTGTTGGATGAAGAGATATCTGTCAACAAATACCAAAAAAAGATCAATCATACTCAAAAGTTTGTGGACATGCTGTTTATTCTATTAAAGAGCTGAAATTGTGGGTGAGACTTTGTAGTTTCCGTTTCAATGTTGGAGAGTTTTCATTTGATGAAGAAGACTTCGAAAGACACGACTTTCTTTTGATTTCTTTTCGCCGTTGTTTTCCAGTAAGAATGGCCAAAAATACACTACCATAACAAGTATTTTGTCTCTTAGCGCAAGAGGAAAGATCGAAAAACTGTCTGGCCAGTACAAATTGCTGATCACTTGCCTGGTTTGGCGAGTACAATTTTCAGCTCCAGAATATATTACCCAAAATATGCATAACTTTCTACTTTCCACTTATAATCAGCTAATAGCTTACAATGTTTACTATTTTGAAATCTCTCACTAACCTGCTTGGCCACAAATTTATTTCTGGTTCGCAAAAATACAAAAACAGCTTTGCTTGGAAATGGTTAGATGATGAAAAGACACTGTATATTTGAACTCACTTGTGTTAAGATGTGGAGATTTCTTCCTAGAGTGTCTTAAGTATAAACAGGCAAAAAAAATACTGCTCCTGATAACAGCACATCAGATAGATAATGAACATACTCTTGGCCAAAAAAGTTACCATAAACTGGCAATGTTACACGTAACTTGTTGCAGGCATTTATTTCTGTTTAATCCACAAATTTATGTGTAATCACCTAAGTGTAGAACCAAACAAAAGAAAACTGGAGCATAAAAGAAGGATAAGTTTGTAATTTTTCTAGGATGCTAGCAAGCATGTCACAATTCAAAGATTGTGAATGTGATTCATGAACAACCTTTGCTCAAAGAAACTGCACTGTCAATCACATGACAGACACAGGGATCTCTTGGCCTAAATCAACAACATAGTATTACTCGCTTATTTACTCGCTAGCCCACGTACTTGTCAATGTACATGCTTTTTTAGTGACGATTAAGCTTTAACATTCCCTAGCTTGATTCTTTTTTCTTATTAGCATAGCCTCAGACCATTGGCTGACAGGTATTCTTATTATTAAGAAATGACTGGCTGACAAATACACAGAATGTAAATCAACCTTAATATATAAAGAATTTAAACAGATGACAACAGGAATTCATTCATATAATCAATACAAGAACCGGGATTCTTGCAAGTTTAATTTAGCGACAAACTACAAGTTGGAAAGGAAAATATGCAAACAACTCAAAACAACCGACCATTCTGACCGCATATGCATTAAACTGAAGACGGGTCAAAGAAGAAGCAATTAGATACACGCTCAAGGGATTCGAAATTGTTGACATTGGTATTAGCAAATTGGCACGATTTTGCCTTTGAAAATACTTGTAAGTTATAGTTTGGAGTAAAAAACATCTGGACTATTTTCTTTTTAAAAAATATACAAAGTCACAGCTATTACAAAGCTGTTGACTGTGCTTTTATTTTTAATTTTATCCATATCATCTAAATTGAAAATGAACAATTTGCATCAAGGTGGTTTAAATTAATAAATCGATGTGGAACAGGTTAAAAGAAAATATTAAACGGTGGAAAAAGGTACAATGTACCTGTATTGAACAACCATGAACGAAATCAAACATAAAAATAAAATGAAAAAATATCGACAGCGTAGGTTTTTTTTTATCATTTCTCAAACAAGACGAAATCTCCTTTGAGCTGTCATTTAGGCATTTGGAAATACACCGTAGTTTAATGATTAATTATGCTTACAAGAAAGAACAGAACTCCCGAACATTCAACAGGAAAATTGGCGGTAAAATTTTAGTGATCAATAAAAACATGGATTTCCAGACCAGGGCAATTACGGTGAGATTGCTTCTCAACTTTAACTCGCAGATATCTGAAGGAAATTTTCCATGAAGCTGCCTAACACTCACTACAATAGCGCATTACTTCCGACAAGAAAACGAACCCTGCTTTGTATGGAATAACCAGCTGCCTCATGAAAATTTCTGGCTAGAATATAAATTAGGGACGTATAATGTCGTTTCGCTCTTGGGAACTGTTCATATCATTTTTGTTCAAAAAAAAATTGAACTAGGCTATATTTAAAGTAAAAATGATTTTAAGGCTTTATTTTAACCCCAGACTTACCAGTGAGCGGCGAACGGTCGACAAAGGTCTAAATGAAAAGGAAGATTTTTGAGCTCGCGAAGTCGAACGGACGCTTCGACATACACAAACAGTAACCATAGGCTAACGGTTGGTAGGCATAAACCACGGTCTGGAACGATAAAACAGTCGATTATTAGACCAAGGAATTAAAAGATATTTAGCTGTAGATTTTTTTAACAAAGATGCAAAAAACTCGCGCCGGTCAAATCTTTTTTCCCGGCAATTCGCCGAATTCGAAATGCAGTTTACATCTGATCCACCAGTCGGCCTGACGAAATGTAAACATTGAAAATCTTCCTTGTGTGAATGAGTTATACCCGCCTCTAGCGCCACTAATCTGCTAAAAATCATCTCTATGGAATTACCTGTATGCCAGACAAACTGAACCCAAACATACGTGCTAGCAGCAAAAAACAGCCAATGCACAGGTAGAAACATCAAACATACTAGGTCTGAACAGAAAGCCAGTGTGAGGAAGAGTAATGAGAAGGCCTGTAAAAAAAATTAACGGGAAAATCAGCGGCTAGAAGAAAATTACGGACGCTAGGACAATTTTCAGCGTAAACCACATTGATGATAGCAACCTTGGGATCACTCAAAGAGCCAATGAACGACAAGAAACGACCGATTTACGGTAAATAATTTGCGTGAAAGTAACTCACTTACCAAACCTTGGTACTTGAATGAGTCGTAAGCGCTCCGCAACAGTAGCCAAAAGGGCCAAAGATATTCAAAGCGAAACTCCAAAAGGAAGTCCGCCGTCAACACCATAATCCATACTAAGAAAAATCTGACGTACAGAAATACACTAGAAGCAGTAAAAAATTGAGAACGGGTCAGAAAATTCGTGGTTATGTGAAGTGCAAGTGGCCAGAGGCCAAACGACCCGACAAAACAACACTTCGACTTTTACCTTCCATAAATCGATTCTGTGATGCGAGAACGTTTTAAAGGCCTTCTTAGTTTTGAAGGATCAATACTTCTTCTCTTCATTTCGAAGTGTGGCTCATCGAATGTGGTTTTCCAAAAGCGTGAATAAGGAAAATATAGAATTAACTCAGTGAGGAAAACGGACAACTAAAACTGATTTCCCTAAGTAATCGCTTATTGCGCTTGCGTGAGATGACGTCACATCGCTGCCATGACATAGCGGCCATTCCCTCGATCCCGCCCCTGTTTCTCTCAGTCAATAGAATATTTATTTTTTTCGTACATCACGCAAGATTCCAATAAATACTTTTTTTTGTAATTTTTTTTTTCAGCACTCTGCTTATTATTTACAACACTTAACACGTTCACATAAGATTAAAACTAATTAAAATATACATTACACATTAAACTACTTACAATATACATTACACTACATCACTTAAGGTGGGGGTGAAGGTGAATTAAATTTGAGTGAAATTTTAAGAGGTTTAAAGAAGGGATAGAAGAAAGAAAATTATTTTTGGAACACCACCAGACAGTTGACCCCAACGCAAGAGCACCCCAGGTTGTCAAGGGACTGTTTGGGTGTCCATCTACTAATTTTTAACTTCAAATTCTAATTTTAAAATTACATTAAATCTTTTATATTTCTTATTTCTCCAAATTTTACTAATCCTTTGAGAAAAACTATCTCTTTCCAAAAATCCCCCAAAATCACCAAACAATTTACAAAACACTGCTAAACATAGCTTTGTGGGATGAACAGAGGGTTTTGAGAGTGTTTGAAACGGGAGCGAGATATTCGCATTTACCCAATTTACGCGGTGGAAAAACGGGCTTCAGGCGAACCCCCGCCTTAAAACAGCGAGAAAAAAGAAATACTTGAAATCATTACTGGTAATATTCATTTTAAAGAGAATCGTTTACCTTTGTTACAATACAAAGCCTAATTAAATTCTTTTAAATAATTATTTCTATTTCACACATTCAGAAACACATTTATTCGAGCACACATACACTACATCATCGATCACAACACACGACAGACCCAATTGTGTTCACCCTAATACGTATGACTAACCCTAAGGGAGTGAGGTTCAGGTCTCTCACCTTGTGTTTGGTTATTAACTCGTTGTTTTCAGAAATTAGGTTTGCTATTCTTAGAATTCCCTTTTCTGCCAACGTTTTAGAGAAAACAGGTTTTCCGTCGATACAGATGAGTTTATTGTTCGAAATTATGGTTTGGACGGTTGTATTTATATCATCAGTTAGTTCTACGCTTTGATTAGTTGCCACATAACATTTTGAAAAGCATTTTAAGCAATCCTCGTAAAATGGTGGCAGTTTAATCGGCAGCATTTTAACATCGAAGTTGCAACCTACTCCTATATATAAAGAAAGGTCAAATGAATCCAAAGGATTGCTGTATCATAAAAATATAATTATTCCTACAGCGAGAGCAAACACATATTAAACTGAGTTTGTATGAATTTTCGAAATGATTGCTAGTTGTTAACAGTGAATGAAAGTAATTTTATATAAATACATCCGCAAGTAAGTTTATTGTGAATAAATATTACTGCAACTACACTAAAAAACGTGAGTCCACTACATTGCAGTTCTAAGAATCAGGGGAAGATGTTTACAATATTGTTAACGCCTTGATTTCTTTGCTGTGCTATTTTTATTTTTGTGATGTTGTTTAATTTCCTGGAAATTTTAAAAGTTTGGGCCGGTTTATTTCGCGTTATACAATTGTGACCACGAGTTCTACTTGTTGCCCCTTTCCGAGAATGAGTTTTCGATCGTTTAATTTTCGAGATGTGAATGAAACTGGATTTGATAAGGGCTAATTTTAAAACAACTATCACACCTTTTTAGGGTCTCTTCATATGAGCCTGGTAACCGGGCTGGCTCGGTTACCGGAATGAATTTTGTCGTCTGTTCATATGGGAAATTTCAGCCCGGTTACCGGGATGAAATTCAAGAAACAAAACCAAAATGGCGCCACATAAACTTGTATCGTTCGCGACTATCATAGCTTTGTCGACTCTTGTAACTTTACTAATAAAGCTAATTCGAATACTTTTCAATTGGAAATGCATACAAGGCAAAATTATGCCATTTTGGCCGGCCTGTTGCAAAAGCGAAGCTAATTTGTCAAAAAATTTTCATCCCGGAAACTGGGCTGGAGTGTTTATATGGGAAAATTTTCATCCCGCTTGCCGAGATCTCATATGAACACGTCGAGATTTTTACAAAGGAAATAGGAGTGACGCGAGATCTCGGAAACCGGGCCAGCCCGGTCAACCGGGCTCATATGAAGAGACCCTTAGTTCTTAGAAATACTTCTGGTTAATCAGCGCAATTCGCGGCTAAAGATACTCAACATTTCAGTTGAAGTACATGCACCTGAGAGTGATATGACCCATGTTTCCTTGCCACTGTTCGTCAATATATTTATGTAGCCCTTAGTGAACGATTGTTAAACATAACACAACAATAAGAAAAGTTTTTGTAGGCACTTTTAAGTAAACTATCAGGCCATTTGCCTTATGCGATGTCCCGCGCATATTTTCGACTGCGAAGGGGCCCAAATGAAAACAATGTTTGTGCTTAGGGGTCTGTGGAACTCCTTAAATGTTGACAATTTCTTTACTTAAAGGAAACCTCCACTCTTACAACAAGTTGACTCTGAATTGTTTGAAATGATGCCAAAATTCCAAATTTTACAGGTCAAGGGAGAAATAACATTTAATAATAACAATAAATGGAAAAGTTTATGGCTTTTAAATTTCCAGCGAGCCGCCATTTTGGATTTTATGTGCTATGGCTCCCGCTATTGTTTGGAAGCTTCCAAACAATAGCGGAAAGGGGGGTGGGAGGGGGGCGGGGGTACTCCCTTATAAGGGTTTTACGGGGACGCACGGCCCGAAGGTTAATGCTTTCAGGTATTTTTGTCTTGAATGGGGTATCTTTTTCACCCCTTTTTGCAATAAACGGGGAATCTTTACATGGACCAATGTCTTAAAAGAATAAGCATATATGTCCCCATAAGCATATACGAACTTATATAGCCACAAGCCGAGTTTTTACAATTTCTTCCTTAGTGTTGACTACCGTTGACTTCGGCATTGATGCCAAGCTTAACTCTCGTTTGATAACGCTACAACAAATTTCTTAGGGGGGGTATTCTGTCTTAAACAGGGTAGGAAAATCAGTTTTAGGTTTGTGTCTTAAACAGGATCAGGGTTTATAGGCGACCAGGCTACACCATCCTACCCGAGATTCTGTCGCGTGCCCCCCTTCCCCCCGGGGGCCGCTGCAGCGAACCATGGCATTTGAAAGGCACCGCAACGAAAATGCACGGGAACAGTGGATCGGTAAAATAATAATAATCGGTAATAAAAAACACGCATTAACGCTAAATGCGTGGCCCTTGCATGCAAGCGTACTGGCGCACGGCTTTAATAAAATCCTTAGCACTACGACTTGAATTATCATCGACCAGTTTACCCAATAAAGACATATGGCCTGAAAATTATTTTTGAAACACCAACAGACAGTTGACCCCAACGCAAGAGCACTCCAGGTTGTCAGGGAACTGTTTGGGTGTCGATATACTAATTTTTAACTTCAAATTCTAATTTTAAAACCACATTAAATCTTTAATAATATTTCTTATTTCTCCAAATTTTACTAATCCTTTGAGAAAAACTATCTCTTTCCAAACATCCCCCAAAATCACCAAAAAATTTACAAAACACCGCTCAACATAGCTTTGTGAAATGAGCATAGAGTTTCTGGATCACTTGAAACGCGGACATCATATTCGCATTAAACCAAGTTTAGCGGCGGAAAAACAGGCTTCAGGTGTACCCCCGCCTTAACGCTAACAGTGCGTGGTTCCTTCAAGCGTACTAGTGCATGCCATTTGAAGAGTGAGTGTTTTTATATGTGAGTGGACTCCTTCATTGAATGCCTCGAGCTGCGTCGTCCCCAGGCGCCGGTCAGTTGTCAGTTGACGCGGTAAGGCGGGAAAACAGGAGGCGCGGGGGTAGATAGTCCCACAACGCCAAGCGATCCGCGAATTATCAATCCCGTAACGCAAAGTGCACCGCGCGCGACCAGGGAGCGGCGCCTGGGGACGAGGCTGTGTCTCGAGGAACTGACTGGCACTTATGTTATCCGAAGTTTCGCCTTTTTTTTTCAAGTCATTTTTGCAGTAAAAAAGAAAAATAGAAAACAAAACAAAACTACCACAGCATAACAACTCTTTTATTGTTATTCTTTACACACACATGATTTGCATATGTTCTATTTGCAAACGATTAAACATCACCAGGATGTCAAAAAAATGATTAAGTCCAATAAAATAAAAACTTGTTAGTCTATATCGGTACATAGAAATTAAACAGAGGCCACACAGTCAGCAACAGATTAGTCTGAACTGCATGTTAATAATTGCGCAATTTACAAAAGAAATTAAAACCCTTTCGGTCTCGCGATCTCAAATCCTCGGAGACCCAGCGGCGATTAGTCGGGACGACACGAAGTTAAGCGAATAGGAAAATCAATTTCCTTCGTGTCTCCCCGAATAATGGCCCCTGGGTCTCCGAGGATGATCGATGACCTCAGCTCCCAATCAGTATATCAAAATGCTCATTAATTCTCCTCCGCCTACTTATAAGATAGCGATTAAAAATTAAAAATAGAGGTAATTTGAAAAAAAAAATTAGTGTGTTATTTTAGTTATGACAATGAAAAGCGTTAAATGCACACAGCAAAAAGGCTTAGCGAGCCAAAAACGAAATACAGCTATTTCAATTAACGTTGTCGGATTAAATCTTCAAACCTACAAGTCAAGACCGAATGGTGCTATGGGTATTTACTGCAATTTGCATATCACCATTGAGGAAATCTACAAGTTTGTATTTTTGCACGTGGAATATTTTGTTTTTCTTTCCGTGAAACCTTTCTTGTATCTTTTCTTTCGCCGTTATTGGTTTGGATTATTCTTTTTAAATGAAATGAGGCGAAAAAGGATCTTTTCTACACATGTCTGAAGAGAAAGGAAACGAAAAACGTCTCGTTTGCTATATCGCTGTATCTCATTAGTATTCAGCACGCGTGGAACACTCTTTCTTCGCCCATACTACCTTTCGGTCTTGTCTTTAAGCTTTGAGCTTCGATCCGACAACGTTAATTGAAATAGCTGTATTTCGTTTTTGGCTCGCGTGGATGTCACGTGGATGTCGTCAAAGTAAATCAGATGACTACTTGTTATTATCGCCTTTGAGTACAAGAGCTTGTTTATAAAAGGTAAACTCACATCTTATTCAGCTATCGTTGGCTGCTTCTAAATATTACATTACAAAAAGTAAATTGGCTCAGCTACCTCTAAATTATTTATTTACCCAAAACATTAAATTGTTATAAAAAAATAGTTCTAGTTCCGTGAATTTATAAAAATATGCAAAAAATCTGCCAGTCACCTTCTTGTTTAGCAAATTGCTTATAATAATTGCTTTTTGATTTAACAACATGGACCTGCAAGTTGAAACTAATTGAGTACTTGTGAACTAACTAATTTCTAGCATTAAATGATCAAATGTAATAGAAAAACGATGAAACATTTCTCAGTTTTCGTTTTAGGATCAAGGACCTGCAATTTGAAACTAATTACTAAAATATTTATGTAAAAAAAGGTAGCTAACTTCAGGCACCAAATTTAATTAAAACGAGTTTTTGAGTCAACAATGAAGACCTATTAAAGCTGATTTCCAGTCCGTACTGCGCAGTCGCGGGGTTTGTTTTCATTTTTGTTTTGAATTTGTTGCTGACGTCACACTTCGGTAATAGCGTACATGAAGTTTTTTAGTCCGCCATTACGGGTCGTTTCGTTCACGAATACTCGATGAGCTCAAACGTCGGTTTTGAATAGCGTGGATGTTCCTCAACTCGTTATTAATTATTGTTTTGTTGGACATCTAGTGCTACTAATCAAGGAAAAGGTACACTTGTTCCAGGAACATTATCTTTGCCAGTAAACATTCTTTCGTACGAGGCTCACATAAACATTGCAGTCGGAGATTGCGCAGTACGGACTGGAAATCATCTTCAAGTTTCAAATAATCACGTTTGTTGTAACTTGCAAATTTTATGAAGCGCGGCACACATGCCCAGCATTGCAATTCTAACTGGTCAACAATGTCACTGCAAATACAGCTTCAATCATGTTGTAAAATGCTTTTAAATCGGAATAATCAGTGAATTCCAAGTTGTAGACACGTTTGCCTGTTATGACGGAAGCGACATGTCCCAGGTTCCCACTTTGATGTGCTCCAACTCTTCGTTTGCGCCAGGCATACTTTTGGGCACTGGAGACGAGTCTTCCAGGCTGGACCATGCGGAGGTCTGAAAAGAGAGACATTTGAAGAGGAATTTATTTCCAAAATGAGTAACTTATCGACATCAAAACAAACCTAAGGATGATCTGTTTTTAGTGGTTGTGTAGTGGTTTTGCACGAGGCTATAAATCCGGCACCCTTACATGACGTATCATTGCATTTTGTTGGTGTAAAGTATTTTATAAAAGAAATAAAAACGGTGTCGTATTGTTTACATAACCTGTTTAAAACACAAGGGAAAATTATCCGACTTTTCCCAAACTATCACTCGCGCCATTTCCATGGCTTAAAAAGCAAAGGAGAGAAAAGAAATCTAAATTTTTCGAAATTCGTTATTGTTGAACTGTGCAATCACGGGCTGTAGTCAAGAAAATTCATAAAATTAATAAATCATCATTACATAAATAATAACTAATGAATGCTAATTATTAATGTTACCTTTTAGATCAATTATCTTTTTGGTTTTCTCGTTCTCATTCGTTTCTCCTTCGTTGACTTTAGACCTCAACTCAAGTTTGCAAGTATCTTCCTCGAAAAAAAGTTCTCCAAAATGGGGCCATTTGTTGCCTGAAATTAAAAAAAAAAATCAAAAAAGCATAAGAGAACCCAAGTCAATTATTCAAGGCTGTCAGGTTAGCTGAAATAATTGTAGCCGAAAACGCTCCGAGAACAGAAGGGGTTACCAACATTAACGGGCGTGAATTTAACTGGGTATACCTGCTTAAATTAAATTTACGTACGGACCGCTTGCGTCTGCGGAAAAAGTTGAATGTGGTTCAACTTTTTCCGCAGACGCAAGCGGTCCATGCATTTTCAATATTTTATTTTAAGCACGTAAAGCCAGTTAAATTCACGCCCGTAAACGTAGGTAAGAATACGCGACAGTGGAAATCCAGCTTTACAGAAGCAATTCTTATATAAACAGTAATCATAATATAAGGGTTCCACAAAAAGAAATTTCATGTCGTAACTAGCTCCCTCTCAATTTGGGTCGTACACAAGGAGCGCTGCTGACGATCCGAATGATTGCTGCTTCGTATTGCAGTCCTTTTTCATCCTCGCAGTCGCTATTCATTATTATTTCCTATAACGGGGTCCTGTCATTTATCGAGCACTGTTCTGTAAAGTTAAACCATCATAGTTGGGTTTCCTCTTGTCAAGGTATAAAAAGTGAATACCCTCTACAAACAATTTCAAACCCTACAAGGCATACTTGGCAATGAAGGAAAACCCGCTAGCTAAATTCAAAATTCTTGGAACACGTTCAAAGCAAATTACCTTTCTTTGAGTGGAGGAACACGTTCACACCGTTGCCAAGTTTTTCCACGGCTCGCCTTTGGTGAAACGTCCTTGTAGGTCTGGGGAATTCCGGGAACAACATGCGGTAGTTGAATGCGAGGGCAGTTGCTAGGATACCGCCGGTCACTTGAGCATAAGGTAACTCGCTCAAGGAGTAATGGTCACCAGGACAAACGAGCACAGTGGTGCCTCCATCAACCAAATGGCCCCATACTTCTTCAACACTATCTGATGAACGAAGCCTGGGCGAAAAGCGAGCATTTTGGCTTTTCAGGAAGGTGAGAGGACCTCGATAGCGAACCTAATAATGAAAGAATAAGTTAAATAACGAAAGTATAATTCTCTGATAGTAAAAATTATTTTCGTTTTAGTGGCTGTGTCTAATGATTTTGCGAAGCTGCTGTTTAAGAGTGGGAAAAGTTTCAAGTAACCTTTTTCGTAAATTATTACCACAGGTCCATACGATTTCTTACACCTTTCTTTCGTCTGTTGTATTCGGTTGGTTAGTAGTTTCACGTCAATTAAAGCCCCATACCTCAGACGGCTGCCACGCTTGGTGTGTTCTATTAGAAACACTTTGGTTCCTTAGAAGAGCCTCTCTGAGGGCCCTCAAATTGTAGGCTGCGAGTCCTTTCTCAAGGCTTCTTTTCTGTAATTCTTCTATGATCCAGTCTTGAGTGTTCTTTTCCCTCAACTGTTTGTATTCGTCAGCGTCCATCTTAAGGGAATCTACTGCCAGCTTTGTCAAATAGTTCTCAAATTGGAGCTAAAAAGACAACAAGGTAGGATAAGATAAAGTCTGCATACGAGCCTAGTGGCCCATCAGGCCGGAGCTTATCCCGATTTCAGTAGCATGGAGCGACTAGGAGTATTTCTACCCCCCCCCCCCCCCCCCCCCTGAATGGGATGCTAGTCCATCGCAGGGTTACCCCCAGCAGTTAATTCGCCGGTACCCATTTATACACCTGGGTGGAGAGAGGCACTATGAGAGTAAAGTGTCTTGCCCAAGAACACAACGCAGTGCCCTGGCCAGGACCGCCCGATCCTGAGTCCAGCACACTAACCATTAGGCCACTGCGCCTCCCGAAAAAACAACAACAACAACGAAAGGATTAACTACTGTTGATGGCATGGCTCGCCCTTCAGTTCTGTAAATTATGGACAAAGTAATCCGTTCGTTAGCTTGACAGACATGTTCATAACACGATGACAGTAAACTAGGTAACCGCTACATCATGATTGAGTAGATAACGTTGCGTCCACCACCTCTCTCACGAACCTGAACATGTCGACGCGGCGAATTTGTATTTTCCTCCATAGAAGCCAGTCTAGTGCTGACGGTGCGTGAACGCGGAGACCAAGGAAATGTGTCAATCATGGCCACAAATTCCACCCTCTGGTTCTGCTCTGTCAACAAGGACGCCATTTCGTACGCAAGAAGCCCTCCGTAGGAATATCCGCCCAGAAAGTACGGTCCGTGTCGCTGCTCCTCGCTGATCAGTTGAACGTAATGCGCGGCAAGTTCACGCACACTACGCCAGTCCTCGCTTACTGCTGTCGGGTCGGTAAAGCCCAGTGCATAGAATGATACCAAATCCTAGTAAGGGGGAATAAAAGGCGTCAATCACACAAAAAAAGCATAAAAGGCGTATGCATGGCCAAAACTGCAACTCGCATCGAACTAAACTCCTATCAGGTACACTGCAAATCAAATTTTGGCTACATTTGACGAAAATGTACTGAAAATGATGCTTAGAGTGATGTTTGTTTGTTTGTTCGTAATGTAGGTAGGTCTGTACCCGGTCACCAACGGAGATAGCGCTTATTTTGGTTCCCTTAGCACGAAGCGACTAACAGTCTTGTACTCTCCCTGGACGTGATGGCAGTTCATCGCAGGTTAGCTCAGTCAGTATGTCATTGTGAATTTTACCCTTTCAGCACATAATTATAAAAAGAAGAAATGCAATTAGAATCACCGTGAAAGGCGTAACCAAAACCCATGTGAGGATTGTTCAACAAAACTTTTCTTCTCACAATATCGATACATTATAGCGAGAACGGTCATGAAAAATGAGAGATTGATCACCCACGCGATTTAAACAAATTCTTCCAACTAAATCTATAAGAAAAGTCCGAGTGCATTGTTGAGGTATATAAGCACGCGGGAATTTTGAAGAACACGGGAGAAGTGCATTGAGAAGCACGAGGCACAGCCGAGTGCTTCTTTCATAAAATGTT
This sequence comes from Meandrina meandrites, assembly GCA_963693305.1. NCBI lineage: Eukaryota > Metazoa > Cnidaria > Anthozoa > Scleractinia > Meandrinidae > Meandrina > Meandrina meandrites. The sequence goes on from OY855906.1 coordinate 4,685,874, forward strand.
AAAGAAATTACGCGCGCTCAAACTCTTGACGTAAGCCTCGTGCATTATAACTCGATAAAGCACGCGTGTGACGTAACGTAAGCTGGGTACTTTATGGAGCTATATAAGGAACTCGAACTGACCAATCACAGCTCGCGCAATTTCTTGACCATTTTATAAAGACCAGTAAGGAGAATTTGTATGTTGGCTATGGAGCTCAAACAAAAATGTCACTATAATGGTTTGGTATTTACCTGGCCTTGAAATCCCGTAGAAATCGGCACCAAATTCAACGCATAGCGGTGTGACGGATGGACACAGAAGAACTTTATAGCCGAGCCTGCAGGAGTGTACAGCGGTACAACCTGTACATGATTCCCTGATGTAATGGCTGACGAAGATGCGTTTACCCTTGGTTGTGTTTGCACAGGTCCTTCTTCTTGGTTTTCGGTATCCTGAGGCTGTTGACTGGATGCTTGTCTGAGAAGCCTGGCTGTGATATCTCTTCCCAGTTTTAGTGGGGTGGTATCAGGCTGCATGAAGTAGAATACCTGAAACAAGAAAACAATGTGTTGCATGTTTCATCTCGTAAACATGTCTGAAAATCTACCACAACTACAGTTCTGCGACTGTTTACGTGACTGCCGGGAAATGCCGTGAAAAGCGGTTATTGCTACTGCCAACTAAGAGAGATAAAGTGCCATGATTTGCTCTAAAATGAGTTATTAGTTGGCTGCTTTTGGATGTGGTTGCGGGTATTAAACCCTCAGTAGTATCATGTTAGCTCATGTTGGATGGTAAAGCCACTTTTACTCGCAACCACAAAAGCTTTATGAAACGAAGTGGATCTTAATCGAACGCTCCAACATTGTCAACAGGTAAAATATTGCTATAAATCTCAAGGAATTTGCGAAATAACTTAAGTTGTATTCAACCGAATATGTATTCCTTTATCAACCGTTTTCTCTTGCAGGTTTTAATCCCAAGATCAAAATATATATTCTATCAACGTTCTAAGGTTTTGGTGGAACATCAAGAGAACATCCTTGGTTGATGCGTTTCGTAACTCTCAGCCTCTGTTTTGGCATAATTGGTACTGTAAAAGGAAAATAGATAGAGAACATCCGTATGTTTAAGTGATTAGGAACCCACCTCAAAAGAGACCTGCAAATTGGCTTCAAGTTGCATTTTCAAGGTCAGAGCCGCGGTTGAGTCTATACCGTAGCTGTACAAGCTTTTGTTAAGATCTGTCTCAGAACTCGAAGACATTCCTGTCCATTCTCTCACTGACAAGGTAATGTACTCCTTAACAAGCTCGCTTTTCTTTTCAAGATCCTTCTCCAGCCTAATTCTTTGCACCAGAGACTCGGTTGAGGTAGTCTGAGTCTCAGAAGTATTGATTTCAGCAGTAATGATTGAGAGTCGAGACGTCTTTCTCAGTCCGGTGTTGCTTTTTATGAATCGAGGCCAGTCCACACCACACAGACCGATTTGAAAACGGCTTGGTTCTTCAATTAGTACTTTGGCCATATGTTCGACTCCTGTGAAAATATATTGGCAATAATTATGATATTATGATAAATAGTTTGCGTAAGGGGGAGTGTTAAAATTTCGCCTGGTGAGATCTTCTGATGACTAACTGCCATTTTTAGCGTCAATTTAACGGAAGTCTAAGCCTACAAAAGAAAAACTTTCCTTTAATTATTTAGCATTTTATGCGCATCAGCGAAGAAACAACTCACCGTCTTTGGCATGAATAAAGCCCAGTCCCGCTATGGTCAGCAGTTTAGCAACAGCACTTTTTCGTTCCATCACGCCAGCTCCACTGATTGGTCCCCAGTTGATCGAAAGTCCAGGTAGATCGAGCACTTGTCTTCGGTACTGGGCAAGAGAATCTTGAAAAGCATTGCAGCCCGAATATGACGATTGTCCCATGTTACCAAGGATTGAAGCCATGGATGAAAACATGACGAAGAAATCCAGATTCATTTCCAGGCTCATCTGGTGCAGCAAAAAGGAACCTAACAAAAGACAAAATGATTCGATTTAGAACCCAGGTCACTTTTTATTTTATCTTAGGAGCTCACGAGATGATGCTTCTTGGGAATGGGACGCCTATTAACTTTTACGAACAAAATAAACTCGTTGAGCATATCCTAGTAGAACTTTTCATTCCTGTTTTTCAGCGACGATCAAGAAAACAGACATGTTGTAACCACGAAACGTTAACACAAGACCGGGGAGTCTAGTTTCACTCGTGCTTAACAGTTATAATTATAAAACTAATTAGGAAGTGGGCGCTTATTGGGATTAGAGGGGTTATTTTTAAGACTATCTTCGAAGAGGGCCTTAGTTCACAGGAAATGCTCATTGAAAGAGAAGGGCTAAAATGTTTCATTGTGATACTGTTTCGGATTATAAAAATAAACGTAGAGAAAGTATGTCTTACCTTTGATCTTAGGGCCCATGACATCAGTGAAGCTCTTAAATGTCCAATCTTTGACGAACTCATCTCTCAAAACCATGGCGGAGTGCACAATACCAGCGACGCTTGGAAGAGATTGTAGCTGCTCTTTAAAAGACAACATCTGTTCTTGGTTGGAAATGTCAATCTATAAGAAACAAAAATATTGAACATTTTTTTAAAATTCATTTCAGTGTGCTTCAATTATGTTGTCATTCTCTTCTACAAATTAATGTTTATTAGTGTTTTCCAACCACTTTGCCTGTGACTCTACAAAGTTGCCTTTCCTATCTTTACTTTGGTTTCAAAGGCTTTAGCTATGGGAACGACATACCTGGAATGTGTGGAAATTTGCGCCGGTCCTTTCCTCGATTTCTCGTATTTCTTGACATTTGGCATCTGAGGGCTTGGAACGGCTTATAAGTCCTATTGACTTTGCTCCATTCTCTGCCATCCAACAAGCTACTTCAAATCCAAATCCACGAACACCACCTGCTACCAAGTAAGTTCTGTTTTCTTTCAAGCCACACTCGTCTAAACCACATGGAAGTACAGGAATCTTGTGAAGGTCACTTTCTTTTTCAGATGGTGGAAACGAGTGAATTAGAAAAGAAATGCTTGAGGGTGTTTCTTTGTCAATGGACGCGTTTGCAGCCTTTATTGACGTTGCCAAGTCTGAGGACATCATTTGCATTCCTAGAAGCTTTTGCAGTACTGCTTTACCTTCCAATAATGCCAGACTTTCTAAACTGAGCTTCTCGAAAACCAGAGGAGTACGAAGAATATCCGTTATGTCCTCTCTCTCGTATGTGACATGTGTTTTCGTAGGGAAAACAACTTCACCGTCAAACTCGGAACTCAAGACAACAATTCGACCTCCCCTTTTAAGACACCGTTTACTTTTTTGGAGAACATTTGGAGAAGGTGGATAGAAAAATACAATGGCATCAAAACTGTGCAACGAACTACTCTTGAGACCGGAGGAACTCTGACGCACTACAAGTTCCGCACCCAATTCAAGGAGAAGAGTTTTTGCAGTCGTCTGGCAAGTGTCGGGAATGGTGCAAAATACTCTGTGACCTAATGCCTTTGCAAGACCAACTGCTGCTGGCCCTGGGCCATGGTTTGCCTCATGTATCAGCAACTTCTGATTCTCATCTCTTAATGCTACTCTCTGAATTGCGTGAGAAGCAATGGCTAGGCACCCAGGGATGTACGCCGCTTGTTCCCTTGTCAAGCTGGTTGGCTTTACGAACAGGTTATTGACTTGGATGGGAAGGGAAGGGGAAACCCGTCCAGAGGCGATGACACCACACACCTCATCTCCAATCTGCAACCGAGTGTTCTCCCCCTTTTCTCCTGGTACATCAGCCACCTTTCCGACGACGAAGACACATCCTTTTGGTTTGGCTACATCAATCAGTGATTCCGAGGGTGTCCAGCAATATAACAGATCTATTGTGAGCTCAGAGTGAGATGGTTTCGAAAGACTCTTCTCGCGCAGGCAGAGTGTTCTTGACGATGGAACAGATGATAAGTAGAACGAACGTCTTTCCTTGATATCAACTCTGTTGGTTTTTGGTTGCTCTGGCGAAATTTTGGATCTCACAACGCGATTTATAAAACGTCTGCCATCTCGAAAGGCCACTTCTTCTTCAATGCTCTCACCAAGAACCTCTGCAATCAAGAAATCTACTTCGCGCATGTCCCTTTGGTTGTTGAGGTCAACATTTGTTACCCTGAAATTGAATTCTTCGAGGTTTGCTGTTCGTCGAAGACCCCAGACTGTAGAACTCCAAGGGATGGGACTGGTCTTAGGAGACTTGTCACAGGCGCTTAAAAGCTGTGTACGTACGGTAATGAGGAACAGCCGAGCGTCGAACCACTCCTTCTTTATAACCAGCTTGAGTAAGGCGACAGAACTACTGAAGGCGAGGCGTTGAGCTTGATCGATCACGTCGAAGTTATCCGGTAGAAGAGTCGTTTCGACAGGCCACATGTTGATGACTCTGAGGGTGGATGAGTGAGCAGGTGGTATGTCGGAAAATGCTGCGTTGATTGCTTCCTCTGCTTCGGTATTGAAACAGCCATCATTTGGCGGCTCAACTGTTATGACATTGACTTTAGCCTCCTGAAGGCTTGTGACTAAGACGTTGGAGAAATCCGTGGAGTCTTTCAACACCAGGCAAGTCATATTTGGCGCGGTTTTCCTCTGTTCTTGTAACTCATCTTCCATCCACTGCACTTCATAGGCAAGGCCATCAAAGACAAATCGACGTGGCGTGCTGGTCAACTCTGCGATTCGAAATTCACTCATGGTTAGCAAAACTTTTCCAGATGGGCTCATGAGGGTAACATCAAATATCCCAAACTCAGTCGTGTCCGCAGTGACGTGGCAATACATCTGGTTGGTAGAGGGAACGTCATTTAGAGTAATGGTTTTGAAACCCACTGGTACAACGGAGATATCTTCAGTTACTGAGTTGCCAAGGGGAACAAAGCAGGATTGAAGACAGGTGTCTAGAATGGAGGGATGAATCACATAATCGCCAGCTTCTTTTTGAATGGCAGGTGATCCACTGATGTCAACTAAGCAAACTCCCTCGTTGTCGCACTGCCATACTTGCTTGATGATCCAGAAATTAGGCCCATAGTTGAACCCATACTTCTCGGTTATTTCTTTGAACCTTTCCATCGGCATTTTCGTCATCTTTGTGATGAGCTCGTTTACAGCTGGTCCAACTTCGTTAGAAGCTGTGAATATAAACAAAAACGATATTACCAGGTTTGAAGTTCCATATAACTAGATCAATGTTTCTAGAGAACATTTAAAGATTCTGATTGTTATTGATTCAAAAAGGAAAATACTACAAACTATTAATAAACAAAGGCAAAAAGAAAATATAACAAGGACATTGTTAACAAAAAAAGACTTTGAGCAATTTTATTAAGAAAATAGTACCGTCGTCCTTAAAGTCTTCTTGTTTGTGTAGTAGATCGACAGAGACATTCCCGCTACTCAGGTTAATTTCCGACTGGTCGTCCTGTACGCTTGTAATGTGGAAATGAGCCTTGTCAATTCTGTCGGTCTTCAGAAGTCGCAGTCGTAGTGACCGAACCTGAAGTGCAAAGGATAAAAACTTAATAAAAAAATCAGTAATTTTGGTACCTTGTGAGTATTTCATGGTTTGCAACAAGTGTTTCATATAGTGTTTCACTATATCTAATTAGTGCACTGAATTATATTTACCTGTGTTTCAGGCAGTGTAAGAAGACTTGAGAGCTTCACATCGCTAAGCTCCAAGCCACTGACGTCTACAAACTTGTCCTTTACCATCGCAAAGGCCATTTCCAGGTAAGCAGATCCTGGCATCACAGTACCTCCCTGAATAAGAGCGTGATCCCTCAGAGTTGGAAAGTGGTGGAGGTCAATCTCAGTCTCCCAGCAATGCAGGCCTGAAGATAGGACGGTCATTTTCACCTGTCCTAAAAATGGGTGCGTTTGCTTCTTTGTGGTGTTCTCAGCACCAAGAGGAGAAATTATGGTTTCAGGTGGACGTTCCCGATACCAAAAGCTGTTTTCCTGCCATGGATAGTTTAGTGGACGGACAAACCTAACCGATGGACTTCTTTGCACACACGTCCATTCTATGGGAAATCCAAGTGTGTATAGTTTACATACGGTGTTCTGAAGAAAATACTTGTGCTGGTCTTTAACAGGTACTCTTTTGCGAGGTAGAGTTGACACGACAACTGGCAATTCTTGGTCTTTAAGATTCAGTTGAAGAGCAATCTGTTTCACGTAGTGGGCTAGAATAGGCTGACTACTTATCTCGATAATCTGCTTGTAACCATCTTTTAACAGATGCTTCACAGCTGGATAAAATTGGACTGGACAGCGAATATTTCGCCACCAGTAGTCGCCGTTGAACTGCTGTCCCGAGAGAACGTCACCCTCAACGGTAGAGTACATAGGAACTTTTGACAGTTGAGACTTGACCTTGATACGTTTCATGGCTGCTTGAAATGGCTTCTTGATGGGTTCCATGTGTGTGCTGTGAAATGCGCGTTTTGTTCCAAGAACGCGCCAGAAAGTATCTTTTGCGTGCATTGTTAAATATTGACCCAGTGCTTCGATTGATTGGGATTCACCAGACACTGTCACGCTCTTCGCATCGTTAACTGCGGCGATGTCAAGTGTGGCACTTAACTTTAGGTTTAGCAGCAGTGTCCTGGCCTTTTCTTCAGACATGCCCAGAGCCGCCATACCACCATTATTGGGACATTTATCTTGCAGAGTGGAGCGAGCAAGGACCAACTGAACAGCTTCCTTGACAGTTATTATCCCAGCAACACAGGCAGCTGCAAACTCTCCCAGACTGTGCCCAATGACAGCTGAAGGATAGATTTTCCAGGACATCAGCAGCTGTGCAGTCGCGTACTGGACAGCAAAAGTGGCTGGCTGAGCGAAGAAATTCTCAGAAATTCTTGAAGAGTCTTCTGGCGCCATTAACTCGTCTACGAGGGACCACGTCATACCAAGATCTTTAAGTAAGCTGTTTATCGTCAAAATAGCTTCTCTGAAAACAGCTTCACATTCAATTAACTGTCTTCCCATGGCATACCATTGAGAGCCCTGGCCACCAAACATGAAAACGAATTTTCCATCATTGGAGTTCACTTCGGCATAAGAAACCGACTTATCCCATCCAACAGAGTCATTAGCGTAGTCTGCCAGAGACTTGGATGCTTCGTCAGTGGATCCAAAGGCGATTGCCAACCGGTGCTGGAGCTGGCTGCGGCGTTCGTTCAAAGAGTAGCACAAGTTTTCTACAAACGGCTTATCCATATCTTCGATGTTATCTCTAATCCATTTGGAGTAGAGTCCAGCCATTTTCTGTAGAGCTTCTTTTGAACGCGCGGAGAGAGTGAGAACATTGTTTAGTCGTTCAACTTTTTCTTCCTGAAAAATTTCTGTTGAGATAACTTCGCGAAGGATGAGGTGCACATTTGACCCACCATAACCAAAGGAGTTCAAGGCTGCTATCCGTGGTTTTCCTTTCGCCTTAATCCAGGGCTCACCGGTTTGTTGCACAACAAGCTGTTTCTCTTCCAGCTTTAACTTGGGATTCAGCACATGTATGTTAACAGTTGGAACATATTTCTTATTTTTGATCATCAGAGCGACCTTGATTAGCCCAGCAAGACCGGAAGTGGATTCTGTGTGATTGAGGTTTGACTTGACAGAACCAATCCTTAACTTTTGTGTGGTTTGGCTGGTGTAAGTTTCAGCTATTGAAGTGACCTCTATCACATCTCCAATTGCGGTACCTGTGCCATGCGCCTCGAAGTAATCCACATCTTCCGGACTCACTCCTGACTGTTCAAGAACTTTTTTGGATAGTTCAGCTTGCATCCTTGCACTCGGAGCCGTTATTGGTACAGCATTTTGTCCATCGCTGTTCATTTCACAGGCAACTATGTCGCAATATGGATCATCTTTGTCACTTAAAGCTGCAGTTGAAAGCTTTAAAATAACTGCTGCAAAACCTTCTCCACGCCCATAGCCATCACCAGAAGAATCAAAACTTTTGCAACGTCCATCAGGCGCCAGGAGTCCAGCTATGCTGGATACCATCTGCATAGCAGGATTAAGGACAATGTTAGGTGCGCAAACTATGGCTATCTCGCAGCCTTCGTTGTGCAGGTTATCACATGCTATTTTGAGTGCAGTTAACGATGAGGAACATGCCGTATCAACTGCCAAGCTTGGGCCAGTTAGGTTAAGACAGAAAGATACTCTGTTGGCAAGAATAGATGCTGTCATTCCCGTCGATGAAAACTGGTCGATGTTATTGTAATTTGAATGGTCCGTTACAAGTGCTCCATACTCAAGATTCATCACACCGACAAAGACCCCTGTTCTACACCGTTGGAGATCTTCCAGTCGCATTCCGGCATCTTCAATGGCCTCATACACCACCTGAAGTAGAATTCTTTGCTGAGGATCCATTCCCCGAGCTTCCTGTTTGGAAATGCCAAAAAACGTGTGGTCAAAATTGGTTATTTCTTCCAAGTAAGAGCCATTCACAGCAGAAAGGCGTCCTCTAACAAAGCGTCTGGGATTATACAGTTCAAAGAAAGTGTTATGCTGCTCAGGTCTGTTCTTGGGGAAAGCACCATTTGAACTCTTTCCCTGCTGAAGAAAGTGCCAAAACTGGTCCTTGCTGCTGGCTCCAGGAAATCTGCAGCTGACGCCAACAATGGAAATCCCAGGGCGTTTTGATCTGGGCTGTTGTATAACCCCATCTCTTACTTGTAACGATACTTCATTGTTTTGTTCCTTGTGGGTATCTAGTACATCTACGTCATTCCGAGATTCAAAACTGTGCAGGAACTCAAGAAACAATACGATTATTGGCGGGAAAATAATGAGAGCGTGGGTCAACCCTAGAACAAGCACCAGAGGGACAAGCTGATGGAAAATCTCTGCTAGACTTGGATAAATAAATCCCAGTGAAACTGAGCCAGATATTGTTATTGACGCTGCAGTCACCACAGACCAGCCAACAGAGCGTAGGGCTTCGATCATGCGAATTCGTATTTTTTGCTTTGCTGAAAATACGAATGAATGGGCGACCTGAATGCTGAAATTCAGGGATAAGATAATCGTCAGAAAGAGAGAGAGAAAGGAGACGTGATTCAGATGAATTCCCCACACCTCCATTATAGCTGCTGCCTCCAGTACGAGAAAATCAAATGTTATAGCCAGGAAGATACTCATCCCGAAACTTGTGTTTGAGAACAGAGAGAACATAAACACTACTGCTGTAGCAGTTATGAAAACTGTGAAGACCGCCTCTCGTTCCAACAGATAGAGGTCATCAAGATCAAAAAATTCCTCAGAGACTGGTATGGCTTCCTGTTTGAGCAGGTTCTTTCTCAGTTTCTCTAGTGATCTTCTGTCTTCTCGAAATCGGTTATGCAGTTCTATGTTCAGATGAACTCGAGATGCCAGAATTGTAGCTCGGGGAATCATATCTTCAAAATGTAAGTCTTGTCGAAACGGGACGTTGTGCGATTCATTAAGGAAACTTTCTAAACACGGGTAGAATTCTGTGTTCAAGCAGCTCATGTTCTTATCCAGCGCCCACTGTCGTAATGCTGTCATCCAGCAGAATGATTTTCCCTCACTGTAGGTAGACTCTTGCAGGTTTGTACAAATGTTGATTATTTGATTTTGTACAGCCTCTTGCGAATAGTCACTTTTCTCCGAAAAAACGATGCTTGTATCGATTTCTTTGCCAAAGAACTTCTGGTGCGCTTCACTGAACTGTTTGAAATTCTCATTTTGGTAAAGTGATTCAGTGGTGGTCGTTCGGTTATCACGTTTTAAATCAGACAACACACACAAACTGATGATGCATGCAAGGATTAATAGTGCGAGAATTTTCCCACCAAGTGACGTAATAATCCATGTAAGGCTTTTCAGAATGTGACGCAGTTTAGCTTTTCGGCATTGCACGGGTCCTTGGTCGAAGCTTCCAACGTTGGTAATTGACGATCTTCTTCTACAGGATCGCGGACAAGGATTGTTCAATTTCTTCAACCTCCTTTCAAAATACATCATTAAAATGACTGTTAGTATAAAAGACGCAGCTGAAGCTAATACGTAAGCAACAAGTGTTGCTATGAAAAAATCTGAAATCACACCAAAGGACGATTTGATTGTAATTCCAGAAAGAATAGCTCCACATAATGCCGACATTACAGCGAGGAATCCTGCTTTGGCAACACAACTACTGACGCGATGTTCAAGTGATGGCACCTTCTTTTGTCGCTCCCATTCTACAAGGAAAAGTACTACGTCCGAGGTTGCTTTTCCCAACAGCAAGAAGGGAATGAACACGGTAGTTGGGAAAAGGGAAGTGTTGGCCATCGAGATAATACCTGCAGAACATGTCATTGGAAACAGAATTGATGAAATCATCAGTAAGGTGGTTGTTAGGTAACTGAGATTATCAGAGGAAAGGTATATGGCAATGAAGACAAGAACAGCCATTGCCAAAGGTGCAACATAAAGTGGCCATAGCTCTGGTTTCAGGACGTTTTGTAAAGCATCATTTGTTGTTTTTCCAGTCTTGAAGGAGAGGTTTGCGCACTTCAAGTCACCAATCGACGAGAGGAGACGTTCAAAAGATGCTTCAAAGTTAAGAACTGCCTGGTCTTCTTCTTCAGTGCTTGGTTTAATGAAGTAGACAATTCGAAGCGCGTCGGCTCGAGCAGTTAGTGGACCTGCCTTAAGTTGAACTTGAAAATTACTCAGCAATTGATTGATAGAAGAATTGAATGTTTGACCAGAGGAGAGAACGACAGTAGGGTTTTTCAACTCGCGAAGCAGAATAGAGGATAGGTTGCTCAAATTTTCAAATTGAGTACCAGCTAGTTCAAGAGGACTGCTAATAATACACTCATCTTTGGCAGGGTTTTGTTGGTTGTTCGGAAGCAGTTGTCTGGAACACATTTCACCGAAACCAGTAATGTTCACTACGGTCTGGTGCACGAGAACAGCATCTGCTAAACAATCTTCACTAAGGATGTTTTGGCCATGTTTAGGAATCATGATGATCTGCTCTTGGCGCGCTTCAAGAAGTGGAAAGAATTGTGCTGCCTGATGCAAGTCTTTCCTGGATTGGCTGTCAGCTGCAGTGAAACGGTCAACGGAAGGCTGCTCGACACGCAGGCGAATGAATCCCAGACAGCTTACAATAACAACTATGAGCGACACCAAAAGGACAACCCAAGGTTTGCGAGCAAGAAAGAAACCCAATTTCTCAAAAGCTTTTTGGTAAGTAGTGAGGATGCCATAGGATATAGTTCTTCGTCTTCTAGTGATGGCTCCACATCCAAGCCGACTCTTTTTACGAGTTGGGTAAATCCCGAAAGACCTAGACGCGAGAATACATAGCGATAAGGATATCTTATTGGAGAGTCGTGGTTCACTTAACATCAATCATGAGCGAAATGAATTGATCGACCCAATAGATATTATCTATAAATCAAAGTGCATCCTTTGGGATATCTCGACCACAAAAATAGTCTATGAACTTGGAAGATATCGTTTTTCATCCTATACTCCCAGTATACATGACACATCGCTAAATGTCCAATAAATAAAAAAAAGTCTGATTAATCATTTCGAAGAGCTTTGGTTCACAAATTACATCAAACGTGTTTTGTGAATGCAGAAAAAAATTGTTTGCATTGTCAAAAGTAAGTCGAGAATTATGCAGTTTTTTTGTGAAAGCGAATAACATTTTCTCAATCAAAAAATGTCAGCCTTGATCTTGTAAGACTTTACGCTTCTTACCGAATGTACTGCTGACAGTGGACCGAGGTCCCTGTCATCGAAGGGGAATTGGAATACTGGAAATTGAAATTCCACAAGTATTCGTCGCTGAGATAGTTCGATGGGTATTGTGACTGCATCTTATACACGTTATTAGACAATCACAGACCTCAACTAGCCGCCTCTGAAAATTCAAAATCATTTCAAAATAGCCGCGATATAGTGCGTGACGCCCACGACAGTAACAAAATAGCCCAAAATAGACTGGACACCAACCAAATGAAATCTCACTGAAAAGGGCACGTTTTTTTATCGCGCTTCAATTTGTTCCCATTGCTAGCACTTCAAAAAACAATAGATCGGATATTTTTCCGGTCCCGGGGAACGTTCCTACAATGCTGATGTGTTCCGTTTATGAGAGATTGTTGTCGATCACATGCCGAATAAATTAGATATTTCTCTCATACATTCCCTTGCGCGTTAAGATCGAAATTCATTTTAATAAATTAATGGCTCGCTTAACTCGTCTTAACATTTAATTGTAGAAGGGATAATTTGTATCAATGTAAGTTTATGGATTGTAATTCGTTTTAAAAGCGAATTTATTGTTCATTCGTTGAAAGTCTCACCGCTGCTTTTGTGGCTTGAATAAATGTCTGCCATCTATAGCCATCTATAGACATCTATTTTTTCAAGCTGGTCATTTCTTAGAATCGCAGACAAAATTCCCGGAAAATCGTCTGAGCGCCCCACGACAGTCGCGCAAACCATGTGTAAGCTTCATGAAGGAAGTAAATTTTAATTGGTTTGCTTAATTTTCCAAAACTGTCAAGCATCGAGTCAAACACTTCCTGGTTATGAGTCTGATTTAATCACGTGCGCTCCCGACACTTGCTCACGCGCTTGATCACGTGCTGCCACTTAGAGCCTCCAAGACTCGACGACTTTGGCTCAACTTTATCTTATCTGCCATATTTATTTTCGCATGAGACGACAGTTTTCGTGTTAAAACGACGGCCAAGAGAAATTTGATGTGTCTCTTGAACGAGTGTGGAAATTTTAATTTTTGAAAGGAAAAACGTTCGTGCAGCCAGTTGTAAAACATTATTCGTCACTCAAATAACAGGGTCAGTGAAGCCGTGTTTATACATTTGGCTTCTGAGACTTATCACTGCTGAGTTTATGCATGATGACCACAACAAAAGACGACTCTAATTATTCATTGATGGAATTCAAGATTATTGATAGGATGCCGGAAACTTTTCTGTTTTTTGGATTCGAAAATTATAAGGAAGTGGAATGAACAAAAGGGTCTATTTGTCCTTGGGCCGCTTTGTGAGATTTTGAAACGTACGTTAATTGGGAAATGAGAACTAAACAGATCTTATCTGCCAAAAAGCAGAAAAATTGCGAGAAGATAGCGAAGAAATACCGCTGAACCGCTGTTGAAAGGTTTTCACACAGCGGAAAGCGTCACTCAAGCAAGCCAAACAAGATCTTCATGACATCTGCTAAGATGTCTGTAGTGCGACGGATAAATTACTGTTTGGTCTTCAGCACAAGTTTCCTGAATATATATATTATATTCATTACGAAGTCGGCAAAGAAGTTTGGTCGAGAGAAAGGCGAAACACGGGCGCACACGAGTGTGAAAAAACGCGCGGAAACTCGAGGCGATAGGACGATCGAACCTAGCGTAGCACGCCGTTCAAAATTAATAAAGAACCCCTATCGAGAATCGCTCAGAACCGCCAAGCTTTCCTCAAGGCTAAACCCAGGACTTAGAGCCCGCTCAGCATGAGTGACAAGTAAAGATGCCTCCGCGAGACGGGCGAGACGGTGCGTTTTTTGTTAAGCTAATTTTGGTGATTTAACTCATATTTGTGAGAAAAAGTAGCAAATGAAATTGTTATTTTGTATTAAAGTTCACCGCTTTTACCCGTAATCGTGTATTGTGCTTTTATTTTAGCCAAACTGGTATTTCAAGCCCAGACAACGCAAACAATAGCCATCGTCAGTGGAAATCAAACAAAAACTTAATACAATTACTAATGTAAATCGACTAACACAAGTAAAATCAGACTCCTTAAATAAACAGTACAAAAGTTATGATTTGTTGTTGCTAGAAAGTTGTGCGTGTATCAATTGTCTTCGAAGAGCGCTTTAAAAAGAACGTGGTTTCAATAACACATGATCTGCGCATGCTTAACCTAGATCTGCGTATGCTGAAACAAGATCGCGCAAAACTTCCGTGAGGACACCTATAATTATTGATTTCTGGACTGAACAACATTTTGCAATATGCAAAAGTGCTTTTAAATCAGAAGTAACCGCAAAATAATAGCTATAGCAGAAACACACTAAAGAGATCATATGAACCAAACGGGATCAAGGATTTGAATATGACGCACCAGCCGTGACGTAGCTCATCACTGTCTGCTTGTTTCACTTCATCTCGACTACTTTGAGCTTGGCATCAAGATTTTAGATCTCCTTTCGTTCAGAAGCACAATTGCCTTCGAACGGCGCCTTTTTTGGCATTTCAGCTAGTTACTTGCATGGTAAACCTTGTTTGTTTTTGCTGTGAAGAAGACATGTAATTTCCAGAAGTAGTACAGTAAAGTTTTTTTTTTTAAAGATTCTGTAATTAGATGCCGCATTTCTTAGCTGTTAGTTCAAGTCTTAAGTTCAATTTTTAATTTTAATGCTAGTGATTTGCTCTTCAGTTTTATCTCGTTTTTATTCATGTTCAATATTTTACTTAATCGAGTGCCATCGATCTGTTTTTCGAGAAGGGACATCTGGACATGCTTATGTCGAAGCTTCGATATTCGCGTCTGTGTATGGGACCGTTAATTAAACGACTCCACGGTTTAATTACCCCCCTGGGCATTGTGGATTAAACAGAAATTTAATGGTAACGTTTTCTTTTTTTTAAAAAACCCAATTAGAATTTTGTTTGGAAGGAAGAACATTGGGAATGAAATTACATATGCATTGCATTCCATTTACAACAAAACACTGTTGCAAAGTACAATAATGCTATACTATGGCGAGGAAAATTATGAAAAGAAATAAAAAAATGCACTAACCGGCCTCTTAGGTGGCTTGAATCCTGATTCAGTCCAACGGCCGCTTCTAACTCGGCCATGATAGGACACGAGTTATTCCAGCAAATGCCAGAAACTGTATCGACAGCAAAAGGTTATATGTGTTCAAGGAGTGCAATGTAATACGACACTCCACTCTAATGGGCGTAACGCGTCGGAGTGGCAGATTTATACCCGCCCATAGCAACAGCTGGTTTCAGCGCTCCAGGAAGACAAGATTACCGTTTCAGCACTGAGGAACACATACTTGTGGTTATCAAGAAATCATGGCTCAGCGAGAGCCTTATCGTATCGGCATTCCGTAATAAGAATATTTGCTGACACAATCAAAACGAGAAAAAGAAGTTCTTTTGGGTTCAGAATAGAATGCGACAAGAAACTGACGGAAGATTCATTTATAAAAGCCGATAGCACGAATTGCATCAAGAGCGAAAACAGTTTCAAGGTTTTTCTTATTGGTGAAACATCGCGGGATTTCATTACGTCGGCTTTGCATTATTTCTTGGCTTCAGCGCTTAAACAAATGAAAGTGCTGACAGTTGATCAAATCAAAACGTCCGCATTCCTCAAGGGTTTACACTGTTACTCAATCGCAAAGATATTGGACTGGTACATACGTTTGTTTTTTACACTACATTATGCTGTAATCTGTTCTTTCGAGAAGCTACAAAGAGAAAAAACTGCGGTATAATTTTCTGCGATCCTTGTGCAATCCTGAGGAGTATTATACAATATCATTGTTATTATTCCTACCTAGAAAATAAAGATTTTTTGTGTCAAGTATCTGTTTGTATAAAGTATACCTTTCAAGTAGTATTGTTTGTATATAAAGTATATCCTTTGAAGAAAAGTTAGGCTATTAATGAAACCTTCGATCCCCTTGTCTGACAAATTGAAATATCAACAGACCCTAAACGTATCCAGTTAGTCTGAACCACGTCTTAACAGAAACTGTTGCTTGTTCAAATGAAACCACAGAGGTTTAACTCGTTTAATGGAACAAAGTAACTAAGAAAGTATTACCTTCAAAGCTTCCGCATTCCTTACAATTGGTTACGAAATCACGACAATGTTGGACTTGTAAAAACGTCTGTTTTTTTTACAATAAATTTTCCAGTAGTTTGTTCTCTTTTTCGAACCTGTGAGAAGTGACTACAGAAACTACATTTGCAACCCTTGTGGTCTATTTCTCGTAAATTCTGAAGACACATGCAATTTATGAGGGACGTAAAACTATAGAGACAAGGAATCACGCAAGGTCAGCCACGCGGAGCACTCTACTTTGGTATAAAGGAGGAGATATTATGCTAAGTCAGACGATTATGTCAATCAAACCGTATTAATCATAATTGCTCAAAACAGTGGAACATAGCTAAGAAAATCGTGATACATGCAATTTATGAGGGAAGTAAACTATAGAGACAGGGAATAACGAAAGGTCAGCCACGCGGAGCACTCTACTTTGGTATAAAGGAGGCGATTATGCTTAGTCAGACGATTATGTCAATCAAACCGTATTAATCATAATTGCTCAACACAGTGGAACATAGCTAAGAAAATCGTGATACAATGCTAACACACGAAGAAGCCCTTCTGATAAAGCCAATCGAAGCCACTTCACGGAAGTTTTTTTTTTTTTCGGAAAATGGCCAGAAACAAAGCTATTTGGCTTGAGAGCAAAACATCGCGGGAATTATTTATAAACTGGCGTTTTTATCTTTGACCCCAAATTAGCGAAGCGCGCGACTTTTATTTGCGTCATTAAAGCGGAAATTTCCGCTTTTTCTAGGAAACCTAATGTTTACTACAAATATGTTTTCAATACAACATTGCAATACGTTAACCATTTTTTCTGACTCGATAATTGATCCTGCGGATGACCGTGTAAGTCGATATACGAACCAAAGGCATCCGCATTGCTCATAAGTTTTCACTATTTCCTTACGAAATCGCGAAACTGTTATAAAACGACGTCTTTTGTTGCACTGTATTTTCTGGGCACTCTTTGGTTTTAAAAACTGTGGAGAGATTAGCAAGGCTCTTTTAAACTCCAACAGAGAAAGAAGGAAACCAAAGAAAGGCAAACATAACGGTTGTGACTGAACGCACAAAGTTTAATTAAATATCACGTCTAATCTACAAATCAAATGAAACTTGAGTGGTCTCACACGGGGACTCACAACCAGCCAAAGCTGATCACTTTGCTACATATTGTGAAGATTAAACTGTAAGCAGTCGAAAATGTCGCGATCTACATCCCAGGTTCGGGGGTGGAAGCGGAATCATTGGACTTTGGATATTCATGATTCCTGTCTTGTTTTACCTCAATGATTCATGATTCATTTAAAAATCTCATTCGATATTCATGATTCATTTGTCAATGTTTTCATCCAGTTTTGAAAATAACTTCACTGTGTGTAACATACCTTAACCTACTCACGGTCAAGTTGATAGGTTAGGGATGAAGATTTGAATCGCGTTTTCAGTGTTTTCCTGTAGGGGGGTCTGGGGGCATGCTCCCCCAGGAAAGTTTGAAATTTTGTAGACGCTCGGAAACGCTATTTTCAGCCATTTCTGTGATATAACTGTTAAGAAGTTTCGTAGTTTGCATGCATATTCACACGCCTCCGATATCGTCATTTGTTAATCATGATTCTTTTACCCATCTCTCGTTATTCATGATTCCCAAGTTTTTAACACGAAGGTTCATGATTCCTACCAATTTTACCGCTATGATTCATGATTCATGATTCCGCTTCCACCCCCGATCCCAGGTGACATACAAAGTGACCACATCATAAGAAATCGATGATATACTTATAAACCTAAATGTTTTATAAACCTACTTATAAACCTAAATGTTCAGTTACATAGCGAACAAAAGTGTAAAATTCTAAGCTGACTGAAAGCCCACAATATATAAATGTAACTGTTACAAGTTAAAAAAACCCACCAAAATTCAAAAATCAAAATGAAATACCAAAAGCAGATACTGCTTGCACAACTACACCAAGCGGCAGCCATGCGTAGCGAATGTTCAAATAAACTACTGAGCAACATCTGCCATCACCTATAAATCAAGTGAGTGATGAAAGATGACCCGAATTGAACAAATCAGAATACGTGACCTTGAATACCCTTCCTACAAAAAAGAAAAAAAAAACTTTTGAAAGAAGTGTTTCTTTAAGCTACAGCCAAATGATTTGTAGGTTAAATTAAAAAAAAAATAATAGAAGACCTCTAGCTGCTTTCTAGCATCGAATGGTATAAGTTTCGACAAATGCAATCGATCAAGTTCGTTATCGATAAATTTCACGGAACATACTTGTGTATACATGTCACTACAATTCTAACTGGCCAACAATGTCACTCCAAATACAGCTTCTATCATGTTGTAAAACGCTTTTAAATCGGAATAATCAGTGAATTCCAAGTTGTAGACACGTTTGCCTGTTATGACGGAAGCGACCTGTCCCAGATTCCCACTTTGATGTGCTCCAACTCTTCGCTTGCGCCAGGCGTACTTCAGGGCACTGGAGACGAGTCTTCCAGGCTGGACCATGCGGAGGTCTGAAAAGAAAGAGTTTCATAAGAGAAATTTTTTTATCGATTAAAATCGATAGTAAAGAGTATCAGAAAGCCGTTAACGATATATATTTCTTATTACTGATTGCAGAAAACAAATCCCTAAAAAAAGACAAATTCTTATCATGTTTAGTTACCGTATAGGTCGATTATCTTTTTGGTTTTCTCGTTCTCATTCGTTTCTCCTTCGTCGACCTTTGACTTCAACTCGAGTTTGTGAGTATCTTCATCGAAAAGAAGTTCTCCAAAATGCGGATGTTTGTTCCCTGCAATTGAAATAACCACCACCATACAACTGTGACCATTCATTTACTGAAGAAAGTTAGAAAACATGCGAAATAACCTAAGGTCAATAACACGCACTCTACAATTATACAAGGATGCAAGCAATATAATTGGGCTAGCATGCTGGGAATCAGGTATTCAAGATATAAACACAATACATAACATATGCGAAAACATTCCATGAAAGTTTGTATCTAAAGAAATTTCATGTTGCAAATTCTCTCCTTCGCAATCTTGTTATGACTGCAAACACAAGACTGACTATTTCAAAGAAATGGAGTCAAATTTGAAAACGTGACCCTTGCGTGTGTATATTTGTCGATATTGCAATCCATTTCTATCCTCGTCGTTGTTAGTCATCCATCGTTTCCAATGGGTTTCTGTCATTTGCCGAATGTTCTTCTACAAATCAAACCATTACTCCTGGGTTAATAAACAATCTCATACGGAAATAAGGATGGTCAGCAGTGAAGAAACAGTCATCAACAAATACTTCGACAACTTTTGATTACTGTAAATTACCTTTCTTTGAATGAAGAAACACATTTACTCCGCTGAAAAGTTTTTCCACGGCTCGTCTTTGAAGGAACGTCCTTGTAGGTCTGGGGAATTCCGGGAACAACATGCGGTAGTTCAATGCGAGGGCTGTTGCTAGGATACCGCCGGTCACTTGAGCATGGGGTAACTCACTCATGGAAAAATGGTCACCAGGACAAACAAGCACAGTTGTGCCTCCATCAACCAAATGACCCCATATTTCCTCAATGCTGTATGTTGAGGGAAGCCTGGGCGAGAAGCTGGCGTTTTGGCTTTTTAGGTACATGAGAGGACCTCGATAGCGAACCTAAGAATAGAAAAAGAGGTTAAATTTTTTTTCTGTAATTCTCTGATGGCGTTGCATCAGGTTTGTTTGTTTTATTGGAGTCCGTAATACCGGTTGATTTAATTTAAATTCAATAAAACATAGACACTTGGCATAAATGGCGTTTGCATTTCAATAACAATAGTTATACATCCTATACCTCACATTCACGTAAAAATCTTTTGTCTATAAACATCTACACGAGGCTAAGGATGTACAAAGTATTGTTACTCAAATTTGGACGCCATTTATGCAAAGTGTCTATTACCCGTACCTTAGCAGGCTGCCATTCTTGGTGTGTTCTATGAGAAACACTTTGGTTCTTTAAAAGAGCCTCTCTGAGGGCCCTCAAATCGTGGGAAGCTATTCCTTTCTCAAAGCTCCTTCTCTGTAATTCTTCTATGATCCAGTCTTGAGTGTTCCTTTCCCTCAAGTGTTTGTATTCGTCAGCGTCCATCTTAAGGGAATCTACTGCCATTTTCTTCAGAAAGCTTTCGAAGTAGAACTGAAAGACAAGAACAAATTTTATCAACATGGATAATGACGCCTTGGCCGTGAAAATCGATTCCAAGCCAAGGACAACCTTGGACTCCTTCGCAGCCGTTATCTGGGTTGTAATGCAACGTTACTCCTCACTACGCTTTACGTGACGATCTAGATAACGGCTGCGAGAGAGGAGACTAGAGACAAGCCTAACACTCTGATTATCAGATAGAGTTTCAATAAAGTTGTTCTCAGTTCAACTCCTTGGCAGCATTGGTGTACAATGTAATCACCAAGACTGTTCAGCTTCCCTTCAGATGGGATTCGTAACATTTAGTTTGTAATATTGCGTTATTCAGTGTCCGCAAATAGCAATGTAATCGAAGAGGTTCCTTGACACTTCAATAAAGTTACTCAGATTAATGTATAATGGGTTGTTTTAAAACGGATACAAATTGGCGCTGCTTTAAAAAGCTTTGCTTCGTTGTAGCGATAGAAATATGTTGGACTGCCAAAATTAACTGAAAAATATGACTCTGCACATCAGGACTTCCGAAAAGCTGCATATACAGAATTCGTGTAGAAACCCTGGCTCACCTTTGGCTCTAGTTTTTACAGACCACACTGTAGCTGTAGTTCTGCAAACTCTGGAAAAAGTTTTCCTAACAAGATGATATTGGACTACTCAGGTAATCGCTACGTTACTGAGTTGATTACTGTAATAATGTTGACCTCCTCTCTCACAAACCTGAACATGTCGACGTTCGAGATTTCTATCCCCATGCAGTGAAGCCAGTCTAGTGCTGACAGTCCGTGAACGCGGAAACCAAGGAAATGTGTCAATCATGGCAACAAACTCCACCCTCTGGTTCTGCTCTGTTAACAAGGACGCCATTTCGTAGGCAACAAGCCCTCCGTAGGAATATCCGCCAAGAAAGTACGGTCCATGCCGCTGCTCCTCGCTGATCAGTTGAACGTAATGTGCGGCAAGTTCACGCACACTACCCCAGTCCTCACTCACTGCTGTCGGGTCGGTAAAGCCCAGTGCATAGAAAGATACCAAATCCTAAAAAGGGCAAGAAAAGGTATCGATCACACATTGATTAATAAAATCTGTGGCAAACACAAAAGAAAATACAAGGTAGACAGAAAGGCCAGAAAGGAGTACTGATAGCAAGAAACTGGAACGTGAAGAAGATGAACGTGGATTGCAGTGAGCTATGCTTGACTTCTGCAGGTTCACTGACAGATATGTATTACGTAACTTTATTATATAGACGCGAGTGTTTTATTGGAAAATAGACTACTGATAAAATTCATGCGAAATTGCATCCGGACCGTAATGGCGTATCTTCCATATCTTCTTTAGTAAGGATATCGATCACGCCATTTCGCGCCATTGCACGGTTGCCAAACGCCAGTTGAAAGATGGTGAGCGATAGACAGGTTAAGTTCACTGAGGCCGACATAAAATCGTTTACTGAAGGAACAAGAAAATACAAATTTGGAGAAGGAAACTTCACATGACTTAAAAAAAATCCAAGGACTCTCTTGCAAAGTAGACCACAGGAGAGATATTTATAAGAAATTCCAGCCGGGGAGATGTAAGAGCTTATATATTAAAGATTTTTGCTTTTGTTCACTTCTGTAGTTTTTGTCTTCATAATAAAAAGAACATAAAACGTTGGCTCAAAGATATGAATTTTATGTTCTCGTGGATATTGCTTTTGCCCCTCGAATATATTGTTGAATGTGGCGCTTGTTGAAAATATATGGGATAAGACTGATAACGTCAATATAATAGTCGGAAATTACCTGGCCTTGAAATCCCGTAGAAATCCCGACCAAATTCATCGCATAGCGGTGTGACGGATGGACACAGAAGAACTTGATAGCCGAGCCTGCAGGAGTGTACAGCGGTACAACTTGTACCTGATTCTTTGAAGTGACAGCAGATGAAGGTGCGTCCGCCATTGGCTGTGTCTGCGCAGGTCCATTTTCTTGGTTGTCGTTATTCTGAAGCTGTTCACTTGGTGCATCACCGCTAAGTTTGGCTGCGAGATCTCTTGCAAGTTTAAGTGTCGTCGTATCAGGCTGCATAAAGTAGAAAACCTGAAACATAAACAGAGTTTGTTACGAATATGTACAAAAACCTACTTTGAAAAACGTTACTACAACTCAGTATGTGACTGGTAGTGAGTACTGCTTAGGTAAATATCAGAACTGAACCCTCCCCAAACCCTGGGTACTAACATTTGGGATTGTAGAAACTCTTTCTAATCACAGTCCTACCTGTATTAAGCCTTCACCCACCCTCCCTGGGGAATTAGTTGGTGACCATAGGTTGACCATTCCAGTAAAACAGGATTACGCACCAACCTCCAGGACAACTGGCTCATAGAAGGGACAACTGGTCATTTTGACGTCGATGATGTATCTCAAGTTCCAGATTATCCGCGGAACTTCCAAAATTTTGTATAAGGATTTTCAGTGAAATCAAATTAAAGTTGTATACAGGTCAAAACATTAAAACACGCTCCATGGGACTTTGTTAAACGTGAGCGCGTCCGCATAATAGAGTTGACCGATGAATAAAGATAGTGTATTAGGTAATTGAGTCGTGCAGTTTTTGGGATCTTGGGATCTCGCTAAACAGATTGCTGCGTAATGCAGGTTTGTCTGTAACCACGTAAGTCTTATCAAATGAAATGAAATGAGATGAAACAGACAGTACAAAGCCCACAAAACACTGATTTAAATGATAACTTTTAATTAATACAAATTTAGCTCATCTTTTTGTCTATGTAGCTTTTCTATAATAATCCTCTTCTTAATTTCCTAGTCTCACAATCAAAATATTAACTTTCCTTATACTGGTTGCCATATATTTCTTGAAATGTTACTTGGGAGATTTTGGTGCATCATCAAGAGAATATCTCTTTAGTTTGTTACAATGCCTTCTCTTTGATGAGTTTCTTCGTAATCTGATACTATAAGAGAGAAAATGAATGTCGATCAACCTGTAATTAAGTGATTATTAAAGCAACCAACCTCAAAAGAAACTGGCAAATTGCCTTCAAGCTGCATTTTTAAAGTCAGAGCCCCAGCTGAGTCGATACCGTAGCTGTACAAGCTCTTGTTAAGATCCGTCTCAGAACTCGAGGAAATACCAGCCCATTCATTTATTACCAAGACAACGTACTCCGTGACGAGCTCGCCTCTCTTTTCTGCGTCCTTCTCTAGCATAATTTGTTGCGCCAGAGACTCTGAGGAGCTCTCCTGGCCGTCAGAATCATTCATTTCAGCTCTGATGACCAACATTCGGGATGTCTTCTTTAGCCCCTGATTGCTTTTTATGTATCGAGGCCAGTCCACACCACACAGGGCGACGTGGAAGCAGCTCGGTTCCTCAGTAAGAACTTTAGCCATGTATTTGACTCCTGTGAAAATATTTAAGCATCGGGTAAACACAGATAAATAAGAAATGTGAAAGATGAAAAATGCAACATGTCGCGAGCGTGGGACAAAAAAAAATCTGAGTCCCCGACGGGAATCGAACCCGTGACCTCCCAAACACCGGGCGGGCGATCTAACCACTGAGCTACGAGAACTCATGGTGGGCAAGGCCATTTATTTGAGCGATATTAGTCATCTTTAGAGTAAAAAAAAGATGCCGCTTACTCTGAAGATAACTAACGTCCATGTAAGTCACCAACAAATGTCTTTCGCAAGACTGCTGTCACCCAGACGACCAATTGACGATACTGTACGTTGCAACAAGGCCACGCTACTGAACTGTTCTTCCGTTATCACGAAGCCCCCAAAATCATTTGATCATTTGTTAAGATATATGGAAACGATGAATCGATCCACGGCACGGTTTTTGCCCTTTTCTGAGAGAATTTTTAAACCTTTGTTCTCACAAAACTAAAACAAGAAGCCGTTCTGAAATGGCAATCCAGTTATTGACAACCTCAAACTCAATTTATCCTTCAGCATGCTATTTGATGGAAAATGTAATGTAATGTAAAGTAAAGCTCTATTTAAACACGGAAAGTCATCAGTTAATTAAGCTTAAGTAAAAAAGTAAAAGTTAATATCCTATTACCTTAGCTCTCAATTCTTTTTAAATACAGCCTGTGTGAGAATATTGCGATATACAGTTTATTTTATCTGAAAAAGTCAAGAAATAGCGTACCATCCTTGGCATTTATAAAGCCAAGTCCCGCTATGGTCATCAATTTAGCGACACCAGGATCTCGTTCCATCACGCCAGCTCCACTGATTGGTCCCCAGCTTATCGCCAGTCCGGGCAGACCGAGTACCTGTCTTCGGTACTGGGCAAGAGAGTCTTGAAAAGCATTGCATGCTGAGTATGACGATTGTCCCATGCTACCGAAGACTGACGCCGTGGAAGTAAACATGACGAAGAAATCCAAATCCATTTCCAAGCTCATTTGGTGCAGCAAAAAGGAACCTGACAATAAATTGAAAGCTATTACCGTAACCGTAGACTGTGGGGCATGTGCACGGCACGGGACACTATTTATCAAATTTACGACACAATCTTTTCCAATTTACGATCCCGCTCCCCCCTCCCGCCCCTGGCCGCTGATATTTAGTAAACCTTATGGTATTTGACGTTTTCGGTCCTCGCAAAGGGTACTTCTTATGCTCCTTTAGGCATTTTGCTCCCGATGTGATCCTAGGATGCCCAGCTAAAGGAAAAGATATGGTCCGTTAAAACTGAACTATCTGTTCAATTTTTGATGCATAAGAAAGGAAATAAAACCGTTCACGGCCAATATTTGCTATCCTTGAGAGGGTTGGGGCTACAACGGAGCAAAGGTACGTTTTGAATATTTTCTCAGTCAAGTTTGAACTATGTAAAGTGTTATGACACAAGGAACAAACTTTTTATAACGGCTTACCGTTAGAACTTAAAAGTTAAATTTTAGATATTATTAGGGCAAAAGGTCAACGAACACTTCTATTTCTAGTTTTAAACTTAATTTTTATATGTGATATTTCTATGTGGGTTTAACTTTTAAGTTTCTTTACAGGACACCTCTGATGGTACTGATGGGTTTATTAGTTTTATTATTATTATTGTTATTCTTATTATTCTTGTTGTTGTTGTTGTTGTTCTTCTTCTTCTTATTATTATTATTCTGCCGTTGTTTCCCGAAACTGAGGCGAAACACTTCGCCATTGTATAATAACAAGACACGCCCTTCGCGTTCACAGCATATTTGCCCTCGTCAGAATATCTCAGAGGTTCAGTTGGTTCTGTTGGTTATGTCATAGGCTCTTTAGTATAGAGATTTATATCAGTGACCTTTTAGTTTTACTTGGCATCGCAGTACATGCTGTAGTGCGATCTATTCCTGTAGGTTAAAGCATACACATCGCAAACAGTTTGAGTCGCGGTTGGCCTTTCAACACCCAAGCATGATCATTAGCGTTTAACATCACTTTCCCTTTCCAGATTCAATAGGTGGAAATCACGTGGTCGTTCTTGTAGAGTAGCCAATTGTTGAGCGCTATAAAATAAAACTCTGTTTTATAATTATTATTTTTTCATATGCTGTCTGCGTTTGCTAAAAATAGCACGCCTAGCTCTTTTTGTGCTAGAGACTTCGCTTCTTATTTCTTTACCGCAACAAATAAACAAAATTATCTTCTATTCGTTTCATCCTTGACATCACTGAGGATGAAATTTGTTTAGCTCGATTCAACACAACTAGAGCAAAATATGTTTCGCTGATGTTATGTAATTATCATATCCCATGGTGCCTGCACGTGCTGGTTTGTGCTTCTGTTTGCTATCGATAGAAAGGGGACACCTACTGTGAGGAGGGCGTTTAATCGCTGCTGTTTTCTTTAGATAACAAAGATATCACAGAGCATAGTGATTACTGTAGTTTACCTTTTATCTTAGGAGCCATGCCTTCAGCGAAGCTCTCAAACGTCACCTCGTTGAGAAATTCATCTGTAAGAACCATGGCAGTGTTCACGATTCCAGCCACACTTGGAAGAGACTGGAGCTGCTCTTTGAAGGTCAACATTTGTCCTTGGTTGGATATGTCAATCTGCCAGAAACAAAAATAGAAAACATTACTTTAAATTTTCTCTCCTTGTGTAAACGTGTTACGCCTTTATGTTACACCAGGGTCTTTTCAGGTCACTTTGCCCGGTGATTGTACTAACAGCTTGACCTTTCTTGCTCTGAACATCCAAATCTTAATTTCTGTTTTCTTTCTTTTTTTTTTTTTTTGCACGGAAAACGTCTTGCCACAAAGCTTTGTACCTAACAGAGCTTTTTAGGCATACGAATAATAATTACCTGGAACATATGGATCTTTGCGCCAGTCCTTCTCTCTAGCTCTCGTACTTCTTGAATTTTGGCATCCGTGGGCTTCGAACGGCCAATTAGACCTATGGACTTTGCCCCATTCTCCACCATCCAACACGCCACTTCAAAACCGTATCCTCGAATCCCCCCTGCAACCAAGTATGTCCTGTTTTCTTTCAGGCCAC
Source organism: Meandrina meandrites (assembly GCA_963693305.1). Taxonomy (NCBI): domain Eukaryota; kingdom Metazoa; phylum Cnidaria; class Anthozoa; order Scleractinia; family Meandrinidae; genus Meandrina; species Meandrina meandrites. Next base: position 4,712,531 of record OY855906.1, read on the forward strand.
ATTCGTCTAAGCCACATGGGAGTACAGGAATCTTGTGAAGATCACTCTCTTCTGCAGATGATGGAAATGAGTGAATCAGAAAAGAAATGCTTGAGGATGCTTTCATTTGATGTTTTGAAGACGACTCTCTGTCAAGGGATGCGTTTGCAGCTTCGATTCCTGTTGCCAAGTCCACTGACATCACCTGTATTCCTAGAAGGTTCTCGAGGACTCCCTTGCTTTCCAAACATTCCAGACTTGCTAAACTGAGTTTCTCGTAAGTTTTTGGAGATCTGAGAATGTCTGCGATGTCCTCTCTCTCATACCTGACATTTGTAGTTGCGGTAAATACGACGTCACCAGCAAACTCGGAACTCAAGATAATAACTCGCCCTCCTCCTTTGAGACTCTGTCCACTTCTTTGAAGAGCATTTGGAGAAGGTGGGTAGAAAAATAAAACGGCGTCAAAACTGTGACTAGAATCATCATCGAGACCGGCGAAACTTTGACGTACTACGCTTTCGGCACCCAACTCAAGAAGAAGAGTTTTTGTAGACGTTTGGCAAGTGTTGGGAATGGTGCAAAACACCCTGTGACCCAATGCTTTTGCAAGGACAACTGCTACTGGACCAGGCCCACGGTTGGCTTCATGAATCAGTAATTTCTGATTCTTTTCTCTTGATGCTACTCTTTGAAGAGCGTGAGAAGCTATGGCTAGGCATGCAGGGATGTATGCCGCATGTTCCTTTGTCAGGCTGGCTGGCTTAACGAAGACGTTAGTGACTTGGATGGAAAGGGAAAGGGAGATCCGTCCAGAGGCGATGACACCACACACCTCATCTCCAATCCGTATCTGAGTGTTGTTGCTTTCTCCTGGTAGATCAGTCACCTTTCCGACGACGAAGACACACCCTTTTGGTTTGGCCACATCGATCAGTGATTCAGAAGGTGTCCAGCAATAAAGAAGATCCATTGTGAGCTCAGAGCAGGGTGGCTTTGAAAGACTCTTCTCGCGTAGGCAAAGCGTTCTTGACGAAGGGATACATGACAAGTACAACGAACCCAACTTCTTGCTTTCAATTCGCTTGGTTGTGGCTTCCTCGGGGAAAACTTTTGACCTCACAACCCGATTTATGAAACGTTTGCCATCTCGAAAGGCCACCTCTTCCTCGGTGTTTTCGCCAAGAACCTCGTCAATCAAGGAATCGAACTCATGCGTGTTGGATTTGTCGCTAAGGTCAATAGCTATCATCCTGACGTCAAATTCTTCAAGGCGCGCTGTTCGTCGAAGACCCCACACTGTAGAACTCCACGGGATGAAACTAGTCTTAGGAGACTTGTCACAGGCGTTCAACAGCTGTGTACGTTCGGTGACGAGGAAGAGTCGAGAATCGAGCCACTGTTTCTTTATAAGCAGCTTGAGTAAGAACACGGAACTGCCGAAAGCGAGGCGTTGAGCTTGATCAATGACATTGACATTGTCTGGTAAAAGAGTTGTTTCCACAGGCCACATGTTAATGACTCGTACGTGGGATGAATTGCTTGGTGGTATGCCTGAAAATGCTGTGTTAATTGCTTCCTCTACTTCGATGTTGAAAAATCCAGCCTTTGGCGGGTCAACTGTTACGAGATTGACTTTAGCTGCCTGAAGTCCTGTGACCACGGCATCTGAAAACTGCGAGGAGTCTTTCAGCACTATGCAAGTCAAATTTGGCTTGGTTTCCCTCTGCCCTTTTAAGTCATCCTCCATCCATTGAACTTTATACACAAGGTCATCAAACGCAAATCGACGCTCTATGCTAGTTAACTCCGTGGCGCGAAAGTCATTTATTGTAAGTAATACTTTTCCGGATGGACTCATGAGGGTAATATGAAATCTTCCAAACGTAATCATATCCGCAGTGACGTGGCAATACAGGTGGTTGGTAGATGGAACGTCGTTCAAAATAATGCTCTTAAAGTCCACTGGCACAAAGGACGTATCTTCAGTTACGAAGTTGCCAATAGGAACAAAGCAGGACTGAAGACAGGCGTCTAAAATGCAGGGATGGACAACATAATCTTCAGCTTCAGTTTGAATAGTCGGCAATCCACTGATGTCAACCAAGCAAAGCCCCTCGTTATCGCGCTGCCATATCTCTTTGATGATTGAGAAAGTAGTTCCATAGTTGAAGCCCAACTTCTGTGTTATTTCCCTGAACCGCTCCACCGTCATTTTCGTCGTATTTGTCATCAGCTCATTTACCGCTGGGCCAAGTTGGTCCAAAGCTGTGGATGTAGACAAAAAATATTTAGTTCAATGTCCTATATGGATTTAAGCAGCTTTTTATTGTGATTTTATCATTACGGGTTTAAAGGGATTCACATTGGCAGGCTCTAAACTACTGAATTCTGATCTATTAGCAAAATACCACATCTTCTGCACTAACGGTCTCCAAGGTGAACTTTGCTTCCAAAACGTTCTTTTGTAACGTATATTTGTAAGTGTAATGTTAATTGAATGTATAATGTTCTCAAAAAGAAAAAAAACCAGAAGTTCTCAATAGAAACCTAAGCGATGATTGTGAGTGTAATATAGAGTATTAAAAGTAGGTTATGTAAAGTATTGCAAGTGCTGCTTGTAAGCACGCAGTGTCGCATATTGTAAGTAGACAATGCAATTTATTGTAAGTGATGGTTATAAGTAAGTAGTGCGTTGTAAGTAGGTAACGTAATGTATTGTAAGAAAATCTACTGTATAAGCAATGTTTTGTAAGATACCTTATTCTCACTAAATTTCGCGGGTATCAGATTTCGCAAAAAATCAAGAGCCATCATATTTCGCAATTATTAAATTTCGCGATTTTGAGAGGAAGGTAAGTGTATTAAATTTCTCGATTTTTCTCTGTTCTTCAATTTGTAGCTTTGACTTCAGAACTATAACAACATAATTGATATGATCGGCATTGCAAACAATAACAAACAAAGCAAGCTAAATATAACAATATTACACAGTCTAAATAGGACTTAGTGGTAGAGAATAGTTCGGACAGCGAGAGCGATGCAGTGGAAGGTCGTGGAAGATCTTTTCAAACTCGCGAAAATCGCGAAATTCATTACTTGCGAAATTAAGTGAGAATAAGGTATGCTCAGCACATAGACATTGAAAAAGTATATTCAGCCAAAAAAATTCATGTTAGTTGGTTCTAGCTATTAGGCAACAAATAACGAAAAGGGCAATGTTGCCTATTTAAAAGACCGGTTTATCTAGGTTTGATAAAAAGTTTCAAGATAACAATACCTTTGTCCTCAAAATTCTCGGATCTGTGCAAAAGATCTACGGAAATGTTCCCGCTGCTAAGATTAATTTCAGATTCGTCATCCTGTACGCTTGTTATGTGGAACTGGGCCTCATTAATTTTGTCGGTCTTCAAAAGACGGAGTCGTAAGGTTCGAACCTAAAAATAAACAGAAATAAAGCCATATTATTTTTTACGCCATTTTTAAGCCTTTCCATTTTGCGAGAAAAAGACTTTAATTCGCCACTCTATTCCATGTTTGTACATATAATGTGTCTTACCTGTGTTTCGGGCAGGGTAAGAACATTCGAGAACTTCACGTCATTCAGTTCCATACCAGCAACATCTACGAATTTGTCTTTCACCATCGCAAAGGCCATTTCCAGGTAAGCAGTTCCTGGCATCACAGCTCCTCCCTGAATAAAGGCGTGATCTTTCAGAGTTTGAAAGCGGTGGAGGTCAATCTCAGTCTCCCAGCAATGCAGGCCTGAATACGGGTCGGTCATTTTCACCTGTGCCAGAAATGGATGTGCTCGCTTCCTTGTGGTTTTCTCAGTACCAAGAGGAGAGATGACGGTTTCATGCAGACTTTCCCTATACCAAAAGCTGTTTTCCAGCCATGGATAGTTCAGTGAACGGACAAAGCTGGGTGATGGATTCGTTTGTACACAACTCCAATCAATGGGAAATCCCATCGTATACAGTTTACAAACTGTGTTCTGAAGAAAGCACTTATGTTGGTCTTTGACAGGTACTCTCTTGCGAGGAAGTGTTGCTACGACAGTTGGCATTTCTTGTTCTTTAAGACTGCTTTGAAGAGCAATCTGTTTGACATAGTGGGCTAAAATTGGCTGCGTACTTATCTCAATAATCTGCTTGTAATCATCTTTCAGAAGGTGCTTCATAGCCGGGTAGAATTGGACTGGACAGCGAATATTTCGCCACCAGTAGTCGCCGTTATACTGCTGACCTGAGAGAACTTCACCCTCAACAGTAGAGTACATGGGAATTTTCGAAAGTTGAGGGTTTAGCTTGATGCGTTTCATAGCTGCCTGAAATGGCTTCTTGATGGGTTCCATGTGTGTGCTGTGAAATGCGCGTTTTGTTCCAAGAACGCGCCAGAAAGTATCTTTTGCGTGCACTGCTAGATATTGACCCAGTGCTTCGATTGATTGGGATTCACCAGACAATGTCACGCTCTTCTCATCGTTAACTGCGGCGATGTCAAGTGTGGCACTTAACTTCAGGTTTAGCAGCAGTGTCCTGGCCTTTTCTTCAGACATGCCCAGAGCCGCCATACCACCATTATTGGGACATTTATCTTGCAGAGTGGAGCGAGCAAGGACCAACTGAACAGCTTCCTTGACCGTTATTATCCCAGCTACACAGGCAGCTGCAAACTCTCCCAGACTGTGACCAATGACAGCGGAAGGATGGATTTTCCAGGACATCAGTAGCTGTGCAGTTGCGTATTGGACGGCAAAAGTGGCAGGCTGAGCGAATGAATTCTCCGCAATTCTTGAAACGTCTTCTGGCGCCATCAGCTCGTCTATAAGCGACCACATCATACCTAAATCTTGAAGTAAATTGCTCACCGTCAAAATAGCTTCTCTGAAAACAGCTTCACATTCCATTAACTGTCTTCCCATGGCATACCACTGAGAGCCCTGACCACCAAACATGAAAACGAGTTTTCTATTATTGGAGCTCACTTGGGCATATGAAATCATCTTATCCCATCCCACGGAGTCGTTAGCATAGTCTGCCAAAGAGTTAGATGCTTCAGCAGTGGAACCGAAGGCAAGTGCCAAACGGTGTGGAAGTTGACTGCGGCGTTCGTTCAAAGAGTAGCATAAGTTTTCCACAAAAGGCTTTTCCATATTTTCTACCTTTTCTTTTATCCACTCGGAGTAGAGTGCTGCCATCTTCTGTAGAGCTTCTTTTGAACGCGCTGACAAGGTGAGAACATGATTTAGGCGATCTATGTTTTCTTCACGTAAAAATTGCTTTGAAGTAACTTCGCGAAGGATGGCGTGCACATTTGACCCGCCAAAGCCAAACGAGTTCAGGGCTGCTATTCGCGGTTTTCCTTTTTCTGTTATCCACGGCTCAGTGGTTTGCTGTACAACAAATCCGTTTTCTTCTAGCTTTAGTTTGGGATTAAGCACCCGTATGTTCACAGTTGGAACGAACTTCTTGTTTTTGATCATCAGGGCGACCTTGATTAGCCCGGCAAGACCAGAAGTAGATTCTGTGTGATTGAGGTTTGACTTAACAGAACCAATCCTTAACTTTTGTGTGGATTTTGTCGTTTGCCTACTGTAGGTTTCCGCTATCGAATTAACCTCTACCACATCTCCAATTGCAGTACCAGTGCCATGCGCCTCGAAGTAATCCACATCTTCCGGATTCACTCCTGACTGTTCAAGAACTATTCTGGATAGTTCAGCTTGCATCTTTGCACTCGGAGCCGTCATTGGTACAGCATTTTGGCCATCGCTGTTCATTCCACAGCCAATAATATCGCAATATGGGTCATCTTTGTCACTCAAAGCGGCACTTGAAAGCTTCAAAATAACTGCTGCAAAACCTTCTCCACGCCCATAGCCATCTCCAGAAGCATCAAAGCTTTTACTGCGTCCGTCGGGCGCCAGAAGTCCACCTAAGCTGGATGCCATCTGTATATAATGATTAAGGATAATGTTAGGTGCACAAACGATGGCTATCTCGCAGTCTTCATTGTGGAGGTTATCACAGGCTATTTTGAGGGCAGTCAAGGATGAAGAACATGCAGTATCGACGACCAAGCTTGGACCCGTGAGGTTTAAACAGAAGGACACCCTGTTGGCGATAATAGACAATGTGCTTCCGATCGGGGAGAACTGGTCCATGGAGGTGTAATTTGATAGATTTGATACAATTGCCTGGTAATCTAGATTCATCACACCGACAAAGACGCCCGTTCGGCACTTCTGAAGATCCTCAAGCCGCATTCCGGCATCTTCAATGGCCTCATACACCACTTGTAGTAGAATTCTTTGCTGAGGATCCATTCCACGAGCTTCTTGATTAGATATGCCGAAGAACCTGTTGTCAAAGCGTTTTATTTCATCCAAGTAGGAACCATTCACAACACAATGGCGTCCGCTAACATACCGCCTAGGATTATAGAGTTCAAAGAACGCTTTATGCTGGTCAGGTCTGTTATTGGGGTACGCACTGTTCGAACTCTTCCCTTTCTCAAGAAAATGCCAAAACTGGTCCTTACTACTGCCTCTTGGAAATCTGCAGCTTATGCCAACGACGGAAATTCCAGGGCGTTTAGGCTTGAGCTTTTGTGTGTCGCCATCTTGCTCTTGCAACGATACTTCTTCAGTTTGTTCCTTCTTGACAGGTAGTATATTCACGTCATTATGAGAATCATAAGTATGCAAGAACTCAAGTAACAATACGATTATCGGCGGGGAAATAAGGAGAGCGTGGGTCAGACCTAAAACAAGGACAAGAGGGACAAGTCTATGGAAAATGTCTGCTAGACTTGGATAAATAAACCCCAATGAAACCGATCCAGATATTGTTATTGACGCTCCAGTTACTATAGACCACCCAACAGAGCGTAGGGCCTCAATCATGCGAATTCGTATTTTTTGCTTTGCTGAAAATACAAATGAATAGGCCACCTGAATGCTGAAGTTCAGGGACAAGATAATCGTAACAAAGAGGGAAAGAAAGGAGACGTGATTCAGATGAATTCTCCACACCTCCATAATAGCTGCTGCCTCCAGTACGAGGAAATCAAATGTTATGGCCAAGAAAATACTAACTCCGAAACTCGAGGTTGAGCACAGAGAGAATATAAACACTACTGCTGTGGCAGTTATGAAAACTGTGAAGATTGCTTCTCGTTCCAACAGATAGAGGTCATCAAGATCAAAAAATTTCTCAGAGACTGGTACGGCGTCCAGAAGCGACTCATCAAGCAAGCCTTTTCTCAGTTTCTCAAGTGATCTTCTGTCTTCTCGAAATCGGTTGTGTTGTTCCATTTTCAGATGAATTCGAGATGCCATAATTTTAACTCGGGGATTGATATCTTCAAAGCGTAAGTCTTGCCGAAACGGGACGTTGTAGGATTGATTAAGGAAACTCTCTAGACAGGAGTAGAATTCTGAGCAGGTCTTGTTTTGACGATGTTTCCATTGTCGAAGTGCTGATATCCAACAAATTGATTTCCCCTTACTATAGGGAGCCTCTTGCAGTTTGGAACAAATGTTTATTATTTGATTCTGTACAGTCTCCTGCGAATAGTCAATTTTCTCGGAGATAACGATGCTTGTGTCAGTTGCTTTGCCAAAGAACTTTTCTTGTACCTCACTGAACTGCTTGAAATTGTCATTTTGGTAAAGTGAGTCGGTGGTGCTCGTTCGCTCGCCACGTTGTAAAGCAGACAACACACACAAACTGATTATACAAGTAAGCATGAAAAGTGAGAGAATTTTTCCACCAAGTGACGTTATAATCCGCGTAAGGCTTTTCAAAACGTGTCGCAGTTTCGATTTTCTGCATTGTAAAAGTCCTTCGTTGAAGCTTCCAAAGTCAGTAATTGACGATCTTCTTCTACAGGATCGCGGACAAGGAGTGTTCAATTTCTTTAACCTTCTTTCAAAATACATCAACAAAATGATTGGTACTATAAATGACGATGCCGAAACTATTGCATAAGCTACAAGTGTCGCCATGAAAAAATCTGAAATCACATCAAAGGAAGATTTGATTGCAATTCCAGAAAGAATTGTTCCACATAGTGCTGACGATGCAGCGAGGAAGCCTGCTTTCGTAACACAGCTGACGACTCGATGTTGCAGTGATGTGACATGTTTTTGTCGTTCCCATTCTACCAGCAAAAGTACTATGTCTGAGGTTGATTTTCCCAACAACAAAAAGGGAAGAAACAAGGTAGTTGGGAAAAAAGAAACGTTGGCCATTGAGATAATACCTGCAGAACAAGTCATTGGCAACAGAATAGATGAAATCAACAGTAAGACTGTTGTTAGACAATTGAGATTATCAGAGGAAAGGTATATGGCAATAAAGGCAAGAGCAGCTATTGCCAAAGATGAAAAATAAAGTGGCCATAACTGAGGTTTTAAGACGTTTTCTAAAGCTTCATCAGTTGCTTTTTCAGTCCTAAAGTAGAGGTTTGCGCACTTCAAGCGATGACTCGTCGGCGAGAGGAGACTCTCAAAAGACGTTTCAAAGTTAAGAACTGCCAGGTCTTCTTCGTCTTCTTCAATGGTTGTCTTTTTAATGTAGTAGATAATCCGAAGAGCTTCGGCCCGAGCCGCTGTCTTCCGCTGAACTTGAAAATTACTCAGCATTCGCACAAAGGAAGAATTGAACGTTTGACCAGAGGAGAGAACAACAGTAGGATTGGACAACTCGCGAACTAGAATGGATGAAAAGTTTTTCAAATTTTCAAATTGGGTACCAGCTAATTCGAGAGGACTGCTGATGACACAGTCATGTTTGGCAAGTTTTTGTTGGGTGTTTGGAATCAGTTGCCTGGAACATACTTCACTGTAACCGCTTATGTTCACTATGGTCTGGTGCACGAGAATTGCATCGTTCAAACACTCTTCAGTTAGGATATTTTGACCATGCTTAGGAATCATGATGATTTGCTCTTGGCGCGCTTCAAGAAGTGGAAAGAATTGGGCTGCGCGGTGCAAGTCTTTCCTGGATTGGCTGTCAATCGCGATGAAGCGTGCGACGGTGGGCTGCTCGACACGCAGGCGAATTAATCCCAGACAGCTCACAGTGGCAATTATAAGCGACACTAGAAGGACTGCAGATGGTCTGCGAGCAAGATAGAACCCCAATTTCTCGAAAACTCTCTCGTAGGCAGTAAGGATGCCATAAGATAGATATCGTCGTAGTCTTCTGATGCCCCCACATCCAAGGCGACGCTTTTTACGAGCTGTGTAAATCTCGTAAGACCTAGACGCGAGAATGCAATTTAGTGAAGAGATAAGGTTATCTTACTGGAAAGTCAGTTTGAGCCAGGAGCACATGCAATAAATCGTTCCACTCACCCCAATATTTATTTTAAGGTGCATCCTAAATATCTCTGCCATAAAATTGGTCTCTGAACTTTGGAAGATGTTGTTTTTCTTACACTTCAGGTAAAGTTTACAAAAATAACTACTAAATCAATTTCAAGGTACTGTTTACGAAGAACGTTTGTCCGCAAATTGCATTCAAGCGACATGTTTGTTGGATTTCAAAGTGAGCAGCGTGTTTTGCAGTTTTAATTTTGAAAAGCGATGAACGGTCACGTGATCATGATCGGTTTGTCAACAGCAAAGTGGCAACCTGGATATGGTAGCACTTTACACTTCTCGGTTGATGACAAGGCATGATGTTGGGATGAAAATGTTGGGCCGTTTATACAAGGGGATACAGAAGCATAGAACTTTAAAGGCTGTAAATTTATCCTATTTGATCAAAACTTTGCAGAGGTTTGTTAATCGACAAATTACAATCACAAAATGTTTACGACGTAAGGATAGAGATGAGGGCTGGAAGAAGAAATTCTAATTTTGTGAAAAATATCAGAAACACCCTCTTAAAGAGAAACAGATTTTAAAAGCACCCCTTCTTAATAGTACGATTCTTCGGATGTTGGCTGGTTTGTCAAGACACGCTTTACGGTTCTTAAAATAACATTTTAATATTTGTGACAAGATTGTACTGAAAATCAGTAAAAATCAATTGTAAGTCAACAAGAAAACGCGTAGAAGAAGAAAAAAATACACCAGGTTAGTTAGACACGACTTATACGATGTACACCCTTTTTATACAAAAGAACCTTTTTACATAAGAACGTTGAGGCTGTGATTTACCAAAATTTTAAGTACATGCTAAGAACATACCCCTGGTTGAGAGTCGGAGAACGTCTTTCTTTGTTAAATGAGCAATATAAATAAGTAAACGAGAACTAAAGAGCAAGTTGATACAATACATTCGGCGAAAAATGCTCTTCTATTTCCTGATCACGTCCGCATTGATTTAATGAAGTACTTTAACATGTAACTAAGTCTCTTAAGAACGATTTTAGCCTCAAATCGTAAAAAAAAAAACAAGAACGCCCAGTCTATATTCGATGAGTTCTGCCCGCGCAGAGGGAGGGGCTGGGGGGGCTTTAGCCCCCCACTTTTTCACAGTAAAAGGAAAAAATAATACGAACTTAAGTATATAAACAAGTAAAGAAAGAAAGAACGCAAAAAAATAATTATTATTATTGAATGAATAATTACTGAAAGTATTTCATTTGAACGCCTTTCCAGAAGCTGGTGATAAACTGTGGTTTTGATTTAGTTCCATATTGGTAAATCCTGGTGAACAATCATTCAGTTTCCACCGCCTGAAGACTGAAAATTTTTCTCAACAATGACGCAAGAGAGATTTAGAAACCTGACAATGATAAACAATCATGAAGGATGACGTATTGACATCTCTAACGAATTTGCAGATCGTAGTAATAACAGAAAGAGAAACTTCGGCGTCTTTAAAGAATCTAATTTTCACTAAAATTTTAGTCGTTAATTTCCATTGATTGATATATACCGTTAAGGTTACCGTATACCTTTGAGGGTGTCTCGCGTCTAAACGATATAGCGCAGTCGGAATAAATTGTAGACAGCTAAAACCCTAGATCAAATTAAAGCTTATTGAGCTGGCTTTCAATCTATAAAAACCATTTTGTAGTAGAATGAAATGTCAATATTTTAGGAACCTCGAAACACGAACGCCTGAGTCACCTTTTGAAGGCTACAAGTCAAAGCGAATTTAGTATTTCGGTAATTTGATTTGTTCTTTGGTTTCCGGACCCCAAGCGCTAAGAAAACGTGTCGGCGTTTTGCCATATTCAATTGCAATAAAAAGATACAAGACATTTCGCAAATAGGGCTAAAACGCACTGGAGTGATCATACAAAAATCACTCCAGTAGAAAAAGTATACAAAAAAAAAATCGCCGACACGTTTTTGTTATTAACTTGTGAAACTAGCTGCTCGCCAAATTTGACGTAGAAGGGGCAAATTCCTTTGGAGTTGTAGCTCTTTAAAGTGTCGCGTTCAAAGCGAAAAATTGATTTCAGAAAACAGCGCTTAAAAAATATCTCGTAATGCAAACAAACGCCGCCCACATGAAGCTTGCAACACCTTCTCGAATAACAAGGCCAATCAGTGCGCGAGAATGGCGGCTCTCGTGATACTTCCCGCGAAAACCGTCTCGGTTGAGTGCATACACGTCATATGGATGTCACTCTAAAGAAGAATTTTTACTTCCGGTCAAAAACGAAATATGCTCATTTCTCCGCCGATATTCACTCTTTTTCAAAACTTTTTTTTTTAAATGAAAGATCACACTTGGACTATTACTTGGATGTAAAAATCCGATTTCGGGTAAAATTGTCGATCTGAAGGTATACTGTAGTGTAGCAGAAATCGGCGGATTCCTGGTTTGTAAAGCCTAATGGCAGTAGTACTGATTTGGAGTAAATTATATTGTTTCAAGCAGAATTTGATAGTGAATCTATAGGCCTGGTTCTAAATGTTGAGTCTACTTATATTGTAAAGACATTACAATTGCTGGTTTTCACTGTCACGTCACAAAAAAGTAAATCCAAAACTATTGAGTAAAAAAACTCAAGAATATTATAGGTTGTAGAAAATTACCAGATATTCTGTATGTCCAAGTCTCGGGTTTGTACGGTATTCCGTACTCGAGTTATCCGTCAAAATGTTTCACACAAATTTACAGAGCTCTGTATGGAAACGCCATGTTGGTGCCCATGCAGTTGGGCACCAACATGGCGGCCGGAAATCAATGAAAACATCTGGAATTCACTTCTGCTACAAAAGGCAGTTATATCACTCTCATGAACAAATAAGCATTCACATAAACACTTCTCACAAAACCTCAACTGTTCAGATTGTTAAAAACCGTAGGATAAGGCATTATTTTGAAGCATACGTGACAGCCTTCTGGCGGCCATCTTGATGTCGTGTGGCGTGAAATTCCGAAATTCAAAATGGTCTATCTTAAGGGCCCACTGACGTATATTTTTGGATCCGTTGCTAGGGACATTAATGGTTATGTAACTTCAACAAGTTTTCTCCTTTAAGGATTGTTGACTCTTTTACTCAGTCGCGAACGCAAATATGACGTCATCGAGTCACGCCCACGATCACGTGACCAATAGTGAAAAAGTCTAAAATTTTTGACGTTTTGCATGTAATCTGAAAATTGTTCATGGTGACATGAACTTTATTATTTTTTGCATCTTACTAAGCATGGATTTCTTTTTATAATGAAAGATAAATTTTTTAGAGAGATTTAAAATATTGATTTGTCCATAGTATTTTTATTAAAAATTATTTTAACAAATGAATGCTTAGTTATTTTCGCAACCCGGGAAGGAGAAATGTAAAATCGAAAAATAGTAAATCAAATTATAGAGCGGCTAGTTTTTAGAGTTTTTCTGCAAACCGGAAGTCATTTTATTTACGCACGCGCAATCTATCTGACAAGAGATCTGTGCGCGCGCTAGTTGTACGCGAAAGTTTTTTAGTTTCTTTGCGTATGTCGGAAAACTGCCTCACCTAGAGTCAAGTTAATCTCACTAATTCTCAGATGAGAGGTCAATAATAAGTCAGGTAGTTATTTTTCGATAGTTTCTTACTGTTTCATCTTACTTTTAGGAGTTTGAAAAGTGCTTGAAAGGAAAATGTTTTTCACATCTGACGCGTACAAGTAGTCGATACACGCAATACAGCGCGCGCCCTTGAACTTCATACCGAGTGGCGCTATAATTGTCAACAAATATTAACCGAGATCTCTCCGACGATCTTTTACGATCCTTTGTGCCACAATTTTCGCGAATACATTTTTCTGCAACCCTAATTGAACAATTTACGACATTTTTATCAAATTTGCCGCCGCTTTAGCGGGTTCTCCAGGGGGTTTTCTGATTGTCTGTCAAAATGCTTGCGTCATTCACCTGCAGTGATTTTTGACTTCCTTAGCAACGCGCGATAAATACGTCTGTGGGCCCTTAAAGTGGTACTATGATCAACTTTTCACCCCTTGCAATTTTAGGTGTTTCAAAGAGTATTAAATGAAAGATTAAAAATGCCGTTTAGAGGAGACTGGGACGACGCGTAAGATGGCGGTCACGTTTTCTTGTACTCCGCCATTCCCAATGTAATTTTAGGATGTCTGCAAAGGCAGATGACGTATCCAACCAACCAATGACCGCAGAATCAAAACAAGAAGTACGAGAGAGTCGAAGAAGAAAAAGAATTCGAGAGTGCGGCTCTCAAACGGATGAAGAAGGTGCTGGTGAAGAAGAACGCCATCATGGCTGCACCATGTGCAACAAGAAGCTCGACGGCATCCAAGACAAACTAGACAAAGTTTTATCGCTGCTACCAGAAATCAAAAAACTGCAAACCCAAGTAGTAAAGCTCGAAGAAGAAAAGAACGCCTTGAAAGAAAGTTTAGAATTGTCACAAGCCGAAATAGTAGACTTGAAGAAAGAAGCCGCTTTGACCGCTACCAAGCTGGCCGCTGCAAGCGACAAACTGTCCAAAGTGGATGAACTCGAAAGGCGGTTAATCAAACAAGAATGCCACAACCGACGAAATAATATCAAATTCTTCGGAATAAAAGATGACGATTATGAATCGCCAAAAGAGACAGAAGGAGTGCTTAGGCAATTTTTGCATAAAGAAATGAAGATACCAAGTGACGAACTAGGAGAAATCGAGTTCGAAAGAGTTCATAGGATTCCAACGCGACCCAAAGAAAACAAGAAACAACCGAGGCCAATAATAGCCAAAGTGTCCTTCTTTCAAGACAAGGAGTTTATTAAATCACGTATAAAGAACTTACCTAAAGGTAAAAAATATGGCGTATCAGATGACTTCCCGAGGGAAGTGGATGAAATTAGAAAAACGCTTCAGCCGGTGCTTAAGAGAGCAAAGGGAGAAAAGAAAATGGCTTTCTTCAATGTCGAAAAGTTAATTATTGAGAATGCTGTTTACCGCGGACCCGAGACCAAAGACTTCCCGCTATACGGTCGAATAATGGAGAGTGGATAAGCAAGAGATTGAGATTTTGCTGCCTTTGTGGAACTCTAAGGGGTGCTTACACTCGTCTCGGACAAGGTAACCCGCTACATGTACACTGGGTTTTTGTGTTTCGATTTTTTTCCTGTGCAAAAATATATTTATTTAGTTGTCTTTCCACTTAATGATCTTCAGCGTTTGTTTATATTGCAGTATTTATGTGCCGTGCATAGTTATTGTTATGATTTTTCTAACTCGAATCGGCAAACTGAATTACGAAAAAATGTTTCATCTCATAATTTCTGGATAATTATACATGGATCTTAAGATTTTATCTTTAAATGTTAGAGGGCTGAACAGGACTATCAAGCGGCGTCAAGTGTTTCGATGGCTGCATCAACAGAAATCAGATGTCATATTTTTACAAGAAACATACTCATCCCCTCAAACAATCAAAACATGGAAAGCGGAATGGGGAGGGAAAATAATTGAAAGCCACGGTTCAAATCATAGTAGAGGCGTAATGATTCTCTTCAAGTCTAGACTCGATGTGACCATTGAGAAAATCGTAAATGATAAAAACGGCAGATACATTTTATGCGAAGCATTATTAGACAGTGAAAAATTTGTGTTTTTGAATATTTATTCCCCAAATGACCAAACCCAACAAGTACAATTCCTCAGAGGCTTGTCAAACTCCTTGCTCAATACATATGCAAATGAACAAGTGGTGATTGGTGGAGACTTTAATTGTGCGATAAGCGAAAAAGATAAATGTGGAGGACGATCGGTTGTTCATAAAAAAGGTGTGATTCAAGAGATAAAGACTTTAAAGAGCACTCAAGATCTTGTTGACGCGTGGAATCATAAACATCCTAACGTGCAAGGCTTTACGTGGAATAATCCATCGATGAAAATTCAATGCAGATTAGATTATTTTTTCATATCAAAAGATATGCAATCTTCAATTATAGATGTCAAAGTATTACCAAACATTTTTTCAGACCACTCTGCCTTAACAATTTCTTTGTCGTCTAATAATACAGAAACAACACGCGGTCCTGGATTTTGGAAATTCAATAACTCTTTGTTAACAGATGAAAATTATATCGTAATGATAACAAAACAAATACCAGAAATTGTTTAAAAATATCAAGAAGTCCCAGACAAAGGATTATTTTGGGAAATGATTAAAATGGAAATTAGAGCGTCAACAATAATCTTCGCTAAAAGAAAAGCCAAACAAAAACGGGATGAAGAAAATGACCTATTGATGGAATTTACTCGCTTACAGGAAAAGATAAGATCTAACTTCAGCGAAGCTACTAAAATTGAAATGGATCGCGTTAAGAAAAAGCTTGCGAAAGTAGTTGCCAATAAAACTCGAGGCACAATGGTCCGCAGTAAAGCTCAATGGTATGAATTCGGTGAAAAGAACAGTAAATATTTTTACAACCTAGAGAAAAGAAATCATAAACGAAAACATATAATATCGTTGAAAAAAGAAGATGGATCTCTCCTTCACAATCCCGGACAAATATTAGAAGAAGAAGAAACTTTTTTCAAAGAAATTTACAGGTCAAGAGATGTATCTCCAGAATCAGAAATCTTTAATCACTTTTTTCATTCAGATGGTTTGAATACCCTTAACATCGAAGAAGCAGACAATTGCGAAGGACTGTTAACACTTCAAGAGTGCGCAAATTCTCTTGGTCAGTTTAAAAATAATAAAACTCCTGGTTCAGACGGTTTTACAATTGAATTCTACAGATCATTCTGGAATGTTATCGGACAATTCATGGTTGATAGTTTCAATTACGCATTTAAAAATGGGTCTTTATCAATTACTCAAAAACTTGGAGTGATATCATTGATACCGAAAAAAGACAAAGATAAAAATTATCTGAAAAACTGGAGACCAATATCGCTACTTAATAATGACTACAAAATTGCCACAAAAGCTATAGCTCTACGCTTAGAAAAGGTTTTGCCAACTATCATCAGTTCAAGCCAAACTGGATACGTGAAGGGAAGATATATAGGTGAAAGTATCAGAATCATATCAGATATGATGTCTTTTACTAAAGCTAAAAATATTCCAGGCCTTGCCGTTTTTCTTGACTTCGAGAAAGCCTTCGATTCCATCGAATGGAAATACTTGCAAAAATGCCTAGAGGTATTTAACTTTGGTCCACAATTACGACAGTGGGTTTCAGTCTTGTATAAGGACATCACAAGTTGCGTCTTGAATAACGGTTTCGCAACTAAGCACTTCAACTTAGGTAGAGGAGTCAGACAAGGTTGCCCTCTTTCGGGTATCCTATTTGTAATTGGCGTGGAAATTTTAAACAATGCTATTACACGTTCAAACGAGATAAGAGGAATCCAGATTGACAAAGAACAAACGGTCAAGGTCTCCCAATATGCAGACGATACAACAGTCTTCGTAAGGGATGTCCAGTCAATTCATAATCTGTTTTATCTATTAAGCCAATTTGAAAGTTGCTCAGGTCTAAAAATAAACCAATCCAAATCAGAAATATTATGGTTGGGATGCTGGCGCCATAGAAAAGACCGTGTGCTAGACTTAAAACTAAGTGATGAGCCTATTTACGCCCTAGGGGTATATTTTTCATATAACGAAGAGCTTGCAACTGAAAAGAATTTCTTTGATAAGCTTAATCCCCTTAAAAAACTATTAAACATTTGGTCTTCCAGGGACTTATCGATATATGGAAGAATTAACATCGTTAAAACTCTTGCGATTTCTAAACTAACTTTCATTTGTAGTGTGCTAGACACTCCAAACGGATTTACCGATGAAGTCAATAACATAATATTCAGATATATATGGAAAAACAAAAATCCAAAACTTAAAAAAACAACTATCACAAGAAGCAAGAATGACGGAGGACTTGGCATGATTGACTTTTCACTATTCGATAAAGCGCTGAAAATATCATGGGTAAAACGTTTGTGCTCCAAGGAAACTGAACCATGGAAATCTATCCCATTATCATTACTTTCAAACGTTGGAGGCAAGCTTCTCTTCGAATGCAACTATGACATAAAATCTTTGTGTATTAATGATCACCTACCCAAATTCTACCGTGATATAATATTGCACTGGCAAGACTTAAACAGAACTACTCCTGAAAAGAAAGAAGATTTCTTAAACCAAACAATTTGGAACAACCGATTCATAAGAATAGGCAAATCATCAGTTTATTATCGTAAATGGTATCAAGTCGGCATACAAAACCTTGCTGATATTGTTAACGATGAAGGAACTGGCTTCATGTCATTTAATACTTTCTTGGAAAAATTCAAAATCAAATGCAATTTTTTACAATACTTAAGTTTGTTGTCGGCCATACCAATTCATTGGAAGAAGAGTCTGAAAAGAGACGAGCATCATCGTGTCCCGACAGACCCGCATGCCGCAATCGACAAGCTCACGTGTAAAACAGTTTATAACACTCTGGTCAACCGACAGCAATGTCCTCCTACCGCAGATAAAAGATTAATAGAATGCGGTTTTGATGCGCAAACGCGACAAGGTGTTTATTCGCTTCCATTTTGCGTAACGAAAGAAGTAAAACTATCTGTCTTCCAGTACAAGGTAATTCACAACATACTATATACAAATAACATTCTGTATAAAATGAAGAAAAAACCAAACCCTTATTGTCCCTACTGTACCAATGTCGAACAAACGATTGCTCATTTATTCTTCACATGTTCAGCAGCCAGATCTTTCTGGTCCGAGTTCACTACTTGGTATAATTCGCTATCAAAAAAAAAAAAGACTTCTCTTTCTAAAACAGAAATAATATACGGCGTAACAGAAAACTGTTCGTCCTGTTCAACCCTTAACCACTTGATTATAATTGGAAAATACTTTTTGTATACTAATGCCCTAACAGACCAAAGATTTCAGTTCGCCGATTATATCACTCTCGTTCGAGATAAAATTGAAACGGAAAAATACATCGCAATCATGACCAATAATCGCACTGCCTTTAATAAAAAGTGGTCAAATTTTCTTATTTAGCACATTTATTAGTAAATTTGTTATGCTTTTTGTGTGTGTGTGTTAATTGTAATTGTAGTTGTTTTCCTTTTAACGAGTAATTTCTATTTAAATTTTTCATTGTACTTTAGCATTAGTAATCTTATTGTGAGAAGTGTAAATATTCGGATTGTTAGTAATGTGAGTAATGTCTGTAATTATAATTGTATCCTTATCAATGTAAGCAATTTTAAAATTTGCCAATAAAAAAAAAAAAAAAAAAAAAAAAAAAAAAAAATGCCGTTTACCGTTTTCAAATATCTCTTTTAGTTCCAGAGATATTTAAGCTTAAAAAAATCGTAAAATATGCAAATTAGGGAACTGATGACGTCATCTACTCAACCCAACCCAATTTTTTGTCAAGTACAAAAATTAAGTTATCTCGGTCATTTTGTTGCAGAGACCAATGAAACTTGGCAGACTAATAGTTCCTCAGGTGACACACCTATAGCTGTAATAAAATTATGTTACCATGGCAACTCGCTCTTTTCCAGTCCCCATCAATTTTATTTTAATATTTCAAAATTTTTCAGTTCGGAAAAATTAAACCCAGGCAAGACGTGTGCCAAATCCATTGATATGCTTGCTAGATCTCGCATGTAAAGCATTATTTACAAATATTAACGGAGAATGCCAGAATTGGCCAGAAAGATGTTCTTTTGGCTCGTCACGCAATCTTTCCTCCAAAATGTTGTGTGATGAGATTCCTCTCTCGCTCATCCTCATCGCTCCATTTGAGGCATATTAAATTGCATAGTTTGCCAACAACCTTGCTCCTTTGCTACTACCCGACTCTCCATCTTAGGTCGAACGCACTCCCCTAATCGCTGATTACTACTAGTTTACAAATATTAACGGAGAATGCCAGAATTGGCCAGAAAGGCGTTAAGCATTTGGGGATCTGGAACCTAGTATGTTGCCATGGTAACCAAGTTGTCAAGTTCATATTGTGAAACACAACTAGCAGAGTGTTACTGCAAAGAATCAGAGACTTTCAATACAAATTGGCTAAGATATCACTTTCTTAGTATTTAATCAGAATTTGGTTGAGTGTATGACGTCACTACTTTGCTAATTTGCATATTTTAAAAACTTGAATATCTCTGGAACGAAAAGAGGTATTGAAAAACAGTAAACGGCATTTTGCTTCTCATGTAGAGTACTTGTTAATATTTTAAAACGGTTGCGAAAGAAAACGTGCGAATTTCATCGAGCTAAAAACCTTCAACAAGATGTATATTAAGGATGTCTAATAGCCAGTGAAGGATAAAAACTCACGGGTCTTGCGATTCTGGATTTTAGAATTTTGATGACGTCACGTGAAAACCAAGAATAATATAGCAAGGCTGATACTACGTGAAAAAGTAACTTTGCAAGACACCAACACGACCAGAACCGATAAAGCAGGGACAGCTGTTTCGTCCTTTTTGGGACTCATCGGTGCGGTGTAACAAATCTAAATAACGTTAGCTCGAAGGCCAGCGCAAATAAATTGCAATAATCTCTTGTAGATCCTTCGTTAGCAGCATTGTTGTTTGGGGTCCCTCAGTGCTGTTTCAAGTTGTAAAAACAATTAAGAACCACATTCCGGTATCTGAGAGTAACTAAAACCCAAATTTTCCAAGGATAGCATGCCACTGGACCCCCCCCCCCCCCCCGAAAAGCTGGCTCACGTTAAGCCCCCCCAGTCAAAATCTTGCTGCGCGGGCCCTGAGTTCTATAAGATCTGAAAAGCGGAAATGTCTATCGAAAACTGTCAGTGATTAACCCCAAAATGAGATGGAGCAGCTGAGTCTAGAGTTTCGTCGTTGTTGTGAATGTCACTCTACAATTATAACTCAACTTTGAGTGAGCGAGAAAAGCAGTTTTAATGTTTTTTAGTGGGTGAATGGAGTTCTAAAATCTCTTTTAGAGTGTCTTGTTTTGTACAGTTTTAATTAGTGCACTTGTAGAATGTATCAGAATAACAGCTTTACTTTGTTTATTCAAAGCTAAAGAATAGGGTGGTTGGATATCTATCACGTTATGTTGAACGCTTTTTAGCCCAGCTACATCCTTCAAACTTCGTGAATAAAAACTTTTGCCTAGTATCTTTACTTCACGTTTCATAAGTTGTCCAGAATTCAATTTTTTAAAAAATTATTTGCCGTCGAATTCACCGCATTCAAACCACTGTAATTTCTCACCGCGTGGCCTACCTGGGGTTGCCTACCCGTCGGAATGGCGTCGAAAACCGTGATAAGGTCTATTATCATTTCTGTTTACAGCGCGTACAATAATGGAGCAGGTTTCAACGGGATATTTACTGTTCAACTGTATTGTTGTTGATAAGAGTGGTGGAATGTAGCAGATTTATTTTTCAAATCTACTTAAAAATCAAACAGTGTTCTAGTGTCACGAAAATCTTGAAACAAGCGTGACACGAGACGAGCTTTTGATTGAAGTTTTTGTGTCACGGCTTCGATAGAAGTGTGAAACTCCCGGTTGTTCGTCAATTTCCATGTTAGCAGTTTTCAAGACGCTGATTGCTCTTCATTTTCCCTAGCCTGTTGACGATAAACGGGCTTGCCTGTGCCGCCATGCGCCAGCATGCAATCGGTACTTTAGAGCGGCTATTTGATGGACTGGAATGTTCGGAATTAATTGATCGGGTCCCGACCAATTTGTGCACGCAAGAATTGTTTATTTTCAATGGCCTCATTGTTAGGGAGTTCAACAGTTTGTTCTATCATGTCTCCTAAGAAGGGTGATTCCGGTTTGTAAACTTGTTTCATTGGTATTGCTTCCTTATATTTGCTGTCATGCAGTTTCTTACAGTTTTAATGTCATAATTCCCGGTGTAATAAAAAAAACACATGCATTTGATTTTTGCGAATAAATATTGTTTCCATCTTGACCTCAGGGCATTTCACTACACTCAAATGACATCCACCTTGTTTGCTCAGTTTTTGCGAGACGTATACCTATCACACGGCAAAGGAATCACATTTTTTCATGCATTCGAGTAGTCGTATTCGCTGCTAGCTGTACTGCATTCTCGAAAGGAAAAAGAAGACTATAGATGTAAACATGTTCTTCTACTTTGAATGCACAGAGATACTCTGAAGCACGGAAGTCCTTTGAGCACGTGGGGCTGGAGAGTTGAGTCATTCCTTACTTTTTATTTCCTTAAAATACCAATTTTGTTTTAGTTCTGGTTTGATTTCAGAACAGGTGATATTGGCATCAGTCACGTAACCCAAAGACTCGAAGGTCGCCAGGAACTGACAAACATTTAACATAGGTCTGCGGAGAAATTACGAGATGATTGCAATCGTAGTATCCACTTATAACTGTGATCGTGGAGTGTATAATAAACGTTTCGAATGCGGATTTTCGAGTGAGCAGATTAAACAGACGTGCCAAACAATGTCGTAACAACTTCGCCTTCGAACAACAGATAATAAAACAAACAGGGTTTTGTTTAACTTGTAGAGCTGACTGACATTTGTCAGTGATCTGTTTGGCCGTAGATAGTCTAGACATGTGTCTCAAAGTAGGTCGCGTATTATAAGATATTCGAAATAGCCTTCCAATAAGTTGACGATGAATACATCAGTTTTAAATGTGAAATAAATTTGACATCTAAACAACAAATTTAACTTCCAAGTACACAGTTTTGTCTGCAAATTGACCAGCTGGAGAAAAAAAAAAAAACGATGAAATAAAAATATTAAGTTGAAACCCAGCCGTGTTCAACTCGAAATCCTCGAATCTGATTGCCTCTCCCATTGTTTTCAATTCGCTGATAGAACAAATTCGCGCGCGCGTTGCTCTTTGAAGGAATATTTTTTTCTTGATTTTGGCTTAATTTGGACTGCAATTCTTTAGAGTACCCGACCTCGTTTTCTTTAAGCTGCGCCTCAACAACAACAACAACATGCTTTTTTTCAATCGAGTCGTGTTTCTAGCTAATTACCTATGTACTTTTGAAAGTAATAACAATAATTATCAACCTAGACCACGTTAATAAAAATTAAAGTCCGCTACGTTTCTCCTTTGTGTGTGGATGGAGGTCGCATTAAGGTCTATAATTTCACTTTGGCATAAAAGTGCATGAAATATCAGTATAGTACCTAAATGCATTGTAGACTATTCGTGGACTATTCTCATACGAAACTCTGGCCAGTAGTGTAATTGTTAAACAGAACCGCACTCATTTCTGTAGACTACAACTTCATGAAAGAATCGTGTAATTCTGCGATTTAATGACCCCATCTTGGAGTTAAAGAATATAGCATCTTTTAAAAGTAATGTTACTTTTCAACCCATTTCGGAATAGTTTCTCTATCAAAATAGTTTTTGAAAGGCAGGAATAATTGAACTGAGCTTTACGTTCACGACAACACACTGTCATGCTTTTGGAAGGGAGATAATGAAAAGAGAAAATAATGCACTTACCGGCCTCTTGGTTTGCTCGAAAACTGATTAAACTCGGCAGCTGCCTCTAACTCGGCCATGACAGGACACGAACAAGTTATCCCAGCGAATGCCAGAAACAGAAGGCTATTTTTTCCAGACTAAAACGACAGCTCACTCTAATGGACGAAACATCGCGTAGGGGAATTTATACCTTGGCCTTAGCAGCATTTTTACCCTGTTTTAGCGCTACAGGAAGAGAAGGATATTACCTCTTCAGCACCAAGGAACGCAAACTTCATAGCAAGCATCACGTACAATATTTGAGTATCCGCATTCTGAAAGACAATTTGTTGGTACAATACAGAAGAAACTGTCAATGTCCCAAACTTTGATTCAGAAATGAAAATATAGAATTGAAATCTTCTGGAACTAGGGTAGACAAAATACGACGATTGACTTAATCAGCAGATATTGGCAATATAAAAAAAGCGAATTTCTTTAACAAGCAGCTATTTAAAAAAGGAATAGTGTTTTCGTTTCAAGAACGCGGAAGGATAACAATGTCAAGGAACTTCCTAATTTGCCCTTCTCTTACTTAACAATTAAACGAGCTCTCTTTATATTTTTCGGCAATACATCGCTTTAATCGAACTTAAAAGCACTGCAGTCGTTAGATATTTCAATTTGTAATGAATCTCGATAACTTTTGGTCTTGGTGACGATACCCTGCGCGCAGACGTCTCCATTTCCTTTGCTTCACGCGGAAGGGTCAGCAAAGGAAATGGAGACGTCTGCACGCAGGCTACGTGACGATTATCTTTGCGATACAAGCATCAAGAGTTTCGCGCTTCCGGTTGGAACATAATGCATCTTGGGATATGTTGGGTCAAAAAGTGAGCACCACTTCAACAAGAACTCAAGAATCAAACAAACAAAACAGGGAATTTACTGAGGAAAATTATGGCTGGGTTTCCAGAAAACCAGAAAAAATATCAAAAGCTGCAAGGATCTAGCGCCTAAAGGACAACTGAAGGCTAGAGGGATACTAGTGTAAAACGAAACCATAAAAATAACTGGCAGAACCGATGAATTGTCGGGAGAACTGGAAGAGTGCGAGTAAATTTATGCTTATAGTTCACCACAACATAACCCGGTAATATCCTCAATGTTCTTTTAATTCATTGCGATTTAATATTTGACTGAACAGAAGAACAAAACGCTTTGCAAACAGACAACAAACGCAATAACTGCGTTTAAATTGTTTTGCCGGTTGATATTTTTATTTCAATCGACCAACTCACAAGAATTCCATTCACAAAATTGGTTTTCAGCGATCGAAATACTGCAACTGTTCTAATAAAAGAAAGCTGAACTGATTACGTTTATCTTTTTTATTATTCTATGTCGGTTACTTTTGCCAAAAACTCCACAAGGGAACTTGAAACAAAGTAGTAATTGCTTGTTTGTTTAAGTTATATTCGAATTTCTCACTTGATCTTGCGCTATTTTGGCACACATTTAAACTTATTACTAAGGAAATTAAAATCACAACAATGCGAGATCTAAATTCGTTTTGACCCTGGTATATGAAATATTCGGCTAAAAGACACGATTTTCAATTTACTAAAGTGATCGATAGTATCGATAGTTTGAGAAGCATTTATTTTATGCGGAAATAGTTAATATTCTCACGAGCATATATTTTAATTAATCGGCAAACTCGTCAAAAACATAACAGAGCCATTCGAAAATTCATTTGGAGCCTCACACGCCGAAGTCCGAGGTAAAACGGCTAGCTCTTCATTCGTCAAACTGATGCTGTTCATCATTCAACGGGCACTACAGTATCTTGCTACAAAACGTCTGGAAGCGATTGTCCGCGTGAGCAAATTGCAGAAGTTCGCACTACAATCACTGAATTTTAACAACATCGCGAATATTATAATTAATTATTGTTGAGGTCAACTTAAATACAATCTTCAGATGTCCTTTAGGTGCTAGATCCTTGCAGTTTTTGATTTTTCTAGTTTTCTGGAAACCCAGCCGTAATTTTCCCTGTTTTATTTGTTTGATTCTTGAGTTCTTGTTGAAGTGGTGCTCACTTTTTGTCCCAACATATCCCAGGATGCATTACGCTCCAGCCGGAAGCGCGAAACTCTTAATGCTTGTGTAATTGAAGAACACGTTTTTACGAGATTGTTTGCCTTTTGTATAACGTGTTGACATTGTGGTTACGAGCGTTCTCCTTATTGGATAGTGGCCTCCACTGTGTAAATAGCTCACATCGAATCGAAAACAATACTGTTTCGTTTATGAGGAAACGAAACAAAATCTCAGCAGTTGTACTTCCTTTTCTGCACGAGTTCAAATCGCTCGCTCAAATGACGAATTTCTCCCGCGCGAGCTATACTACGCCATCATTCCGTAGTATTGTTGGTTTAGTTTTTAGCGGTTGGTAGCATATGATTCGTAGTGTCTCGGGATGTTTCGGTAATCCTAGATATAGTAAATGTTCATTTATGGCTTTACGACAAAGTTCACGACCATTATTTTTTGGCATTTAAGTCACGCGCTTGATCGCGTAGTTGAATTTGTAATTTTAGCGAGGAAATTTTAACCCTAGCGCGCGTTACACCAGAAAACGTCGCACTTCTCTGTCATTTTTGCGTCTTGAGTATGCGCACGCAAGTTATCCTGGACTCTCTTTTCTCGTGCCTCGACATAGGACGCAGAAGGTAGATTTCAGGAACTGGACTATTATATAAATACTGCAGCAAGAGCAAGGAGGTCAAAATACACTCACGCACAACAGTAAGAGTCGAGAAACGAATAATTTTTGTTCAGTTTGCAAGAGTCGAAAGGCGTGGATGATAATGATGGTAATCTCGGCAAGATGCTCGAAGAGAATAGTTTCATTTTGGAAAACATTTCATATTATTGCAAATAAATTTAAATTTTGTGCTAAAAATCTGTAACTTGTGGTACTGGAATATAAATTATGGTTAATGTTTTCCTTACTAAATCACGTTTTTTATCTTTAAGGCATTTTTTACTGCCTGTTTAAAATAATTTTTCGGCTAAATTTGTTTACGCTGCGTAAACTAATTCCGCCTGGTCCAAAGATTTTACAGTCAAGACAAACTTAATGGACATGTCAGTGTAAGAAAGCGTGCAATTTCCTGTACATTCGCCCGCACTGAGTCAAAATAAAATGTTTCCTTTGATTATGACCAAACTGCAAGTTTGATGGAGTAGTTAGTTGACTTTCATAAAGTATTCTCCCTAAACCAGTCTACAGTACGGCGTAGGTACTTGTTACTCGTTACATGGCGTTATTTTGGCTGCAAAAGAACTGGCTGGCCTGTGGACGATTTCTAGTTCAATTGTTTTAATAGCTCAGATTAGGCATGAAATATGCAATAGCGACCCCGCGGAAGGCCTAATAGAAAAACGGTTGCTGGATCCGAAGGAACGAGAGTCCTTTCTTACCTAACTTTACGGTTGTTCGCACAGGTTTACAGTTGCTTCTTATTTTATTATCCACGCGTATGAGGGGTAACCAGATCCTCTACGAGCGAGTTGCGTGTTCACAAAACTACTTGTGATTTTTCGCCGTTCGGCTACAGGGTATACTCTGATCAATCACCCATGATGGAGACAAAGCTTAAATACATTCAGTCACTGACAACTTTGTTTTCCAAACGCTTCGCCGCGCGAGAAAAATCTTCTGGAACCCAGGGTCACGCGCTTGTCTTTGCATGTATAAACGAATATAAACAATGCGGAAATCTGAAATTAAAACCTTCGTCCGGTACTGCTGAAGCACGCTTACAATGTCATCCTGTCTGACGCCATCAAATGGGAAAACAGTGCAAAGCAAGCATATAAAAAAATCCGCGATTTGATTTCACCCACAAGGGTCTTGTTTTAGCAAGCGAAGCGTCAAGACAATTCTTGTGTCGTTGCGATTGCTTATGGCCAAAATGAAAGCAGCTACCGAGCAGAAACAGGATTCAAGCCAACCAGGGTATGTGTGGCTTTTGTCATGGTATTTTCTAAGATAGTAAGAACACAAAGTTCAGTCTTAACACTATTCCCCCAAAGCAGCTCTCGGCTCGCTTTGATGGTGGAACGAAAATATTTGGAAAAAAATGGCCATTTATTCCGGCCGATCACATCGTCAGTCAGTGAGGAAGGGATTTTACTCCATTATGCTTTCCCTTGAATAATCACTGCTCCAATTTCCGTCATGAGTTGCTACCACTGACTTTAACATTTACCAGGCATTTAAAACTCCCAAATTTCTAATAAATATTGAGACACGAGGAACAACTTCACCAAAAAACACTCGCTAAACGTGGTAACGGTAGAAAGGCAATTTAACGCGGAAATACCGATACACACTTGCAGTGGCTGCATAAAGTTATTTTAATGTGTTTAAATATGGATCAGTTTTTCTATTTGTGAAAACTTCTGTTTTGGATGTTATACAGCTGGTAATATTTTGACTCTATAGTATTTTGCATTTTGACATTTCCTCAGTAAAACAATTTGGCATTTCCTCAGTTACGATTCAGCGATTAGATCAAAGATATTTGCCAAACGTGACATTTCATACGCAAACCGAGAACGAATGTACAATGGTATTAGTTATTGATACATAAGTGATTCAAAGTGATAGAAATCAGGTTAACCTACCCCAGTCAGCACAAGCTATCCTCTTATTAGACGAATACATTCGATGAAAATGCAACATCCTTGCACAATGGGAGACAGATAAAATGATCTGCATTGTGAATCCAGTAATTCGCATGTTTTTCCCGTAGAACTGTTTCAGAATGAAAATGCAGCATCCTTGTACCAACACTAGAATACAGCTAAAACGTACCACAGAACTCCGGTTTCGTGAATATAAAGTACTTATTTTTCCAATGCGAGTATTCAGCCGGCCGTTCATTCATTTCATGTATATGTTGCGTGACCTCTCTGGTGTGCGCAAGCGTGAAACATTATACACTTTATGTCTGGTCCCGAGGGAAACAGTTAGTTTTGTTTTCCCTCGATTCTCGATGTTTCCCTCGACTTCGTCTCGGGAAACATCGAGACTCTCGGGAAAACAAAACTAACTAGTTTCCCGAGGGACCAGACATTAAGTTGTTTGTTAAACATCCAAAGGATGAACAAATTAAACAAACGAACGAAAAAAAAATTGCGTTAACAACAGCACGCCTGAGCACGACTTTATTTCTCCTATAAAATACTGCAAATGTAAAAACACATCGTAAACTACGGACAAAAGAAAGCAAAGAACCGACATTACTTTCCAGGCATTTTCGAAATTCTTCTGCTCTAAAAGTTTTTTGACTTCGTTTTTCGAAAAAAAAGTAGAAAGCGTCGGTTTTAGCCACAAACTGTTCCACTGTGTTTCACGATCGAACTGTCGAAGAACTAACCACAGGTTTCCCAAGCTCAAAAGTCGTCTTTTTGATGTGTTTTTGAGAGCCCTTCGAACGGCCGACTCTACATACGTGGTGTATGCGACAGCTTGTGTATATAGAGAAATGTATGGGAAAATCACGGAGTCTCTAAAATCAGGTAAATAACTATCTATTTTAAAATAAAGTTTACCTACCTCAAATGTGTCGCTTACTTGTGTCTTGTGCCGAATTTGAAGCCATTCCGACGTCATTTAGCGAAGTTATTCGAAGTCGTTGTCTCCCCTTCTAAAAAGAAGGAAAGGCAGACCACTCCATCGATCGCTGGCCAGAGCTCACTCCACAAATCGCTCTCTCCTCAAAAGGAAAAGTCCCGAATCGCAATAAAACCAACAGTTCCATAAAGCCCAATAAATTTCACTCCACATACGTGTTCTTCGGCGGTAGAAAGACTCGTAAAGAACGAGAAATTTTGCTTTAATTTCGCCTATTCGGCTTTCCAAATAGGCTTGTGACCGACCCCGCGACAACGGTCGTTACTCAACGAATAGTATCTGATCTCTGATTGGTCCATTTGAACTAAGTCACGCGCTGACAACACGACACTCCACCGGAGGGAAAGTACATTTTGTCACGATTCAAGTTTCACGCTAGGGCTCCCAAGGGAAGTTTTCCCAACACATCAGGCGATATACCATCTTTTCCAGATTCGAAATTCTCCTTCTCGCTCGTCGAATGTTCAACTATTCTTCTGATGGCCGTTGTCGATTCGTACTTAAACTGGTAATGAGAAATCAGCCAAAGCTTCCATTTCGCATAAAGTGCATCGTCTTTTCGTGTTCGTTTTCAGACACAGGCGACCCTCTCTTACTGTTTACGTTTAGAGAGTTCCGCGGCAAGTCACGATCGTTCTTCTCCCGCAAAGCCGAGGCATTCGTTTTTATGACCGAAGACATATTAAGAAAACATATCGAGCCAACACAACGATGGAGTTCAGTGAATTTCTTCAGCTCAGGGAAAACTGTACACTCAATACAAATTTGAATATGTAATCATGGCTGTGATTGGCTATTGCGAACAATACAGCTTCCAGAAAACATCCCTTGGGAGCCCTAGCGTGAAACTTGAATCGTGACAAAATGTACTTTCCCTCCGGTGGAGTGTCGTGTTGTCAGCGCGTGACTTAGTTCAAATGGACCAATCAGAGATCAGATACTATTCGTTGAGTAACGACCGTTGTCGCGGGGTCGGTCACAAGCCTATTTGGAAAGCCGAATAGGCGAAATTAAAGCAAAATTTCTCGTTCTTTACGAGTCTTTCGACCGCCGAAGAACACGTATGTGGAGTGAAATTTATTGGGCTTTATGGAACTGTTGGTTTTATTGCGATTCGGGACTTTTCCTTTTGAGGAGAGAGCGATTTGTGGAGTGAGCTCTGGCCAGCGATCGATGGAGTGGTCTGCCTTTCCTTCTTTTTAGAAGGGGAGACAACGACTTCGAATAACTTCGCTAAATGACGTCGGAATGGCTTCAAATTCGGCACAAGACACAAGTAAGCGACACATTTGAGGTAGGTAAACTTTATTTTAAAATAGATAGTTATTTACCTGATTTTAGAGACTCCGTGATTTTCCCATACATTTCTCTATATACACAAGCTGTCGCATACACCACGTATGTAGAGTCGGCCGTTCGAAGGGCTCTCAAAAACACATCAAAAAGACGACTTTTGAGCTTGGGAAGCCTGTGAACTAACGACAAATTTCGTGGAATCGCCAAGAGTGAGCTTCAAAACATCACGCCACAATCACGCCACCGGTCTTGGTCACGTTTTGATCACGTGCTTTTTCTGGCTATTCATAACGTTCAGGTCAATGTATCCCGATCGGGATACATTTGATGAAAATGTATTCCAATGGATACATTTAAATTTATGCAAGGCCACGTGATTATGAATCAGCCAATGAGAATAGTCTTTAGAGCAAGAGAAACTGCGGATGTATAACAAAAGCTCATGTCAAAAAGAGGAATGAGGAACAAGAATGAGGAACAGGAATGAGCAATGAGGAACAGGGAACGAGGAAAAAATTAAACTCTAAAGCCAGAGACTATAAATGCAGGAATCATTGAAAACGAAATCGCTAAAATTTTAAGTTTTTCTGTTAAGGTCACTCCAATCTTTGCTTTCTAAGTCTTGGCGCAAATGATTGAGCGTTTACCAGTTTACTGACTTTTTCACAGATCTATATTTGTTAATATTAATTCGCATGATTTTGATGCTTGTTTCTTGTGTTTTTATGGCGCTAGTTATCATGCGGTATGCACTTTTTTTTGTAATTTTTTTTTATTAACAAACAGGTCAAACGTATTATTTGGTGGACTATAAATGATACTTGCAATAATATTATTTGGTTTAGCCATTAGTTCAACGAATTGCGCATCTATTAGACGTTTTCAATGCTATACACAGACAAATTTCCTCGCTCTAAAATGATGGCATTTGTTTATAATCATTCCAGTGTTGTGATAGAGTTTCAGTTAGCTCAACAACTGAGAATTCATGTGCTACGCCCGGGAAGCTATAATGTTTGTTATAAAATCATCAAATTTATTCATTATGCTACGAAAAAATAAGATGTAGTCAGAATTAAATTAAAATCTTTACTGAAGATTCAGGAATGCCATAGTTATCGGCTAGCATCTTTGCTTGCTATTATTTAGCGATTTCTCGGACCTTTTAGATTTCCTCGCCCGCAACTTCCAGCAACTTCCGTGTTATGAAAAAATTAAAAAACACTTCCGTGTTATGCTAGCGTGACCTTTTTCTGTGACGCGTGACTGTTGTGTGAAACGTGACTGTTCCACTGCACTGTGTGTATAATAGGAATCATTTGTAACATTTTGGTAATTTCTAGAGAGACAATTGTCCCAAAAAGACACCACGTCATTAAGTTCAAGTCACTCTAACCATACTAAATCTTACAACTCTTGATTATAACTGCGAAGCGTCCCTGAAAATTTGAATGATTTCTGTTGTGCGTGCTTAGTGTGGAATTTTTAATTAATCTTGGTATATGAAATAGAAAACGAAGATGTGACAAGTCTGAGGGTTGACAATTTGACAGGTGATTCACACTGCGGAAATTAAATCCCGGTATTAAACGCGAACCTTCAAAGGAAATCGAAAAACAAGGCTCGAGTTATCGGGGATTCGATTTATCGAGGGTAAATTAGTAATAACCAGGAGAGAAATAGACAAATTTTCGAGTTATTGGGGGTTCGAGTTATTGAGGGTCCGAGTTATCGGGGTTAAACTGTAATAGCCTTTGATTTACACATGAAATGTCTGACGCTAACTCGCTAAGGCGCTTACACCGTACAAAAACAGTGGATTTTAGTTCGGCCGCTAGTTATTTTTCGTACGTAGTCACCGCAAATTTTATTTGGAGGCCGAACCAGTTTCTTTTGGTATACGTCTACCTGTATGTGTATCGTCTTGTTTGGATAAATACAGGCTGAAGCAACGGACTTTCAACCATTTCAAAGTTTCATAGCAGTAATCAAGTAACCGTAACACAGGCAACAAATTCGATGTAGCGTGACGTTGTGTTGCATTGTATCAGCTTAATTTAAATAAGCGTTTTTAGGCCTTTAGGCCATTCCCTCCTTTCATCGCGCATCATGCTCGACGCTCATGTTGAAGTTGTCGGATTAAATTTCGGTCCATTTGGCATATGTCCATTTATTTATCAAATGTTTGCTATCTTCATTCTTAACAACCAATAAGAAAACGGGTTTATACAGCAGTTTACTTAAATAGCTTTTACAGGCTTAATATATTCACAGCAACCGAAACTCTTAAGACTTCCTGTTTTGCTGTTGCTAAAACGTACACATCACGTCATACAAGAGTCAGATGGTTAGCCAAGCGAAGCTTTACATTTTAAACCGTTGTTTGTGATGAAAGCAGGTTAGCTACTTGGCGGGCGAGAAACGTTTTCCGCTTCGTTTTGTCGATGTCTAATACAAGGAACGAGGAAGCTATTTGCTGTGCATCAGACGAGATCGTCGCCACGAAAAATGACTTCGAGGATTCGCAGAGGTATCTATGAATTGTACACTCTTTTGTGGCCGAATCTGTTTGAGGCGAAAATATCAAGTTTATAATGCCAGTTTGGAGAAGGGGGCAACGCATTTCACCGAATTTTTTCAATTTTTTATCTTGTTAATATTGTAAAGCGCTACGGATTTTAAGTAGATGTAGCGCTATAGAAATTTATATTATTATTATTATTTTGAGCACAAGGAACGTGTGCCGTGAAATGCGTATAAAATATCATTGTGTTGAAGACTTCAATCTAAATTTGGCCTGCGAGAAAGACCGCGAGACCCCTTCTTGATCATAGAAATGTGAGAGAGAAAAAAGGTAAAAAAAGAAGTGACCACTCGGCCATTTTCGGCTCGTGTGTTTCCGCTTCGCGCTTGAAGAAACATAGAAACTGCTAGCGATTTCCATTTCGTTTTGTAAATCCATGACAGTGTTATGTGTTATTTAGCAGTATTTAAATTGACAATGGCCATGAAATTGAGAGAATCAAAAAGGAGAGTTGACAACGAACAGCGATGCCAGCGAGGTCTAGAGAAAGGTTTTTGTTAAAGGAGTTTTTAAGACACGGAAGTAACTGCTTTGAAGGAAGGCGCGAACAAGGAAGCGTAGCAAAGGGCCGTTGCTAAGGGAGCGTCTAGGAGCTCAGGTTACTGGATGCTCTTGCATGGTGGCAGATAGAAATAGAAACATGTGGAAAACGAAATTGTAACTTTTTCATATTCTCACGGGAAGTTTGAATAATAGAAAGAAGACAAGACGAAATGCTGAATTTTATCGTGTTACGTGCGAAGGCTACCCGCCAGGACTGCTTACGCGGTCTACCAAAGTCAGACTCCAAACACACATATTCAGCGTCAGAACATATCCAGTTAAACTCGATATCTAAAAGGAGGGAGAATAAACCTCTTCCATCACCATGACAAGTTGCCATTTGAAAGAGACAGGAAATAGGTACAAATCTCCCAAAGTATCACGAATTTCAGCAATTGGCCTGTCAGGTTTCTTTATTTCTGTTCGGATTTTACTGTAAAAGAGTCTTTCAAGTTGAGTAAGCATGGCCAACCCGAGAAAACCGAAATGAGATGGTTTAAAGATCGAGAAAACCTGAAGTGACACTATTTAGCATCATGATCTCATCAATCTTTGATTGGAAAAGAAAAAAATCACAAACTCTAGATCTCTTTTGAAATTTTGCTCACGTCGTGTTTACATTTTGCAATATGCGTAACACAATTTTACTAGAATAGAGGAAAATGCTGTAAAATGGCAGATCAGTCCTTTAAACAGACTGCCCAATATCAGCGATCCAATCAACAAGTGGTTTACGGCAGCTGTAATTGATCATGACACGCTGATACTGGCTGTGATTAAACTAGGTGGTGATTGAGGCGTCCGTTGTTAACTCATGTGAGCGAGCAAGGGTTTGAACACTTCAAGTTCAAAGGTGTCAATTAGATTAATCTTTAATGCCCGACACGTTAATAGCTATAACATACAATGCTTTAATCCTCTTATGCCCTAATGCCAACATACGAATCCTTCTGACTTTCTGGTTTACATGTATTTTCTTCTACATACTGCTACGTTCAAAGCGTTCAAAGAATTTGACTCCGATATAATATAGAAAAAATAATTTTATTTTATAGGGAGTTTAAGAAACTGCGACGGCGACGCCGAGGACAACATCGATTAAAAATTGAATTTATATTTTAGCTACGAATCTCGCGATACTCTAAAGTCATTTAGTTTGTTTCTCTCTGTCAAAACTATCTCAAAGCTAAATCTGGAACACAGCGATAAATTCGAAATTTAAAAAGTTAGCTGTCGTGGTTCACGTTCTCCAGGCAACGCAGAATTTGGTCATTTCACGTTGTTATTTTGCAGAGGACGGCAATGAAATGTACCAAGAATTAAAACGCACGTGCACAGCCATTGTTCTACTCATTAAACCTTTTGTTTAGCGACGTTCCCGTTGCCGTTGCCGTTGTGGTTTTCTTAAACTCCCTAATGAGCGGTTCCAAACTGAAAGTACGAAGTCCTTGAGCTTTAGTAAATTACAGCAAGACCTACACCCTGACGAAATTATCAAATAAATGCTTGATATGACTTCCTATAAATAGGTTGAAGAAGTCAAGTAAATAAAATAAACGGAATATTCATGAAATATTATGAACACTTTTATACGAATGAATTTTATATTAACACTGTGGCTTGAAAATATTTAATAAGCTCCCTCCATTTATATGTTCCCTTCTAATAAGCAAATCATCAGTTCACATGTATTTCAGAGCCTGCATCAAAGTCAATACACAGAAAATCTGAATGAAGCTTGTTGTTTTCTTCAGATGAACTTATCAGTATAGAATAATTACTACAAAAACATGAGGCTTCCCTGATACCAAGGATTATCTATTAAAACGACTCAGTTGAGCTTGACAGTAAATAATCTAAAATTGCAAATACTGTATGTAAATCATTACACAATTTGTCTGCAAATTCTTGTTGTCATAACCTGCCATTAAAATCTATTTAACGTGCTTTGATCGTTTCGAATAGAACCACATAGACGTAAATTTTGCTCAGTAACTTTCATTCCAAAGTCACGCACTAGAATTTTAGTTGTCAGACTGCAGCTGGTTAAATTAAGGCTGTTTATCAATTGCAGTATTAAGAAA
This sequence comes from Meandrina meandrites, assembly GCA_963693305.1. Taxonomy (NCBI): domain Eukaryota; kingdom Metazoa; phylum Cnidaria; class Anthozoa; order Scleractinia; family Meandrinidae; genus Meandrina; species Meandrina meandrites. The sequence continues at coordinate 4,747,607 of OY855906.1, forward strand.
TCGAGACCATCCAATAAGAATAGGGCAATTTGTTTAAGTTACAATTAAAATATTCACAACTTGCTGGTTGTCATATTCACTTCTTTATGATCCGTCGAGGCAAGATATTTTGGTAGCGACGATTTTTCGATGGCTGCAAGAAGCGAGGAAATTATTTGAAGTGTATCCGATGAGCTGGAGGCAACGAGTAACGACCTGAAGATCAGCTGGTATCCATAAATGGTACATTTCTTATGGTCAAAACAAACTTGCGCGTAATCTCAGTTTGCGTTTGCCTTTTAAGACGTTTTCACTCAGGAACGTTTGATTTTTATATTGAAATGGAGCGAACAATTTAGCGGTGAAATATGAAGGTTCAAATTATGCAAATATATATGCGACGCGTGATGAAAAACAGCAAATTAACAAAAAGGAGCCTTAATGTTAGGAATGTTCACGTGCTGATTACCGACGTTGTTTTTCTCTTTGCCAGTTTCAATCTTTTCGGATGATTTTTAGCTCTGCAATGATATCAGTGTTTTCACAAGTTGCCTGGTCTATATGGAGCTTTATATCGTCGGCGGTTTATTAGACACGCGGAAGTAGAGTTTTCATGAAAAGCGAACGTGGAAGCGTAGCACAGGGCCGTTGGTCGGCAGTTCTTCCCTTGGCCGACAGTTCCTTTTGCATACCTTGTAATTAAGGTGATTCCACTGAAAAAGAAGGAGTAATCAAAATTTTCTAAGACTTGGTCCAGTTCATAATTATATTATGAGCATTGCAAAAATGCAATAAAAAATGGGGGTCACCGTGCTCGTTTTTGTGCAACCTGGACGGCTATTATGGTAAATATATGACCCTCGAGGTTTATATTAGGAATCCTAGTAATTCGAAAAGGGAGCTATCATTTCTAGAAAAAAAAATCATTTCTTGCATTAAAATATCGAAGCAGTTATACAAAATAGACTTTAATCTTACATAACAAACTATTTTAATTGAACTAGAATTAAGATTATAAAAGAAATTAGAGATTTTGCTGCGTGCGCACGTAAGCAGCACTACCAAAATACGTGCTTTTTAAAGCATTAAAATAAAAATATCTCAAAATAGAATAATCAACTTTTCTTTAAATCGCGATATATTGTAGTCAACCGTATGTCATTTAAGTTAATGCCTTTAAAAATGGAGGTCACCGTGCTCGTTTAGAAGAAAATAACCATTAATTTCCCTGCTAAGCTTAATCTGAAGGAAATGCCTTAATTATGTTGTGTGCGCGAGCGCTCGTGTGCGCGCTAAATGACGCGAAAAATCGTGCGCAGCAAGGATGCGCAATGCAATTCAGTGGAATTACCTAAAGAGTGACTGGAGCGAAAATTCGAATTTTCTTCTATTTCGTCAAAAAGCCTTTTTTTCGTTACTGTTTCCAAAACAGTTCTTAAAAGTCAAAGCGAGTGAAAATAAAATCAAGACAAGTTTTCTTTTTCCTATAGTGGCGCCTTGAAAGTGTAATTGTAATGTTGGCTTCTCCGGGAGATTTCGAGCTTTCTCAGATGTTGGCAAAAAAAAAAAAAAAACCTCGCTGGAACCGTTGAACAACGCTTTTTGAAAATAGTTCATCAAAAGGGTCTTTTCGACGACTGAAATAAAAGAAAATTCGGATATTTTATTCCCCAAAATGTCAATTGCAACGTTCCTAATAACTAAACGTTAATCGCCATCACTTCAGTGATCACAAACCAGCGTTTTGTCCACAGGTTTAAAACGGTAATATAACAACCTTATATAGCATTAAATAGTCAGGTAGTTGCTAATATCTCATCCACATCCTCAAAAGTTAGAGCCACCATTTACATCATAAAAAGCAAGGAGAGAAAGTATTGCTCAATAGCTTACATTTGAATGGTCAGACACTTTTATCCAGAGACTTGAAAGTCAGAAACACCTTGTAGAGCATAACAAACTGTGACACAAGGAAGTAGTGCTCAAAGGAATGAGGTTTTAATTAATGGTACAAAAAAAACTACTAAAATACAAGACTTATTTAAAGACAAACTGGACAAAGGTTTGACTAGCATTGTGAGGATTCTTCCCCATATCTATTTGTAACTGATGTATGGCATAAAATAAACTGCCGTTTTCTGACCTTTTATAATTGCAGTTGTTGCTGTCCCCGGAAGTTCAATCCATGTCTTCTGTGGTCGTCGTTCTGCAGCTGGTGTTTGCGTCTTTTGGAGCGCTTCTTCGCCTGGTATGGTGAAGGAATCGCCAAGCATCCACTGATCACAATCCAGATTTGTCTCATGTTCGTCAGTGTCTGCTCCGTGGGATTTGTTTGGTTCCAAACAGAAAATAGAACTGTAAAATTGTTCATCCCTCAAAGCAGCAAAGCCATAGATGATTTAAACACCGCCGAGAAATACTTCCGAGTAAAATTTCGAGAAGAGATCATCCTATTCGAGGCATCTTCTGATCATCCCAATGTTCTTGCTCCAGAGTGTCTGAAGCAGGCCCTTGAAGTCCACAACGCCGTCATGGAACTGGAATCCTATTCCGACTACTGTGTCACGCTGTCCGGAAACAAATCCAAGTCACCAGATGACTGCATGATGATCAACCCGCTGGAATTTGTGCAGTTCAATGAAAGTAAGCTTGACGGTAAAAATCTGAAACAGGTTCAACAGGAACTCGATAAAGCGTATAACGACACCGCGCTCATGCGCAATGGACGTCCTTTCTGGTACAACTTCAACCGCATGTTTGGTATTGCCAATCGTGAACTTGGAAGTATAATCGGAGCGAAAGCATTGCAAATGGTGTATCCGATGCGTGACCCCAGTGACGAAGACGACAACGAAAATGTCCTTAAATGGGAGAAGGCTTTCATCGACAAAGTGGCCTCGTTTGCAGACAAACTGCCCTGCTTCAAAGTCCACTATTCAAGTGAAAGGAGCCTGGACGATGCCATTGCTGAAAGCAGCGGTTCTGACATCACATTAGTGTCAATCACTTTCAGTCTCATGATCACCTTTGCTAGTGTCATGCTCGGGAAATTCTTAAATCCGCTGACTGGTCACTCCTTGCTCGCTAATACAGGAGTGTTTGCAGTGGCTCTGGGGATTTTAGCTGGCTTTGGTCTTGCCATGTGGTGTCGCGTGCCCTTTGTCAGTATGGTCGGAGTGTTGCCTTTCCTGGTCCTTGGAATCGGCATCGACGACATGTTCATTATGGTGGATGAGCTTGACCGACAGCCACGTGAACTGTCAGTGACAAAGACGATTAAAGCCGTTATGAAGCATACGGGCTCAACAGTTACCATGACGACCGTGACGGATTTAGTGGCGTTCGCGGTTAGCACTTCCACTTCATTCCCAGCGATAAAGTAAGACAATTAAATAGTTTTTGCTTTTTTTCAACTTCAATCAAAACATATGTTGCTTATTTAACTAATCTGTCAAGGTATCGTCTCTTTGGTGCAGAACGTTTTCCTAGTCCTGTTGACTATTATCACATTAAACAACAACAACAACAACAACAACAACAACAACAACAACAAAGCAATGAAAAAAAGAAAAAGAAAAACTGGCTTATATCTTAAATCTACTAAAATGCCACATGTTAGCCGCTAGAAAGCATATTCAGTGTTTTTTCATTAGACTGGATTGGGTGGGTTATACGCCCTGATATTACGAGGAGAAATAAGGTGTTGAACTGAAGCGTAGCTATATGGAATTAAAACTTGAATCAATACCATTTCAGGTATTTCTGCATCTATGCTGCTCTGACGGTGACCCTCTCCTACCTCATGATTGTCACATACTTCGTGGCCATAATGTCATACGATGTGAGAAGAATTAAGTCGGGACGCAGAGATTGCTTACCATTCTGCCTTGCACCCCGGCAAAAGGAGGATGCGCCAGCCTGGGACGAACCTGTCCCACAGACGTCAAATAAAGTTATGAAAATCTGGGGCACGTTCTTGACTCATCGGGTGACGAAATTGGTGGTTGTATGCTTCTCGCTGTTGCTGCTTGGTGCTGGAATATACGGGGCCACCCAAGTGGATGAATCGTTTGATAGACGAATCCTTGCAAAGGACGATTCCTACTTGAGACAATTTTTGTCCGCTGAAGAGAAGCATTTTGTCTTGTCCATCGAGGTTAGCATCGTGGAAAGTGGCAATGTTGACTATCAGGTGGACTCCACTCAGGAACACATCAAAGAGCTGACAAACATCGCCTCAGATAACAAATATTACAGGAACCGATCACTCTCCTGGATGAACTCGTTTTCCCAGTATGCCAAGAGATCTAAGAGGAACATTACCGGTGCAGGATTTTTGCCTGAATTGAAAGAATTCCTTCGCATTCGTGAATTTTCTTATTTCAGCCAAGACTTGAAGTTTTCCGAGGACGGCACAAAATTGGAAGCTTCTCGCGTACTTGGTTACATGAAGAGTGACGGCAGCTCCACTTTCCAAAAAAACGCTATGCAGACACTACGAGACGACATCGCAGAGAAGTCCGGACTCGATGCCTTCCCAATCTCTCGGACGTTCATATTCTTTGAACAGTATGCTATAACGTCAAGGGAAACCGTAAGGAACCTGATTATCGCAGCCTTGGCGGTGTTAGTCGTCACAAGCCCCTTTTTGGTGGACTGTACGGTTACCTTCATTGTGGTGCTCAACTTTGCGGCCCTTATATGCGAGTTATTTGGATTGATGGTCATCTGGGATGTGGCCCTGAACTCCGTGTCCATGATCAACTTGGTAATGGCCATTGGGTTTGCAGTCGATTACAGCGCACACATTGCACATGCGTACATTACGTCAAGCAAGGCAACAGCCAATGAGCGAGTAGTGGACGCTCTGAGCACACTGGGCGCGAGTGTTTTCATGGGAGGTGAGTCTGGAGGTTGAATCAAGTATTGAAATAATTGCGGATAGAAACCTGCGTGCCAGTGTAACTGGTTACTAAATTAAAATTTTAACAAGAATGGCCTGTTGAATTGCAACAAAGAATAAGCAACCAGCGTTTTAAATTTTGCACAACCTCAAAAATCCAGTGACATTAGTGTTTTGAACGTTAATCGAATGCGTTTTTACAAGTAAATAATTCAACTTTATAGTATGCTTAATAAGCTACAATTTAGTGCAATTCCCTTTGTCATTTTCTTTAATTTCCGGCGAAAAGAACATGTTTTGTTCTTTTCTTGTCTGTTCCCAGGGATCGTTTTGTGCAGCATGCCCCCGCTTGAATCCATGAGATCTTCTTCCCAGGTTATACCTTCTGGCACATTTTTGTCGAGTGTTCTAAACAATTTGTCAGTACGCATCTGAAACAAACCTTGACAAAAAGAAAAAACACAAGAGTCAGGTTCAAAAAGTCGATTCTCGATGTTGTACTGCTTTTTAAAATTGTTTGAAAAATCCTGAAAGTGCCTATGAAAACATTGAGCCTAATCAGCCTAACTTAGTTTTTTTGAATGGAAGCAATCCGTGGCTACCAACTAGTGTCGGTTTGCTTAACGCTTTAAGGACGTTCGCGCGAAAATCTTCTAACATTGACTTTTTTCTAAAACTTTCACCACTGCGAGTTCATGGGTTACTCATGTCAGAAATGTAAAAAAATTAGGGGGTCACCGAATTCGTTTCGGAGATAACATGTCTGAAAGATCACCCTAAGATCTTAAAAATTGGCCTTCGTTTCTGACCATGCGACAGTGTCTGTTTGTCAAAAAATATCGCGAATAAATCCATGAAATGCAATTTTCTTGTTTAAATATTGTTTAAGTGGGTCTATTAAGCAAATCGATTCAACTGGTGATGTTCCTTAAGAAAATCCAACCATTAAGTGATCACCTTTGCACTCGCCTGGCAGTGGAAAGATGGGCAAGATTCGATGCCGCGTGGGCGGAAAAATTAGAAATTTTTAAACTTCCCACATTGTCTTTTTGTTCATTTTTTAACAATCTATCGAGAATCAAAAAACAAAGCTGCCTATCAAAAAAAAGTTGGGGGTCACCGACCATTTGAGAAATTAAACTACGAGCGAAGTTAACGCAACGGCTATCTGTGCTATATTTGTTTGAAAAGTTTTCTCAGCGCGCGCGCTTGATGCATGACGTGACGCGACGTTGCGACATGAATTACGTGCGCAGTAAGGATGCGCAAAAACAATTAGCGCGAACGTCCTTAAGGACGTTCGCGCTAATTGTTTATGCGCATCCTTACTGCGCACGTAATTCCTGTCGCAACGCTACGCCACGTCATGCAACGAGCGCGCGCGCTGAGGAAACTTTCCAACCACATATAGGGTGAGTAGTTGTTGCGATAACTTCGCTTGCAGTTTGCTAGCTTAAATGGTCCGTGACCCCTACTTTTTTCTTAACAGATCACTTTTGTTAACGATTATCTACGTTTTGTGAGAAAATGAAAAAAATCTATCGATTAAGAGGTTGATTTTTTTTGCCCCACACACGTTCGAATTCCACTTTTTGATCTTTTCGTTTTGCCGTACCACGGGTTCAAATGCCTCTTCCAGGGCTATGCATAAAAGATGGCAACACTTAAAATTATTTACGCAACAGACGCACTTCTTCAAAATATCACCAAGATCGTTTGCCTCCGTTTTCTCATCATCGATAATTTAAACTACAAACCTTGAAAGCCGTGAGAAATTACGTGCGCCAATTTTTCAAAATCAGGGTAGTTTTCTACAATTGTTATCTCTGAAACGAAGTCGGTGATCCCCACTTTTTTTGTATTTCTGACACAAGTAACTCATTATCTGTCCTCAGTAAAAATTTTAGAAAAATCTATCGACTAGAAAATTTTCGCGCGAACGTCCTTAAGGTATTTCACTACATGTTTTGATTAGGTCAAAGAACCCAGCTTTTAACTCTTTTTTACAATGCTGAGATGTTTTCTTTCTGTATCTAATTAATGTTTGTTGTTGCGACACTTGACTGAACGAGTTTTAAATCGAGTAAAGCTTGAAAAAACTTAAAAACAACTAAAACGAGTGAACCAGTGCGTAAGGATGAACTACACGGGAGCAGTTCCAGTGTCGTTTTTCTTCTGATGCCCGTATGACCCTATCTCACAATTTCAGGAATTAGAAATGGCAAAAGCAAAGAAATAAAACAAAACTTGGTTTAAACACAAGTATCGTTAAAGCAGTTCAAAACGATCATTGCTATACCAAGTTGGCTATAAACGCGATTTAAGGGGTGAAACTTGTTTTCGTTTCTTCTTCGAGTTGCTTGCGTAATTTTTGCCTCCTCGACTAACATTGACGTCCGGCAGAAACCTCGCAGCGCGCTCTCTTTTAAGGTATGGAAAACTGTAGGAAGCCACCTTCATTTGCCGGCTTTCTTTTGTTTGTTTTCAGGGTTCAGTACGTTCCTCGGCATGGTTGCACTAGCGTTCGCCTCTTCGGAGATCTTCCGAATATTCTTCCGAATGTTCCTCGGCATTGTGGTGTTTGGCCTTCTTCACGGACTGTGCATTATGCCAGTTTACTTGTCTTTGCTTTGCTGGAGACCCGCTGTCATCAGACCTTCAACAGTAGAAGACAGTACCGAGAAACTGAGTAGTTTAAGCAAGAGAGACGGAGCCAGCAAAGCAAACGGTAGCTTGCGGTTAGTGCCGATTGGATGTGAAGCCAATGCGTACGTGCACTTTAAGGAGGAAACCAGTAAGCCAAGCATCGACGAACAAGTCAAACGGAAAGAAAAAGACGGAACAGACGGTACTCAGCATGTGGTGGCTAATGCTACTATCGAGATGGGAATCCAAAACGAAGGGATTGAAGCTGACGAAGAAGAGCTTGCGATGAACTCAACAGAAGGCGACAACAAACGGCAGAACACCAGTAAGGAGTCTGATCTCGGCCAGGAGGAAGATGTTGCCTGTACCTCAGAAGGCTCCCAAACCCAGAAAAATAACCAGGTTGCTACTCCAGTGCCCGACGACACCACTGCAGTTTCCAAGACTGATGAGGTTGAAAAGGGTTCTCCTGCGTCACATGATCCAGAAACTCCAACAGCCAAAACTGGAGAAGTTTTCACCATAGAGGAAAAGCCACCTGAAGCAATGATAATAACAAACTTTTAAACTGGTTCACGGTTTGCCAGGACAGTTTTACAATAGTTCAGGTATGCTGCGCTGTAGACTATATTTGTCAGGAATAGATCTTAAATCTATTTAATGGATCATCTCCCTATCGATGCTACCGAAAGGAATTAGTGGGTCTTTAACGCTTATCTACTAAAAATGTGGTATGATTCAGTATACTTAAGAACAAACCCTGTTGACCCTTTCCCTTTCAGAGTGTAAGGCAAGTGAATTGATCGGCGATTCTGACTTAAAACGTGTGCGAAGGGAAAATCCTGTTGTACTTTTTGTTTGGGGACGAATTCTCGGTGTTTTGCAATTTAAATGAAAGCTATCCGGGAAACGTTCATGAAACAATATTTGATTTTCTGTATTTTTCATGATGAAATTCAAACGCAACATTGTTTGATTATCTGTATTTTTCATTTTTCGTTTACTGTTCAACATGTTCCTTTCATATTTATCGTATCTAAAGTTTGACAAGTTTAATTGTCAACAAGCCTGCGCTAATGAGGAGACCAGACAACACAGATATCCTCTATTGGTGGTTTTCATCAGTGTTTCGATAACTGTTTGTTTACCTGCAAAAAAAAAAGAAAGAAAAAAAAAACACCAAAAACCTATCAGATTATAGAGCAAGCAGAATTCTAGTTTTGTAGCGTTATTCACAACCGAGTTTTTGAGGAAATAGTTGTTATCACGTCTGAAAATTGAAAAACCCGAAAAAAACACCTGTTTTACTGACAGTTAAGAAATGCGTTTATCCCCGGACTGAGTCGATGCCACAATTTGTGTTCTTCATGTCTACAATATGTGAAACCAATAGCTTTGTGGGACTAACAGCTTATATTTAAGAATTTTGATGAAGTCAAATGAAAACCACCAATAAGCTTAAACTAGTACGTTTTATTGCAAACCGAGCTGCAAACTGAAATACTGCAGCTCTCAGTCCCAGCACCTATTATTTTGATTATCATTGCGACAACCAGTTGCACGTCGAATTAATTAACTTGATAATGTGATAAAAATGGTTTTGGCGAACCTCCTATGGCCTGATGGCTTAGCATCCCGTCAAGGGGGATAACAATACCATATGTTCATTTCATGCTATATAGATCAAAGTAAATTCTGATCGTTAGGGTTGGATTGGTTGTGTTTAATGCAACCTTTATATTTCTAAACAAGATTACATGTAGAGATAGACTTCCAGTACGTACTGCGCAGTCACTGGGTTTGTTTACATTTTTGTATTAAATCAATGATACGTTACACTTCGGTAATAGCGTACATGAAGTTTTTAAGTCCGCCATTAGGGTTCGTTTCGTGGAGCAATGATCGATGACTGAAACGTAGGTTTGGAATAGCGTCGAGGTTTTTCTACTCGTTATTATTGTTTTGCAAGGATATCTGGCGTTAGTAATAAAGAAAAAGGTAAATTTGTCCCGGAATTCCTTGATGTGAGACTTTCATAAACATTGCAGGCGGAGATTAAGCAGTTCAGACTGGAAATCATCTTTAAGTGCATTATTATGAAAATAAACACGCCTTCTGTCATTATATCGGCTATCAGTTGATTAGCAATCATTTACATGTTTATATAAGAATGATTTATATATGTTATCTGTTATCGATTTTTTAAACAAAATTCACGGCAGTTGACGTTAAACTTCCTTTGAACAACAGTATTAAAGGGGACCTTTATTCGTATGACAAGTTGAATTGAATTGTTTGAAATGATGCATAAATTTGAAATTTTGCAGGACAAGGGAGAAATAACATTTATTAGTAACAAAAATGGAAAAGATTATCGCTTTTAAATTTTTGGAATTTAGAGGCATTTTTTCAGACAATTCAACGTCAATTTGTCATAAGAGGTTCCCTTTAATGATGATGCAAAAGTGCTATGATCGATGGAAACGCGAGTGACGTCGCAGCCGCACGTGAATTTATTGACACACATTACGTAAAATTTGCAACTGCCCTAGTTCTTAAAATAGATTTAAATAGAAGATAAGGTATGTGGAATCTATCTATGAAATGATTCATTGTAAAAAGATGTTTGCGTCTTTTGTGACTGCTTTTGAGGTTAATATAAATAGACTGTAAGTAATAGAGGCTCTAAACTGTTCATTTTGCTAAATAGAGTGAATAAAGAGAATCAAGACAAGATCAAGAGTAGCTTGGTTAATATTGACAAGAAGGCTGGGTTAAACGTTATGACTGATATAAGGACACTAATTTTGCATTTTAAATAATAAATAGCCTAAAGTTATTTTCAAGAACGAAATCAAGGGCTTTAGCGAGTACTGATGCAAGAAAACACTGACTTGGGGCCAGCTCCACAATCATCTCTTGTTCAGGATTGTCAAATTTAAGGAAAAATTATATAACGAAGTTCCTAGTTTTTACCTGTCATTTTGAAAGAGACTGAACGCATAAGCGAAACATGCTGGAGATTATTTCAATTAGATTTCCACATTTCCACATTCCGCGTATGAATTTTCGGCCCACAAAGACTTGCGCAAAGAATTTGTTTTGGTAGCCTTTTGAAATCTGGACTGATAGGAAAAAATAACTGTGCACAAAACTGTGCTTGAAGAAAAAAAGGCAATGTTTTTCCTTTGCCCTGGGCTGTTTTTAGTCAAAGTTCAAATTGATCCATTGATTCTTTCCAACGATTCGTTATACCTGTTTGATGACTGTGAATGTAGTATCGTATTTCAACCCATACTTCTTCTTCCGTTATTTCTTTGAACCGATTCATCGGCGTTTTCTCTGTCATCAGCCCATTTTCAGCTGGTTCAATTTTAACTTGGTTGGAAGCTGTGAATAAAGAAATAGAAGAAAATGTTTGGATTGATTGTTTTTTGACGAAGAACGCGTAAACTGAAAAAAAACTATTTTAGTTCCACAGTTTAATCCTATAACCCTCCAGAATTTGATACGAACAACGGAGGATGGTTACCATTTGACGAAATTAGACTGGGTGGAATGACCGTTAATTAATGGTAAATACTTTTCTAAAAACATTAAACCGACCGAAACGGGGTTTTCCATTTGCTTTCCAACCTTGATTTCCGGGAATTCTGGTTAAATGATAAGCACCCGGAATTTTTGAACTTTGTCAGCTTACAGCCAGCAGTGTTTGATGTAGAGGTGCCAATGAAGGGACTAAAGACAGATGAAAACTAAAACGATCTAAAGTAGTTGTACCTCCTTTGTCTTCACAATTTTCTTGTCTTTGCAGTTGATTCACGGAAATAATTCCACTTCTCAATATTATCTTGGATTAGTCATCCTGTACACTTGAAATACAGAACTTGGCATTGTCAACTCTTTCGGTTTTCATAAGATGCATTCGTAAGGATCGAAGCTAAAATAAAGAGAAGAAATGCAATGGTCAATACTGCTCAGTTGTTTGCACTGTTGAAGTAATTTGGTACTTTTTAATAGCATAAAATTTAGCACGACAAATACTTCAGAAGTAGTAACTCTTTGCTGTCGCTTCTTTCGATGGTTCGCAACTTCTGCTTTATTAACAAAAAAGTTGCTGAGCAGCAAAAATCCTTGTACGAACTTGCTGCTGGTTGCACTTTGGATCTTGGAGTTTACGTAATCATTTATTGGAAGAACCACTGCCCGACATCTTTCAGTAGCTGCTTGATCGCTGCATATAACTTGACTTGACAACGTATATTTCGCCACCAGTAATCACTGTCAAATCGTTTACCCGAGATAACGTCACCCTCGACTGTAGAGTATACTTGGATCTGCGATAGTTGAGGCTTTAGTTTGACATGTTTCATGGCAGATTCAAAAGGCTTCTTTACTTGGTCCAAATGGTAGCTGTGAAATGCCCTTTTTGTTCCAAAAACGCACGAGAAAGGTCCTTTTTCATACATGGCAAGGTGTTGGCCTAGAGCTGCTATTGACTGTCACCATCGCTGCACCATTGACTGCGGCTATGTTAAGTTCTGTAAGTAATTCTCTGGTATCTTCTTCTGAGATACCCATAGCCGCCATAAGGCCATTACTGGAGCATTTATCGTGTAGAGTAGAACGAGTGAGCACTATCTGAACTACTTCTCTGACTGTTATCATTCCAGCAACACAAGCAGCTGCTTCTCCCAGACTTTGGATACACTTTCCAGAACTTAAGCAACTGTGCAGTGGCGTTCTGAACAGCAAAAGTGGCTGTCTGAGCGATGCAATGCTGCGAAATCCTGGATACATCTGCTGGTGCCATGAGCTCGTCTATGGGTGACCACGACAAACTCAGATCTTGGAGTAAGTTGCTTACGGTCAAAATAGCTTCTCTGAAAACAGCCTCGTATTCAATTAACTGTCTTTCCATAGCATACCATTCTGAGCAGTGCCCATCAAAAATGAAAACTAATTTGGGTTAGTGAAGCTCACTTCACCATACGAAACCAGCTTCTCCCAACCCATGGAGTCATCAGCAAAGTGTGTTAGAGACTTAGATGTTTCAGGAATGGATCCAAAGGATAGTGCTAAACGGTGAAGGTGTTGACTGGGACGTTCGTTCACAGAGCGGCATAAGTTTTCCACGAAAGGTTTACCCGTATCTTTAATATTACCTTTTAGACATTCCAAATATAGTCGTGCCATTTGTTGAAGAACGTCTTTAGAACGATATAACAAAATCATTGTTTAGACGTCTAGAACTTTCTTCTGCTGAGCTTCGCATTGATGTAACTTCGCGAAGGAAGACATGTCCATTTGCTCCACTGTGACCAAATGCGTTTATGACCCCTCTTCGCGGATCCTCATCTTCAGTTATTCAGGCCTCGCTGATCTTCTGCACATTTTCTTGTAACTTTAATTTGGGATTCAGTGTGCTGTGTTCGTTAATAATTGCGACCGGTGCCTTTTTCTTGAACATCAGGGCGACCTTGATAATCCCAGTAATGCCCAATGGGGATTCTCCATAATTCAATGAGGTTCCTCTGGCGTAGGTATTTGTTATCGAGGAAACCTCGTCTACATCTACAAGTGTGGTACCAGTGCCTTGAGCCTCGTTTTCCGAACTTGACTGTAGTAGTTTGGATGATCCAGATCGCATCTTTGTGCTTGACGACGCATCCGGCACTGCGTTTTGTCCGCCATTGTTCATTTCAGTGGTAGATATATCGCCCATAAACCGGGGTCTCGGGAAGGATCACAACCTTTGACTATGATAAAGCTAGTAAAAATGAAATAATAAATAAAAATAACATAATTAAAAGAAACTAGACAGTGAAGCTGCAGATGGACCTTGAGAACACGACCCGGGAAGAAAAATGATGAAAATCATCCTGCTTTGGGCACAAGTGCCAATCACTTAAAGCGAACACAAGAAAACAAGAAAAATGACCTCCTGCTTGGTTTTATAGAATTCATTGCATTTGCAGTGTTCTTGTTGAATTGACTGAGTTTGTAACATTCAGAGTTCCTTTTTCCGATCAAAAGCAATGAATTCAAACACTGTTCAGGCATAGCAACGTTTCATATTACTGGCGTCTATCAGAGACAGATATGTCCAAGATTGAACGCTAATGACAGTCCGGTGGGCAACCAGTTCGAGATACGTAGTTTCCTGCTATTTGATTGGCTGAGTGGCTAGACCAAAGCATTGACTTGACCGCGAAAGGACTAAGTTCCAGTGGAACGGTGGGCGAGCGGAAAGAAATATGTCGTCGAGTGGTGGAAGAAAGAGTATAACAGGCACGAATAACAATGCTGTAGAGTCTCGATTTATCGAATCCACGATTTCGAGATTTCGAGAACCGTAAACCAGTGGTTGTTTTCCTTGGATTTACTTTAGTTTTCTGAACCCCTCAATTTTGGCCCCGACTCTCAAAACAATTTTCGTCCCCCCGGGCACTCGAATACGAGAAATCAAGAATCTACCGCACTGCTCTCATCGAGTATTTACTAATTCTCGAACGACGTCTTGTTTTTCAAGACTAAGAGAGCCGAGGTATCGTGAACGTTCGCTTATAGCCGGTATGTATACCCTCAACAGACATTTCGGCCTCCACTGCGCTGAACACACTTATAGTGTGGCTGTTTGCTACAATGATCTTTAATTTTTTAGCGTATTTTTAAAAAGGGAGACTACTTTGTAAAAGCCCGCGAGGGTTTCCTTTTCCTAATGCAGATTGTAACGGACAAATATAAATACTGGTAAATAGTGTTTCTGGAGTGCTTGAAATACTGTTAAAACAGACGTTTCGAGGATAACCCCTTCCTCAGTGTTAAGTTGATGTTAAAACGTTAACGCTGGAGCTTGCGCTAAGTGTCTTGCGTGCGTGTAGTTCAAAATTAAAGAACACGCGATTGCGCGCGCGATTGTACGCGCGCTTAGCGCCAACAGGCAGGAATTGAGAAAAAACGTCAGAACATTTTTCGACTTAGAATTAAAAATTAAAAATTTTAAAATTTAGAATTTCAAGTCAATGTTCATGCTATCCGGAGCTAGGGTCTTGTGAATGAAGATCATCCTCATCTCCTCTCTTCGTCTTTTTGCGGCCGTTCCAGCAACTGATTTAATCACAGACACCGACATGTCACTAATGGAATTGTGACTCCCTTGGCTGAAATGTTCGGCCACAGGGAATCCACCGTTCTGGTACCGTGGGTATTTGTGGTACCCTTCCACCCAGCGGAGGTGCTCGCCAAACCTGTCTGCAAGCTTACGACCAGTTTCTCCGATGTACATTGCTTGACATCGTCTGCAGGTGATGGCATAGATGACAATAATGGTACCACAAATACCCACGGTACCAGAACGGTGGATTCCAGAAACACTATTTACTAGTTAATGTTACTTATTTGAGTGCTACGCAGCAAAGTCCCCTTTTTGTGAAGAAATATAAATACTGTATTATTCTATTATGGGAAATAATAAAGCCAAGTCAAAGTATTTCCTGTTTTGTGTGTTAGGGGAAAGGCTAGTGTTCATGAATTAATTTGGGTTAATGCTCCCAACCCATGAAAGCAAAACAACAGGACACAAGTTCAATGGAAGAAAAGGGGTAGGGGATGAAGTGCTCGAGTTGCCAATAGGCATCATGCAGGATAACACACAGGTCAGTTGGTTGGCAACGAGAGGTTTAAGTCCTCTCCCTCAGGGCCCTTGGGAACAAACACAACAACATGCCCTATACTGGGGTCCTAATTCCCAGGGCCTTTGGGAACAAACAAATCAACATCCCTTGGTTCCGAAAAGGCTATGCTGGGGTCCTACTCCCCAGGGCCTTTGGGAACAAACAAAACAACATCCCCTGGTTCCGAAAAGGCTATGCTGGGGTCCTAATCCCCAGGGCCTTTGGGAACAAACAAAACAACATCCCTTGGTTCCGAGGCTATGCTGGGGTCGTAATCCCCAGGGCCTTTGGGAACAAACACAACAATGTGCCCTGGTTCCCAGGCTATGCTGGCCTTTGGGAACAATCACAACAACAACTACAACACTGGGGGTCCCACTCTCCCAGGAAAGCTGACCATGTGAGTCTATGGGGCAAAAGGGCGACCTGTACGGAGCACTTCATCCCCTCCCGTTGTTTATTTAGTTTTGGAAAATGAGACTTAGAAGAGATAAAGTAACAAATACCTGAGTTAGCATAATGCTAGCTTTGCACTAAGGGATACAATTATGACAATGTCTCATGATCAATAAGCAGACAGGCTGCTTAAGTCTATCAGCTCTTGGCTGGGCAGCCACATGTTCGACATTTGGAAGAGAAACCCTTTACATGTACATAACAGTGTAACAGCGTGAAGAACTATAACCTGAATGATTCTTATTTTCTCTACCTAAATGTTTACAAATACACGTACTATGCTTAATGAAAAACAAACAAAGGGGTTGGGAGGGTGGGAATTTTTGTGACAACCATTTTGAGAGTTCACAGAACTTTGATGTGAAACCACTGATGTATAGATAAGACCGCATGGTCTTGATTGGCATAAAGAAAAGCAGATATGTGATTGGCCAGACCCGAATAGCACGTCATGCCTGTACGAGAA
Organism: Meandrina meandrites; assembly: GCA_963693305.1. Lineage (NCBI taxonomy): Eukaryota > Metazoa > Cnidaria > Anthozoa > Scleractinia > Meandrinidae > Meandrina > Meandrina meandrites. Next base: position 4,763,733 of record OY855906.1, read on the forward strand.
GTAACTTTGACCTTTGAATGTAATGCAAGAGTGTTATTCTTGCCAGAGTATTGCGTGACAGATCTGTGTTGAAGTAAAAGGCTAGTATAGGTTATCTGATCTCCCTTTCATGGTTGTCACATTAACTTTAATTTATATTGCATATAAATTTGGCTTTAATGCTCCCAACCCATGAAAGCAAAACAACAGGACACAAGTTCAATGGAAGAAAAGGGGTAGGGGATGAAGTGCTCGAGTTGCCAATAGGCATCATGCAGGATAACACACAGGTCAGTTGGTTGGCAACGAGAGGTTTAAGTCCTCTCCCTCAGGGCCCTTGGGAACAAACACAACAACATGCCCTATACTGGGGTCCTAATGCCCAGGGCCTTTGGGAACAAACAAATCAACATCCCTTGGTTCCGAAAAGGCTATGCTGGGGTCCTACTCCCCAGGGCCTTTGGGAACAAACAAAACAACATCCCTTGGTTCCGAAAAGGCTATGCTGGGGTCCTAATCCCCAGGGCCTTTGGGAACAAACAAAACAACATCCCTTGGTTCCGAGGGTATGCTGGGGTCGTAATCCCCAGGGCCTTTGGGAACAAACACAACAATGTGCCCTGGTTCCCAGGCTATGCTGGCCTTTGGGAACAATCACAACAACAACTACAACACTGGGGGTCCCACTCTCCCAGGAAAGCTGACCATGCGAGTCTATGGGGCAAAAGGGCGACCTGTACGGAGCACTTCATCCCCACAAATACACGAAGTGTATTCCCCATAGACAAACAACAAAAGTATAATGTATTTATAATGTATCATGCTTATTATGCTTATTATGTACTTATGTATAGGTATATAAAAGACAAGACTGTCAATAAAAGTTGTTGGGTCGTCCGGAAATGGGCGACCAAAAACCTTGGCAAAAACAATGGCCAGGTATTTTGTTAACCACATACAAATTCTCCAGACTTATCTCAAAAACATTTGCTAATACATGTAAGTTTGGCTGTGTGATTTTTTTTTTTTTTTTTTTTAAATCACACATTTGGGAACCATCATACAAAAGTTCCAGAAACTTTTCCTCTTCTAGACATTAGAAATGTGGGGAGAAATTTGTTGTCGGTCACACTGTGGGCTCAAAGGCTTAACAGACAAAAGGACAGAAAGGGTAAAATTTAACCGAAAGAAATTATTTGCAGTCTTGCATTTAGCTATAAGACATTATAACTTCGCATACAGAATCTTGTAAATAAGGCAGTGTAGGAGTCATATATAATGCTCATACAGAACTAAAGACTAACTACCCACTGCTAGTCACAGGTTTAAATGAAAATGTCATTCACAGTATCCAATGGCACTTGTAGTAGAATAATAACCAGTGGAAGAATTGCATCAACCAAGCTCAAAGTCCTCTGTTGGTAGATGTACATGTAGTTCACCAGGCCTGCATTCAAAGATCCTTCCCTAGGTTTGGAAGGAATGGACAATAGGGAAACTTTAAAAGATGGCACTTTTCCACAGCACTGCACAGAAAACTGCTAAGCTTTAGGCTCAAAGTTCATGTATTAGAACTGGTGTTATCACACTGGATTGAAAAATCACCTTCAATTATAAAAGAACTATATTGAATCATAAACAGATAAGCTTTTATGGAAAGACCTATATACAACTGTAGAGCTTTGCAGACGATGTCCGAGTTTTACATGTTGGATCTGACATACATGTATAAATTTTGGTTCAAGAAACGCATAATTGTGAAACTCAAGAACGCTAATTTATGACTTTCCAACGCAATGGTACAGAAAGGAAATATCCAAGTGTTGATTTACCGAATTAAAAAGTTCAATAGCTGGGAATAACCATAGTGTGGTAAAATTGTTTTCCTATTCTTAGTTTTCATGCAACATTTTGAATGTTTGTTGTCACTGGGTGTAAAACAAACCAAAATGTATCTTTTAACAAAATATTTCAGCTCGGTGTCCCACATTTTTAAAAAAGGGGGCATATGAATATTTGAGTTCCTGGCCATAAGTGACGTCAAGCTGAGTGTCGTGACACAGTGGTTTAGTTTGAAAAAGGCCTCTTCTTTGATTTTCACCAGTTTGAACATTTCAAAATAATAAGTGGTGTTTATGTGAAATTATACCAGCTCATGGGTCAGAAGTAGTTACTATTGTATTATCTATCTTCTATATTTGAACTAGTTACATAATTTATATATTTTTGATTGCATGACAGTTGAAAACCAGCAGTGAACTGGGGAAATATCGGTATAAATGTTTCCAAGTCAACTTTGAGCAGCAAAATTTACAGGTGTCTCGTAAACTCAGGTATCCAGGGTTCATGCAAAAATCACAACCATTCCTCCAGGACTTTTCAAGGGCCAAATTTAATTTTCAAGGACCACCGACCAAGAACGTAATTTCACAGGTTGTATTTGTAAATTCCCAGTCCAAGCTGACAGGTTTCTAAAGCTTCAAGTGTAATTGTTCCATCTCCTCTGCATTTTTCAGTTCACTTTCTTTTCACGTCATTTTACACTCAGGTTTGCAGGGTCTGAAAATGCTCTACACAGCAAAAGAATGCCAAAATCTGTACAAAGCAATCTGCTTTCGACCCTAGTAAATTAAAGGTGAAAATTGAAGGACTTTCAAGGAATTACACAGAAATTCAAGGACTTTCCAAGGAATGGAATTCAAGAATTCTTCAAGGACTCCCCCTAAATTCTAGGACTTTTTAAGACAGTGCAAACCTTCGTATTGAGCCACCGCTCACCGCTCAGAAATAAAGAAATGCGAATATAATACTGGACTTTCAAGCCTCGCACAGCCGCGAAAATGGCGGCAACAGAATGCGTGCTCGAAGAATGTTGTGTTTTCCAAGGAATGGAATTCAAGAATTCTTCAAGGACTCCCCCTAAATTCTAGGACTTTTTAAGACAGTGCAAACCTTCGTATTGAGCCACCGCTCACCGCTCAGAAATTAAGAAATGCGAATATAATACTGGACTTTCAAGCCTCACACAGCCGCGAAAATGGCGGCAACAGAATGCGTGCTCGAAGAATGTTGTGTTAGCCTGCAAATATCGCCGGTTTCGGGTAATGTAAAATAGAAAAGAGCTCTACTTAGCTTGTCACTAGCTTTTGTCCTTTGAACGCCAGCAGATTTCCGCGGTCCACTTGGTCAAGGTAGACTCTAGAAAACTTCGGTTCGCTCATTAAAATCTTCACAGACCTCATTTTTGTGGCAAGGAATGCGCTTGGACGACCATTCGAAGGATCTTGCGGCGGTCCTGAGGCGTGTTGGCTAGTCCCCGGCTTGAGAAGAGAGTGGCAGTTTTCCCAGTGGACTCGAGGAAGCTGTCTTGTTTATGCAGAAGTCCATGAAGCCATGCAGAAAATACTCTGAATTCTCTATAAACCGAGGGCCATCAGAAAATACTCTAAGTACGGTACTAGCACGTACATGTTTTGAATAAGAAGCAGCCGGATGGTTCACAATCGTAGAACAATTGATTAATATGCGTAGGCTGGTACCAGGAGAACATGAATCCGCAGCATTAGTTCAAGAAAAATTTTTGTGACAACCATTTTGAGAGTTCACAGAACTTTGATGTGAAACCACTGATGTATAGATAAGACCGCATGGTCTTGATTGGCATAAAGAAAAGCAGATATGTGATTGGCCAGACCCGAATAGCACGTCATGCCTGTACGAGAAGTAACTTTGACCTTTGAATGTAATGCAAGAGTGTTATTCTTGCCAGAGTATTGCGTGGCAGATCTGTGTTGAAGTAAAAGGCTAGTATAGGTTATCTGATCTCCCTTTCATGGTTGTCACATTAACTTTAATTTATATTGCATATAAATTTGGCTAAGTTTATGCATAAGCAAAAGGTATGATATTTTGTTCAGGATGATCTTGATTCAGTATGAATTTCTTTGCAAATTGGAAAATACAGGTTACAAAAGGAAATATTCATCATTGTTTGGTTCTAAGTATTAGTCTGTCACTTCAGCTTTAAGTTCCATTAAATCTGGTGTCTAAGATTTTAACTACCATTTTAGGACATTTAGGTAACTTTTTTCGCTACCATCTCAGACACTTTGATCCCTCTTCTGATCTAATAATTTACACTTATAATTTTAAAATGTTTGTATTTTTTGTGCAAGCAGGGGTTAAAACTACCACTTACGATAACTTCAAAAAAGTATTACATCACTCATTCCATTGTTATTTTATTGTTTTTTTTTATCTTATCACAACTTCCTTTTCCCGCTCCATGGCGTTCTTGTCATAACCTGCCTGAAGAAAAAAAGAATTTATATCGATGCAAGTTCCGGGAATAAAAGACCGTTGACGCGAGCTTTGCCTGAATAGGATACTACGAAGGGTTAAGAAGGCTAGAACTCAATATTACAAATGACTTGGAGAAAATTGGCCACGTATGTGGCAGTTTTAATTGAATCAATGATCTCTAAGTCATAACAAAATATAGAACATCTGAACATATTAAAGGATAATGCAAAGGTGGGGTGCCAAAAAACGCCCCCACACAAACAAAAAGAAGAGAAATGAATAAGCATCAGGAAAAAACGACTTATAGTGGCGGAACCCGTTGGTCGGCGATAAGGGGTGGTGGAGGGAAATATTTTCTTGAGTTCTCGACACGTGAATGGCGAGGAATAGAAGGACGAATTAGGCGATTGTTCCTGCTTTTACCTAAAATCTTATTAGTTTAACTTTGTACCTGGTACGAAACCTCCCAACGGGTTATCAAATGAATATGCCTCGACATAAACAACATTATGTCTAGAGATAATGTTTGGTTTTATCAAGTAAGAAAGTTGTATTACTAAGACAGTGAAAGCACTTTAACCTATAGAGGTACATGTATTCCTTTCCTTTAGCATATGCCATCAGGAGTGAAATTTATTTTGTCACCATTTACATACTGTGGATTTCAATTACACCAATACTCCCAACTAATTAATATCATTATATTCTACCATTTCTCCTGGTCTCTTTAGCTACTGGAACTTCTGAATATGAGGGCCATGTTTGGATTTAAAAGCTATAACCCTATTTGTTGAACTAAGCTTTCATTGTATCCCATTATTCTTATTTACACGTGACAGAGGAGCTAATATGAATTTAATATTCAAACACACTTAACCAAACAAACAAGAAAAATCCATAAACAATTTAGTAAACACTACAAAAATACTGGAATTGAAATTTACAGTTTTTGTGAGTCAAATGAGTCACGAGCCTACATGTATGACTAAACTTTAAATTGCAGTTATAAATTTCTAAACAAAAAGAAAAACCCATAAGCAATTTAGTAAACCTACAAATTTACCAGAAATGAAATCAAAGTTTAATGAGGTATTGAGTCATGAGCCTACATGTATAATTTAAATTTCAAATATTTGCAGTCATTTATATAAACACAAATAAAATCCATAAGCAATAATTTAGTAAAGCCAACAAAATACTAGAAATGAAATGAGAGTTTTGGAGTCAATGAGTCATGAGCAGCTATGATTTAAATTTTAAATTGCATTTATTACTATGAAAATAATGCAGTCATTGCTACACCAGAATGAAAGTAATCCTAAGCCTAAGCCTAACCCTAACCCTAATTCTACTCCATGCAAGCTGGAGTAGAAATGGAAGCAAAATGGAGCGGAACTAACTTCAAGCAAAGTGGCGTGCATCAAAGCAAATTTCTATACAGGAAAACTGTGTCTCGATAGATGACAACCTACTTTGTGTAAGAATCACCTTGACTTGAGTCAAAGACTCATTCACTAGTCAAATGAATCAATGAGTCAAATTATTTTAAAAGCTATCAGTTTGAAAATAGTGCTGCTCTCACTAACAAATAAAAAATAATCGCAAGCAAACCGGAGTGCCAGCAAATCAGAGTGGAACTAACCGCAAGTAAGGCTTCGCAAGCAAATCACAAACTAGAGTGGAACAAGACTGAAACTGACCGCAAGCAAACTGGAGTGGAAATGATTGTAAACAAATCACAGTGAAACTAACTGCAACGTAGAACCCTTCTAAGCTAACTTGTATACAGGCGGGTGTAGACAAAACGTGGACCCCCCTTTCTGGACCCCTTTTTGGACCCCTCAAATTTTCGAGAAATCTGAAATTCTTCGATCGGTGAGTTCGATTTTCTGGGCAAATTCCTCAGGTTATCGTCGGTTGAAGTTGAAACTCCTTCTTTGCAATGAGCTACTTCGTTAATTTCATCATATATTTGAAAACGTTAAGATTTCACGCGCTCGAGTTCACCGATTTCATTCGCCGTTTTGTTCCGAGCAGCCAAATTGGCTTTGCCGCCAAACTTCGACACCTCGCAAATTTATTGTAAGTTACTTTGTGTAAAAATAATCTCGACTCATTGATAACAGGCGACCAAAACCACAATAGAAATATGTTACAACCTGACCAGAATGTCAAGACCCATACAACACAGGTAAAATTGAAGAATGGTTGAATTGAACAGACACTCCCTAGCCCTATAACAAGAGTCTCTAAATGTGTGTGCAAAGAGTCAGTGAAATAGAGTGAAGTGGATTTTTTGTGGTCGTGCTTTTGTAGAAAGAAGTAGATGAATAAATAAATTCCTAACTTTTTAGCCAAGTATAGCTGTCCCTTTCCTTACCCTTATTTAAATTGCTTTCAAAGCTTAAATGCACTTCAGTGGTATCAGTTGTTAACTTAAGCTGAAGCCTTTTGCAGGAAACCTTTTTTTGTTCTTCCCTTCTTTTGCCTTGCCGTTTTCAATGGTGCCCTTCCTACTGAATGCTTCGAACAATAGCAATCTGTACAATGTTCCTTCCACTTAAACACTTGCATGCATTGCTTTTATAACTCTTTGTTGATTCAATCCTTGAGGAAATCAAGGTGCTTTTCCATTGCCTGTCAGGGAATAAAAATAAACACAGTTTGAATTCTGACCCACAGTCCACTGACGATCGGTCGGCCAACAACAAATACATGCGACGAAACTACATGATTATATCTTCAAAAGACAAGGAATATAAGCGATGGAGTCGTGAACCATGACAAAAATACCACCAACTAACTAATTTTTTAGGAATTAACAGCATATATTTTTTTCGAATAGGAAAAAAAATACTTCGTACATGATTTTTCCATCTATTTATTGTATTGCCGTGTAAAAGGAAAGGGATAAAACAGCACAAAACGGTCAGGGTTCTCCCTCTAATTCGCACCCAACAAAAACTTTATTGTTGTGTCGTCTTTTGTGCAAAGGTGTGTGAGAAAGGGTTGGCTGTGGGCCTCAAAAAGTGATTAGAAGAGAATTCGTATCGTGTGCCCAGCATTGGCGGCCATATTGCCATTTCTCGTGACATCACTACATATCAATTTCTGGTTATAAACCGCACTGTTGATTTTCACCTCTGACACAATGTATTTTCAAGGTAAATTACAGGAATTTTTAACTGATTTGATCACCCCATTCATAAATCATTTCCAAACTGTCGACGATACAAAAGAAATACAACCAAATATAGCCTGATATATTACGTCATATGACATGTGACAAATATAGGCCATGCCCCGCCACCTTAACAAACAATTCCAAGAAATAGCGGAAGATGTTATTTCAGATCAATGCACAGCATTCAGTATTTAATGTTCATTGTACTTGACGTTGTCTTTTTTTATGACGGGTTATACCTCCCGTTACAAACAATTCCAAGAAATCGCGGAAGATGTTATTTCAGATCAATGCACCGAATTCAGTATATAATGTTCACTGCACTTGACGTTGTCTTTATTCCGGGAGTTGGTGCTCGACTGCAAACAAGGCATTGGCCAGTTCTGGTGATCGCCATTCTAGAACTTATTTGTCTTATCTGCCAACTGATCAAAAGCAACATTATAGAGGGAAATTGACCGACGACCATTACGTGGGATCCTTTATTTAACAATGGACGTGGATGTGGAACTTGAGAACTTTGGTAATGTCTCTGGAGAAAGGTGTGCAGTTTTTCTATTCTAGCTTGGTTTCTTTGGTTTTGGCAACATTTGCAAACTTATTAGTCTACCAAAGTTTTAGATTGTCATGTCTAAAGCCTCAGAATATAGACAACCCCATAAGTTTTTGGTGCATATAATGGCAGACCGATGCCTTAATTTTCTTGAGCACCAGCAAAAAATATAAACGAGTTTATGAAAGCGAAAGCAGAGTCTTCGAAGATAGCTTTGTCCCTCATAACCTGTTCAGTTTATCAGTTTATCAGGGTATTTTGGGTCCTTAATTTAAAACTGAAAAGTTGCTTTTAGAAGAGTAAAGTCTGCATACGAGGCTAGTGGCCCATCAGGCCGGAGCTTATCCCGGTTTCTGTGGCATGAAGCGACTAGGAGTATTTCTACTCCCCCTGGATGGGATGCTAGTCCATCGCAGGGCTACCCCCAGCAGTAAATTCGCCGGTACCCATTTATACAAATGGGTAGAGAGATCGATGCACTATGAGAGTAAAGTATCTTGCCCAAGAACACAACACAGTGGCGCGGCCAGGGCTCGAACCCGGACAGCCCGATCCGGAGTCCAGCGCACTAACCATTAGGCCACGGCGCCTCCCTTTTAGAAGAGTATTTTACTGAGTTTAGCACTTTGCCCATTAATCCTTTCGTATTTCAAATCAAGCATCATGATTTTAACTGATACGTAAAAACACCTTACTTTTAATAAAACTGAAATGCATGCAAACTGAAACTTCTCAAAATTACCTGACATTTTGGGGTTTCTCGAGAAACCTAGAGGTCTCCTAACAAAACAACTAAATAGCAAATACTAAAATAATTTTTAAAAAGAGTTTGCATGAGGATAACATCGACCAGTCACATGCGGACGATATATTCAAGACTCAAGAAAATATCGTGAAGCTGAAAGTTGCACCCAAACAGACTAGAGTTGCGATCCTGAGTGCTCTCCAAACTTCCCAAGTGCACCATAACTCGATAGTGCACAGCTAAAAGCATGAGCCAATTGTTTTACAACAATACCAGTGGAAATGTACATCAAAACCTGGGCAAAGACTCGCGCAAGAAAAAAAATTCTGGCGAGGCGAATTGCTCGCATTATCAGCGTGCACTACAGGATTTTGTGCACACTTGCGATGCGTATACTGAATTTGGTTGCGTGGCTCTACTAGCTTTGTTATTCTATCTACAATATTTATAACAGTTTTGAACACGAAATACCCTGTATCCTTACACTAAGCAATGTTTCGTACAACTTTTCTCGCAATTTCGTTGTGTCGTTGCCTGGCAAGTTTCACGAGACTCATATAAAACACACAGAAAAATCGTTGCAGCGCTGCCGTAATCGTGCCGAAAAGTAAAACTTAATTCTGATCCCTGCAGCGCAACGAAAACGTTATGAGACATATTTATTTCAGAGGATGTTAAACTTATTAATTTTAGGGAAAACTTTTGTCGCAATTGCGATGCTGACTGCAAAACAAATACGTTATAAATAACAGCGACTTTAACCGTAGGTAGTGTTTACAGCGGGCAAATGAAAATAGAGGTTCGAGAGGTGTTAATTGTGGAAGCATGACCACCAAATCGAGTCTAATAGTTCCCAGAAATGACAGTCATCCCCCCTTTACAAACAATTCCAAGAAATCGCTGACTAGATGTTATTTCAGATCATTAAATGTACCGAATTTAGTATTTAATGTTCATTGCACTTGACCTTGTCTTAATTCGGGAGTACGGGTTGGACTGCGAATAAGGGATCGGCCAGTTTTCGTGATCGCCATTCTAGAACGTTTTTGCCTTATCTGACAACTGAAAAAAAAAAACTGTGGAAATTCAAGTTTCACGAGACACTGTTATGCAACACACAAAAAATCGTTGCAGCGCTGCCGTAATCGTGGCAGAAAGTAAAACTTAATTTTGATCCCTGCAGTGCAACGAAAACGTTGTGAGACATGTTTAATTTCAGAGGATGTTAAACTTATTAATTTTGGGGGAAGATTGCGTCGCAACAAAATTGCGACACTGGCTGCAAGAAAAAATTGCATGACCACCACACCATAAATCGTATCTCATAGTTCCCAGAAATGACCGGTCATACCTACCGTTACAAACAATTCCAAGAAATCGCGGAAGACGTTATTTTAGATCAATGCACCGAATTCAGTATTTTAATTATGTTCATTGCACTTCACGTTGTCTTTATTCCAGGAATAAGTGCTCGACTGCGAACAAGGCATCGACCAGTTTTGGTGATCGTCATTGTAGAACTTTTTTGTCTGCCAACTGAAAAGCAACATTATTGAGGAAATTTGACGGACGACCATTGCATGGGATCCTTTATTTAACAATGGACGTGGATATAGAAATTGAGAACTGCGATAATGTCTCTTGAGAAAGGTGTGCAGTTTCTCTCTTCTAGCTTAGTTTCTTTGGTTTTAAAAGAACAAAGAAAAATAGGGTAGGAAACCATCGAGCAAGAATTGTTTATCTACGTTAGCGATTCGCTTCGACTCAGAGGTCCGAATGTTTTGAAACGCACCGGGCGGGTATGATGATGGAGGGAACCTTGCGCTTTTTAGACTAAACACATTGGCACATATATTTTCGAGAGGCTCAAGTATTGCGTTAGCGATCGACTCCAACTAGGCTAAAAGAAACCTTTTTTGTTCTTCCCTTCTTCTGCCTTGCCGTTTTCAATGGTGGCCTTCCTACTGAATGCTTCTGACAATAGCAATCTGTACAATGTTCCTTCCACTTAAACACTTGCATGCATTGCTTTTTTAACTCTTTGACGAAGCAATCGTAAAGGGAATCAAGGTGCTTTTCCATTGCCTGTCAGGGAATAAAAATAAACACAGTTTGAATTCTGACCCACAGTCCACTCGATCGGTCGGTCAACAACAAATACATGCGACGAAACTACATGATTATATCTTCAAAAGACAAGAAATACAAGCGATGCAGTAGTAAACCATGACAAAAATACCACCAACTAAAAGCAAATTTTATAGGAATTAACAGCATATATTTTTTTCGAATAGGAAAAAAATAATTCGTACCTGATTTTTCCATCAATTTTTTGTATTGTCGTGTAAAATGAAAGGGATAAAACAGCACAAAACGGTCAGGATTCTCCCTCTAATTCAAAAGCGCTTCGCAAGACGCCATTTGTTTCGCACCCAACAAAAACTTTGTTGTTGTGTCGTCTTTTGTGCAAAGGCGTGTGAGTAAAGGTTGGCTGTGGGCCTCAAAAAGTGATTAGAAGAGACTTCGTATCGTGTGCCCAGCATTGGTGGCCATATTGCCATTTCTCGTGACGTCACTACATATCAATTTCTGGTTAATCCGCACTGTTGATTTTCACCTCTGACACAATGTATTTTCAAGGTAAATTACAGGAATTTTTAACTGATTTGATCACCCCATTCATAAATCATTTCCAAACTGTCGACGATACAAAAGAAATACAACCAAATATAGCCTGATATATTACGTCATGTGACATGTGACAAACATAGGCCATGCCCCGCCACCTTTACAAACAATTCCAAGAAATAGCGGAAGATATTATTTCAGATCAATGTACAGAATTTAGTATTTAATGTTCATTGTACTTGACGTTGTCTTTGTTATGACGGGTTATACCTCCCGTTACAAACAATTCCAAGAAATCGTGGAAGATGTTCTTTCAGATCAATGCACCGAATTCAGTATTTAATGTTCACTGCACTTGACGTTGTCTTTATTCCGGGAGTTGGTGCTCGATTGCAAACAAGGCATTGGCCAGTTCTGGTGATCGCCATTCTAGAACTTATTTGTCTTATCTGCCAACTGAAAAGCAACATTATAGAGGGAAATTGACCGACGACCATTACGTGGGATCCTTTATTTAACAATGGACGTGGATGTGGAACTTGAGAACTTTGGTAATGTCTCTGGAGAAAGGTGTGCAGTTTTTCTATTCTAGCTTGGTTTCTTTGGTTTTGACAACATTTGCAAACTTATTAGTCTACCAAAGTTTTAGATTGTCATGTCTAAAGCCTCAGAATATAGACAACCCCATAAGTTTTTGGTGCATATATATATATAATGGCAGACCGATGCCTTAATTTTCTTGAGCACCAGCAAAAAATATAAACGAGTTTATGAAAGCGAAAGCAGAGTCTTCGAAGATAGCTTTGTCCCTCATAACCTGTTCAGTTTATCAGGGTATTTTGGGTCCTTAATTTAAAACTGAAAAGTTGCTTTTAGAAGAGTAAAGTCTGCATACGAGGCTAGTGGCCCATCAGGCCGGAGCTTATCCCGGTTTCTGTGGCATGAAGCGACTAGGAATATTTTTACTCCCCATGGATGGGATGCTAGTCCATCGCAGGGCTACCCCCAGCAGTAAATTCGCCGGTACCCATTTATACACATGGGTAGAGAGATCGATGCACTATGAGAGTAAAGTATCTTGCCCAAGAAGACAACGCAGTGGCGCGGCCAGGACTCGAACCCGGACCGCCCGATCCGGAGTCCAGCGCATTAACCATTAGGCCACCGCACCTCCCTTTTAGAAGAGTATTTTACTGAGTTTAGCACTTTGCCCATTAATCCTTTCGTATTTCAAATCAAGCATCATGATTTTAACTGATACGTAAAAACACCTTACTTTTAATAAAACTGAAATGCATGCAAACTGAAACTTCTCAAAATTACCTGACATTTTGGGGTTTCTCGAGAAACCTAGAGGTCTCCTAACAAAACAACTAAATAGCAAATACTAAAATATTTTTAAAAAGAGTTTGCATGAGGATAACATCGACCAGTCACATGCGGACGATATATTCAAGACTCAAGAAAATATCGTGAAGCTGAAAGTTGCACCCAAACAGACTAGAGTTGCGATCCTGAGTGCTCTCCAAACTTCCCAAGTGCACCATAACTCGATAGTGCACAGCTAAAAGCATGAGCCAATTGTTTTACAACAATGCCAATGGAAATGTACATCAAAACCTGGGCAAAGACTCGCGCAAGAAAAAAAATTCTGGCGAGGCGAATTGCTCGCGTTATCAGCGTGCACTACAGGATTTTGTGCACACTTGTGATGCGTATACTGAATTTGGTTGCGTGGCTCTACTAGCTTTGTTATTCTATCTACAATATTTATAACGGTTTTGAACACGAAATACCCTGTATCCTTACACTAAGCAATGTTTCGTACAACTTTTCTCGCAATTTCGTTGTGTCGTTGCCTGGCAAGTTTCACGAGACTCATATAAAACACACAGAAAAATCGTTGCAGCGCTGCCGTAATCGTGGCGAAAAGTAAAACTTAATTCTGATCCCTGCCGCGCAACGAAAACGTTATGAGACATATTTATTTCAGAGGATGTTAAACTTATTAATTTTAGGGAAAAATTTTGTCGCAATTGCGATGCTGACTGCAAAACAAATACATTATAAATAACAGCGACTTTAACCGTAGGTAGTGTTTACAGCGGGCAAATGAAAATAGAGGTTCGAGAAGGGTAGTGTCTTACTGTTAATCGTGGAAGCATGACCACCAGACCATAAATCGGGTCTAATAGTTCCCAGAAATGACAGTCATACTTCCCTTTACAAACAATACCAAGAAATCGCAGACTAGATGTTATTTCAGATCATTAAATGTACCGAATTTAGTATTTAATGTTCAATTGCACTTGACGTTGTCTTAATTCGGGAGTACCGGCTGGACTGCGAATAAGGGATCGGCCAGTTTTCGTGATCGCCATTCTAGAACTTTTTTGCCTTATTTGCCAACTGAAAAGCAACTTTGTAGAGGGAATTTGACCGACGAACATTGCGTGGGGTCCTATATTTAACAATGGACGTGGATGTGGAACTTGAGAACTGTGGTAATGTCTCTGGAGAAAGGTGTGCAGTTTTTCTATTCTAGCTTAGTTTCTTTTGCTTTAAACGTGGTTCAAAGACTAAACAGAAATGGGATAGAAACCCACCGAGCAACTATTTTTAATCTACGTTAGCGATTCGCTTCAACTACGCACCGGGCGGGAATAATAATGGTGGGAACCTTGCGCTTTAGACTAAACACATTGGCACATATATTTTGACAAAGGATATGCACCAACTAGAAAATATAAACGAGTTTACGAAATTCAAAATATCCTTGATACGTAGACAGTAGCGTTTGCGAAAGCATATTCTTGGAAGATAGCTTTGTCTCTCGTAACCTGTTCAGTTAATCAGGGTATTTTGGGTCCGTAATTTAAAACTGAAAAAGCTGCTTAAGCGTATTGTACTGTAATCTTTTTAGTATTTTTACCATTAATCCTTTCATACTTAAAACGAAACATTATGATTTCAACTGATACGTAAAATCACCTTCCATTTAAGAAAAATAACATGTATGCAAAGTGAAATTTCTCAAAATTACCTGACATTTTTGGGTTTCTCGAGAAACCTGGGCTCCTAACAAATAAATACCAAATATTTAAATACTTGCACAAGGAGCCAGCCACATGCGAACGATTCATCGTCTTTTCACGGCTGTAGGTAATATCTTGAAACTGAAAGTTGCACTCATACAACTCTAGCATCTTGATTGCTCTTCAAACTTCCCAAATGTACCATAACTCGATACTGCACAGCTAAAAGCATGAACCGTTTGTTTTATAGCATTGCCGGTGGAAATTTACATCAAACCCTGCGCCAAAGCGTGCGCGAGACTAAGAAATTTTGGCGAAGCGATTTGCTCACGCTTGCGTATACTGAAACTGCGCGGCTGTCCTAGCTGTGTTATAATTCTGTCTACAACATTCAGGTAATAGTTGTGAGCATGAATAACCCTCTATCGTTACACTAAGCAGAGTTTCTTGAAACTTTTCTTGCAGTTTCGTTGCGTCGTTGCGTCGTTGCGTGGAAATTCAAGTTTCACGAGACACTGTTATGCAACACACAAAAAAATCGTTGCAGCGCTGCCGTAATCGTGGCAGAAAGTAAAACTTAATTTTGATCCCTGCAGTGCAACCAAAACGTTGTGAGACATGTTTAATTTCAGAGGATGTTAAACTTATTAATTTTGGGGGAAGGTTGCGTCGCAACAAAATTGCGACACTGGCTGCAAGAAAATAATTGCATGACCACCACAACATAAATCATATCTAATAGTTCCCAGAAATGACCGGTCATACCTAAGGTTACAAACAATTCCAAGAAATCGCGGAAGACGTTATTTTAGATCAATGCACCGAATTCAGTATTTTAATTATGTTCATTACACTTCACGTTGTCTTTATTCCAGGAATAAGTGCTCGACTGCGAACAAGGCATCGACCAGTTTTGGTGATCGTCATTGTAGAACTTTTTTGTCTGCCAACTGAAAAGCAACATTATTGAGGAAATTTGACGGACGACCACTGCATGAGTTCCTTTATTTAACAATGGACGTGGATATAGAAATTGAGAACTGCGATAATGTCTCTTGAGAAAGGTGTGCAGTTTCTCTCTTCTAGCTTAGTTTCTTTGGTTTTAAAAGAAAAAAGAAAAATAGGGTAGGAAAGCATCGAGCAACAATTGTTTATCGACGTTAGCGATTCGCTTCGACTTAATTTAAATCGCCAAATGATTCTCTTTTGTGTTCTTACGCAAAAAAGGAATTGTGGCGTTGACACAGAGGTCCGAATGTTTTGAAACGCACCGGGCGGGTAGGATGATGGAGGGAACCTTGTGCTTCTTAGACGAAACACATTGGCACATATATTTTCGAGAGCCTCTAGTATTGCGTTAGCGATCGACTCCAACTAGGCTTAAAAAACTTTTTTTTGTTCTTCCCTTCTTCTGCCTTGCCGTTTTCAATGGTGGCCTTCCTACTGAATGCTTCTGACAATAGCAATCTGAATGTTCCTTCCACTTAAACACTTTCATGCATTGCTTTTTTAACTCTTTGTTGATTCAATCCTTGAGGAAATCAAGGTGCTTTTCCATTGCCTGTCAGGGAATAAAAATAAACACAGTTTGAATTCTGACCCACAGTCCAATCGATCGGTCGGTCAACAACAAATACATGCGGCGAAACTACATTATTATATCTTCAAAAGACAAGGAATATAAGCGATGCAGTCGTAAACCATGACAAAAATACCACCAACTAAAAGCAAATTTTATAGGAATTAACAGCATATATTTATTTCGAATAGGAAAAAAATACTTCGTACCTGATTTTTCCATCTATTTAGTGTATTGTCGTGTAAAAAGAAAGGGATAAAACAGCACAAAACGGTCAGGATTTTCCCTCTAATTCAAAAGCGCTTCGCAAGACGCCATTTGTTTCGCACCTAACAAAAACTTTATTGTTGTGTCGTCTTTTGTGCAAAGGCGTGTGAGAAAAGGTTGGCTGTGGGCCTCAAAAAGTGATTAGAAGAGACTTCGTATCGTGTGTCCAGCATTGGCGGCCATAGTGCCATTTCTCGTGACGTCACTACATATCAATTTCTGGTTAATCCGCACTGTTGATTTTCACCTCTGACACAATGTCTTTTCAAGGTAAATTACAAGAAGTTTTAACTGATTTGATCACATAAATCATTTCCAAACTGTCGACGATGCAAAAGAAATACAACCAAATATAGCCTGATATATTACCTCATATGACATGTGACAAACATAGGCCATGCCCCGCCAACTTTACAAACAATTCCAAGAAATAGCGGAAGATATTATTTCAGATCAATGTACAGAATTTAGTATTTAATGTTCATTGTACTTGACGTTGTCTTTGTTATGACGGGTTAAACCTCCCGTTACAAACAATTCCAAGAAATCGTGGAAGATGTTCTTTCAGATCAATGCACCGAATTCAGTATTTAATGTTCACTGCACTTGACGTTGTCTTTATTCCGGGAGTTGGTGCTCGACTGCAAACAAGGCATTGGCCAGTTCTGGTGATCGCCATTCTAGAACTAATTTGTCTTATCTGCCAACTGAAAAGCAACATTATAGAGGAAAATTGACCGACGAACATTACGTGGGATCCGTTATTTAACAATGGACGTAAATGTGGAACTTGAGAACTGTGGTAATGCCTCTGGAGAAAGGTGTGCAGTTTTTCTATTCTAGCTTAGTTTCTTTGGTTTTTAACGTCAATTTGACAACATTTGCAAACTTATTAGTCTGCCAAAGTTTTAGATTGTCATGTCTAAAGCCTCAGAATATAGACCACCCCTAAGTTTTTGGTGCATATAATGGCAGAACCATGCCTTAATTTTCTTGAGCACCAGCAAAAAATATAAACCAGTTTATGAATGCGAAAGCAGAGTCTTCGAAGATAGCTTTGTCCCCCATAACCTGTTCAGTTTATCAGGGTATTTTGGGTCCTTAAAGGGGCACTGTCACGGACATTTTTTGACTTTTGTAGTAAAACTGCACCAAAATTACGACTAAGTACTTTCAACCATGCAGGAAATGTTCCTAGAACGTAAAGGGAAGGATATCTAGCAAATTGTTTTAAGAAGAGGGTGACCGTTAATAGTTTTCATCAATTTTTCCAAACCAGAAGGACAGAACTTGAAAAAGTCAGGCTGACTTTTTCAAGTTGAGATCAAAAGCTCCCGATGGACAGCTAAAAGCATGAACCAATTGTTTTACAAGAATGCCAGTGGAAATGTACATCAAACCTGGGCAAAAACGCGCGCAAGACAAAGAAATTTTGGCCAAGCAATTTGCTTACGCTTGCGTATACTGAAATTGGTTGCGCGGCTGTCCTAGCTATGTTATAATTCTGTCTACAACATTCAGGTAATAGTTGTGAACATGAATAACCCTCTATCGTTACACTAAGCAAAGTTTCCTAAAACTTTTCTCGCAGTTTCGTCGCGTCGTTGCGTGGAAATTCAAGTTTCACGAGACACTGTTATGCAACACACAAAAAAATCGTTGCAGTGCTGCCGTAATCGTGGCAGAAAGTAAAACTTAATTCTGATCCCTGCAGCGCAACGAAAACGTTTTGAGACATGTTTAATTTCAGAGGATGTTAAACTTATTAATTTTGGGGGAAGGTTGCGTCGCAACAAAATTGCGACACTGGCTGCAAGAAAATAATTGCATGACCACCACAGCATAAATCGATCTAATAGTTCCCAGAAATGACCGGTCATACCTACCGTTACAAACAATTCCAAGAAATCGCGGAAGACGTTATTTCAGATCAATGCACCGAATTCAGTAGTTTAATTATGTTCATTACACTTCACGTTGTCTTAATTCCGGGAATAAGTGCTCGACTGCGAACAAGGCATCGACCAGTTTTGGTGATCGTCATTGTAGAACTTTTTTGTCTGCCAACTGAAAAGCAACATTATTGAGGAAATTTGACGGACGACCATTGCATGGGATCCTTTATTTAACAATGGGCGTGGATATAGAACTTGAGAACTGCGATAATGTCTCTTGAGAAAGGTGTGCAGTTTCTCTCTTCTAGCTTAGTTTCTTTGGTTTTAAAAGAAAAAAGAAAATAGGGTAGGAAACCATCGAGCAACAATTGTTTATCTACGTTAGCGATTCGCTTCGACTCAATTGAAATCGCCAAATGATTCTCTTTTGTGTTCTTACGGAAAAAAAGGAATTGTGGCGTTGACACACAGGTCCGAATGTTTTGAAACGCACCGGACGGGTATGATGATGGAGGGAACCTTTTTAGACTAAACACATTGGCACATATATTTTCGAGAGGCTCAAGTATTGCGTTAGCGATCGACTCCAACTAGGCTTATTTACTGTTTATAATGACGGTTGACTTCAGTTTCATCTCATAAAAGCCCTGTGTTTGCACTTCTGCGTTTGATCAAATTTTGCTTATAATTATGCAAAAGATTTTCCTTTTAACTTTCTCGAGATATCAGTTTAATGTTCCGAGGGAAGTCTCTTATGTTTCGTTGAGGCTTCAGGATCATTTGCAAGTGGAAACTCGTCTTTTTCCGGCCTCCGGCGTTTATTAATCAGTGGCGGATCCAGGGGAGGGGCCCAGGACCCTCGGGCCCCCACCTTATTTTTTCGGAAATAGTGCATTTTCTTTGAAGTGTTGGAAGTTTCGAAATATCGACGTAAAAGCGTTACGTTAACTGTAAAAGAATTAATACTATGTAAAATGGTAAGAGTTTTGAGTTTTGAACCTCCGGGGACGGAGCATTCCCGGATAAAACTTTATTGGCATACCCCTTTCCCCGGGCTTTCTCATAAACACATCTACACCGGGCACGTACATCAGCTCACCATAATGTTTTCTATATGATTGCGTCAGCAGAATCGTAGACAATTAAAAGATAAAGACAATCTATTCCAAAAATTAAAATTGCTGAATTATTGGGCAAGGCAATTTGGTAAGCAACATTTTGCATGATAAATGATCTTGGGCATTTTGGTTAATCAACTATGAGTTCTTTTCAATATGACTGCGGCCGTTCTCTTAAGATCATAGTTCACGCATTTTTATTCGCAGGTCGACTGCCAGCGGTCCCACGGCGGACATTAGAAAACTTCGCATGGGCTGCAAGGCAATCGTCAAGGGACGAATGGCCCTCAATTATTACATCCTCACTGCCTACGAGAAAGCTTTGGCGAAGTTCGGTTTTTTTCTTGCTCGAAGACCACTGCTTGTCCTACTGGTTTGGCTACTGGTTGTTATTGCGAGCTGTCTGGGATTCATTCTCCTGCGTGTCGAGCAGCCTACATTTGAACGTTTCACCGCGACTGACAGTCAATCCAGGCAAGACTTGCATCGTGCAGCACAATTCTTTCCACTTCTTGAAGCTCGCCAAGAGCAGATCATCATGGTTCCTAAACATGGTCAAAATATCCTCAGTGAAGATTGTTTAGCAGATGCTGTTCTCGTGCACCAAACCATAGTGAACATCAGTGGTTACAGTGAAATATGTTTCAGGCAATCGTTTTCTAACACCACAGAGAAACATGACAAAGAAGATTGTGTCATCAGCAGTCCACTCGTATTAGCTGGTACTCACTTTAAAGATCTGAGGAATTTTTCTTCTATTCTACGTCATGAGTTGACAGATCCCACGGTTATTCTCTCCACTGGAGAAACGTTCAATTCGTCGTTCAACAAAATGTTCAGTAACTTTCACCTAAAATCCAGCACGGATCCTTCGACTGCTCAAGCTGACGCACTCCGAGTAGTTTATTTCGTTATAAAGACAACTAGTAGCGAAAAAGACAAGGCAGTTCTCGGCTTTGAAGAATCTTTCGAGAGTATGTTATTGCCAATGGGTCGTCACTTGAAGTGCGCATCACTCTCGTTCAAGACTGGGAAAACAGCAAATGATGCTTTGCAAAACATCCTGAAACCAGAAGTAAAACCACTTTATCTGTCCGCTTTGACAATGGTAATCCTTGTCTTCATTGTCATATACCTTTCTTCTAACATTCTCAGTTGTCTAACAACAGTCGCATTGATAATTTCAGCCATTATTTTACCCTTCACTTGTGCTGCAGGCATAGTTTCCATGGCTAGCATTTCGCTTTACCCAACTTCCTTATTCATTCCTTTCTTACTGTTGGGAAAAGCAACCTCGGACGTAGTTCTCTTCTTGGGAGAATGGGACCGACGTAAGGTGCCATCACTTGAGCACCGTGCTAGTAACTGTGTTACGAGAGCGGGATTACCTGCTGCTTTGTCGGCGCTGTGTGGGACAATTCCTATTGGAATCGCAATCAAGTCTTCCTTTGATGTCATTTCGGATTTTTTCATCCTGGCACTTGTAACATTTGCAATTCTCTCAGTTTCTTCTTTCATTGTTACAGTCACTTTGTTGATATATTTTGAGAGGCGGTTAAGGGAACAAAACACTTTGTGTCTGCCTCGCTGTCGCAGACGATCACCATGCACTGATGTTAGAGGGTTGCGGAGAGAATCCGTACAACAGTTGAATCTGCGACACATTCTGAAAAGCCTGGCACAGATAATAACGTCAGTGGGGGGAAAAATTCTCTCACTTTTCATTCTTGCGTGCATCATCGGTTTGTGCGTGTCGTCCGCATTTCAAACTGATGAGCGAACAAGCACCACTGAGTCACTTTACCAAAGTGACAATTTCAAACAGTTCAATGCAGCACAACAAAAGTTCTTTGGCAACGAAACGGATACGAGCATCGTTTTCCCCCAGGAAATTGACTATTCAAAGGAGACAGTACAAAATGAAATTATAAACGTTTGTGAAATGCTAAAACAGGCCTCCTACGATGAGAGGGAATCGTTGTGCTGGATGTCATCCTTACGACAATGGGCGAAGTTTAAAAACGTAAACTGCTCCAATTCGGATTTCTACCGATGTTTAGACGTATTTCTTAATCAATCTCGTCACGAATCTTTCCGTCGGGACCTGCGTTTCGGAACTGAAAATCTCAGACGTCAGATTTTAGCATCTCGTATTCATGTACAGGTGAAGCAGCAGAACCAATATCGAGAAGACAGAAGGTCTCTTGAAGAGCTAAGGAACGATTTGAACGCACACTCTTTCCTGGAAGCAATGCCAGTCTCTGAGGAATTTTTCAAACTAGATGACCTCTTTTTGTTGGAAAAAGACACCGTCTTTGTTCTAATTATTGCCACTGTTGTAGTGTTTGTACACTCGTTGCTCTCTAGCTCGAGTTTCAGGATTAGTACATGCCTAGCTATAACACTGGACGTCCTTGTTTTGGAGGCGGCAGGTATTATGGAGACCTGGGGAATTCATCTAAATCAAATCTCCTTTCTCATTCTCTTTATTACAATTATCCTGTCCCTGAATTTTAGCATTCAAGTGGCCCATTCATTCGTATTTTCAGAAAAGAAAGCCGTACGAGATCGCATGGTTGAAGCATTGATATCTGTTGGGTGGTCTGTACTCGTCGCGGCTTCAATTGCGATATCTGGATCCATTTCATTGGGGTTTATTTACCCGAGTCTAACAGACATTTTCCATCGACTTATTCCTCTGGTGTTGGTTTTAGGTCTGATTCACGCTCTCCTAATTTTCCCATCAATCATCGTATTATTCTTCGAGTTCGTTGATAGTTTTACCTGTCAGAATGACGTTGACATGCTACCTATCCAGCAAGAAAAATCCAGAGTATCGTTGCATTTACAAGATGGTCTCGCACAACAGCAAAAGTCCAAACGCGCTGGCATTTCTATCGTGGGCATCAGTTGCAGATTTCCTGGAGCCAGCAGTAAGGACCTGTTTTGGGATTTGCTTGAGAAAGGAAAGAGTTCCATTGGTGCGTTTCCCCAAAACAGAACAGAAGAGCATAAAACGTTCTACCGACTCTATCACCCGAAGCGCTTTGTCAGTGGGCGCCTCTGTGCTGTCAATGGATCTTACTTGGAAGAAATACAAAACTTTGACAACAAATTCTTTGGAATATCCAATCAAGAGGCTCGGGGAATGGATCCTCAGCAACGAATTCTACTACAAGTGGTATACGAGGCTATTGAAGATGCCGGAATGCGACTTGAAGATCTCCAACGGTGTAGAACAGGGGTCTTTGTCGGTGTGATGAACCTTGAGTATGGAGGACTTGTAATGGACTCTTCAAATTACAATAACATCGACCAGTTTTCATCTACGGGAATAACAGCATCTATTCTTGCCAACAGAGTGTCTTTCTGTCTTAACCTAACCGGCCCAAGCTTGGCAGTTGATACGGCATGTTCCTCATCGTTAACTGCACTCAAAATAGCTTGTGATAACCTGCACAATCAGGATTGCGAAATAGCCATTGTTTGTGCATCTAACATTGTCCTCAATCATGCCCAGCAGATGGTATCTAGTATGGCCGGTCTCTTAGCACCTGACGGGCGTTGCAAAAGTTTCGATGCTTCTGGGGACGGCTATGGGCGTGGAGAAGGTTTTGCAGCAGTTATTTTAAAGCTATCAAATGCGGCTTTGAGTGACAAAGATGATGAATATTGCGAGATAATTGCCTGTGGAATGAACAACGATGGGCAAAACGCTGTACCAATGACGGCTCCGAGTGCAAAGATGCAAGCTGAACTATCTAGAATGGTTCTAGAGCAGTCAGGAGTAAATCCGGAAGATGTGGATTACTTCGAGGCGCATGGTACAGGTACCGCAATTGGAGATGTGATAGAGGTTACTTCGATAGCTGATACATACACCAGAGGACACGGCCAGGCAACACGGGCGTTGAGAGTCGGTTCCGTTAAGTCGAACCTTAATCACACAGAATCAACTTCAGGTCTTGCTGGGCTTATCAAGGTTGCTTTAATGATCAAAAACAAGAGATTTGTTCCGACTGTTAACGTGCATGTGTTGAATCCAAAATTAAAGTTGGAAGAAAAAGGCCTGGTTGTACAACAAACAAGCGAGCCATGGAACACAGAATCAGGAAAACCACGATTAGGAGCCGTGAACTCCTTTGGATATGGTGGATCAAATGTGCACGTCGTCCTTCGCGAAGTTAATTCGAAGCAAAACTCAGTTTATGAAGAAAGCGTTGGTGGTCTAAATAATGTCCTTACCATTTCTGCACGCTCAAAAGAAGCTCTACAGAATATGGCACGCCGTTACTCAAACTGGCTAAAAGATCATGCCAATGCGGTTGATGAATCGTTTGTTCAAAACTTATGCTACTCTTTAAACGAGCGCCGTAGTCAACTCCCACACCGGTTGGCACTCGCCTTTGTATCCATTTCGGATGCATCTAAGTCGCTGGAAGACTATGCTGAAGACTCTGCAGGATGGGAGAAGTTGGTTTGTTATGGTGAAATGCGCTCTAATGATCCAAAGCTTGTCTTCCTGTTTGGCGGACAAGGTGCTCAATGGTATGCCATGGGAAGACAGTTAATTCAAACTGAGGATGTTTTCAAAGAGGCCATTTTGACCGTAAGCAATGTAATTAAAGACTTGGGGATTACATGGTCACTCGAAGAAGAGCTCATGGCATCAGAGCAGCAATCACGAATTGCCGAGAATTGCATTGCCCAGCCAGCCACCTTTGCTGTGCAGTATGCCACTGCACGGCTGCTGATGTCCTGGCGAATCTATCCCTCAGCTGTTATTGGTCACAGTCTCGGCGAGTTTGCAGCTGCCTGTGTTTCAGGGATTATAACGGTCAAGGAAGCTGTTCAACTGGTGATGACTCGCTCTACCTTGCAAGAAAGATGTCCCAGTAACGGTGGCATGGCGGCTCTGGGCATGTCAGAAGAAAAGGCCAAGAATTTACTTACAGAACTGAGGCTAAGCGCCACACTTGACATCGCTGCAGTCAATGATGCCAAGAGCGTGACAGTATCTGGTGATGCCCAATCCATCGACGTTCTTGGTCAGCATCTAGCAATGCACGCAAAAGATACTTTCTGGCGCGTTCTTGGGACAAAACGTGCATTCCACAGCACACATATGGAAGTTATCAAGAAGCCCTTTCAAGCAGCTATGAAAAGGGTCAAATTAAATCCTCAGCTGTCAAAGATCCCAATGTACTCTACCGTTGCGGGTGAAGTTCTCTCGGGTCAGCAGTTAAACAGCGACTACTGGTGGCGAAATATTCGCCATTCAGTCCAATTCTATCCAGCTATGAATCACCTGCTAAACGATGGCTACAAGCAAATTATTGAAATAAGTACACAGCCTATTTTAGCCCACTATGTCAAGCAGATTGCCGTTCAAAACAACCGAAAGCAAGAAATACCGGTTGTCGTGGCAACACTTCCTCGCAAGAGAGTACCCGTCGAACACCAGCACAAGTGTTTTCTTCAGAACACAGTATGTAAATTGTACACACTTGGATTTCCCATAGATTGGACGTGTGTTCAGGGAAGCCCATCAGCCAAGTTTGTCCGTTCGCTCAACTATCCATGGCTGGAAAGCAGCTTTTGGTACAGAGAGCACCCACCCAAAACCATAATACCTCCACTTGGAGTTGAGAAAACCACAAAGAAGCAAACACATCCCTTTCTAGGACAAGTGAAAATGACCGACCTGTATTCAGGCGTTCACTGCTGGGAAACTGAGATTGACCTCCATCGTTTTCCAAATTTGAAGGACCACGCTCTTATTCAGGGAGGTACCGTGATGCCCGGAGCAGCTTACTTAGAAATGGCCTTTGCGATGGTGAAGGACAAGTTCGTAGACGTTGCTGGCTTGGAACTGAGTGATGTAAAGCTCTCAAGTCTTCTTACACTGCCTGAAGCACAGGTAAATGTCACTCGATGCAACAGTCGAGAAGAAATAGCTAAAAAGCAAGGAAACGCTATTAAAAACTATTAAGTAGTTACCCGCAAGTCTGGTCGTAAAATAGAATATAAGGCCTGAATAAGAACACACGTTAAAAACTGTAACTTTTCAAAACTGGACAATTTAAAAATCTATTGCAATGAACCCAGAAATCATGAGATTTCGTAACTAAATGACAAAGATTATTTCATATAATTTTTGCTTTTGAGTTTGAGAGGAGAAGATCGCAAACCTCAGCTGCCAACCCTGGCTGCAAGTTAAAATCGTGTCATTGATTTGTTAATTTTTGTGTTTTAGGTCCGATCCTTACGCCTGCGTCTTATGAAGACCGACAGAATTGATACGACCCAGTTCCACATTACAAGTGTACAGGACGATCAGTCTGAGATTAAATTGAGCAGTGGGAGTATTTCCGTTGATCTTTTGCACAAAAGAGAGAAGAGCGAAGATGAAGGTATTATTTCTATAACTTTGAAATTATCTATGTCTCGTCTTCCCAACAACTGCTATGAAGAAGCAAGATTGAAATGGATGTCAGAAAGTCTATTTAAGTCTATTTAAGCTGCTTGTCGTGGTTTTGCTGCTCCTGTTCCTGTTTGTTAGTGATCTTAATCCTCGTTTTTAACTACTCTCGATTTACTGGAAATAATAACAAAGTGGCTTAATTCCTAAAGGAACGCAACTTGGTCACCAAACTTTTGGAAGTATATCTGTAATTTGTTAAACCATTGTCTCAGAAAGCTCACCACTTCAATATCAAATTAAACAATCGAAATATTTGATTAAAGTCAATATTTTAAAATTTGTATTTACATTTTAAACGCTTTTCGCTTGTCGACGTTAACAGATCCTAATCAAGTTGACCTGGTTGTTAACGAACTGATGACAAATATGACGGAGGTGCCAATGGAGCGATTTAGACAAATAACAGAGAAGTTTGGTTTCAACTATGGCCCTACGTACTCCATCATTAAAAAGATATGGCAGTGCAATAATGAAGGTCTATGTCTGGTCGACATCAGTGAATCACAAAACATTCAAGCAGAAGCTGAAAGTCATGTTGTACATCCCTCCATTTTAGATGCTTGTCTACAGTCCTGCTTTGTACCCCTTGGAAACTCATTAACCGATGACAAGACCATCGTGCCAGTGGGTTTTAAGAGTATTACTCTAAACGATGTTCCCTCTACAAACCAGTTGTATTGCCACGTCACTGCTGATGCGACTGAGTTTGGAAGATTTGATGTTTCTCTCATGAGTCCGTCCGGAAACGTTTTATTAACTATGTGTGAGTTTCGAATCGCAGAGTTGACAAGCTCATCTAGTCAACTTGGATTTGCTAAACTTGCGTATGAAGTCAAGTGGAAAGAAGACGAGTTAAGACTGGAAAGACCAAGAGAAAATGTTCCACATTTCACTTGCATAGTGTTGAAAGATTCCTCCGATTTCTCAGACATCTTAGTCACAAGACTCCAGGCTGCAAAAGTCAAAGTGATCACAATTGACCCGCCAAATGATCTGCTTTATAACAACGAAGCTCAGAAAGCAATTGAAACAGTCTTTTCAGAAATTCTACCGAGCGATTCATCCAACCTTAAGGTCGTCAACATGTGGCCTGTGGAAACAACTCTTCTACCCAACAAATTTGATGTCATAGATCAAGCTCAAAGCCTTGCTTTCAACAGTTCTGTTTCCTTACTCAAGCTGCTGATGACAAAAGAATACCTTGATTCACGACTGTTCCTTATAACTGAGTCTACACAGGTATTGAGTTCATGTAACAACGCTCACAAGACAAAGTCCATCCCATGGGGTTCTACAGTCTGGGGTCTTAGACGAACAGCAAACCTCGAAGAGTTCAATTTAAGGGTTACAACTGTTGACCTTAGCAACAAAAGTGATATGCACGAAGTCGATTCCTTGATTGATGAGATTCTGGGTGACAGTATTGAAGACGAGGTGGCTTTCCGAGACGGGAAACGTTTCATTAATCGCCTTCACAGATTGGAAACAAGCCAGAAACAAAGCACAATAACCAACAGAAATGTGATCAAGGAGAAAAAATCGCTCTACCTTTCAACTATCCCTTCGTCAGGAACGATTTGCCTGCGTGAGCAGAGTCTTTCGAAACCAGCGCACTCCGAGCTCGCCATAGACCTGCTTTATTCCTGGACACCCTCGGAATCGCTTGTTGATGTATCCAAACCAAACGGGTGTGTCTTTGTGCTTGGAAAGGTGACTGGTCTTCCAGAAAAGAGCGAACACACTTTTCAGATTGGCGACGAGGTGTGTGGTGTCATTTCCAGTGGACGGGTTTCCAGTTCACTTTCCATCAAAAGCAGTGAAGCGTTTGTAAAACCAGCCAGTCTGACAAAAGAACAAGCAACATGTATCCCTGCTTGTCTAGCAATTGCTTCTCATGCCCTTCAAATTGCAGTATCCGGTGAAAAACATCAGAAGTTACTGATCCATGAAGCCAACCGTGGTCCTGGTCCAGCAGCAGTTGTCCTTGCAAAAACTTTGGGTCACAGGGTGTTTTGCACCATTCCTGACACTTGCCAAACGTCTACAAAAACTCTCCTGCTTGACATGGGTGCGGAGAGTGTGATGTGTCAGAGCTCCACCACTCTACGCGGCGATTCCAATGATCCCTTTGATGCCGTTGTATTTTTCTACCCACCATGTCCAAATGCCATTCAAAAAAGTAGTCGCAGTCTAAAAAGAGGAGGAAGAGTCATTATCTTGAGTTCCGGGTTCTGTGGTGACATCGTATTTCCTGCAAAAACAAATGTCAAATACGAGAGGGAGGACATAGTACACGTTCTCCGATCTCCTCTGGTTTTCGAGAAACTCAGTTTGGAAAGTTTAAAGTTGTTGAAAGATAAAGGAGTACTTGAAAAGCTTCTTGTAATAAAGCTGGAGACCGTTGACTTGCCAACATCAATCAAAGCCCTAAACAAGTCGATTGAGTCACCTCGGAAAGCTCAAATGAAGACATCTGCAGATATTTCCCTTCTGCTTCACTCGTATGTATCCTTTGGGGAAGACGATCACCTGCAAAATATTCCAGTACTTCCACGCGGATTAGATGAGTGTGGCTTAAAAGAAAACAGAACCTATCTGGTAGCAGGTGGAATGCGAGGATTTGGATTTGAGGTGGCATGTTGGATGGTGGAGAATGGAGCCAGGTCTGTAGGAATTATTGGTCGCTCCAAGCCCTCAGAAGCCAAACGTCAACAGGTGCAAGCGATTGAAAGAAGGACTGGTGCTAAGATCCACACCTTTCAGGTAACTATGATAATGGTAAAAGGTCGACCTGACCTTGTAGATGAGCATAGGTTTTAAAACATTTTTTTTCTACACGTAAGGAAGACTGTAAAAAACTTTTGCTTACTGAGTAGAAGAGGCTTAAAACCCTATCAACCGAGTATGGCATAAATTGGAAATATATTAAAATTTCTTGGTCTTATTTTTGCAGATTGATATTTCCAGCCAAGATCAGATGTCTTCCTTTAAAGAGCAACTCCAATCTCTTCCGAATGTGGCTGGAATAGTGCACACTGCCATGGTTCTTAGAGACGAGTTTATTAAAAATCTGAAATTTGAGAGCTTCACTGAAGTAATGGGCCCTAAAATCAAAGGTAAGTTAAATTAATAATTAATAAAAGAGGTTAGGAAGTACAGCGTGATAACTGTAGAATTATGATGACCGAGGATTGGGTTATCTGGCCAAGCTAATGTTTGACTTATTCTACATTCTTTATAATATCAATGAAGTAACAGTTTTCAAATCATTTTTTGTTAGGTTCTTTTTTGCTACACCAAATGAGTTTGGAAATGGATCTGGATTTCTTCGTTATGTTTTCATCCATGGCGTCAATCATTGGTAACATGGGACAATCCTCGTACTCGGCCTGTAATGTTTTTCAAGATTCTCTTGCCCAGTACCGAAGACTCGTACTCGGTCTACCTGGACTGGCGATAAACTGGGGACCAATCAGTGGAGCTGGTGTGATGGTACGAGAAACTGGTGTCGCTAAGCTGCTTACCATAGGCGGACTGGGTTTTATACATGCAAAGGATGGTAAGATGTATTTTTATTTAGGTGCCAGGTTTTATCTATACAAGAAAGAGTGATATTGATTCCAATTTGTCAAATGGACTCTTTAATCGTTTGTGCCTTGTCTAGAATGTTAAAGGTCAAATGAACCAAAATTTCGACATTCTTTCTTTAGCGATTTTAAAGCAACCAAACGCTAGAAGAATTCATTATTAAGTAAACTTAAGGCGAAAATTTTGCTTTCTGAGCCTTAAAGCGCGAACTATAGCAAAAACTACGAAGATTTCCGAAGACTTCACGAAAACGTTTCCAAAATGACCGCGCACTGAAATGGAAGGAAGGGATCGAGCTTTGAATTTTGTGACGTAATAGTTTTATTTTACGGCTTTGCGATCGAAGAGACGATCGTCGTTTAAAGAGCGAATAATGTAAAGTTTGAGAGTTTCAGTCAGTCTGAGTAATTCAAATAATTCTGAAAGGATCTAAGCTTTTTTAAAACATTGTTGTTATTTTTTACTACATTGGAATCCAGTTTCAAAGATTAATAATTATCAAAGCACTGAGTAAAATTGTAAGCATTGTACGATATAGGAGGTTTTCAAATACTGGATGGCCTATAAAAATCATCAGTCTGCTCAGCTTGGCATAGAATAATTAATTTTGTTATATACCCCAAGTGAAATGCAGTTTTTTTTTGGATTTGCACGTAATTCTTATCAGGACGTGTGCGGCTTGCATAGGATGAGGCCAAAAGCCACATCCAAGGTTGAATTCACTTTTTCTTTTCCGTACTCGAGAGTCACACAAAACACAAAAAATAAATTTGTACTCAAAAATTTAACTTGAATGTAAGGATATTTCTCAATGCAAATTCGAAACCGCAAAAGCATCACGCAGGGTAAAACTTTCAATGAATAAATTCGTGTCGTTTTATTTTTCCACTGAAGGAAAATTCAATGTTGAAATAAGTAAAGAGCGTTTACACACTGTTCCTGTGGACACTGTGAGTTCTGTTTGTATTAGCTGTTTTTTGGTTCATATTTATTTCGCCGGTGCCTGTTATTTAGTCTAGTGCTCGAAATTAACGGTTGTAAACCCAGCATAAATACAACCTTTGAAGCATAATTTTATACGCGTCAAAAAGTACGTGCACGTGCATGGAAGCAAATTATTTGGCGAGGATATTGAACTAACGAATTCAAATTCTAATACTTGATCATGACCAGCCAAACCAACAAAGTAAAAGTGCTAATAATCATAACAAATACTCTATCTAGCTCTAGGTAGAATAAGAAAGGTGCAAAATGCATACCTCTAACTTCCTTCGTTTAGCAAAAGCCGAACGGACAAGGGGACCTTTGTGCTTCGGGAGGCATTCTTCCCCGTGATTTCTTTTCCGAACAAAAAAAAACTAGTCGGCATAGCATCCTCTTTGAGTTGGAGTCTGAGCGACTTGAAATCAGAACCAGAAACCTACGTATCGCCAGATTTTCTCTGAAGCAGTCTTCGGTAAAATGAACCGCACAAATGCGAGAGTTCTTGTCTGGCTTAAATTATTTTTTTTTCATTTTCAAAAGCCATTGTTTCCTGAGCTTTGAATTTGCTGGAAACTTAAACGTATTTACTTTCGACTTAGAATTATTCAAGCAGTTTGGTGCTGCACAAAACACCATGATGTCCCATTCTTGTGAGTTTCATCACTGAAAGACTTTGAATTTCCCGTAATTTCACAGCACACCAATAATGACGTCACAGTTTTAAGTTCCGAAAATTTCTCGACACTTTTCCCGAGCGCTCTACGATTATGAAGGCCTAAAATAAGCATTTTTCAACTTGAATTTTCTCTGTTTTGCAAAGTCCAATTACTTTGAAACTTCGGGGTATGTTTATTTGGTTCTTAACCAACAAGTTGGCCTAAAAAAAAAGAAAATTCGAAATTTTGGTTCATTTGACCTTTAAAGTGGTCGGACCTCGTGCTAGCTCTACGTAAAACCTCGTCAAAGCTTGTGGATAAGCGCTATGGAACGCATGTTCCACTATATGTTGGGAGAAATAATCAACGTATTTTTCATCAAGCAACGTAAAATTAATGCTACTGAAGGAAAAACAAATTGGCATTTCGCCTTTGCTTGCTACAATGCCGCTTATTTTAAACAGCAAGACACTACATCTCTGGAACCTCTATTTTCATTCGCCCGCTGTAAACCGCTTTTGCTATTCAGAGCTAGGGGCATTGTTTGTTATCTACTGTTTTAAGAACCAATGAACCAATGAACTCGGTCATGCTAATTCTTGATTATTTCCACAGGAGTGAAGTATATGGCCAAAGTACTAACTGAGGAGCCAGGCCGCTGCCAACTCGCTCTGTTTGATGCAGACTGGCCTCGATTCATTAAACGTAACGCAGGACTACGATCAACTTCTAGACTCACGGCTATCACTGCTGAAATCAATGCATCAGAAAATCAGACGGGGTCGGTAGAATCACTCGCGCAAAGGATTATCTTAGAGAAAGATGCAGAAAAGAGGGCGGAGCTTGCAAGTGAATATGTTGCAATGTTAGTGACAGAATGGACGGGAATTTCCTCACCTTCCGAGACGGATCTGAACAAGAGCTTGTACAGCTACGGAGCCGATTCTACTGCGGCCGTGACGCTGAAAATGCAGCTTGAAGCCAATCTGCAGGTCTCTTTTGAGGTACGTTGCTCGGGATCCAGGAGTGATAGACGCGTAGTTTCTCCTTACGTGGTCAATACGTGAACGAACGACTCAGAAAATTGTCAGCTAAGATATAAAGGAGATTTAACATTGAATCACCAAAGATATTTAGCAATTATTGGATGAGGCCGCGTATGATATAAAGAACTATGCAGATCTCGCCTTCGGCGGCTTCGGCGGATAACACTCTCCAAAATCTGCATCTGCTTGTGTTTTTGCTATCGTTATCTAATAATTTGGAAACTTTTTCGTAGTTCAATCCTAGCGACCATTTTCGCGCTTTCCAGCTCTGCGGTACTGAACCGTTTTCGCGTGACGTCAATCGCCCAAATATTTTTCTATTATTGAACGATTGACGTCAATGGTGCAATAATAATTTTCAATCGTCCAATAATAGAAGTATCTTCCAAATTTGGTCGGTGCCAGCGGGTTACGTGGAATTAGCCGGGGATTAAAAGCCAATCAGAGACGGAGAAATATTTTGAATGAATAATAATATTAATTATATTCTTGATCAATAAGAGAACTCAGTAAATGATCAGCTATAAGATATGATTGAGATTTATCAAAATCGCAAAGATATTTCTCCTGGAGATACCTGCAGCAAGTTGCGAGACTGTAAAAGATTCTCCATGCAATACCATTCATGTTTCACTTGATGACGGTTTTGTTGCTGGAAGGAGGGTATTTGGTACTGCTACTAAATCCCTATGATATCTGCACACAAACGGCTTAAGTGTAAAATGTTTTATCTGGCTAAGAGAAAAGTGTCAAATAAAGGAATAAAGGCATTTACAGAAACGGTACCTTGCCATATGCAATAAATCACTGTCAAGAAAGGGTACAGAAGTTGTATTTAGTTAAAAGTATAATGGACCTTTGGGAAATTGAAAACTAAGAAATTGTCCTTTTTTCAGATTTTCTATTTTATGCAGCCTGATACTACCCCACTAAAACTGGCGAGAGACATCACTGCAAAGCTTGGTGGAGACAGTTCAAACCCGCAGCAAACCATCGAACAGCCTGAAAATAGCGAAAACCGAGAAGATGGGCCTACACAAACCCAACCGGTGGCAGACAAAATTCCATCTGGTCTTACATCAGGTAGTCAGATACAGGTTGTACCCCTGTACACTCCTGCGGGCTCGGCTATAAAGTTCTTCTGTGTCCATCCGTCACACCGCTACGCGATGAGTTTGATGCCGATTTCTACAGGATTTCAAGGACAGGCAAGTAACCAACTGTAGTGATTTATGATTTTCAAACAAAAAGTAACGTTTTCTTAACTAAATCCAAGAAGGGCTTATTTTTGGAAGCAATGTTGCGTCTGGAATTTTGGGGGATTATTTTTTCTAGGAAGGGGGAGGGGTGCTTATTTTAAGAATTTTTCGGTAACTCACTGTCTCTACTCCGTGAGTTAAAGGGAAAAGGAAACCGCCTCTTAGAGAAGTACAACTTGTCAATTTTTAATACCCTGTTTCACGTGCTATCATCATCAGAACACAATCTACCTCTAACATATTAGACTATTTTACAAAACTAGTAACTCATTTGTTTTATCACCTTATTAGGATTTGGTATCTTTCTATGCACTGGGCTTTACTGACCTAACAGCAGTGAGTGAGGACTGGGGTAGTGTGCGTGAACTTGCCGTACATTACGTTCAACTGATCAGCGAGGAACAGCGACACGGACCGTACTTTCTGGGCGGATATTCCTACGGAGGGCTTCTTGCCTACGAAATGGCGTCCTTGTTGACAGAGCAGAACCAGAGGGTGGAGTTTGTGGCCATGATTGACACATTTCCTTGGTCTCCGCTTTCACAGACTATTAGCACTCGACTGGCTTCCATGCAGGACGATGAAAATTCGCACCGTTGTCATGTTAAGGTGCGCGAAAGAAGTTGTCATAACAACTGCAATCTATAATTATGTCTATTAGTAAAATGGACTCACTACATTCAGGCAATTATGGGCATGTTGCTCATCTCCAGACTGAGGTATCCACAAGCCTAAGACTAAGAATACTGGTGTTCTCGTCTTCAGCTGAGATCAACCTTGTGTATCACAAGTGTTGGATCACTGAGGTGGAAGAAATAAGAACTTTCTCCCATTATCCACCATGCCTTACGCAGTGCTGACGAGTCCCAAAGAGGACGAAACAGCTGTCCACCGCTACGCTTGTGTGTACCTCAGTCTGGAGACGAGCAAGATGCACTTACCTGTCATATAATTTCGTATCCTATCCTGAGCTGATTTTAAAGAGGACTGTCAAACCTACTATTTAATATAATAGCATTTCTTAATGACATCAAATATTTTAAACGAATTATTGAGTACATAACTAATTAAGTAAACCAACTAACTAACTCCTAAAATTATGCAAAAATATATGACAGTGCTTCTTGTGCTAAAATACTCATTGTAGTCACACAAATGCTCAACACAAAAATCCACTGTTTCTTGATTGTAGAGATAAATTGCAAATTTAATATTTTTGACGATTGCAGCTTCAGTTTGAAAACTTTTTGAAGAAGTTGGCGCTAGATTCTCTTAAGATGACAGCTAACGAATACCGACAACTGAGAGAGGAACACAGTCAAGATGGGGCCATAGAGGAACTACAGAGAAGGAGCCTTGAGAAGGGTTTCGCGGCCTATAATTTGAAGGCACTAAGGGAGTCTCTTCTAAGAGACCAAACCATTGCTAGTAGAACACACCACGAATGGCAACCTCCTGAGGTATGGGTCATGTTTTATTGAATCTTAATTACAGATCAACTTTGCACAGGCCATTTGCACAGACAGTGACTGAACAAATCACAAATTTCTCAATTTGTTGCGACACGAAGTATCTAACGAAGCTAAACTTCTCACGTTCTGAGCATAATGCATAAACAATTAACCTAGTTTTCCTCATTAGGTTCGCTATCGAGGTCCTCTTACTTTCCTCAAATGCCATAACACCCGCTTCTCTCCCAGCGGGCTTCGCTCATCAAACAGCAGCGAGGAGGTATGGGGCCAGCTGGTTGATGGAGGCACCACTGTACTCGTTTGTCCTGGTGATCATTACTCCATGAGTGAGTTACCTCGTGCTCACGTGACAGGCAGTATCCTAGCAACAGCCCTCGCATTCAACTATCGCATGCTTTTCCCGGAATTCCCCAGATCTACAAGGACGTTCCACCAAAGACGAGCCGTGGAAAAATTTTGCAGCGGAGTAAATGTGTTCCTTCATTCAAAGAGAGGTAATTTGCTTCGAATATGTTCCAGAACTTTATACAAATAGCCGAATATTTTGCTTTGCATTAATATGATAACCGTTATGAAATATTTATTATCCTTGCCCAACAGAGAGACTAAGCTTCTCGTTTGTTTTTCCCGCGAACGGCAAAAAAAAACAAATTTTGCCGTTTGCCGTGTGTCACCTATAAGTCAACGTGACGAGGCTCTTGCTAAAGTTTTTCTAATGCGAAAAGAATCTCAAATGTCATAACATAAGAGTTCAACATCAACCGAACGTGGTTTACAAAATACCCTGTGCCGATTGTGGTTGGTGCTATATAGGTGAAACTGGCCGGTGCTTTGAAACTCGCAAGAAAGAACGTATCAGGAATGTCAAAACCTGTGCTAATGGCTCAAACATTGCAAAACATGCGTGGCCATTCGACCATCGCATAGAATTTGACAATTCTAGCGTCATTGACAAAGGCTCTTTTCGCATTAAAAAAACTTTGGAGGCTTGGCACACCTCTGCTACTGAGCATGCTGACAATAACTCCAAGCCGATTCCAAACCAGTATTGTATTCTTTTTAAGAAATAGTCACCTAATTAGAACATTTTCACTTTGTCTTTGTTCTTATTATTGTTTTTATCTCACCTTTTTTTGTATATATTAAATTCATCTTGTATTCCATTTTTATCCGTCGAAGGCTGTAGAGCGACAGCCGAAAGCTTATATTCATTTAAAACATTTTAAGCCAGTGAACGTTTTTATTGTAGTTTTTATCATGTCTCACCCTGGCTGCGCATCAATCTTTAATTATAATTATTATTACTATTATTATTAGTTTAACTTTACCCTTCAATTTTTAGGGAACAAGAAGCCTCATTTTGGTCGACTTATTTTCCAGGAAGTTGCCTATAAACTTAAGTTGAGATCAAAAGCAGAGGAAGGAGAAATAAATGAGTACGAGAAAACAAAAAAGACAATTGATCTGAAAGGTAACTAAATTAGTAATTACTGAGTATTGTATATCTAAACTTCTCACTTACAATACACTTAGTCAATTAGTTAAGTAAAATTAAGACGGAATCCACCAGGAGGTCGAGTAATATTTATTTAAGTTGGACAAAAATCGAGTACCAGAATAATTTAAATCCTATTGCGTTACTTTCTACCCTAAATAAAAGGTAAAGATGTAAGAAATAATCCCTGATAACACCGACAACAACTTCTTATCAGAGTCTTAGAAAATGAATTTCAAAGTTCACAAGCTATAGGCAAATTCTCACGTGCAGCCATTTTGTAAAATCGTCTTTAAGCGATTCAGTGGAATTCAGTGGAAATTCGAAATTTGTTTTCGGTGTTTGGTGTTGTTAGAAAAGATTTCTTTTGATAAGATATTTGAAGCAGCAACACAAAAGTTTGCAATAAGGTGTAAATAATTTTGGTACAACAATTTCTTATCAGAGCCTGAGAAAATGAAATTCAAAGTTCACAAGCTATAGGCAAAAGCTCACGTCTTTTAAGCGATTTAGTGGAATTCAGAGGAACTTCGAAATCGGTTTTCGATGTTTGGTGTTGTTAGAAAAGATTTCTTTTGATAAGATATTTGAAGCAGTAACACAAAAGCTTGCAATAAGGTGTAAATAATTTTGGTACATAATTTTGTCCAATAACTACTCGAAGTCCTGGCGGATTCCGTCTTAACCGCCGTAGCAAATTTAGAAAGCAGACGTAACGAACGTTAGCCCTTTGACGGAGCATTCAGAATAACTTCATTTCTGGTTGTGGATTTAAACTGATTACTAAAATAGACTCCCTAATTTTGGAGATAAATTTGGATTTTGAGATTTCCCCTTTTTTATCTATTGTATTATTATAACAGACCTCCTCATGGTGCAGCCAGGAAGACTTGTCTCCAGTGCCCTGGAGTACGCCGGCCGCAGGCGTAGAGTTGGAGCTCTTCAAAGCGGGAACCTGGGGCAGATCGCGTCCGTTATAACTAGCAAACGTGTCTACAACTTGGAATTCACTGATTATTCCGATTTAAAAGCGTTTTACGACATGATTGAAGCTGTATTTGCAGTGACTTTGCTGACTAGTTAGAATTGCAGCCGCACAATACACCTGTATCGTTTTTAAAATATTTTTACCATAATTTTCAAGAAAATATGTATTCATTTGATGCTAGAAATTTTGTTTATATGCATATTTAGTTTATTTGTAAAATAAAAAGGGTCGGAAATATCATTAACCTACTTTTTATAAAATGCAAAATACGGCAAGGAATGAGTAGCTAGGTGAAATAAATGTGGAGTAGTACACTCAGCATTTCAGTGGAAGACAAAATAATTGGTTGTGGACTGAATTTTACAATGTCTTTCACCCAAAGAAGAATTGTTTACAATTATATTTGTCAAGCAGCTTTAGTTAAACTTAGTTATGCCAGAATCGTGGATTGGTAGGTATTAATTCTGCAAGAAGCACCAATTGTTTCCGTAAAGCTCGTTTTTTGCATGGTTCCTCAAACTTTTGTGATTTTTTGTTTGATTACTGTAAAGTATACACTAAACCAAAAGTCATTCATAATTTCTTTGGGCCCAAAATCACTTAAGAAAAATTAGGCACTCTTAATTTGTAAATTAGCTTTTGTAGCTGTTTTCTTTTGAATTACTGTTATATTTTTAGCTTTCATTTTTCTACGGGTCTTATCTTATTACATTAGAGGTATTTTATTGCCGTTTTTAGGTTTCGCCGATATTGGGTGTTATTTTTCTTTGATAATTGCACATGTCAACATATGGACATATATGTGACCTAGATATTTCATTTAAGTGTATTATGTTTTGAAGTATTTGCTACTTTGATAGGGTAACTGAGGAGCATAAATAAATGTCGAAGTATAGTTTAGATTAAATTTTTCAAAGGTGGCTCTGAAACTCCTCCTTAAAAATGGGGGTCACTGAGCTCGTTTTTAAGTTTAGGTGCGTTTTAAACAGGTTAGTGACACAATGTAAACTTCTGGGATGC
This sequence comes from Meandrina meandrites, assembly GCA_963693305.1. Lineage (NCBI taxonomy): Eukaryota > Metazoa > Cnidaria > Anthozoa > Scleractinia > Meandrinidae > Meandrina > Meandrina meandrites. Next base: position 4,802,010 of record OY855906.1, read on the forward strand.
CAGAAAGTGTGTTTAGCCCAATAAAGTTATTGCTCTTCTTATACTGTTGTTATACTGTTTTTTTTTTATTATTAATTTCCACGCGCTTACGCAAATAACAAAATTTACACTCTTAAGTTAATTAAGCGCTTACATATACAATACGGTTCAGCTCATTCACTCTTCCTACGTCTACTTACTTGTAACAAAGCAGTACATTTACAGTACGATATAACACATTTACCCTGCTTATATATACAATACAAAACATTATTACAGTATTTACAAATATTTCTCTAATTACAGTACAATACATGATATATACTTACAATAATTACATCACAGACATCAAAACATCACATAATACTAATTGTGCATCTTCCTTCTTCAAATAAACTACTAATTTAATAAACAGGTGTTCTTTACATATTTAACCACCTACCCAGCCACTTTCATTAAATAGGAAAGAGAAACAAACAACTTTATGTAGGCGTAGGAGTTAACTTAATTGATCATTTTTTGTTAAATTTTTCTAAGGTATATTGGTTTTTGTGCAAGCATATTTTTCAATTTCAAATTTCATTTTAACCTTAAGCTTAAGACCAATTATATGTGGTAGTGTATGCGTCCTTCTGCAGTTCCAAAGGTATACTTTAGCTATCAATATCAAATAATTATTCTATTGCTTTGGTAAGAAGTGATGTAAACAAAATAACCACAATTTGTTTGTCAATGATTGGGCATTTGTTTCATACCATTTTGTAGCTAGCAGCAACTGATAACGATCTCTAGAAATGACCTATCAAAATATAAGAGCTGGAAAGTGATGGAAACCGTTGTCAGTCACCTTAAAGTAACTCTAAATTAACAACACAAATTGGTCTTGACTCAAAAATTAAATTAACTACGTACACTAGACACTAATAGTTGTAAGATGAAAGCATATTGTAAAGCGAACTTCCCAGAATGTGGGCGTTTATTAGAAACCATTTGATCATTTCTCCTGTTTCCACTTTACCATGAAGGGAAAACCACAAGCGCCATTTCTTTCGGTCGGTTTACTGGTTTTGGAAAACGCTTACCACTATTCAACGGCAATTCCAACCGGTCTATTCTGACAAATGGTAAGCACGCTCCATTGTTCATTTTGAATTCTAGATGTGTGAGATGTATCAAGACCATGTTTTTCATTCAAGGCTGTTTGGCGGCGTTACGCACACAAACCATCTCTTGGCGTAGCTAAAACGCTAAGTTTTCTTTACAATTGTAATTCCGACGTTTACCTTGAAACTTTCTCGGTACTCCTAAGAAAAAAATGAGTAAAAAGCCCACGGTTCTACCTTTTATGAAGAAGTTTTACTAAACATTAAATGAATAGTGTTTATCTCCTTCGGTCACCTATTTCCTGCTGCACTACTTGAGTATGATTTAAAATAAGCCCCCACATGTATAAAAACCTAGACAAAAAGGACTGGTATAAATTAATTTATAATGAGTGCAGATCCTTAGAAAGCACCAATTTCAATTTCAGTAGAATGCAACAGTAAGCAGTGTGCGTTCGGACGCAACAAATTAGAACCGAATTTCGTTTGATAAAAGAACAAGAGCACTGTAGATGACTCGAACTAGGTCAATTACTGGCAGAAGTTCCTTTTAGCTTTGAATCTCCCACATACCTGCAGCCCGGTGTCGAATTAACTCTTTCATGTTGAATTTTACTCTTCGACAGTACTTTTATTTATATTTCTACAGAACATGGGAGGAATAGTGTTTACAAGCTCGTATAACTGCTGAATATAGTCAAAACTGCAAAGCGAAAAGCTCGCTGTCGGCGAATCTCACGTTCGAAATTTTACAGTTCCTTTTACTTCTACTTCCACGGTGCGGTTGAATCTTGTTAATTATAAATATAACGGAAAACACTAACCTTTCCAACTATAAATGGCCTAAATTCCAAGTAACTTGGAATCCATTACGACCCGCTATGTCCGCCATATTTGGTTAGGATTATTTAAACCAATCGGAATTCACAAATGAATTAGCCAGTCAGCGATGTAGTTAGTTCAGCCGCCTTTCCCAGGGGTTTCTTCCGCCCACCATTTTGAAAAGCGGAGAAGGCCCTGGGGACGAGGTTGCTTTATAAACAATACCAAGAAAGAGCGGAAGATGTTATTTCAGATCAATGTACAGAATTCAGTATTTAATGTTCATTGCACTTGACGTTGTCTTTATTCTGAAGTAGGTGCAGGACTGCGAACAAGGAACGCCCAGTCTTGGTGATCGTCGTCAAGTGAAAAGCAACATTACAGAGGGAATTTGGCCGACGACCATTGCGTGGGGTCCTTAATTTAACAATGGACGAGGATGTGGAACTTGAGAACCGTGGTAATGTCTCTAGCGAAAGGTGTGCAGTTTTTCTCTTCTAGCTTAGTTTCTTTGGTTTTAAACGTGGTACAAGGAACAAACATAAACAGGATAGAAAACAATCGAACAGCTATTTTTAATCTACGTTAGCGATTCGCTTTAACTACACACTGCGCGGGGATGATGATGGAGGGAACCTTGCACTTTAGACTAAACACATTGGCACATATATTTTGACAACGGATTATAACATAAGCACAAGCACAGAGTGTTTCTTGCACATATATTTTCCCATTATTGGAAATAGTAGCACATTTACACTAAGAAAACAAACTCGATGAACTAATATTCTCGACAATATAACGAAGTATCCAGAAAACAAAAGTAGCGCCCAACAGGTAACACCAACAAGAAAATATAAAGGAGTTTATCCTAGATATGTAGACAGTAGCGTTGGCGAATACAGAATGCAGAACACAGGGGTACTCCAAATAAAAAGTCAGCGAAAGCAGAGTCTTGGAGATAGCTTTGTCCCTCGTAACCTGTTCAGTTTATCAGGGTATTTTGGGTCCTTAATTTAAACTTGAAAAAGCTGCTTTTCAAAGCGCATTTTAATTTTTAAAAACAGCTTGTACGAGAGTAGCATCAACCAGTCACATGCGAACGAATCATCATTTATTCACAGCTCAAGGAAATATCTTGAAATTGAAAGTTGCACCCGCACAAACTAGAATTGCTCGAGGCGATAGCCGAGTGGACTTCTTGGGAGCTCTCCAAACTTCCCATAACTCGATATTGCACAGCTAAAAGCATGAAAATATTCTTTTATAACATTGCCGGTGAAAACCAGCGCAAAAACTCGCCCGAGAAAAAAATTCTCGGCGAAGCGATTTGCTCGCGCTATCACCGTGCACTACAGGATTTTTTGCACGCTTGCGATGCGTAGACTGAATTTGGTTGCGTGGCTCTGCTAATTTTATTATTCTATCTACAATATTGATAACAGTTTTGAACACGAATAACCCTCTATCGTTACATTAAGTAATGTTTAGTACGAGTTTTCTCGCAATTTCGTGGTGTCGTTTCCTAGCAAGTTTCACGAGACAGTGATATGAAACACAGAGAAAAATCGTTGCAACGCTGCCGTAATCGTGGCGAAAAGTAAAACTTAATTCTGATCCCTGCAGTGCAACGAAAACGTTGTGAGACATATTTTTTTCAGGGGATGTTAAACTTATTAGTTTTTGGGGAAACTTGTATCGCAACAAAATTGCCATACTGACTGCAATAATAAAAAAAAACATTATAAATTACAGCGTCTTTAACCGTGCAAGCATGACCACCAGACCATAACAGTTCCCAGAAATGACAGTCATGCCACCCTTAACAAACAATTCCAAGAAATCGCGGAAGATGTTATTTTAGATCATTAAATGTACTTTCTCCCTCGTATACCGAATTTATTATTTAATTTTCATTGCACTTCACGTTGTTATTATTCGGGAGTAGGTGCTCGACTGCAAACAAGGCATCGACAAGTTTTGCTGATTGCCATTCTAGAACTTATTTGTCTTATCTGCCAACTGAAAAGCAACATTATCGAGGGAAATTGACCGACAACCATTACTTGGGATCCTTTATTTAACAATGGACGTGGATGTGGAACTTGAGAGCTGTGATAATGTCTCTGGCGAAAGGTGTGCACTTTTTCTCTTCTAGCGTAGTTTCTTTGGCTTTAAACGTGGTACAAAGAACAAAATAGAGAAGAAACCTGATGTTTAATCTACGTTAGTAATCCCCTTAAAGTACGCATTGCACGGGTATTATGATGGAGGGAACCTTGCGCTTTAGACTAAACACATACGGATTATCACAAAAGCACAAGCACAGAATGTTTCTTGCTGATAGATGTTTCCATTTATAGTCAAAATTGTAACATATTTATACTAAGAATCAAATCTCGATAAATCAGTATTCTCGCCGTTATAACGAAATATCCAGAAAACAAAAGCAGCGCCCAACAGGTAACACCAGCAAAAAATATAAACGATTTTACGAAATTCGAAATATCCTAGATGTGCAGACAGTAGTATTGGCGAATACAGAATGCAGAACACGGAGGTACTCCAAGCAAAAAGTCAGCGAAAGGAGAGGCTTGGTAGATAGCTTTGTCCCTCGCAACTTGTTTAGTTTATCAGGGTATTTTGAGTTCTTAATTGAAAAGATGCTTAAGCGCATTTTACTGTATTCCTTTTAGTACTTTTACCATTAATTCTTTCTTATTTCAAATTAAACTAAGCATATTTCAACTGATGCGTAAAACACCTTACTTTTAATAAAACTCAAATGCATGTGAACTGAAATTTCTCAAAATTAGCTGACATTTTTGGGTTAAAATAAATTTTAAAAAGAGCTTACAAGAGGATAGCATCAACCAGTTACTTGCGAACGAATCATAATATATTCACGACTCAAGAATATCTTGAAACTGAAAGTTGCACCCGTACACACTACATTTTCTCGGGGTGATATTCGAGTGCAACTCTAGCTTCTTTAGTGCTCTCCAAACGTCCAAGGTGCACCATAACTCGATAGTCCACGACTTAAAGCATGAACGAATCGTTTTATAACATTGCCGGTGGAAATGTACATCAAAACCCGCGCAAAAACTCGCGGGAGAAAAGTAATTTCTGCGAAGCGATTTGCTCGCGCTATCACCGTGCACTACAGGATTTTGTGCACGCTTGCGATGCGTTGACTGAATTTGGTTGCGTGGCTCTGCTAACTTTATTATTCTATCTACAATATTGATAACAGTTTTGAACACGAATAACCCTCTATCGTTACATTAAGCAATGGTTCGTACATCTTTTCTCGCAATTTCGTGGTGTCGTTTCCTAGCAAGTTTCACGAGACAGTGAAATGAAACACACAGAAAAAAACAAAACAAAAAAAAAAAACAGAAAAATCGTTGCAGCGCTTCCGTAATCGTGACGAAGAGTAAACTTAATTCTGATCTCAGCAGCGCAAGGAAAACGTTGCGAGAGATATTTATTTCAGAGGATGTTGAACTTATCAGTTTCTGGGGAAACTTGTGTCGTAACAAAATTGCGATACTGACTTGAAAACAAATACATTACAAATTACAGTGCCTCTAACCTTGAGTTAGAGGCACTGGGAACGAGTTACTTCACTGGCTCTTAAAACAATAGATAACAGGTCATAACAATGCCCCTAGCCCTGAATAACAATAGAGGCAGTGTTTACAGCGGGTGAATGCAGATAGAGGTTCCACAGAGGTAGTGTCTTACTGTTAATCGTGGAAGCATGACCACCAGACCATAAATCGAGTCTAATAAATTCCAGAAATGACAGTCATACTTCCCTTTGCAAACAATTCCAAGAAATCGCAGATTAGATGTTATTTCAGATCATTAAATGTACCGAATTTAGTATTTATTGTTCATTGCACTTGACGTTGTCTCTATTCGGGAGTAGGTGCTCGACTGCGAAAAAGGCATCAAGAAATTTTGGTGATCGCCATTCTAGAACTTTTTTGTCTTATCTGCCAACTGAAAAGGATGTGGAACTTGAGAAAGGTGTGCAGACTTTCTCTTCTAGCTTAGTTTCTTTGGTTTTAAACGTGGTACAAAGAACAAACACAAATAGGGTAGAAAACAATCAAACAATTATTTTTAAACTACGTTAGCGATTCGCTTAAACTACGCACTGCGCGGGATTGATGTTGGAGGGAACCTTGCACTTTAGACTAAACACATTGGCACATATATTTTGACAACGGATTATCACATAAGCACATGCACAAAGTGTTTCTTGCTCATAAATTTTCCCATTATTCAAAATAGTAACACATTTACACTAAGAAAAGAAAACTCGATAAACTAGTATTCCTAACAATATGACGAATTATCCAGAAAACGAAGGTAGCGCCCAACAGGTAGCACCAACAAGAAAATATAAACGAGGTTACGAAATTCGAAATATCCTAGATATGTAGACAGTAGCGATGGCGAATACAGAATGCAGCAGCGAGCGAAGAGTCTTGGAGATTGCTGAATTTAGAAGCGCGTTTTACGGTGTTCCCTTTAGCTCTCTTACCATTACTCCTTTCTTATTTCCAACCAAGCATTATGATTTCAACTGATACACAGAAACACCTTACTTTACATAAAACTCACCGACAGATGTACCTGACATTTTTGGCTAAATAGCAAGTATTTAAAGAATTTTTGAAAAGAGCTTGCATGAGGATTGCTTCAACCAACCACATGCGGACGAATCATCATATATTCACGGCTCAAGCAAATATCTTGAAACTGAAAGTTGTACAAAAAAGGTTACACCAAGATATGGTGACTGGAAACTACGGGTGATTTAATTAATCAGGTAAGTGAAAACGGAATGCAGAACACAAAGGTGAAAAGGGTCAGCGTAGACGATCTTTAGAGTTTGCCTTATGTTGAATAATTTGAGCAGCAAGGGCGCGTATGGCCATTATTTTCAAACCGAAGAATCTGTTAATGCGTATTCAACTGTTCTTCACCTTTAATTTAATATGTTTGAGCGGGTTTTACTTATCCTTTCTTACTTCAAGCTAAGTACATTACGATTTGAGATTACACAAAAATACTCGTTCCTTTTGAAGTGTATGCTTGAAAATACTTGCCTATGATTAAACAATATTTGTCCGCCTGAGCTTAGCTTGTAATTGCCTTTATCTACACACATTATCCAGGTATTTTGACCAATTGTCAGTTTTTCGGTTTTTAAACTTTAGGGTAAGCTCAAGCTTATATTAAACTTAACCTGTAGCCTAATGCACGCATAAGGGAATATTACAAGACTGCACGCGAGTACCTGCAAGAACACTCTTTTATGAAATTCTATTTTTATCTTAACGCATTCCCAACAAGAAAGCTGGCCGTTTTGTAAATTTTGCGCACTTGTCGAAAGCAAGATTTTGACGTATGCGAGGGAAGTATCAGTGAAAGCGGATGATGTTGCTATCCGTTCTACTGTCGATATTTATTTAACCCAACAATCGTGAAAACTAGGTTCACTGCTTCAATACTAACTATACGTGCACAGGGTCTCCAATTCGTCAAATAGATTTGGACGGTGAAACTCTCATGTATGCACGCATGTATTCAAGTGCAGAATTATAGTTTATTGCAAACATTCGCTGTCAATATTGACTTTTTGTTTTTTGTTTATGAATTTAATAGAGAGTTCCAATGATTGAACATGAATTGATTGTATAATTGATTGTACAAAATGCCATTCAATCAGTATACTTATTACTGTCAGTGTTGGTAAGCGAACAAGTGGCCGAATTACTAAAAAATTAGTCAGTTCGAGTATTCTTCGATAGAGCCGGAGATGACACTTGACTTCTGGTTAGTTAAGACGTACAAGTGGAAAGTGATGACTATCTGGCCGTTCAACTTTTCTGTTAGGACCTTAAACTGGTCTCGACCTGAGATGTCGCTCAGTTGTGGAACAACTTACCTATAGACCTACGACAAGCATCTTCACTGGCCGATTTCAAATCTAAATTAAGTCGGCACAGTTTGAAGTAATATCTTAATTTTAAGTAAATTTTAGACACGGCCTCCATGAAAAGCAGACTTTTCTTTTTTTTTTTTATTTGAATTTGTTGTTATTTAATTTTTGTAGTTAGTTAGATAGGTAGATAGTCCAGTAACTTAATTGACTGATGGAAAAAACCGTGTATAAATAAAGTTATCCTATCCTATCCTATCCTATCCTATCCTATCCTAAGATCTCGTCCTAGTCGCATCCAGCGAGCCGTGGGCCCCCATAATTGGGGGGAGGGTGGGGGACGGGGTGGGGGGACTGAGTATTTCGTATCCCATTAAATTTGGCCAAATTATTTTCTCCAACTTTTATGTTCGATATCCCGGAATCTCTTGAGTTTTGAACCTCGGGGACGGAGCCTCGCGATAAAACTTTATTGACATCCCCTTTACCTCAGGCTTTTCATAAACACATCTACACCGGACGTGTACATCAGTTCACCGTAATGTTTCTTTCATGATTGCGTCAGCAGAATCGTAAACTATTAAAAAGACAATTTATTTCAAAAAGTGCTTCTTTTCATGTAAATCTGAATTATGGAGCAAAAGCAATTTGAAGCGAGCAACATTTTGCACGATAAATGATCTTTGGCATTGTGGTTGATCGACTATTTACTCTTTTCAGTATGACACCGATTACTGGTGGCGAAATATTTCTCGTTCAGTTCAATTCTATCCAGCTATGAAACACCTGCTAAACGATGGTTACAAGCAGATTTTTGAAATAAGTACGCAGCCTAATTTAGCTCACTGTGTCAAGAAGATTGCCCTTCAATACAACCGAAAGGAGCAAGAAATGCCAGTTGTCGTGGCAACACTTCGTCGTAAGAGAGTACCTGTCGAAGACCATCACAAGTGCTTTTTTTCAGAACACCGTATGTAAACTTTATACACTTGGATTTCCCATTTAATATTTGACGTGTGTGCAGAGAAGCCTATCAGCCAAGGTTGTCCGTTCGCTCAACTATCCATGGCTAGAGCGCAGCTTTTGGTACAGATAGCACCCACCCAAAACTATAATACCTCCACTTGTAGTTGAGAAAACCACAAAGAAGCAATCACATCCCATTCTAGCTAGGACAAGCGAAAATGACCAACCTGTATTTAGGCCTGCTTTGCTGGGACACTGAGATTGACCTCCATCGTTTCAAGGTTCCATGCTCTTATTCATGTTCATATAGCACTTTATTTCGCGTCGGTTTGTTATTATTAAGACACGGAAGTAGCCTGTTTTGAAGGCGAATGCGGAAGCATTGCGAAGCGCTGTTGTTAGGGATTACGGTTTCCGAGGTTAATTAGCAGTTTCTGTTAAATATTGGCCAAGTTTTTTTTTGATGTCTAATACTATTAACTTGTTCCACGTGTAACTTGGTAAGTAGATGGAAAACTAGGCAAATATTTAAGAAATTTGAATGTAGGCTAAATTTCGAATGTAGGCTATGCTCGCTGACTCTTCTGAAACCAGGTTCGAGAGAAAACATGCAGTTGCACTGCCGATTTCCATTTTATGAAATAGCTGGGAGAATCCTCACGCGCTAACTGTTAAAAATGTTCGATGAGAGTACAGACTGAAAATGACGTAGCCTGTATCGTAACGCAAGGCGATTGTTGTAAAACTTAAGAAGTTGTAGTGATTTTTCAAAAAAAAAAACAAAACAAAAAGAATCTAGATCTACTGCTTCTACAAACCAGGGTTTATCCTCAGAAAATCTTGTGTAGTAGAAATCGCTGATTGTTTTATAATTTGAATGTTCGCACAGTAGGGTTTGTATTATAAAAGTGTTTGCTCGCCCTTCAGGTTGGCCAAAATACTGCGATACTACACACTAAAATGTTTAGTAAGAGAACTACTCCGGAGCAGTAGTATTGATTTGAATGGTCATACCCAAGGGTTACAATAGAAGATCTGACTGGGATTGGAAGGGAGAAAGGTTCAATTTGTAGTTCATGAAAAAACCGTTTATAATAAATTGCACTTTTTTTGACCTTAGTTTTTATACAATTGCAGTTGTTGTATTCCGCGCCAGTTCAATCCATGCCTCCTGTGGTCGTCGTTTTGCAGCTGGTATTTGCGTCTTTTGGAGCACTTCTTCGCTTGGTATGGTGAAGGAATCGCCAAGCATCCACTGATAACAATCCAAGTATGCCTCGTCTTTGTCAGTGTCTGCTCTGTGGGATTTGTTTGGTTCCAAACAGAAAACAGAACTGTTAAACTATTCATCCCTCAAAGCAGCAAGGCTATAGATGATTTAAAGACCGCCGAGAAATACTTCCGAGTTAAGATTCGAGAGGAAATCATCCTATTGGTGGCGTCTTCTGATCATCCCAATGTTCTTTCTCCCGAGTGTCTGCAGCAGGCCTTGAAAGCCCACGACGCCGTCATGGAACTGGAATCTTATCTCGACTTCTGTGTGACGCTGACTGGGAACAAATCCAAGTCACCTGACGAATGCATGATGATAAACCCACTGGAATTTGTGCTGTTCAACGAAAGTAAGCTGAGCGGCAAAGACCTGAAACAGGTTCAGCAGGAACTCAACAAAGCGTGTAACAGCACCGTGCTCATGCGCAATGGACGTCCCTTCTGGTACAACTTCAACCGCATGTTTGGTGATCTCAGTCGAGAACGTGGAAGCATAACCGGCGCGAAAGCATTGCAAATGGTGTATCTGATGCGTGACCCCAGTGACAAAGACGACAACGAAAAAGTTCTTGAGTGGGAGAAGACTTTCATTGACAAAGTATCCTCGTTAGCGGACGACCTTTCCTGCTTCGAAATTCACTACTCAAGTGAGAGGAGCCTGGACGATGCCATTGCTGAAAGCAGCGGTTCTGACATCATATTGGTGTCAATCACTTTCAGTCTCATGATCACCTTTGCTAGTGTCATGCTAGGCAAGTTCCTGAATCCGCTGACTGGTCACTCCTTGCTCGCTAACGCAGGAGTGTTCGCAGTGGCTCTGGGGATTTTAGCTGGGTTTGGTCTCGCCATGTGGTGTCGCGTGCCCTTTGTCAGTATAGTAGGAGTGTTGCCGTTCTTGGTTCTTGGAATCGGCATCGACGACATGTTCATCATGGTGGATGAGCTTGACCGACAGCCACGCGAACTCTCAACGACCGAAACGATAAAAAAGGTTATGAAGCATTCGGGAGCAACTGTTACCATGACAACAATGACAGATTTGGTAGCGTTTGCAGTTAGCACTTCCACCTCATTTCCAGCGATTAAGTAAGACAATTAATTTGATTGTTAAATAAACCATTTTTGTAGTTCTTTTCACTTTACTTTCATCTTTCCAAAGATAAATTGATTGTTATAACGTACTGTTCCAAATTTTGGCAAAAAAAAAAAATCACCGTCGTTGATATCTACTTGTTTACAAAACATTTTAAATTTGTGAAGCCAAATATCAACACGCAATTTCTCCTACCAAGTCTCCATACATTTTGTTATAATGACGTTGAAAGAATTTGTTCAAATGTTATCAATCTAAGGGAAACAAACAACAATAACATCAACTTATATAGTACCCATGCCATACATAGAATTTGAAAACTGTAAGTGAAGTTAGAAATAGAAATTACTGCCTGAAATGACAATAGGAATTATGGCGCCAGGCACTTAAAATACTCGGTGAAGATAGTGCAGTTAAAGAGAAGATATGCAACGGAGATGAAAGATGTTGATCAGAGGTAAAGCTTCATAATGTATCAAAATTTTGAAACCTTTAATCGAACCTTTTCATTATTTTAGGTATTTCTGCATATACGCTGCTCTGACCGTGACTTTCTCCTTCCTGATGATTGTGACGTACTTTGTGGCCATAATGACGTACGACGTGAGGCGAATTAAATCAGGTCGAAAAGACTGTTTGCCATTTTGCCTTGCACCTCGACCAAAGGAAGGTGCGCCAGAATGGGACGAACCGCTTCCACAGACGTCAAATAAAGTTCTGAAAATTTGGGGCACGTTCTTGACTCAACGGGTGACGAAATTCGTGGTTGTATGCTTCTCGCTGATGCTGCTTGGTGCTGGAATATACGGGGTAACCCAAGTGGATGAAACATTTGATAGACGAATCCTTGCAAAGGACGATTCCTACTTGAAGAGATTTTTGTCTGCTGAAGAAAAGCATTTTGTACTGTCCATCGAGGTAAGCATCGTGGAAGCTGGCAAGGTTAATTACGAGCTTGGCTCCAACCAAGAACTCATCAGAGAACTGACAAACATCGCTGCAGATAACAAATATTACAGGAATCGATCACTCTCCTGGATGAACTCGTTTTCCCAGTATGCTAAGAGGTTCAAGAGGAACATTACTGGTGCAGGGTTTCTGCCTGAGCTAAAAGCATTCCTTCGTATTCCTGACTATTCTTATTTCAGCCAAGACTTGAAGTTTTCCGAGGACGATACAAAATTGGAAGCTTCCCGAGTCCTCGGTTTCATGAAGAGTTCTGGTAGTTCCATATTCCAGAAAAACGCTATGCTCACACTCCGAGACGACATCGCTGAAAAGTCCGAACTAGATGCATTTCCAATCGCTCGACAGTTCATATTCTTTGAACAGTACGCCATAACATCAAGAGAGACCATAAGGAACCTGATAATCGCGGCTCTAGCGGTGTTAATCGTCACAAGCCCCTTTCTGGTGGATTGTACCGTTACCTTCATTGTGGTACTCAACTTTGCTGCCCTGATATGCGAACTATTTGGATTGATGGTTATCTGGGACGTGTCCCTGAACTCCGTGTCCATGATCAATCTCGTAATGGCCATTGGATTCGCAGTCGATTACAGCGCGCACATTGCACATGCGTACATAACGTCAAACAAGGTAACAGCCAATGAGCGAGTGGTGGACGCTCTGAGCACATTGGGCGCGAGTGTTTTTATGGGAGGTGAGTTTGGTGTTTGAAAACAAGTATTGTACTAAATACCGGTCTATCCATGGTCGTAAGTGTAACTTGTAACGTATCGGAATTTAAGCTAGAAAGGCTTAATCCAAAAAATAAGGATCCTGCGTTCAGAAACCAGTGATATGGAGAACTCTAAGTGTTTTACAATTTGAGAAAACCTTAGTCGAATGCGCTTGAAGGAAAAAAGAAATCAATTTAGTGTTTCTGAAGTTGAGATATAACCTCGTGTGATTTCGTGCCCCTTGAATAGGATTTCCTTCGCAGGTTACCTATTGATATTTTTGTTGTGCGCCTCAGAAAATCAGTCGGTTTGCATTCTGAATACATTAGGTGGAAAAGAGATTTCAGAGCAAGCATCTTGCATGACCTTTAAGGTAAAGCAAGAGTTGTACCCAAATACTTGACCTCCGGATCTCCGTTTTTGATGATGGACTGCACTTTAAATTAGTTGGCATGTCCTGAAAGTGTCTTGGATAACTAAGAGCCTGCTCAGGTGAAAGAATAAAGAAGAAAAGATAATATATTTGTCTGTGAAGGGAAGTAATCCGTGGCAACCTTGTGTCAATCAGCTTAGTGTTTTTACTTGCCTGTTTTCTTTGTTTGCTTGTTTTCAGGATTCAGTACGTTCCTCGGCATGGTCATACTAGCGTTCGCCGCTTCGGAGATATTCCGAATATTCTTCCGAATGTTCCTCGGCATTGTGGTGCTCGGCCTTCTTCACGGATTGTGTATTATGCCAGTTTACTTGTCTTTGCTGTGCTGGAGACCCGCTGTTATCAGACCCACCTCGGTAAGTGACAGTACCGAGAAAATGAGTAGCGTAGGAAAGAGAGACCGAACCAGCAAAGCAAACGGTAGCTTTCGAATGGGACCGATTGGAAGTGAAGACCCTGTGGACATCAAGGAAGAAATCAGTAAGCCAAGCAACGATGAGCTATCCTGCCAGAAATGCAAAGACGGAAAAGACAACGCTCAGAATGTACTGACTAATGCTTCCATCGAGATGGGAATTCAAAACAAGGGGATTGAACCCGATGAAGAAGAGCTTGACATGAACCCAAGAGAAGGCGACAAGAAACAGCAAAGCACCAGTGAGAAATGTGATCCCAACCTGGAGGAAGATCTCACCAGTACCTCAGAAAGCCCAGAAACCCAGACAAATGACCAGGTTCCTACTCCCGTAGCCGAAGACAACAACGCAGCGTCTAAACCTGATAAGGACGAAGAGAGTTCTGATGTGTCACATGATCGGGAAAGTCCAACAACTATAACCATAGCAAAAAAGCCGTCTGAAACTGTAATCATAACGAATTTTTAAACTGGTGGCCAGTTTGCCAGAGCAGCTTGGCTGTCGTCCAGGTATGCTACGCAGTAGAGAGATTTGTTAGGGACGTGCGCAAAGTAAAATTCACGAAGTTCTGTTTATCCACAGATAGTTTTAGTCTGTGAATGAAACCCTGGTGTGTTGCGATTCAAATAAAACGTAATCGGTAACACTTACTTTCTACACTGTTTGAATTCCTTTGTTAAATTTACTTCATTTTCTGTAACTCGCAACTCTTGGGAAACAGTAAACAGTCATTAACAGTCGAGCCCAGAAATATTTTGCTTGATTATGGTACAATTCAAGTACAAGCAAGCGCATTTATATAGAGTGATCTTTGTTAACGTAATTCAGTGTTAAATATCCACTCGATTTTAAAGGCATACAAATAGTGGTGTTAACGCCCTTTCTCCCAGTTGGGAAAAAGGAAACGAAGATGCTGATGGTGAGGACGATGACGATGATGATGATGTATGGCTGGGTGGCACCTTGTACTACCCAGCCAAACAAAGGTATAAAATTTTCATTCACAGCACGAACACTTCGTCTTCTGTTCAACCAGTTGCGCTCACATTTGCTACGTACAGCTACTGTATTTTGCAGACATTAATCAATACATCGTGTTGGCAATTTTGATAGACTAAATGTAAGTTTCAGCAAATGTACGCTAATGATGTAAACAAGCTGTTTTCATTTTTTTCGCAAAAAGGGACTGTCTCGGTTGAGTTAAGTTTATTTTAATAAGTTTTGCCAAATACTCGCTATGAAAGTTAATGTTTGCAAACAAATTACTTCTATGGATCTAAATGACAAAAGCATAGCTTCATTACAACCAAATGTGTTTCCCGGGTGTTGTAACTTAACGTTACAAACAAATGAGATTACACGGTAACTTTTAAAACTGTTCAGCCCAACAGTATTTCAAAAACCTATATCGCAATCCATTTGAATCTTCTTCACTTTTGGCCATCCTTACCTTCTTTTGTATTTGCTGTGTTATTGAAATGTTGTCGCCAAATCTTATGGCCATTTTCCATGCCTAAATTTGGCTTAACTTCCGTGACACGGTTCCTTTAATTAGATAACCTGATAAAAATGGTTTTGGCTAACCTGCTATGGCCTGATGGCTTAGCCTTCCCGTGAGGGGGGAATAACAATGCGATAGCTTCGTTTCATAATTACATAAACTTAAGTAAATTCCGATCCTTGGGGTTGGATTAGTTATTATTATTGTAGCCTTCATATTAATAAACCAGTGAGATTACATGCAGAGATGGACTTCCAGTGCGTAATGCGCAGTCTCCAGGTTTGTTTACATTTTTGTATTAAATCGTTGATACGCTGCACTTCGGTAATAGCGTACATAAAGTTTTTAAGTCCGACATTAGGAGTCGTTTCCTGGAGCAATGATTGATGACTAAAACGTAGGTTTGGAATAGTGTCGAGGTTCTTCTAGTCGTTATTATTGTTTTGCAAGGATATCTGGCGTTAGTAATAAAGAGAAAGGTAAATTTGTCCCGGAATTCCTTGATGTGAGACTTTCATAAACATTGCAGGCGGGATTACGCAGTTCAGACTGGAAATCATCTTTAAGTGTATTATTATGAAAATAAACGCGCCTACTTTCATTATATCGGCTGGTTGAAATGACCGTTAAATAATGGTAAATGCCTACAGTCAGCAGTCTTTGATATAGAGGTGCCATTGCAGGGACTAAAGACAGATGAAAACTAAACGATCTAAAGTAATTGTACCTCCTTTGTCTTCACAATTTTCTTGTCTTTGCAGTTGATTCACAGAAATAATCCCACTACTCAATATTATCTCGGATTGGTCTTCCTGTACAGTTGAAATACAGAACTTGGCATTGTCAACTCTTTCGGTTTTCATAAGATGCATTCGTAAGGATCGAAGCTAAAATATAGAGAAGAAATACAATGGTCTTGGTACTTTTTAATAGCATATTAAAATTTAGCACGTCAAATACTTCAGAATTAGTAGCTCTTTCCTGTTGCTTCTTTCGAATGCTCGCTACTTCTACTTTATTAAAACCTGCACTGTAATAAAAGAAGTTGCTGAGCAGCAAAAATCCTTGTACAAACTTGCTGCTGGTTGCACTTTGGATCTTGGAGTTTACGTAATCATTTATTGGAAGAACCACTTCCTGTGAGCTGATAAAATTAGTTTAATTGCTATTTGTTGGCCCAGAATAGTAGCAATGAAATTTGTGCAACAAATATCCATAATACTTTTTTACTATTTACTTCATATTTCGCCACACCTTTTTTGTACGATTATTTTCATTTTCATTACAAAAAGATAAGGTTACTTTGGAGGTCGTCTTATTAAATTTTCGGGGTTGGGTCAAACTCCTGTTGGCGGCTACCCATGGGAGAAACACAGGATCCTCCACTAAAGTGGTCGCTTAAGAGAGCTGATTGCGCACGGTGTTGACTACATTACTAACGTTCTTTACCTGTTTGTTACCAAGTTTGAGAAGACCGGAGAACTTCACATCACCAAGTTCCAAGCCGGCCACGTTCACAAACTTCTCACTCACCATATCAAAGGCCATTTCCAGGTATGCAGTTCCCTTTATGAGAGTGAAGTCCTTCACATTTGATACAGAGTGGATACAATCTCAGCCTCCCATGCCCAGCAGTGCATGTCTGAATACAGTTCGGTCATTTCCACCTTCTGAAATGGGTGTGTTTGCTTTTTCGAGCATTTGTCGCTTTTCAAAGGTCCATTATGCAGTCGCGGATAGTGGAGCAAACAGACAAACTTGGGCGATGGAAATCCCTGCACACGCTCCCAATCTACGGAAAATCCCAGCGTGTACAGTTGACATACTGTGTTCTGGAGAAACCATTTGTGCTGATCGTCAACAGGTACGCTTTTGCGAGGAAGTGTTGCCATGATAATGGGTACTGCTTGATTTTCATCAAGAGCAATCTGCTTGACGTGGCGGGCTAAAATAGGCTGCGTACTAATTTCAATCATCTGTTTGTAGCCATCTTTCAGTAGCTGCTTGATCGCTGCATATAACTTAACTTGACAACGTATAGTTCGCCACCAGTAATCACTGTCAAACCGTTTACCCGGGATAACTTCACCCTCCACTGTAGAGTATACTGGGATCTGCGACAGTTGAAGCTTTAGTTTGACATGTTTCATGGCAGATTCAAAAGGCTTCTTTACTTGGTCCATATGGTAGCTGTGAAATGCCCGTTTTGCTCCAAAAACGCGCCAGAAAGTTCCGTCTTCGTGCATGGCAAGGTGTTGACCCAGAGCTGCTATTGACTGTCACCATCTCTGCACCATTGACTGCGGCTATGTTAAGTGTGGAGCTTAACTTTAGTTCTGTAAGTAATTCTGTGGTATCTTCTTCTGAGATACCCAGAGCCGCCATAAGGCCATTACTGGAGCATTTATCGTGTAGCGTAGAGCGAGTGAACACTATCTGAACTGCTTGTCTGATTGTTATAATTCCAGTAACACAAGCAGCTGCTACTTCTCCCAGACTTTGGCCAAGCACAGCGGAAGGATACACTTTCCAGGACTTAAGCAATTGTGCAGTGGCATACTGAACAGCAAAAGTGGCTGACTGAGCGATGCATTGCTGCGAAATCCTCGATACATCTTCTGGTGCCATGAGCTCGTCTATGAGCGACCACGACATACCCAGATCTTGAAATAAGCTGCTTACGGTCAAAATAGCTTCTCTGAAAACAGCCTCGTACTCAATCAACTGTCTTCCCATAGCATACCATTCTGAGCATTGTCCACCAAAAATAAAAACTAGTTTTGGGTCAGTGGAGCTCGCTTTACCATACGAAACCAGCTTCTCCCAGCCCATGGAGTCATCAGCAAAGTCTGTCAGAGACTTAGATGCTTCAGGAATGGATCCAAACGATAGTGCTAAACGGTGAAGGTGTTGACTGGGGCGTTCGTTCACAGAGCAGCATAAGTTTTCCACGAAAGGTTTACCCGCATCTTTGATATTACCTTTAAGCAATTCGGAATATAATCGTGCCATTTGTTGAAGAACGTCTTTAGAATGCGCCGATATAACGAAAACATTGTTTAGACGCGCAGAACTTTCTTCCTCTGAGCTTCGCATTGATGTAATTTCGCGAAGGAAGACATGTCCATTTGCTCCACTGTGACCAAATGCATTTATGACCCCTTTTCGCGGATTCTCTTTTTCAGTTATCCAGGTCTCGCTGGTCTTCTGCACATTTTCTTGTAACATTAATTTGGGATTCAGTGTACTGTGTTCGTTAATCATTGCAACCGGTGCCTTATTTTTAAACATCAGGGCGACCTTGATAATCCCAGTAATGCCCAGTGGGGATTCTGCATAATTCAAAGAAGTTCCTCCGGCGTAGGTATTGGTTATCGAGGTAACCTCTTCCAAATCTACAAGTAGGGAACCAGTGCTTTGAGCCTCGTTTTCCGAACTTGCTTCTGACTGTAGTAGTTTGGATGATCCAGCTCGCATCTCTGTGCTTGACGACGCATCCGGCACTGCGTTTTGTCCGCCGTTGTTCATTTCAGTGGTAAATATGTCGCTCATAACCCGGCGTATCCGGAAGTATCACAACCTTTGATTATGATAAAGCTAGTAAAAATAAATAAAAAATAAAAATAATATAATTAAAAGAAACCAACAGACAATGTAGCTGCAGATGGACCAGGAGAACATGACTCGAAAAGAAAAATGATGAAAATCGTCCTGCTTCGCGCACAAGTGCAAATTACTTAAAGTGAACATAAGAAAACAAGAAAGAAAGACCTCCTGCTTGGTTCTTTAGAATTTATTGCATTTGCAGGGTTCTTGTTGAATTGACTAAGTTTTTAATATTCAGATTTCCTTTTTCAAACAAAAGTAATGTATTCAAACACTCTTAAGGCTGAAGTAAAAAAGAAATCAAGCATAGCAACATTTTATCCTACCGGCGTCTATCAGAGAAGGCTTTGATATTAGCAATCTTTTATAGAATTGACAATTTCTCGCCAGTGGAACACGGTGTTAACCATACCTGTTATCATTGTATGGATTTAATAGTGGAAAGATGAGATCATACATGTATCATGAAAATAATTTATTTCCTACAGCCTGCAAGAAACAGTGATCATGAAACATGCCGAAATTATTCTTTGGAGCAACTGCAGAATACCCTGCATCTCCAGCCACACCGTCTCCACCGTCAAACATTTTTTTCATAGCTCTCAACGTTTTCAAGAAAAGTACCCAGGCTTCTACGCATCTACACTGTCAAAATTTATTGATAGCTCTTAAAAGTTCACTTAAAAATTGGCTACGCGTCTACACCTTGATAATAATAAATAATAATAATAAAAAGGTTCTTATTGCGCATTTAAAATTCTCAATGCGCTTACAATTGCACATGAATAAAAAGAATAAAAACGATAAAAGTAAAAATGCTGTTAAATACAGAAATTCAAAGTTAAAATATTAAACTAGCTAAAAAATCTAACTAAAACATGCAATTATAAAAATCTATGACTAGGTTAAAAGCTATTACAAAACAGAAATGTTTTAAGATTCTTTTTAAAAATCGCTATGCTCTCAGACTGTTTGATATAAAAAAGGTAGGTCGTTCCAAAGTTTCGTACGGTAAAAAGAGAAGGATCTTTGACCGTTTGTGCATGTTTTCACATCAGGAACTTGTAAGAGTGATAGGCCTTCTTATCAATACGGCGGCCATTTTGATTTCTATTGCACATGGGGCATTTTTATAGGCATTCCATAATAGCTATTTGAAACAATAACGGCCGTATCTGTAAAAAGGTCTTCAAGGTCTATTTGTTCAAAGCCGAGAGAGCTGCAACGCTAATAATATACTTTTGGCAATGTCGCAGGACCGATAAAGAAGCTAATTCACAATCCTCTATTCGTGTTTAGTTCATTTTTTACCAATATTGACAGCGACACGTGTATCACAGCACACATCACTAGTGATATATGTATCCCCAGCAACATGGCGACCAGTGATAGTACGTGTATCCCGTATACCCCTACCCCTCTTATATCTTGAAATTCTTACTCTATCTTCGCATCACAGTATGCGCGGATGATCGATATAGGACTTGACACTGAACGGCAACGCTCAAATATATATCATTGTTGCAGTGGTGTCGAATTCAGCCGTCCACCACCTTACACAATGGAAAACATTTTCTTACCAATATATCTCCTGGCCCCGGTTGTTCGAAAGCCGATTAAGGTGGCTCGAAGGGGTTTAGGTATTTCCGTCTTTGGTATTTTATTGGAGCTACACCAATAACGTTGAGGTTAAACTTTTAGTACAACTTTGTAAAGGTTTTACCAATGAACAAATTGTAGTTGCTATGACGTCAAAATTCGTTGCCATGGCAACGTCATATGAGGTCAAAGATACCTTATTTTTTACCGTTTGAGGCTAATAACTTAAAAACTAGACGGTGAAAGTTTTTGTTTTTCATATATTTTTGTCTACTGGGCAAAACAAACAATCGAACAATGTCTAAAAAAATTCTGTAGGTAGGGTTCAGAGCCACCTTAAATTAGTGAAAAAATGACGTAGCTTCGAATCCTACCTACAGGTTTTTTTTAAAATTTGCAGAAATTTTTCTTTTGTCAGTTGGATAAAAATATATCGAAAACAAGAACTTTCACCGAGTAATTTTTGAGTTATTAGCCTCAAAAGGTCCAAAATAGGGTATCTTTGACCTCATATGACGTTACTATGGCAACGATTTTTGACGTCGCAATGACCTCAATTTGTTCATTGGTAAAACTTGTACAAGTTTGTACTAAAAGATTTTCCTAAAGATTATTGGTATAGCTGCGATAGAACACCTAAAACGGACATGTCTAATTCTAACTAAACTGTTATGAGCCACCTTAAAATAACCCACGATTAGCGGTTATTCCGCGATTAAAGTTCTTATTCTCAGGATAACTAATCGCGGGATAAAATGGTGTTCCCGAAAGCAGATTTAACCTACGATTAAGTATCCGTCGGTTAAACTCAGATTAAACCGGTAAAACCGGTTACTGGAGGGAGAAACGGTGGAGCGCGAGGGGAGGGAAGGGAAGGGATAAAAAATGACAGCTCCTACAAAATACGAAATTCAACGGAAATTATTGTAGAAATAAAAAATAAAATGAGAAAAATAAATAAAGCCCAATTTACTTTTACGAAATTTCCTGTGTCCGGGTATCAATAAGAAGCAACAGAAAAAGCTAAGATAAAAATTAAATTGGAGTTTTGACCAAAAATAATTTCAATGTATCCTGTGCAAATTTTGCATAAACGCTGGGCGAAGCTCGCTGAATCATGCAAGTAGGCCCGTGCAACGGCCAGAAATAAATAAAAACGCTAACCGGTCTAATTTTCAACCTTAGTCGTTTGTATTTTATAAATTAAAAATTGTTTCTCTAAACTGAGAAGTTCACGAAACCGAAATGTCTTCAATCCTCGCTGAAACTTTTACATGAGTTCAGTAAAAGTTTGTAGATTTCCCTTACATGGAACTAGTGCGAACTACTGTGAATAATAAAATATAACGGCGACGGGCAAATAAAGTGAGAATCGCAATTGCATGAATGAAACAAAACAAAGTTGGGTTAGGGGAAAATATTAGAAAGGAAGAAAGGCATTAAAGTATTAAACTATGCAAGAAGAATAAACTGAAAGCGTAGATTGATGGCTTGTTATAAGTTCAGCCAAATGAACAACAAACAAGTTCGACAGTAAACTAAACTTTTACCAGATTCTGTCCGTAAAATCAAATGAATACTCGCCATTTTTAGACCAAAAAAGCCTTTAATTCCACCATTGATGTTGCCTTTTACATTACAGCGGTTAGTCAGGGACGATTTCTACCTCTGAGGAAAATGCTGAAATTTCTTTGCTTCGTGCTTGTGTATAATTTTTTAAATTTTTTAGATTGTCAATTATCTACTTAACAGATATTTTAAATTTTTAAATTTTAAATTGTTAATTACTAACGTAATAGATGTTTTAAATTTTTAAATTTTAGATTGTAATTTTAGTTAGGGGACCCAAATAGGGATAACCTCATGGTCCTCCTTTTCAAATACCATTTGTATACTGTATACTGTATTTGAATAAAGTATTATAAAATCTCCGGGCAGAGGTCAAAAAACCGCAGGGAAAACCGGACGCGGGACTGCACACGTCCTCGAGAGAAAAGTAAAATGTGTTTTGGAAAAGTCGTCAGGTATCCTAAGTTGCTTTTCTTTCCTCACTGGACCCGGCATTAAAGCAAAACCACCAAACAGTAAGTCGGCCATTGTGTTTGTTTGTGAGCTTTTTCCCCCGATTAGTGAGTTAATCCACCTCGCTAGGTGTGTTAAATTTAACCCTTAGTTTATCCCTCGGATAGTGCTAATCGAGCTTTGAGGAACACAATTTAATCGAAGGATAAATTTATTCTGTGGATTAGGCCGATTTAATGGTGGGTTAGTGCTAATCGGCCTTCGAACAATCGGGGCCGAAGTTTACTGTTAGTAAAACTCACTGAAAACTAAAAATTTCATGCAGTCACCTGCGAGTAAATTATTACTACTGGGGATACACATGTCACTAGTAGCTCACTAGTGATATGTGTGCGGGGATTGAGCTGCAGCTTTTGATGAAGGATCTGCCCTCATCGTTGCGCTTATACATTCATTGCAAAATGAAATGCACAAATACAAAGCTCAGCTGCATTTCCATTACAATAGGCCATTTTCCGAGTTGCCTTTGCTCATTTTTAAAACCGGTCCTCGTGCGAAGCCATTCAAATGGAGGTAAGTTGGATTTGCATGAAAATGAACGTGCAAGTGAAACACATTTTCATATGAATGGCTTTGCGAAACTCGTTTTGACACAGAGGAAAAACGTAACTCGGAATTGTCGTATTACCGTAGATCCACATTGCATGTTCATTTCCAGGTGCTAAATAGTCTTGAGAATGCGGCAAGTTTGAATAATTTACTGTAACACTAGGGGTCCAGTATAAAACACTTAAGGTGGGGGTATACCCGATTTTGAGTGAAATTTTAAGAGGTTTAAGGAAGGGATAGAAGAAAGAAAATTATTTTTGAAACGTGTCCATATACTAGTTTTTAACTTCAAATTCTAATTTTAAAATCACATTAAATCTTTAATATTTCTTATTTCTCCAAATTTTACTAATCCTTTGAGAAAAACTATCTCTTCCCAAACATCCCCAAAAATCACCAAAAAAAATACAAAACACCGCTAAACATAGCTTTGTGAAATGAGCATAGAATTTCTGAAACGCGGAGGAGATATTCGCATTAAACCAAGTTTAGCGGTGGAAAAACAGGTTTCTGGTGTACCCCCGCCTTAAAACAGATGACGAGAAGAAGCTATGTTGCATGACGAGCCAAATTCGACGAGTTTCGTGGAGACTACTTACACGAATGGAAGCTAGAGAAGACCTTTCGTTTGTTTGTTTCCCCCAAAATTTAAAGCTTTACAAAATTTGAACATTTGTTTTTCGATTACTAAAAATCAGAGAAATCGGCTAACGTTTGTGTTGTAGATCAATTTTATCCTTTGTTATAAATTTAATTTTCCTTTGTTTTTGGGTGTGATAATGTATGATAATCAGTTTAAAACAAAGAAAAAATAAAATCTGAGCCAAGGACAAAATTAGAGAGACTAAGCATGACGTTTGTTTTTCCCGCGAACAGCAAAAATTCCACTACCGTCTGCCGTCTGCCGTTTGGCGTTTGCACGCCGAAATGAGTAAACTTGTGAATATGTGATTTTTCCCCAATTTTTCAGAGGGATTTATTTCAGAATTCGATAAAAAGGTAAAAAATGAAAGGCAAGCTCGCGTTTGCCGTTTGCCGTGGACGCCATGCTTAATCGCTCAACTGAACCACAACATTGACATGCCCAAAAGTCGATTTAGAAAACAGCACCTCCGGTCCCAAAAGTAACCGCAGGCCACCTAACACACAAATAACGTAACAGTGCAGCCTAGACTGTTCACAACCATCTATTTTTGTGTGTTTTCTCCAATCTCTGAACGCGGGGAAAGAGCAGCGAGTGAACCCCCACCCCCACCGGCACAAGCACCCCCACTCCCGTGCTTCGCTCTCGCTTTCTTCGCCGACTCTCGCGTTTTTTGCGATGAAAAATAGAGAGGCACCGAGATGACCATCCGCTTTTCAACTGCTATGAAAACCCTTTTGCTTGATAACATATACTGTCACCTGGCAGTTTGCCACTTAGCCTTCGGGGTCGCTCACTACTTCTCGGAACGGGTTACTTCATTGGTTCTTAAAACAATGGATAACAGGTCATAACTGAGTAATGGTGTACAGTGGAACCCCGCCTTACGGCCACCTCGTTAAAACGGCCACCTCGTTATTACGGCCACATTTTTTTGTCCCGGCGAAACGCCCACACATTTTCTTATAATAAAACCCCGTTTATGCGGCCACCCCGTTTATTCGGCCAACGGCCACATTCTGAAATCCCAACCTGTGTAATCCTTTATAAATTTACCCCGTTAATGCGACCACTCGAACCAAATACAACTAATAATTAATCAAACAAAACAAGTACAGTACTTGAGAAACAATATTGAATGATAGTATTTTATTCAAAACCCCTGTAACTTGTCGTGCCATTGATCTCTGTGGTTTTGTGGTTAATATAATCACCAATTGTAAGTAATCAGAATAAACTTGACAGACAGTAACATTCCCTTGGCTAAATTACAAAGCGATTAAGTCATTTTGTGTGTAAAAAGCAAATGAATACGAAAGTTTCGGCTTCCTACTTTAGGTAGACCAGTCATGAAATTTAACCATACCCCGTTAATGCGGCCACCCCGTTAATACGGCCAAATTTCCATGGTCCGTTGGTGGCTGTATAACGGGGTTCCACTGTAAATATTTTTTCAGTTACCATGTCAAACTAGCAATTGCTTCAAACAATAATATGATTAAATGGAGTACTTATGTCACACATGTTTACATATGTTAACATGTGTAATTATTATCAAAGAAAAGTAAAAAAACAAAAAACAAAAAAACAGCCAATATTGACGAGACCTAAAAACTGCAATATACTGAATACCTCGTTACATATTCGCGATATACTAATGAAATAAGATTAGAGTCGCAGAAACATGAATCTAAACATGAATAAAATATAACAGTAGTACAGACGACACCACTTCCAAAAGCTAAGTTCAAAACAAGTCAGAGTTCTTTTCTTGGCTTTTAAGTAGAAAAATGACCTTTTTGGCCCCAAATATTGTGAATGATGTTTTAGTGTATTTTACAATAATCAAACAAGAGAGAAAGCATATACGAGCTTTACGGCAATAAATGTAATTTTTGAAGATTGATTGACTGAGTGAATAAGTCAGAAATTAGTATTTTGATGACGCACGATTGAGAGGGTCGCGGGTTCTCATGGGATGTTTGTGGAGTATTGAGGTGTTTGGTAGGGGAATTTGGTCATTCCAGGTCGGTCAGTCTTCTTCTTCATTCGCGTCAAATTTTTAAGGTTTTGTAGAAAATGTAAACTATGTAAATGTAAATGTAATTTAAAAAATACTTCTGTAAACAACTGTAAAAGGTGTTAGCTTATTTAGTTTAACTCTGTCCTCGGGGTCTGGTGCTGCTGCGTTAGAGGAGGAACACGTTTCCACATTATTTTGCAGTTAATTTTTATTTTTCCTTTGTTTTAAACTCAATATCATACATTACCATACCCAAAAGCAAAGGAAGAATAAAATCTAACTGAAGAAAAAAATTAACTGCAACATATACATTCTTTTTGGCCACTTCTAAAGGGTATTTTTTTAGCGGTTTTTCGTATCTGGCGTAGCACAGCTTCTTATCTTAGAACCAATAGTTGTTATTTTCAAGATTCAAATTGTAATTAGGACACGTATACATTTTGCCTCAGATGATTGACTGACGCATCCTCAATAAACTCTTCACATTGAATTTCTAGTGTTAGTGTAGCCAGAATTTGGTGTTTCTATCTCAGTTAATACGTACTAATCCACCATTATTCTGTCCGAGTTTAACTGAAGTTATAAAAAATTACCTTAAGTCCTCCTCTTTGAGTTGACGACTTTGTTTCTGATTTGCTTTCCACAGCTTATAATTTGGCCTTATACTGAACTGCATTTAACAGTGCATTAAGTCTACTTCTATTTCACCTAGCTACTAACTTTTTTGCCGTTATTCTACTTTTTACAAAAAAAATAGACAGTTAATAATATTTCGGATACTTTTTTTACAAATAAAAAAAAATATACATATAAATATAACTTGCAGCATCAAATGATTATATTTTTCCTTATCGGCATATTGTCATGAAAATGCGACAGTTTTTTCTTTGAAAACTAAACTGATAATTTAACCTACGGTGGAAAATAGTTTTTGGAAAATGGTACAGGTGATTATGTCGCTGCAGTTCTAACTAGTCAACAAAGTCACTGCAAATACAGCTTCAATCATGTCGTAAAACGCTTTTAAATCGGAATAATCAGTGAATTCAAAGTTGTAGACACGTTTGCTAGTTATAACGGACGCGATCTGCCCCAGGTTTCCGCTTTGAAGAACTCCAACTCTACGCCTGCGGCCGGCGTACTCCAGGGCACTGGAGACAAGTCTTCCTGGCTGAACCATGCGAAGGTCTGTTATACAAAAAATAAAAAGGAAATCTCATAAGCTAAAGTTATCTCCAAAGTTAGAGAGTTTAACTTAGTAATCGGTTAAAATCCACAACAGGAAATGAACGTATTCTGAATGCTCCGTCGAAGGGCTAACGCTCGTTACGTCAGCTTTCCAAAGTCGCACGGCGTTTAATTTAACGTAATCGAGTAAGAGTATTGTAAGTGAGAAGTTTAGATATACATTATTCAGTAATTACTAGCTCAGTTACCTTTCAGATCAACTGTCTTTTTTGTTTTCTCGTACTCATTTATTTCTCCTTCCTCTGCTTTTGATCTCAACTTAAGTTTATAGGCAACTTCCTGGAAAATTAGTTCACCAAAATGAGGCTTCTTGTTGCCTAAAATTGAAGGGTAAAAAGTTAATAATCGTAAACCTTGGAAAAAACACGTTGTCTCTACGCTAACCATTTCCCAAAGAATCAACATCAACAAAACATTTTCATTTGACAGGTCGTAAGATTGGTGCATTGCCTTTCTGTACGGCATCTTGTGAACTAACATGCATGAGAAGAGAGATTAAGCTTCACTTACAAACGGCAAACGTCAGAATATTGCTGATTCTGTTTACCTAATGTCTAAACATCGAATAAATACATCAGAAAAATGGAAAATATATCACTGAGTCACACCAAACACGAACCTATCCACTATGTCGTATAAGCGACAAACGGCAAACGGCAAAAGTTCACGGGAATAACGAACGGGAAGCTTAATCTCTCTAATATTGGGTAAGGACAACAAATATTTTAAACCGATTATCATATAAATGCAGACCAAAATCAAAGCAGATTATTACCTCTCTTTGAATGAAGAAACACATTTACCCCGCTGGAAAATTTTTCAACGGCTCGTCTTTGGTGGAACGTCCTTGTAGGTCTGGGGAATTCCGGGAAGAGCATGCGGTAGTTGAATGCGAGGGCTGTTGCTAGGATACTGCCTGTCACGTGAGCACGAGGTAACTCACTCATGGAGTAATGGTCACCAGGACAAACGAGTACAGTGGTGCCTCCATCAACCAGCTGGCCCCATACTTCCTCGCTGCTGTCTGATGAGCGAAGCCGGCTGGGCGAGAAGCAGGTGTTATGACATTTGAGGAAGGTAAGAGGACCTCGATAGCGAACCTAATGAGGAAAACTAGGTTAATTGTTTTTGCATTATGCTGAGAACGTGAGAATTTAAGTTGCAATAGGTCCTTCGTGTCGCAAAAATTGAGACATTTGTCACTGTCTGTGCAAATGGACGGTTCAAAATAGATTGAATTAAGATTCAATAAAACGTGACCCATACCTCAGGAGGTTGCCATTCGTGGTGCGTTCTACTAGCAATGGTTTGGTCTCTTAGAAGAGACTCCCTTAGTGCCTTCAAATTATAGGCCGCGAGACCCTTCTCAAGGCTCCTTCTCTGTAGTTCCTCTATGGCCCCGTCTTGATTGTGTTCCTCTCTCAGTTGTCGGAATTCGTTAGCTGTCATCTTAAGGGAATCTAGCGCCAACTTCTTCAAAAAGTTTTCAAACTGAAGCTGCAATCGTCAAAAACAGTAAATTTTCAATTTGTCTCTACAATCAAGAAGCAGTGGATTTTTGCGCTGTACATTCATTAGCCTGCGTTGCAGACTAAAGTCTGTCTGCGAACAAGCGACCAAAAGCTTGTTCTGCCCCCGCGTTTTACCAGGGTTCTTTTTATAATAGGCTTTAATTGGTTCTTACAATGGCCGTTCTTTCGTGTATCGTGATTGGTCGAGTGGATCTCGCGAAATCACAGTTACGCCTTCGGAGAATATAGAGATAGCGGCGATCACGGCAGTTCAGTGGAAATTAGCATTTGAAGCGGTAAAAAACACCTCGAACTATTTTTTTGAGGGCAGAGATATTTTTGTTAATCTCCCCACTGGTTTCAAAAAATCTTTAATCCTTCAATGCCTTCCGATTGTCGCAGATATTGTTCATTCCAAATATCGTTGTTGTTGTTCTTGTGATCTCGCCTTACCATTACTGATGGAGGACCAAGTCTTATATTTGAACAATATGGGTATGCCGCCAATAGCCATTACAGATATGGAAGACCCAGAAATAATTTAGTAGGTTTTGAACGGCAATTTTAATGTCGTGTTCGGTTCTCCCGAGTGTTTGTTGTCAACTTTTGCTATCGACGAGGTCTACTGTATAACGCAATGGTATGTTTATTTGATGGTATGTCTATTTTGTATCTGGTATTCATCGAAAGCGTAACTATAGTTTCAGGAGATCCACTCGCGAAGGAACGGTCATATGCAAAAGCCAATAAGAGGCTATTATAGAGAACCCTGGTAACAACGAGCTTTTGGTCGCTGGTTCGCAGACGGACTATTCTGGGGTATAGTTCGTCTGCAATGCACTATACGGGATTTATTTCGTTTGCAATGCAGGCTATGCATTTGTGTGACTACAACGAGAAGCAATGTCATTTATCTTAGCATAATTTTAGCAGTTCGTTAGTTTAGTTTAGCTAGCTAGTTAGTTAGTTAGTTAGTTAGTTAGTTAGTTAGTTAGTTAGTTAGTTAGTTAGTTAGTTATATACTCAATTTCACTGTTTGGCGTAATTTAAAAGTGCCTTTATATTATTTAATTAGTAAGCTTGACAATCAATCAACTTGGAATCGGATACGAGATAAGATTACAGTTAAATAAATGAGGTTGTCACATGATTATGTTTATCAGTGAAATGGACTCACTATAATCGGGTATGTGCGTTTTGCTCATCTCCAGACTGAGGCATCCACAAGCCTAGCAGTGGATAGCTATTTTGTCCTCTTTGGGACTCGTCAGCACTGTGTAAGATACGGTGGATAATGGGAAAAAGTTTTCATTTCTCCCACCTCAGTGATCCAACACTTTTGGTACACTAGGTGGATCTCAGCTGAAGACGAGAGAGTTAGTAGTCTTAGTTTTGTGGATACCTCAGTCTGGAGATGGGCAACACGCTCATGCCTGAGTGTAGTGTGTCCATTTCACTGAAAAATAATTAGACATTACAGTCGTTATGACAACCTCTTTCACGCACCTTAACATGACGACGTTGCGAATTTCCATCCTCTTGCATGGAAGCCAGTCGAGTACTAATAGTCTGTGAAAGCGGAGACCAAGGAAATGTGTCAATCATGGCCACAAACTCCACCCTTTGGTTCTGCTCTGTCAACAAGGACGCCATTTCGTAGGCAAGAAGCCCTCCGTAGGAATATCCGCCCAGAAAGTACGGTCCATGCCGCTGCTCCTCGCTGATCAGTTGAACGTAATGTGCGGCAAGTTCACGCACACTACCCCAGTCCTCACTCACTGCTGTCGGGTCAGTAAAGCCCAATGCATAGAAAGAAACCAAGTCCTAACAAGATAGTAAAACACTTCAGTTACTAGTTTTGTAAAATATCCTGATATGTAAGAGTTAGATTGTGTTCTGATGATGATAGCGTGTGAAACAGGATTTTGAAAATTGACCAGTTGACTGTACTTCTCTTACAGACGGTTAGCTTTGTACTCGAATCACAATGAAAAGAGAAACTTAACGTAGAGACTCCGTGAACCACGATAAAATCCGTAAAATAAGCGCCCCCCACAAAAAAAAACACAAAATAAGCCCCTAAATTCCAGACGCAAAATTCCTTCCAAAAATAAGTCCTTCTGTATATAATCCCATGGACTTGTATTAAGTTAGGAAAAAAAGTTTGAAAATCATAAATCACTTCAGTTGGATACCTACCTGTCCTTGAAATCCTGTAGAAATCGGCACCAGGCTCATCGCGTAGCGGTGTGACGGATGGACACAGAAGAACTTTATAGCAGAGCCCGCAGGAGTGTACAGCGGTACAACTTGTATCTGACTACCTGATGTAAGAGGTTGCGTTTGTGTACGCCCATCTTCTTGGTTCTCGCTATTTTCAGGCTGCTCGTTTGAATGCTGAGGGTTTGAACTCTCTCCGCCAAGCTTTGCAGTAATGTCGCGCGCCATTTTTAGTGGCGTGGTATCAGGCTGCATGAAATAGAAAACCTGCAAAAATAGTAATTTCTTTGTTTTTAAATGTCCTTAGGGTTATACTTTCAACAAACTGTAACTTGTGTAACCCTTCCTTGACAATGCGTTATTGCAGAAGGCAATATTTTTGCCTATTTTCTTTATTTAACACTTTTCTCTAAGCCCGACGTCTTTTCAGTCTTTATTGCTTCTTCAAAGTATCTTTCATAAGATTGTTGTTATCTTTCAATTGAATTGTAAATCAATTTAAATTATGTAATGACTGCTTAAGGGGGTCTACTATTTCAAGCATTTCTGCTTTTCTGTAGACCCCTCATCACTTTTGATTTGTTTAAAAAATTATTTATAAATTATTTATGTAAGTGATGGAAGTAATAAAGTTGAAGTTGAAGTAGACAGGACATTCATTTTTACGCTTAAGCCGTTTGTGTGAAGATATCATAGGGACTTGGTGGCAGTACCAAATACGCGCTAGTCATATTTTTGATGGCAGACCCCTTGGTGATTGTGTCAGTTGTGAAGTGTTTGAAACGTTATGGCCCTTACCACAATGATTTAGCACCCTCCTTCCAGCTACAATATATCTTCTCTACGATGTTAGGCTACAAAGTCGTCATCAAATCAAACATAAATCGTACCTTGTACCGTCTTGCATATTTCTAGGGGAAGTGTTTTTGGTGGGGAAGTGTTTTTGCCGGTTTTGATTAATCTCCTTTGTGTATTATAGGTGATCAATTACTGAGTTCACTTATTGATCAAGAAGTGTTCAGCCTCCTTTATATCTTAGCTAATAATTTTCTGATTTTTCTGTTCAGGTAATGACAATGTAAGGATCACTCCTGGGTCCCGAGAAACGTACCTCAAAAGAGACCTGCAGATTGGCTTCAAGCTGCATTTTTAGCGTCAGGGCCGCAGTAGAATCCACTCCGTAGCTGTACAAGCTCTTGTTCAGATCCGTCTCGGAAGGTGAGGAAATTCCCGTCCATTCTGTCACTGAAATGGCAACATATTCGCTCACAAGCTCCGCCCTCTTTTCTGCATCTTTCTCTAGGATAATTCTTTGCGCAAGAGATTCTGTCGAGCTGGACTGATTGTCTGAAGCATTGATTTCAGCAGTGATGGCCGAGAGTCGAGACGTTTTTCGTAATCCTGCGTTACTTTTAATGAATCGAGGCCAGTCAGCATCAAACAGAGAGATTTGGCAGCGGCCTGGCTCCTCAGTTAGTACTTTGGCCATATGCTTCACTCCTGTGGAAATAATCAATAACTGGCATGACCAAATTTATCCTTAGAAATAACCGGCATTGTAGCGTGCAAAGGCAAAATGCCAATTGTTTTTCCTTCAGTAGCATTAGTTTTCCGTTGCTTAATGAAAAATTCATTGATTAGTTGTCCCAACGTGTAGTGGAACATGTGGTCCATAGCGCTTATCCACAAGCTTTGATGAGGTTTTATGTAGAACTAGCACGTTTTTCTACCACCTTAATATTCTAGACAAGTCACAAACGATTAAAGAGTCCATCTAGTAAATTAGGACCAATATCACTATTTCTTTCATAGACAAAACCTGGATCCTGACTAAATGAAAATACACCTTACCTTCCTTTGCATGTATGAAACCCAGTCCGGCCATTGTAAGTAGTTTAGCGACACCAGTTTCTCGTTCCATCACACCAGCTCCACTGATTGGTCCCCAGTTTATCGCCAGCCCAGGTAGACCGAGAACCAGTCTCCGGTACTGGGCAAGAGAATCTTGAAAAGCATTACAGGCTGAGTACGAGGATTGTCCCATGTTACCAACAATTGACGCCATGGATGAAAACATGACGAAGAAATCCAGATCCATTTCCAAACTCATTTGGTGTAGCAAAAAAGAACCTAACAAAAAACGATTTGAAAACTGTTACCTCATTGATACTGTAAAGAATGTAGAATAAATCAAACATTAGCTTGGAAAGATAACCCAATCCTCGGTCATCATAATTCTACAGTTATCACGCTGTACCCCCTAACCTCTTTTATTAATTATTAATTTAACTTACCTTTGATTTTAGGGCCCATAACTTCAGTGAAGCTCTCAAATGTCAGATCTTTAATAAACTCGTCTCGAAGAACCATGGCAGTGTGCACTATTCCAGCCACATTCGGAAGAGATTGGAGTTGCTCTTTAAAGGAAGACATCTGATCTTGATTGGAAATGTCAATCTGCAAAAATAAGACCAAGAAATTTCATATGTCTCCAATTAATGCCATACGCTTTAAAAACTCTGTTGGAAGGGGTTTAAGCCTCTCCTATTCGTAAGCAAAAGTTTGTTACAGTCTTGCTTAGGTGTAGAAAAAAATGTTTTAAAGCCTATGCTCATCTACAAGGTCAGCTTGACATTTTACCATTGTCATAATTACCTGAAAGGTGTGGATCTTAGCACCAGTCCTTCTTTCAATCTCTTGCACCTGTTGACGTTTGGCTTCTGAGGGCTTGGAGCGACCAATAATCCCTACAGACCTGGCTCCATTCTCCACCATCCAACATGCCACCTCAAATCCAAATCCTCGCATTCCTCCTGCTACCAGATAGGTTCTGTTTTCTTTTAGGCCACACTCATCTAATCCGCGTGGAAGTACCGGAATATTTTGCAGGTGACCGTCTTCCCCAAAGGATACATACGAGTGAAGTAGAAGGGAAATGTCTGCAGATGTTTTCTTTTGAACTTTCCGAGTTGACTCAATCGACTTGTTTAGAGCTTTGATTGATGTTGGCAAGTCAACGGTCTCCAGCTTTATTACAAGAAGCTTTTCAAGTACTCCTTTATCTTTCAACAACTTTAAACTTTCCAAACTGAGTTTCTCGAAAACCAGAGGAGATCGGAGAACGTGTACTATGTCCTCCCTCTCGTATTTGACATTTGTTTTTGCAGGAAATACGATGTCACCACAGAACTCGGAACTCAAGATAATGACTCTTCCTCCTCTTTTTAGACTGCGACTACTTTTTTGAATGGCATTTGGACATGGTGGGTAGAAAAATACAACGGCATCAAAGGGATCATTGGAATCGCCACGTAGAGTGGTGGAGCTCTGGCACATCACACTCTCCGCACCCATGTCAAGCAGAAGAGTTTTTGTAGACGTTTGGCAAGTGTCAGGAATGGTGCAAAATACCCTGTGACCCAAAGTTTTTGCAAGGACAACTGCTGCTGGACCAGGACCACGGTTGGCTTCATGGATCAGTAACTTCTGATGTTTTTCACCGGATACTGCAATTTGAAGGGCATGAGAAGCAATTGCTAGACAAGCAGGGATACATGTTGCTTGTTCCTTTGTCAGACTGGCTGGTTTTACAAACGCTTCACTGCTTTTGATGGAAAGTGAACTGGAAACCCGTCCACTGGAAATGACACCACACACTTCGTCGCCAATCTGAAAAGTGTGTTCGCTCTTCTCTGGTAGACCAGTCACCTTTCCAAGCACAAAGACGCATCCGTCTGGTTTGGATATATCAACAAGCGATTCCGAGGGTGTCCAGCAATAAAGCAGGTCCATGGTGAGCTCAGAGTGCGTTGGTTTCGAAAGACTCTGCTCACGCAGGCAGATCGTTCCTGACGAAGGGATAGTTGAAAGGTATAGTGATTTTTTCTCCTTGATCTCTTTTCTGTTCGTGATTATTGTACTTTGTTTCTGGCTTGTTTCCAATCTGTGAAGGCGATTGATGAAACGTTTTCCATCTCGAAAAGCCACCTCGTCCTCAATACTGTCTCCCAGAACCTCATCAATCAAGGAATCTACTTCGTGCATATCACTTTTGTTGCTAAGGTCAACAGTTGAAACCCTGAAATTGAATTCTTCGAGGTTTGCTGTTCGTTTTAGACCCCAGACTGTAGAACCCCATGGGATGGACTTAGCCTTGGGAGCGTTGTTAAAGGAATTCAAAAGCTGTGTAGACTCAGTAACGAGGAACAGTCTGGAATCAAGGCACTCTTTTGTTATCAGCAGCTTGAGTAAGGAAACCGAACTGTTGAAAGTAAGGCTTTGAGCTTGATCTATGACATCGAAGTTGTTGGGTAGAAGAGTTGTTTCCATAGGCCACATGTTGACGACCTTAAGGTTGGATGAATCGCTCGGTAGAATTTCTGAAAAGACTGTTTCAATTGCTTTCTGAACTTCGTTGTTGTAAAGCAGATCATTTGGCGGGTCAATCGTGATCACTTTGACTTTTGCAGCCTGTAGTCTTGTGACTAAGGTGTCTGAGAAATCGGAGGAATCTTTCAGCACTATGCAAGTCAAATGTTCCACATTTTCTCTTGACCCTTCCAGTCTTAACTCGTCTTCCTTCCACATGACTTCATAAGCAAGTTCAGCAAAACCAAGCTGACGAGGTGAGCTAGTCAACTCTGCGATACGAAATTCATGCATGGTTAATAGAACGTTTCCGGACGGACTCATGAGAGAAACGTCAAATCTTCCAAACTCAGTCGCATCAGCAGTGACGTGGCAATACAACTGGTTTGTAGAGGGAACATCATTTAGAGTAATACTCTTGAAACCCACTGGCACGATGGACTTGTCATAGGTTAATGAGTTTCCAAGGGGTACAAAGCAGGACTGTAGGCAGGCATCTAAAATGGAGGGGTGGACAACGTAACTTTCAGCTTCTGATTGAATGTTTAGTGATTTACTGATGTCGACCAGACATAGACCTTCATTGTTGCACTGCCATATCTGCTTGATGATGGCGTATGTAGGGCCATAGTTGAAACCAAACTTCTCTGTTATTTCTCTGAACCGCTCTTTCGGCATCTCCGTCATATTTGTCATCAGTTCACTAACAACCAGGCCAACTTGATCAGGAGCTGCAAATGTACACAAGCGAAAAACGTTTTTAAAAGTTTAATTTTTTTTTATGTTTATGTAACAGATTTTTTTTATTTGCTTGATCGAATCTATACGGGATGGAAATCGTTTTTTTCACTGCGTTTTAGCCGTCCGAAAACGTGTCACTTCCTGTTGGGTCAAAAACCACGCGAGGAAAGGACCTTGGATAGATTTCCGTGACGTCAAAACCAGAACAAAGAAACAAACAAACTGAACTAAACTACTAAAACTGAACTACTAAATTGTGTTGCCAGAAAACCAGATAAAAAAAACAGCAGCAACATTCCTTAGTAAATTCCTTGTTCGGTTTGCTTGTTTCTTGTGAGCACGTTCTGGTTTTGACTTCACGGTTCATCTAGTCCCTGGCCCTTTTCTCGCGCGGTTTTTGACCTAACCAGAAGTAAAAGTTCACGTGTTCGGACTGCTAAAACGTGGTGAAAACAAACACTTAATTTTTTTTTGTTTTGATGTCCAGATCAACATCCCATGTAGATTCGACTCGCTTTCTGAGACAATACCTGCGAAAGTTTGGTGACCATGTTACTTTACGTTAGGAATTAAGCCACTTTGCAATTATTTCCAGTAAATTGACAGTAATAAAAAACAAGGAAAGGTTAGGATCATTAACGACAATAGTAACAGCAACACCAAACAGCAACAGCAACACCAACAACACGGCAGGCAGCTTAGTTAGAGCTAATTAGACTTCCGACGTCCATTGCAATCTTGCTTCATCATAACAGTCTGTCGAGAGGAAGAAACATAGATATTTTCAAAGTTAATAGAAGTAATACCTTCGTCTTCGCTTTTCTCTCTTTTCTGCAAAAGATCAACGGAAATACTCCCACTGCTCAATTTAATCTCAGACTGATCGTCCTGTACACTTGTAATGTGGAACTGGGTCGTATCAATTCTGTCGGTCTTCATAAGACGCAGGCGTAAGGATCGGACCTAAAACACAAAAATTATCAAATCAATGAAACGCCTTTACCTGGCAGCTAAATTAAGACATTGTAAAGGGGCCTGCTCTAGCTGAGGATTACGATCCCCTCCTGTCTTCAAACTCAAAAACAAAAACGGTAAATGAAATAGTCTTTGTCATTTAGTTATTAAATCTCATCTACATAACAAACATAAATAAATTCTTCTGGGCTCATGGCAATACATTTTCAACTTGTCCAGTTTTGTATTTCACCAGTTGTTTTATTCAGGCTTAACATTCCATTTTATGACTAGACTTGCGTGCAACTAATTAATCCTTTTAAATAGCGTAACCTTGCATTTTTAGTTTCTTGATTGGTGCATTGAGTTATACTAACCTGTGTTTCAGGCAGTGTAAGAAGACTTGAGAGCTTTACATCTCTCAGTTCCAAGCCCGCAACGTCTACGAACTTATCCTTTACCATCGCAAAGGCCATTTCTAAGTAGGAAGCTCCAGGCATCACGGTTCCTCCCTGGATGAGAGCATGGTCCTTCAGATTTGGAAAGCGATGGAGGTCAATCTCAGTTTCCCAGCAGTGAAGGCCTGAATACAAGTCGGTCATTTTCACTTGTCCTAGAAAGGGATGTGTTTGCTTCTTTGTAGTTTTCTGAACTCCAAGTGGAGGTATTATGGTTTTGGGTGGGTGCTCTCTGTACCAGAAGCTGCTCTCTAGCCATGGATAGTTGAGCGAACGGACAAACTTGGCTGATGGGCTTCTCTGCACACACGTCCAATCTATGGGAAATCCAAGTGTGTATAATTTACATACGGTGTTCTGAAGAAAGCACTTGTGCTGGTCTTTGACAGGTACTCTCTTGCGAGGAAGTGTTGCCACGACAACTGGCATTTCTTGCTCCTTTCGGTTGTTTTGAAGGGCAATCTGCTTGACATAGTGGGCTAAAATAGGCTGGGTACTTATTTCAATAATCTGCTTGTAACCATCGTTTAGCAGGTGGTTCATAGCTGGATAGAATTGGACTGAATGGCGAATATTTCGCCACCAGTAATCGCTGTTTAATTGCTGACCCGAGAGAACTTCACCCGCAACGGTAGAGTACATTGGGATCTTTGACAGCTGAGGATTTAACTTGACCCTTTTCATAGCTGCTTGAAAGGACTTCTTGATAACTTCCATATGTGTGCTGTGGAATGCACGTTTTGTCCCAAGAACGCGCCAGAAAGTATCTTTTGCGTGCATTGCTAGATGGTGACCAAGAACGTCGATGGATTGGGCATCACCAGACACTGTCACGCTCTTGGCATCATTGACTGCGGCGATATCAAGTGTGGCACTTAGCTTCAGTTCTGTAAGTAAATTCTTGGCCTTTTCTTCTGACATGCCCAGAGCCGCCATACCACCGTTATTAGGACATCTTTCTTGCAAGGTCGAGCGAGTAAGCACCAGTTGAACAGCTTCCTTGACCGTTATAATCCCTGAAACACAGGCAGCTGCAAACTCGCCAAGACTGTGACCAATAACAGCTGAGGGATAGACTCGCCAGGACATCAGCAGCCGTGCAGTGGCATACTGCACAGCGAAAGTGGCTGGTTGGGCAATGCAATTCTCGGCAATTCTTGATTGTTGCTCTGATGCCATGAGCTCTTCTTCGAGTGACCATGTAATCCCCAAGTCTTTTATTACATTGCTTACGGTCAAAATGGCCTCTTTGAAAACATCCTCCGTTTGAATTAACTGTCTTCCCATGGCATACCATTGGGATCCTTGTCCGCCAAACATGAAGACAAGCTTTGGATCAGTGGAGCTCACTTCACCACAAGAAATCAACTTCTCCCATCCTACAGAGTCATTAGCATACTCTTCCAGCGACTTAGATGCATCCGAAATGGCTACAAAGGCGAGTGCCAACCGGTGTGGGAGTTGACTGCGGCGCTCGTTTAAAGAGTAGCATAAGTTTTGAACAAAAGATTCATCAACCGCATTGACGTGATCTTTCAGCCATTCAGAGTAACGGCGTGCCATATTCTGTAGAGCTTCCTTTGACCGTGCAGATATGGTGAGGACATTATTTAGACTACCAAGGATTTCTTCAGGTACGGAGTTCTCCTTCGAAGGAACTTCGCGAAGGATAACGTGCACATTTGACCCACCATATCCAAAGGAGTTCACGGCTCCTATTCGCGGTTTTCCTGATTCCGTGTTCCATGGCTCACTTTTTTGTTGTACAATAAGGCCTTTTTCCTCCAACTTAAGTTTTGGATTCAGCACATGCACGTTAACAGTGGGAACCAATCTCTTGTTTTTGATCATCAGAGCGACCTTGATAAGCCCAGCAAGACCTGAAGTTGATTCTGTGTGATTAAGGTTCGACTTAACGGAACCGACTCTTAACTTCCGTGTTGGCTGGCCATGTCCTCTGGTGTATGTATCAGCTATTGAAGTAACTTCTATCACATCTCCAATTGCGGTACCTGTGCCATGCGCCTCGAAGTAATCCACATCTTCCGGATTTACTCCTGACTGCTCTAGGACCATTCTGGATAGTTCAGCTTGCATCTTTGCACTCGGAGCCGTCATTGGTACAGCGTTTTGTCCATCGTTGTTCATTCCACAGGCAATTATCTCGCAATATTCATCATCTTTGTCACTCAAAGCCGCATTTGATAGCTTCAAAATAACTGCTGCAAAACCTTCTCCACGTCCATAGCCGTCCCCAGAAGCATCGAAACTTTTGCAACGCCCGTCAGGTGCTAAGAGACCAGCCATACTAGATACCATCTGCATGGCATGATTGAGGACAATGTTAGGTGCACAAACAATAGCTACTTCGCAATCCTCATTGTGCAGGTTATCGCACGCGAGTTTAAGGGCAGTTAACGATGAGGAACATGCCGTATCAACTGCCAAGCTTGGACCAGTTAGGTTAAGACAGAAAGAAACTCTGTTGGCAAGAATAGATGCTGTCATTCCCGTTGATGAAAACTGGTCGATGTTATTGTAATTTGAAGGGTCCGTTACAAGTGCTCCATACTCAAGATTCATCACACCGACAAAGACCCCTGTTCTACACCGTTGGAGATCTTCAATCCGCATTCCGGCGTCTTCAATAGCCTCGTATACCACTTGTAGCAGAATTCTTTGCTGAGGATCCATTCCACGAGCCTCTTGATTGGATATTCCAAAGAATTTGTTGTCAAAGTTTTGTATTTCTTCCAAGTAAGATCCATTGACAGCACAGAGGCGCCCACTGACAAAGCGCTTCGGGTGATAGAGCCGGTAGAACGTTTTATATTCTTCTTCTCTGTTCTGGGGAAACGCACCAATGGAACTCTTTCCCTTCTCAAGCAAATCCCAAAACAGGTCCTTACTGCTGGCTCCAGGGAATCTGCAACTGATGCCCACGATAGAAATGCCAGCGCGTTTGGACTTTTGCTGTTGTAGATGACCGTCTTGCAAATGCAACGATACTCTGTATTTTTCTTGCTGGATGGGTAGCATGTCAACGTCATTCTGACAAGTAAAACTATCCACGAACTCGAAGAATAATACGATGATTGGTGGGAAAATTAAGAGAGCGTGGACCAGACCTAAGACCAACACCAGAGGAATAAGTCGATGGAAAATATCTGTTAGACTCGGATAAATAAACCCCAATGAAATGGATCCTGATATCGCAATTGAAGCCGCGACGAGTACAGACCACCCAACAGATATCAGGGCTTCAACCATGCGATCTCGTACGGCTTTCTTTTCTGAAAATACGAATGAATGGGCCACTTGAATGCTAAAATTCAGGGATAGGATAACTGTAATAAAGAGAGTGAGGAAGGAGATTTGATTTAGGTGGATTCCCCAAGTCTCCATAACACCTGCCGCCTCCAAAACAAGGACGTCCAGTGTTATAGCTAGGTATGTACTAATCCTGAAACTTGAGCTAGCGAGCAACGAATGTACAAACACTACAACGGTGGCAATAATAAGAACAAAGATGGTGTCTTTTTCCAACAAAAAGAGGTCGTCTAGTTTGAAAAATTCCTCAGAGACTGGCATTGCTTCCAGGGAAGACTGTGCAGTCAAATCGTTCCTTAGCACTTCAAGAGACCGTCTGTCTTCTCGATATCCGTTCTGCTGCTTCATCTGTACATGAACACGAGATGCTAAAATCTCAGGTTTGAGATTTTCAGTTCCGAAGCGTAGGTCTCGACGGAAAGGTTCGTGACGGGATTGGTTAAGAAATGCGTCTAAACATCGGTAGAAATCCAAATTGGAGCAGTTTATATTTTTAAACTTTGCCCATTGTCGTAAAGATGCCATCCAGCACAACGATTCCCTGTCACTGTAGGAGGCCTCTTTTAGCATTTCGCAAACGTTTATAATTTCATTTTGTACTGTCTCCTTTGAATAGTCAATTTCCTGGGGGAAAACGATGCTCGTATCCGTTTCATTGCCAAAGAACTTTTGTTGTGCTGCATTGAACTGTTTGAAATTGACACTTTTGTAAAGTGACTCAGTGGTGCTTGTTCGCTCATCAGTTTGTAACGCAGACGACACGCACAAGCCGATGATGCACGCAAGAATGAAAAGTGAGAGAATTTTACCCCCCAGTGACGTTATTATCCGTGCCAGGCTTTTCAGAATGTGTCGTAGATTCAACTGCTGTATGGATCCTGTCCGCAAGCTTCCAAAGTCAGTGAATGGTGATCTTCTGCGAAAACGAGGGAGACACAAAGTGGTTTGTTCCCTTAGCCGCCTCTCAAAATATATCAACAAAGTGACTGTAACAATGAAAGAAGAAACTGAGAGAATTGCAAATGTTACAAGTGCCACGAGGAAAAAATCCGAAATGACATCAAAGGAAGATTTGATTGCGATTCCAATAGGAATTGTCCCACACAGCGCTGACAAAGCAGCAGGCAACCCCGCTCTCGTAACACAGTTACTAACACGGTGCTCGAGTGATGGCACCTTACGTCGGTCCCATTCTCCCAAGAAGAGCACTACGTCCGAGGTTGCTTTTCCCAACAGTAAAAAAGGAATGAACAAGGTGGTTGGGTAAAGCGAAATGCTAACTATAGAAAATATTCCTGCAGCACAAGTGAAGGGTAAAATAATGGCTGAAATTATCAATGCCACTGTTGTTAGGCAACTGAGAATTTTAGAAGAAAAGTATATGACAATGAAGACAAGGAGTACCATTGTCAAAGCGGACAAATAAAGTGGTTTTACTTCTGGTTTCAGGATGTTTTGCAAAGCATCATTTATTGTTTTCCCAGTCTTGAACGAGAGTGATGCGCATTTCAAGTGACGACCCATTGACGATAAGATACTCTCAAAAGATTCTTCAAATCCGAGAACTGCCTTGTCTTTTTCGCTGCTAGTTGTCTTTATAACGAAAAACACAACTCGAAGTGCGTCAGCTTGAGCAGTCAACGGATCCGTGCTGGATTTTAGGTGAAAGTTACTGAACATTTTGTTAAACGACGAATTGAATGTTTCGCCAGTGGAGAGAATAACCGTGGGATTTGTCAACTCATGACTCAGAAAGGAAGAAAGGTTCCTCAGATCTTTGAAGTGAGTTTCAACTAATACCAGTGGACTGCTGATGACACAATCTTCTTTGCCATGTTTCTGTGTGGTGTTAGAAAAGGATTGCCTGAAACATATTTCACTGTAACCGCTGATGTTCACTATGGTCTGGTGCACGAGAACAGCATCTGCTAAACAGTCTTCACTAAGGATATTTTGACCATGTTTAGGGATCATGATGATCTGCTCTTGACGAGCTTCAAGAAGAGGAAAGAATTTTGCTGCGCGATGCAAGTCTTGCCTGGATTGACTGTCAGTCGCGGTGAAACGTTCAAACGTAGGCTGCTCGATATGCAGGCGAATGAATCCCAGACAGCTCGCAATAACAACCAGTAGCCAAACCAGTAGGACAACCAGTGGTCTTCGAGCAAGAAAAAACCCGAACTTCCCTAACGCTTTCTCGTAGGCAGTGAGGATGCAATAATTGAGGGCCATTCGTCCTTTAACGATTGCTTTGCAGCCCATGCGACGTTGTCTTATGTCCACCGTGGGACCGCTAGCAGTCGACCTGTGAATAAAAATGCGTAGACTATGATCTTAAGAGAACGACCGGAGAGTCCCATGCATTGAAAAGACCTCATAGTTGATCAACCAAAATGCCCGAGATCATTTATCCTTCAAAATGTTGCTCGCTTAAAATTGGTTTTGCTCCATAATTCAGGACTTTTTGGAATAAATTGTCCTTCTCTTTTAATTGTTTACGATTCTGCTGACGCAATCATGTAGAAAACATTACGGTCAACTGATGTGCATGCGCAGTGTAGATCTGTTTATGGGAAAGCCCCGGGGAAGGGGATGTCAATTAAGTTCCATCCAGGGAGGCTCCGTCCCCGAAGTTCAACACCCTGGCTTATCATTTTGCGTACTATTAATTCTTTTCACAGTTTACATAATCCTTTCATATACATTCCATAAAAATGGTGCCCCTTTTACATACTCCTGCAGTAGATACGTTGTAGGTTAAATTGCTTTTCGGGTTAGATCTGTTTCCAACCTAGTACATTAATCTGCTCCGACCTAAAGAAAATGCTTTTACAATGGCATAAAGTAATTTTAACTCATTAAAAGGAAGTCCAATTTAAAATTGTTATGTTCAGGTTGAAACAGATTAGCCTAGGATGCCGGATTATACCTAAAAACCAATTTGAACTACAACAGATATACTTCTACATCCCTTTTGTATACCCTCTGGTGGGCCTAAAATGACAGATGTTACATAGAGGATAATAAATGTGTTCAACTCGATATTTCACGATTGAGCGCAGCGAACGAGTGAGATATCGAGTTGAACAAGAGAAGATAAATTTCATATCTCCAAGCAACCATGTATTGTTCTGTTTATTTTATAAACCTGCTAATAACTAGGTTTTTGACGATTTTCCGAAGATTTCAGACCATTTTCCGAAGATTTTCGAAGATTTTGAAAATGTTGCCCGGTAGTCAAACGAATGTTTCGGAACATTTTCCGATG
Source organism: Meandrina meandrites (assembly GCA_963693305.1). Classification (NCBI taxonomy): domain Eukaryota; kingdom Metazoa; phylum Cnidaria; class Anthozoa; order Scleractinia; family Meandrinidae; genus Meandrina; species Meandrina meandrites. The sequence continues at coordinate 4,845,839 of OY855906.1, forward strand.
ATTCCCGAAGATTGCCGAGGAAGATCCGAAGATGTTTCGACTTAATATCAATAAACTTTGCCTCATTCAGCATTTAGACATAGCAAACTCGTCAGCAAACGTGACAAAATCGATATCTCAACATGTGAAAGATATGATATCTCGGCACATGTGAAGATATGATTTTTTTTGGAGAGAAATCCTGGTAATTCACTTTAGTTTATATAATAACACTCCTTTCTATACTTTAATCCGTGCAAACCTACCGCTTAACAAAGGCGCGAGAAAGGAATCTCTTTCGGGCAGAGCTTTCCGTATAATCCATAGTAAAAAGTAACCCAGTTTCTAACGAGCGGACATAAGCCTGTCCATTAAAAGCCGTCCTGCCTTCGGCGGAGATAAGCGACAGCCGGAAATACGTCCGCGTTCGCAGGCTATCCTGCCCCGCACACGTAAGGTATTATAAACAGGCTTGCATAATTTTAAAGTCCCTTCGAAAAGTTCCTATTTATTTACAACCGAGTGAAGCCAATTAAAGGTCCGTAGAGTGAGCAAACATTTTCTTTTCTTTTATCGCTCACTAATCCCACTTGCCCCGTAACGCGAGCTAATCCATCCGGCCCTCCCAGTTGATCAATAACATGTAGATGCTTTTTTCAGGCTGCATTGAACGCGTAAATTTATCAAGTCATCATTCGCACGATGACCCCCATATGAAAAGAAACCTCTTAAAATAGAGCAGTGTTAAGTGCTTTGAAAGTTTTAATCATGCTATAGATCACGCAAAACACACAAGATGTCGAAAGATCTAATTGTACATGCCTCACTACCCCCGGGTGACTGGGGTTTGTTTCAGTTGATCGAAGTTTGTTTCTGATATTGGTGTCGTTTATAGCTAATTAAAAAGTAAGAATACAAAGGAAAGGCGTTCAACTGGGTTAATATTTAAAGTTTACTGAAAAACCAAAATGAAGCTGATGAAACATAACATTTAAATAGCTTACGCTGTTGGCATATTTGAAATAATTTAAGGTTCGCTGTATGCGACCAGGTCGAGATCTAAGGTCGAGACCATTTCAGGTCGTAACACAAAAGTTAAGTAGACGAATAAAAACAATAATTTGTATTGACGCCAGTCATGTTACCGTAACATGACTGGCGTCAATACAAATTATTGGAAAAGGAGCGTGTGTCGGCTTGTTATATTACTGTGTTTAATATAAACAAATTTATAAGAGCAACCAACCAAACAAAACGTGAAGTTTGCCCTGAGTTCGAATTATGAGTTCCTTTTCCAGAACTTAACATTATTTAGTACTTTACAGGCGAGAATTCTCGTTACAAATCAGTGAGATGAGTCCCCCAAACGCGATAGTAGAACTGTCAGAACTGAACAGGTTTTTTTGAAATACTGCGTTGCGCTCACTGCCAACACATGATCTGCGTGTTATGGGCGCTCATCCCGATATAAAGACGAGAACTGAATATGTCAAAGTCACACTTTTAGCTTTGGTGCATATTTCGAAACTGTAGTAGTTCCGTTTTGCTTTGATCTTTCATTATTGCAGATTTCGCGAAATTGTTTGGATAGTATTTGACTTAATGTTCTCTAGTACAGATTATGCTCATTAAGTTGGTGAGAATAATAAAGCCGAACTGAGTCAAATTAAAGCCGTAGGGAAAAAGACCCGTTTCGATTTGCATATGATCCTGAAACCTTAACAAAAGAGATTGCTCAGAACAAAGATCTTTTCCAGCACGAGAAACTTAAGAAAAAAAATCATTTGCATAATTATAAGCAACATTTGATCTAACGCTGAAGTGCAAACACTGGGCTGTTGTGAGATGAAACTGAAGTCGACCGTCATTACAAACAGTAAAAGGAAAACATTGACGACACCGCCCGCGGAAAATGCAGCGAAGATATTGGCCGAAAAGAAAGTTTCGACCTTAAAAATAGTTGAAATATATTATAAAGAGAATTACTGAAATCAACAAATGCAGGAATAGCATGACAGAGCCATGGACGTTTCTTTAATTTTTTGACCAGCACACGGGTGACAAGTGATAGTTTTGTGTTGTTTACCATGTTGACAGTACGCTTTCTTGTGAACACAGTCAAGATCCGGCCGACACTTCTAATCATTGCATAGTGCTATGAAACGAGTTGTCCGATCGCTTCGAACCTTGTTCTGTTGTTTTTTGTCCTTAAAACTTCATGATTGCAGGCGTATTCAAACGGGACAGCAATTTAAAACGGGTGCAGCTTATTTAGAAACGAAACAATGTGTAGTTCCTGCATGTATTTAAACACGTTGACTTTTCGTAGACAGATAGTTGTTTTAGGAAGCTACAATATTCACGGGTATCGCGGGGTGACAAGAACTTATTGTCCTTGATTGCAAGATACAGCGGTTGATAACAAAAGAAACTAAGTATATCCAAAGATATTAAACGTGAGAATAGCTACCTCCTTCGTCGATAAAAGCCCTCACCACTCTCCATTCTCACAATGGCATCCATCTGATCCATGTCTGTTATGAACGATCCGTGATGATCCCTCGAATTTTCCTTTACCTTGTAATTCGCCAATCTAGGAAATAAGAAAAGTAAAATCCTAAAGCGTCGATCAGCAAAAATGGTTCACGCGCCTCCGGCGACTTTACATCACGAGTGACTTGTTGGAAGTGTCAGATAAAATTATGTCATACGTACCTCTTCGAGGACAACCTTAGTTCAGTAGTTGATTTCCGAGAATGTTTTTGTCTAAAAATGATGCGATCATTTACGCATTCCAATCACGTGTCTTTGTGGACCATTGTGCTTTGAAAGCAAAAATTTTCCGCTTGGTGTCGATAAGATATTTCCCAGAAGACTAGTTGGGAGAATTTTGACTTGCAGCAAAGTCATCAGGTCCATTATTCACATGCCGTGTAAGATTTAACACAGTGCCCGTATTTAATTAATATTCGCCTTGGTAAATAATGGAATAATAATAAATTGAACTGCAAACAGCTTTACAAACATTTCAAGAAATAAATGCGGGCGAGTGTGCGTTTGCCGAACAACATCAAACAAAAGGGTAGCGATGGACCTAAGTAGCTTTTTCCTGGATTGGCATAAATGTTCAACTTCAGGTTACAATACAATACCGAACGGAAATTTCGCTTAGTCATAGGCATATCTTTAATTAAAGAAGTTCGTCATAATTTGAGAGGTTTCTGACTTCACAAAAAAGCAAGTATTGTCAATTTCGTGACGTTATCGTCATGCTATAAATTCCTTTCATGAAAAAGAGTGTAATTACAAAAGAAACATTATCCTTTGTTGTACTCATTCACAACTATTGGCGACTCGTTCCTTGAAAAATATCTTTTTTCTTCGGCTTACTGCTCTTTTTCACCTTGTAGAAAGAAATATTTTCGTGTTCGATCAGACTGTTACACGAAACAGGCCGTTTTAAAACTCCTAAACAATCTCCTAAATATCCGATAGTTCAGTTACATCGCTTATTGTAATCGGGCATCTCACGTATTTTAATAGGTAGAACCATCTCATATGAAATAACGGGTAAAAGCTTGAGCCGATCGATTTCAGGGAGTTAACTCGTGAGCATCTTGTAATTAAAAACATCGAAGCTTTGCCAAGAAAATTAGTTTGTATAAGGGGCATTTGTGGTACTGACGTCAGAAGCTCTCAAGGGACCGGGATCGCGATTGAAGACCATCTTGCTTGCATGCATGCACGCAAATACGAAACAGGAAAAAATATGTTCAGTTTCGTTTAGTATATTTTTTAAAATATCTCCCTTTTAAAACTTGAAGTTAAAAAATGACTCATTGTGTATTTTCAGCATTGCTTTAAGCGCTAGTCAAAGAGTAATTAAAGCTTTTTAACCTATCTTTTTTATTGCTTTTTACGAAACAATACAGTACCCTGAGACAAAGCAAAACGCGATTCAGGAAGTATTAAGAGCTTTTAAAATTAGAATTGTCGCTTAAGCACGAACACGTACGAACACCTCGGGCACAGGACACACGAAAAACTGAAATGAGCATAGCGCTGAAAAAGGAAAGGACGAAAGATAGCATGGTAGAGAACAAAATTGTGACAAGTTGGTGTGTTCACTATAGTATGTGTTGATCGGAAAACGGTCGGATATGGCACAGTATAAAATCTGGACTGGACCCTGGACTCTGGACTCTGGACCCTGGACTCTGGACTCTAGATTTTTTAAAAAAAACCTGGACTGACACAAAAAAAAATAATAAGGAAATTTAAAAAAAAATAATAAAAAATTAATGCCTTTCTAACGTATTTCGTTTTTAGCCGAAGAGAGGTCTATTCTAAAAAGAGTTTAGTAAAAGGATCTTTACCCCTGTGCTATGATACTATTAGGCTGATTAGTGTTCAATCAATACTCTATTCCTGCTAGCACTAGTTTCATCGTTTATAAAGCTGTCACGCAACGCTACCCAAAAGAGAAGCAGCGTTGCGTGACATCCCATCCCATCGGCTTTTTCATAACTGCCAAAAGCATGTAGCACGTAGCAGTCTGCACCCCTTTTTTATCCTTAGAAACAATAAAAAATATGTTTACTTAAAAATACGTTTTCTTTAAGGTGGTGATGGGCCGCAACACAACATGGCCTTGCTGCAGTATGTTTTCTGTTTGCAATAAAAAGCAAACACCGACTTGGCGATAAAATACAATTAGCTTGAAATGATCGCAAACCGAGTAAAAATTTCAGGTGTGAAAACGGGTATGAGAACGGTTTGCCGCACACGGTGACCTTTCAGCAGGCCCGCATAAGATAGTGATCAACTTGCTCGTCGATTTCATGCTGTTTCCACGAAGAAATATTCGCGTGAATGGGTTAACAATCGAGAAAACACGACATCGCCAGAGGAATCACGGACGTAACGGCACGCCAAATACGATATCGCCTGCGACAGAGGAAAAAAGTCGTTCACAGGGCACTGTTCACACGGGAAACCACAATGCCGCAGTGATTTTACCTATTCCTTCACTAGCTCACATTTACTAGAAAACAGACGAGACGACTAGAATCGGTTGATCGTGTGAATAGACGGATAGCGAGTTATTCGAATCAGCTAGAGAACTCGATGGGCTGTCAGATAACGCGCCCGTTATTTTGAAGTTCATCGTTTGGTGATTAAGAGTCTATTACTAGGTTTTTATAACAGTTACAATTTTAAAAATTAACGCAAATGACCGGATACAATGTATGCTACAGCAACCACCTTAATGTTTCACTATTTTGCTAAGCTGTTTAGTTTATGCTACGTGACAGCTCACCTCGGCCAACAGATTTTTTTGTTATCAAACTGATTAACTGATATCGAAAAAGCCGAATGGGATGTCACGCAACGCTGCTTCTCTTTTGGGTAGCGTTGCGTGACAGCTTTATAAACGATGAAACTAGTGCTAGCAGGAATAGAGTATTGATTGAACACTAATCAGCCCAATAGTATCATAGCACAGGGGTAAAGATCCTTTTACTAAACTCTTTTTAGAATAGACCTCTCTTCGGCTAAAAACGAAATACGTCAGAAAGGCATTAATTTTAATTTTTTCTTTTCTTTTTTTTAATTTCCTTATTATTTTTTTTGTGTCAGTCCAGGTTTTTTTTAAAAAAATCTAGAGTCCAGAGTCCAGGGTCCAGAGTCCAGGGTCCAGTCCAGGGTCCAGTCCAGGTTTTATACTATGCCATTTTAGTTACTCAGTTAGTTGTATGCGCTTACGTATATTAACGCTGACAATAATAGTAATGATTGAATGACGTTTTTCGGGAGGTATTTGTAATGTATTCATGCTCAGTCAATTCGTGTTCAATCAATGGAACTCTATATTAAATTCATAAATCAAAACAAAAAAGTAAATTAACAGAGAATTTTCGTAACAAACCACAGTTCTTGAATGCGTGGATACTTGGGAGTTTCACCGCCCAAATCTATTTGTCGAACTGCCGGAGACCATACAGGGCCCGCGCAGAGGGAGGGGCTGGGGGGGCTTTAGCCCCCCCCCCCCCCCCCCACTTTTTCACAGTAAAAGGAAAAAATAATAAGAACTTAAGTAAATAAGCAAGTAAAGAAAGAAAGAAACGTAAAAAATAATTATTATTGAACGAACAATTACTAAAAGTATTTCATTTGAACGCCTTTCCAGAAGCTGGTAATAAACTGTGTTTTTGATTTTGTTCCATATTGGTAAATCCTGGTGAACAATCATTCAGCACCCTAGCGCCTAAAGACTGAAATTTTTTCTCAACAATGACGCAAGAGAGACTTAGCAACCTGACAATGATGAAAGTCATGAAGAATGATTTTTTGACATCTCAAACGAATTTGCAGATCATAGCAATAACAGAAGAGAAATTTCGGCGTCTTTCAACAAATTAATTTATACTAAAATTTTATTCGTTAATTTCCATTGATTGATATATATGATATATATGATATATATGAAATGTAGCAGAAAACGGCGGATTCAGGGTTTGTAAAGGCTAATGGCAGTAGTACTAGGTTGGAGTAAATTATATTGTTTCAAGCAGGATTTGATAATGAATCTATAGGTCTGGTTCTAAATGTTGAATCTACTAATATTGCAAAGACATTACAACAAGGCTGATACTACGTGTAAAATTAACTTTGTAAGACACCAACAGGAACAGAACCGATAAAGCAGGGACAGCTGTTTCGTCCTTTTTGGGACTCATCGGTGTGATGTAACAAATCTAAATAACGCCAGCTCGAAGGCCAGCGCAAATAAATTGCAATAATCTCTTGTAGATCCTACGTTTAAGCAGCATAATTTTAGAAAGACCTTCCGGTGTCTGAGAGTAACTAAAACCCAAATTTTCCAAGGGTAGCATGCCACTGCCCCCCCCCCCCCCCCCAAAAAAAAACGCTGGCTCACGTTTAAGCCCCCCCAGTCAAAATCTTGCTGCGCGGGCCCTGCCATAGTTATAGTATTGAAGAACTGAACCTAGTTTTCGTGATTGTTGGGTTAAATAAATGTCGACGGTAGAACGGATAGCAAAATAATCCGCTTTTCGCTGATCGAAGCAAGGCTACCATCAAGTCAAAAACATTCCTTTCGACAAGTAAGAAAAATTTATAAGACGGCCTTTAGGATTTAATTCTGGAATGCGGTAGGATAAAAATAGAATTTCGTAAAAGAGGTGTTCATGCAGTCTTGAAATATTCCCTCATGCGTGTATTAGGTTGCAGGTTAAACTGTCAACTGGCCAAAATTCCTGGATAATGCTTGTAGATAAAGGCAAATAGAAACTAGGCTCAGGCAGACAAATTGTTTAATCTTACGCAGGTATTTTCTAGCATACACTTTAAAAAGGACGAGTACTTTTGTGTAATCTCAATATCGTAATTATGTACTTGGCTTGAAGTAAGAAAGGATGAGTAAAAACAGCTCAAACGCATTAAATTAAAAGTGATGAACAGTTGAATATGTGTTTACAAGTTCTTCAGTTTGAAACTAACACGGTCTTACTGCTCTAATTATTCAGCTGAGCGAAAGACAAAGCTCTAAAGATTGTCTTTGTGTGCTGCATTCCGTTTTCACGTACCTCGTTAATTAATGAAGTGACCCGTATGTTTTCCAATCGCCAAATCTTGACGTTACCCTATGTATGCAACTTTCAGTTTCAAGATATTTCCTTGAGCCGTAAATATATGATGATTCTTCCGCATGTGACTAGTTGATGCTATCTTCGTGTAAGCTTTTCTAAACATTATTAAAAATTTTTTTTAGTCATCAGGAGCCGTTCTGTCAAGGTTTCTTGAGATACCCAAAAATGTCAGGTAGTTTTGAGAAATTTCAGTTTGCATACATTTCAGTTTTATTAAAAGGAAGTGTTTGCGTATCAGTTGAAATCATAATGCTTGGTTTGAAAAGGATTAATAGTAAAAGTGCTAAAAGGAATACATGAGAGTAGAACTGCGTTTAAGCAACCTTTTTCAGTTTTAAATTAAGGACCCAAAATACTAGTTTATCGAGTTTTGTTCTCTTAGTGTAAATATGCTACTATTTCGCTTTGTTCTGTGTACCACGCGTTTAAACCCAATTTAAACATGTTTAAATGTTGTTTAGTTAAACAAGGTTTAAAATTGTTTTCTTCATGGAAGTTTGCTGACTGATGTTTATCGACTTCAAATTTGGCACAATGAAAGCACAAGTTAGAGCATACTTGAACCCTATGTAAAATTTAGTCTGTCAGATGCCCGGGGGGGGGGGGGGGTACTCCCCTAAATCTAGGATAGGGGTGTGCCGCGAACGTTCTCAAACCCTGACCCTATCTAAGGATAAAGAAAACGGAAATTAATACCCTTTCTAAGGCCCAAACCTGAAAATTGACACCCTATTCAAGGGGAGGAGAAGCATTGCGTGACGACTCAAATAACGGCTAACCGCGCACGGCAAAGCTCAAATCTTTCAAAATCGCTTTGTTAATACTTAATGACGGATAGTTCAGTTTTAACAGACAATTTTTTTTCGTTTAGCTGGGCGTTTATTTGAGCTGATAGAATTTAGCTACCCTATCTAAGGATCACGCCGGGAACACAATGCCAAAAGGAACAAAAGGGATACACTATTTAAGGACTGAGAACCTCAAAAAACATACCCTATCCCGCGGCACATACCTATATAGCCCATATATGGGAGTACCCCCCCCCCCCCCGGGGTCAGATGTCTGTTGCTGATTTCTATTTTCTTAAACCTTGTTCAACTAAACATGTTTTGTTGATGTGAATCAGGTATAAGCTAGTAGAGAAGAACTGCACACATTTCTCCAGAGACATTACCACAGTTCTCAAGTTCCACATCCTCGTCCATTGTTAACAAGAGGATCCCATGCAATGTTCTTGGCCAAATTCCCTCTACAACGTTACTTACTCCAGAATAAAGACAACGTCAAGTGCAAGGAACATTATACACTGAATTCTGTACATTGATTTGAAATAACACCTTCCTCGATTTCTTGGAATTGTTTGTGAAGGGGGCGTGGCCTATGACAGTCACAAGCCGTATGACGCAATATATAAGACTATATTTAATTTGGTTGTATTTCTTTTGTAACGTCGACAGTTTGGAAATGATTTATGGATGGGCTGATCAAATCAGTTAAAATTCCTGTCATTTGCCTAGAAAAAATACAGCGTGTCAGAGGTGAAAATCAACATGACGTCATGGACAATGCACCCTATCGGATTCGGTACTGAATAAAAGGCTGACAATTACATAGCTTTTTTGACATTTACATCCAATTTAAAGTGCCAGAGAAATTCTTTTAATGTTGTTCAAGTTAAACGCGCCTTTTAACATGTTTATATAACAACGAAAAAAAATGAAAAATACTTCGAGCAAAATGCTCCCCCGTCTCTGCTCCCCTCTACCCCCATCACGGGGTAGAGTTACTGGGAGCAGAGCCCCACCCTCACCGGTCCACTGGCACGAGCTAGGGAGCTCCGCTACGCTCATAATGCGAATAGCATTATATAAGAATTGTTCAACTCTTTTCCTCCCATGTGGGAGGCATTGTTTAGACTCAACGAGGCGTAGCCTCGTTTTGGTGCTAAGCTTGTTTTCGTCCTATAATGTGATAAAATCGCTGTTTTCGTTTATAATTCTGGCAGACGTATTGAACTTGTGGATTTCTCGATATATTTTAGCTCGATGTTGGTAACATCCTGGATTTCTTGAAAAGCCCGTTCTTAAGGCGGGGTTTCACCTGAAGCCCGTTTTTACACCGCTTAACTTGGGTTTAATGCGAATATCTCACTCCGGTTTCAAGCATTCCCAAAACCCTCCGCTCATCCCACAAAGCTATGTTTAGCGATGTTTTGTAAATTTTTTGGTGATTTTTGGGGATGTTTGGGGTAAAATTTGGAGAAATAAGAAATATTAAAGATTAAATGTGATTTTAAAATTAGAATTTGAAGTTAAAAATTAGTAGATGGACACCCAAACAGTCCCCTGACAACCTGGGGTGCTCTTGCGTGGGGGTCAACTGTCTGGTGGTGTTCCAAAAATAATTTTCTTTCTTCTATCTTTTCTTTAAACCTCCTAAAATTTCACCCAAATTAACCTTTACCCCCACTTTAAGTGCGACTTATCTCTGCAAGCCATGCATGATATCAACATACAAATATTACTAACGTTTTACGATATAGTTTTTAGAAATTCTAGTTTGGATATTTTCATTCCATAACAGACTTCTTACCTCTGGTATGAAACAATTTTTTTTTTATTCTCACTATTCTCCTGCAATGGATGGATTCCTTGGGTGTATATTTGGTCTGCATAGCACCCCACCCCCCCCTCCCCCCAACAGCTCCTCCGGCCGAATCGATAAAATTCCACAGCTTAACGATCAAGAATACCGTACCGAACAGAAACGTTCTGTCTATGAACCGAAAAAACCAAACAAATAGAACATGACAGAAATTGAGATAAGGAGCTCCTTGCTATGTTACGCAACAGGTGTGGCGGTAATTAGTGTTCCGTTCGGGAGTTTTGTGACGCTAAGGGATCATGTGACTGGGGGGGGGGGGGGGTTGTGACAGGAGTTTTTCGAAACGACAGAGTAGTGTACGTTGAGCTTTTAGTTTGAGTGATAAAATTGTAACAGATAAGTTTGGAATATCATTAAAGCAATTCACGACATCCCGGTGTTTATTTTGAGCAAATATCTTAAGTTTACAGAGTTTTTACACCAAGGTTGGGCCTAACGACATCGACCGGAAGCGTTAACACAGCTACATTTAAAAAGGAAGTCGGAGTTTATTGTTGTATACTCGCTAAAGAAGTTATGACATCCTGTTTAACTCCACTCGTGAGCGAACGCGGAAGTAGGTTTCACTGATGTAGCTCTATTTTTTTTCTGGGAGTATCAGACTCGATCGATTTAATTGATACGTTCTAGTGGTCATGCTTCCACGGTTAAAGGCGCTGTAATTTATAATGTACTAGACAATCTTTGTTGCAGTCAGTTTTGCAAATTTGTTGCGACACAAGTTCCTCCCAAAAGTAATAAGTTTAACATCATCTGAAATCAAATGTCTCACGACGTTTTCTTGCGGTTCCGGATCAGAATCAAGTTTTACTTTTCGCCTTGTACGATGACAAGAACGCTGCAACGATTTTTCTGTGTGTCTCATATGAATCTCTTGAAAGTTGCCAGGCAACGACACTACGAAACCGCGAGAAAAGTTGTACGAAGCGTTGCTTGGTGTAACGATAGAGGGTTATTCGATTCGTGCTCATAACTGTTATCATTTGGGTTGTAGATAGAATTATAACATATACTAGCGGAGTAACAAAACCAAATTCACGTCAAATTCAGTATCCGCCTCGCAAGCGTGCACAGAATCCTACAGTGCACGCTGATAGCGCGAGAAAATCGCTTTGCAAAGACAAAATCAGTGAAGAGGCTTCCAAAGGAGTTGTTTATAAGATCAAATGCAAAGATTGCGCTTGCGATTATGTTGGCCAGACCTCATCCCCGCTAAAAACCCGCGTCAACGGGAATGCCGAAGCCATAACATTCTCTATAGCCGAGCATCAGATGCTTCACCAACACGAAATCAGATCTCAGAATGTGTTGACATTATTTACCGATCATCCGGCATGGAAACAAAGACTCTTTTTTGAAGCGTGGCATTCCGTCGGAGACAAAATGTATTAATCGTGCTATAAGATAAATTTGCTATTAGGTGCTATTAGGGCGATCAGTGTTTGACATAATAAAAATTTTGGTTGTATCTGATCTTAAAATCGGTAAAAACGTATAAAACTGAATTTTCGGTAACTCTCTGCTACCTTCATCAGAGTTAAAAAATTTTGGTTCAGTTTCTTGCATAATAAGTTTTTTTTTTTTATTTATTTATTTATTTTTAATTTTTTTTTTATTATTATTATTTTTTTTAAGATAAATTTATTTACGTGTATTTTTAGGCGTTTTGAGGCCGTTTCTTCTTCAAACATATCATTGTAATTCCCAATTTTTCATTTTAACGTTATTTCAATTTGGTTCCAACCCATTACTTAGAACATTCATTGTCACATTTATATTGTATATTTTACCAAAACATAGTTGTGCTAGTGTCAGCTTTTAATTTCTTTCAATTCAAGTGTTTGGTCAGGGTTTAGCTACTAACCAAATATTTTTAACCTCGGTCACATATCGTATGACGCAGTTTAAGGGCTAGATTACGTCAACTATTGTCGACGCCTGGGAAATGATTTGTGAATGAAGGGATGATCAAATTAAGGATTCCTGTCTGATTTGCACGGTTTTGAAAATACTTGCTGCCCGATTTAGGATTTCATCCCTGCAAGACCTGCATGATATGAACATACAAACGAATTAAAAGGAAGTGCACGCAACTTGTTATGTCAGTAGGCAAACAAAAGCAAACAAACACCAACAAAAAAATAAGGAGAGCTTCTTCCTGCAACAGTGACAGGTCAAGCTAATATGTTTGGTTATTTTTGAGCTTGTAGGCTTCCGGCCTAGTATTATCGACCGGATGCGCTAAAGAAGAGAAAGATAAAGTTTATTAATACGTCTGTCGGCTACTTATATTCTCTATAGAAGTCACCGACCGATCCTGTTTATACTGACTTCCAGTTGATCGTAAGCGCGGAATTAGGTTCAAGAAGGCCGCTTTTGGCTCGCTGGTTTTAACTCTCACCATGACTTTATTAAAAGTAAAAGCAAAGAAACTACACACAGGCTAAAGCTATTTTGTTCATGAACAGTTCGACATTGTCTGCATGGTAGCTCATGGTGGTCACACTTCAGCCCCGGGGCGCCGTTACAACGCACCAGGCACTTTTGTGAAAACTTGCACGAAAAATTTCTTAGTGTAGCAACGGGTTAAAAGAAGGTTACCGCTTATCAATGATCTATATAGAAACATCATTAAATGTAAAGGTCATGACAAAAGACTTAAAACATGTAGATATTTCTAGTACTAATCTGAGATGAGGAAAATGCGTTCGACAGTGTTCTACCGGAATCTGTTTCTGAACACTGAAAAAAATACCGTCACTTTTTTGTGTTGAGCCTATAAATTTCTGGCAAACAAAGAATTCTGAAAGGAAGGTGAACGTTTCAGCTTTCTAATCGGTGCTAGTTGTGGCTGGCCGAAACCACAATTCTGTTCATCAGTTGAGAGCAGTTTTTGATGGCGAACATTAGTACGGTTAATGAAATGCAGCACGCATCACACGTTGTATCCCCCATTCAGCCCATTCTTTGCGATTTATAAACAACTGGCTCAACACAAATCGGGACACACATACGAAGCAATTGCATATTAAAGAATGTAAACATATAGGCCAAGAAATTGGTTTCCTCATATTAAACAGCACTATGACACAATTAGATAAGAGAAACTCACCAAATAGCGTGTCTAACGACCACGTTCAAAGACGTTCTCATACAACAGTGCAATTTTCATTCGGGAATGAAGTCCCCTGTGGACGCAGACGTATTTTCGGCTGTCGCTTGCCTCCGGAAATACGTGTGGGTTCACAGGCTAATGAGGAAGTAGGGAAACAGTATGCAGTAACTTAGCCTGTTCCAGGCTCTCGGTCGTGGGCGCGAGCGCGAGCGAAGCGAAAAAGAGACCGAGAGCCTGGAACAGACTAGCAGCAACTCGCTTCTTCAGGCTTCTTCTGTACGTTTTCCTTTCAATTATTCTGTTTTGAGCGAATTCCTTCTTCGTCAACAGTCCATAAGTACACACTGCGCAAAAAGCCAAATATTCGGGCCCGAATTCGCCCGAATACGGATCGGTGAACGCCGCGTATGCTGTAATGTTCTGACGTATTCGATGACGCCTGACTCGAAGTAGACTTGCCTAAAGGTCGAGCTCACAGAGCGCGAAGCGCGAGAGCGAGCGCGAAGCGCGAGAGCTCGACTTGTTTTCCCTGCAGGAAAACGAATCAAATGATGTCATTTTGGCGCGAACTTTTTCGGGTCTCCGGTGTCTCCGGGGTGTTAAACTGTCAAGCTGTCAAAAATTACTTTCTGTTTGTAATGTCTTTTGGAAATAAACGCCGCTCATTTTCTAGCTCTCTTCGATTTTCGAAATGTAGTCAAGTCTGCGCTCGGAGCTCTCATGGATGAGGAAAGTACCCCAACAAAATGTTTTGTTCGCGTTGCTGTTCCTGAAAATATTTGCTTACAATGTGGTGGACTGGTAGAAAACGCTGCCTTACGAAGAAGGTTATTTTCTGGATCGAATAAGACTAAGACTTGCCAAAACCTAGAGCTTCTTCTTGGAGATTCGTTCCAAGCGGTGGAGGAGAAATCTGCAATTGTTTGCCGAAACTGTTCGGACCGTAACGAAAGAAGGGTTGGAAGCTCGTATGGGAAGCTCTGTTTATGTTAAGCGATTGACGAAGGCATCTGATCATAACGAACACGAAGGTGCGAAAAAATCCTCAACAAAGAAGAGCTTTATTTGTAGACTTTCTAAAAGTCGGTCGCTTCTCGTTTCCGGTTTTATCCAGTGAGTATTTTGCATCCGTAATTTCCTTCAGTTGTTCGCTGGAACAATCTGCTCCTACCGAAGCGGCCGAAATCCCTCGTGAAAGCAGTGAAGTTACTTGGGCTGTGTTTTCACCGGGACAATTTTAGCTAGATAAAGTCAGAAAAGTCCGGAAATACAGTGAAAACACTTTGTCTAGTGTTTAGCGAGTTGACAATGCCAACTGTTTTCACAAGGAAAAACAACGGGTTTTCTCGCCTTTACGACAGGAAACTCACGCAACAAATACCGCAGCCAATCGCATCGCGTGTAGTGACAGATGCCTGCCAAACAATCTGGCAAAATTATTTTCCAGACGCCCGCATTGTGGTTCTTTCGAAACAAAACCTTGTATGCTTGTAAACATGGCTCACGAATTGCAAACCTTTTCCCAATTCTTTCGCCGTTTTACAATTCCTCCGGGCCTTACCTGTTTCACAGCGTTGGCATGCAGCATCATTTCCCGCATTACGGGCAACCAGCAGTTCTTCAATACCAAATTCCTATGCCACATGCAACACCCTCGACAAGCTCAGTAGTCTTGACTTCATTACGGCAGCGAAAGCGAAAGGTCAACGAACGAAGAAAATACAAAGCCAGGAGCTACGAATAGGAACCGTGGCTCCAACTGGACATTTTTGAAAGTTGCGCGGATTTGTAATTTGAATCTTTCGAGTTATTAGTGACTTACTTTTTTCCAGTGAAAACAGATGTTATGTTTAACTAGCTAATGTCGGTCTGTAAACAAACACACAGGAAGAATGTTCAGCTAGTTTTATCGGTCTAGTGAAAACACGGCCTTGGTCCTTCATTAGAGCAACCAGTGGCACCACAACCAAACAAACGGACGACAGCACTTCTTATTCCCCATGCTCTAAAAAGTCGAAAATAAAAGGTGCGACTTCAAAGGTCAAGCTTTTTCCCGATCCCGTAGGCGCCGAGAGAAAGACATCTCTACCGCTGCAATAACCTTCAATAGCTTTCCGCTGATGTTCACGAACTTCCTTGTAGTTTGCTTTCCGCAAACCATAAGCGATTGCGTCCTTGATTGAACGCATAGTAAATGTTCGAAACAGTAAACAGAGAAATCAAGAAATCGAAAGACACTCACGAGACGATCAGTTCGAAAGTATTGTTGGTTTCATCTTACGCGCTTGATCGATCTTGTCTGGCAAGGATCTGTTATGATTGACGTTTACTTGACAGCGCTGCTCTCTGATTGGTTAACCCGACAGGAGGAAAATTCCTCCTGTAAATTTGGCGCGCTGCAAGTGATAAAAGTCGGTCGCGCCGGGGTCTACTATAAAACCGGAAACGAGAAGCGACCGACTTTTAGAAAGTCTAGACTCGAAGTACACCCGGAATATCCTATTAGAATCCGGCCTGTTTTTCCGAATTCAAATTGAATACTCCTGAATGACTCGAAGTGTTCGAAAACGTACACGGCCAACATTTTGTTAGATAAATGTTTCTTAAGGTTTTCCTCGAACATTCCGTGATCACTTGTGACCCGAACATCTTTGGATACTCCCAGTTGTTCGAGAGTATGCGACTGGAATACGAGACACACGCCGCCACTTCTACCGTGAACGTCTTTGAATACCAACGAACACGTTAAGTATGCTGTAATTTTTGGGAATCGTATACTATTAAATGCCAAGTTGTCTCACAATTTTGACAGCGAGGAAGTCAGCTGTCCTTTTGTCAAGAACAGACTAACATGCGATCAGGCAACTATAACATTACTAGACGGGTAGTCAGAGAACGCCACATGTTCTGAAATGTACGACTAGAACACGAGACTCACGTGAAGTATGAAAAGTTTTCATGATCGTAGACTAACGCATACGTGAGGTGGTAAGGTTATTCCTAGTGATACCCGGTTATTATAGCTCGAATACCCGTGAACACTTATTCAGTGATGTTCGACCTGAAACTCGAGACTCATGTCAATTCCATGGGTTCCTTATATCCACCCGAAAGAAAATCCAAAATAAGCAAGACAGCATACATGTTATTTGAACGAACAACACTTTATTTATAAATAAAATCTTTATATTGTAAACTATTTACAAAAATTTGTTGAATACTTCCTTTATGCTTGTAATGAACCAACTTAGCAGGAGCGATTTGGAAAAGGATTTTATCAAAAAGTTGAACGCTAAAGTATTTTTAAAAACTGTAAAAAAAACTCTAAAAACAAGCAGACGCCTGAGTTTTTCAATGATTTCAACAACCTACATGTATACATGTACCGATACCTTTCTGTCATGTAACAGTAGTGTTGTGAACCATAAAAACAATAAGAGCACTATTGAAAAAAATGCACTGATGTGCTTGCCAGTAGTTTGCATCCACAGTGCAAGCTACATGTATAATAAACAATTGTACATGTAGATACTACTGTTATGTTATCTGCCATGCACATGTACGATATAATGTACATGCAGTGAGATCAAAAATTTTGACAGTATTGAGTCAGCAAACAAAAACTGGATCCAATATAATTTACCATTTCACGACACATTTAACAAAGAGCACTGAAATAAGTGCTAGAACTTTATGCACAGAGGCAGTGTACCTTGAATTTTATCCCAAATGGTGTGGATAAAAAGAGCACAAAAATTCATGACCGACTAAAATTCCTGCAACTACCTATCAAGGTGATGTATTTGCAGCTTCTTATAATTATTAGGGACGGACCATTATTTTTCTGGAAGGGGGGGATGAAAAATATTGAAAAAAATTATTTCCGACGCGTTTCGTCTCTAACTGAGACTTCTTCAGGGAATGAATACAACTAGCAAAGAGCAGCATATATAGCACATTCGCGTGCCGTGTAAACAACACTCTAGAAGTGTCTAGCAGTAGTTAAATTGGTCCTCGGCTTGTTGGGTTCAGCGATTTTCAAAGGAGCCTAAGATGAGGGTCAAAACTGAAGTAATATAAAAGAGGCGAACAAAAGAAACCCGACATCGTTTCATGACTAGTATGTCTGGCAAAGGATAGACGCTAAGATATAATAGTAATGAATCAAAAATGGTATATGGAAGGGTAAGGGTTTGAACACCTTACGCGTAGCCTCCCCATATAAGAACTTTTTTAGGGACGGACCATTATTTTTCTGGAGGGGGGGGGGGGGGGGATGAAAAATATTGAAAACAATTGTTTGCAGGGCCTAAAAAGACAAAATAAATTGTTTGCAAACATCATATGTATTAAAAAAATAGTTTGCATAGAAGTCAGAGAAACTTTTTTTTAATTTTTTAATTTTTTAACGAAGACTAGTGAGCAGCACAAGGAAAGACTTCTTGTAGTTGTAATGCATCAGTCAATTCCAGCAGTGCCCATCCTCCCCCCCCGGGCAACCGCGGGGCATTTCCTAATGTTGCCCGTCCCGAGGGTGGGGCATTTGCGTACCTCGGGTTGACCCCCGGGCATTTGACACTTGGTTTCGAAACCGTGAGTGAGTCGCGTATTCGTGATGGAGGCATTTATAGGCCAAGACGTGGACTACGTTGCAGATTAGCTAGTCCATGAAGGACTAGAGAAGCTCGTGGATGTTTGTGGATGTTTTAAAGGTATATTTTCTCAATTTTAGATATTTCTTTATGCTAAGAAGCAACAACTTGTATTATATTCTTAAATCACCTATCGAGAGATTGAAAACAATCAACCCGGGAGCGGGGCATTTGCCAGGTTCCTTCATCCCCACCCCGGGGAATTTGCCAATTTTTTTTAAAGAAATGCTAGTGCCCAGGGGTTAGCCCGGGGGCGGGGGGGGGGATGGGCACTGCTGGAATTGACTGATGCATAAGCTTGTCGTTTATTTCCGATGCGTTTCGTCTCTAACTGAGACTTCTTCAGGAAATGAATACAACTAGCAAAGAACAGCATATATAGCACATTCGCGTGCCTAGCTACAACTTCCCATGGAAGTGAATAATAACTAAAATATGCTGTAAACGGACGTTACAAAAAACGCCTTAATACATATGTTATTGCGTTTTGTTATAATTTGGGGGCCATACGATTAGCGCTAATCGTATGCCCCCAAAAATATAACAATACGCAATAACATATGTATTAAGGCGTTTTTTGTAACGTTCGTTTACAGCATATTTTAGTTATTATTCACTTCCATGGGAAGTTGTGGCTAGGCACGCGAATGTGCTATATATGCTGTTCTTTGCTAGTTGTATTCATTCCCCGAAGAAGTCTCAGTTAGAGACGAAACGCGTCGGAAATAAACGACAAGCCAATACAACTACAAGAAGTCTTTCCTTGTGCTACTCACTAGTCTTCGTTAAAAAATTTAAAAAAAAAATTACTGCCGCCAATCTTCGTAGTGTACGTCTCAGAAAACGAAAAAGATGAGTTCAGAGGTGTTTATTGGTCGCCACCATAAAATATTGAATTTAATAATGATTGATGGCAGCAAAAGCGATCAGATCGTGGTTAAAAAAGATCGAAAAAAAATTGTTTGCAGGAAGGTGTTGTTAGAAAAAAATTGTTTGCAGAGGTGCATAGATAAAAAAAATGTTTGCAGAGAGAGATTTTTCATCCCTCCCCTCCAGAAAAATAATGGTCCGTCCCTTAGTATACCCCCCTCCCCCCTGGGATTTATGCGACGCACTTCGCTATTGTATAACGATAGTCAACCGGTGGTATCAATATGAATAGATCACCAGAATCAACCAAGTCTGCATTGTATAATTTCACGTCATTTTGATCAGTTCGTCCCTACCGTTAGGGGTGTAGAATGCTCCATGGAGAATTCATAAGTCTCGGCAAAATTTAGCAAAATCTCGAAATCTCGGAGTCTCAAAATAAAGTTGCATTGTCCTCTGCATCCAAACGTTTTCACATTCCGCCTAATTATGCCATTCCGCAAGTCATGCCACATGCCATTCTGCAAACTAATTCCGCCTCACCGCATGCGAAGCAAACAAATTGGACCTTAAATTTTGAGCTCCTCAAGTGGCATTTTGGTGGTGTTCCGTTATTATCTAAACAAATTGATACTGATTTAGCCAAACTAAGAATGCTGGAATGATTTCTTTAGCTTTGATATAAAGGCCTACCTAGTGCAAAGGTATTTTTCGACACTTGTCGCCGGATGTCTGACTGTTAGTAACATTGGCTCGTGACTTGCTTCCAAAAGCTTAAACATGTTAAAGATAAAATTCGACTAGATGGAAATACCATTCAAGTGCTTCGTTAGACTGTGAAAGTCGGTGGGGACGAACGCGAACGAGAGCGATAAACGCTACGATCGAGCATGTCGTTGAGGGCAGCACCCAAATAGTGCGAGATCACGAAGCCATCCGTAAAGCGTTTTTATCGTTTGAACAAAAACCTTGAATGCAAAAAAAGAGGGAAGACGTCACCCCATCATCATATTAGTTCAATTTGCTGTAAAATTAAAGCAAGAAACTTACCTCTGCAGATGTAATTCGAGATGTTAACACTGCAAGCTTAAGAAAACTAATTTTCTTTGCTTGGCTGCCTTGTTTAACAGCTTATCACGGGAGACAATCTTGCTAAAATTAAGAAACGCCTTCAATCACCCTCTGTTTCTCTTGGACAAAGCTCTTTACTGAATTAATTTCGCATTTCAATCATGTTCTTTAGATTCTTGAATCATCTTAAAAAGCCGATTGGTTTTGGATTTTTGGCACATTGGGTGTTTCATCCTCAAAATCTAAAGAATATATTGCAATGATTTATGAAAGGCAAAAGAAAAGTCGATTTCGTAAGAATTTTGAGAGAGTTTTCTTCGATCTGGTAAACAGCAGCCGTCTATGTGGTGGTTAATAATCATCCCCTGCGGCAGATGCTATATTTATATGAGAAGAAACAACTGTTTACCACGATTGCGATTTGACAATTCCGAAGCAAAAATATAAACCCACAAACACTTCCAACATGGGAAAAGAGAAACCATCTTAGTTGTGAAAGATATGAATGTTTAAAAACAGCTTTATTGTAAACAACACTCTAGAAGTGTCTAGCAGTAGTTAAATTGGTCCTCGGCTTGTTGGGTTCAGCGATTTTCAAAGGAGCCTAAGATGAGGGTCAAAACTGAAGTAATATAAAAGACGCGAACAAGAGAAACCCGACATCGTTTCATGACTGATGTCTGGCAAAGGGTAGACGCTAAGATATAATAGTAATGAATCAAAAATGGTATATGGAAGGATAAGGGTTTGGACACCTTACGCGTAGCCTCCCCATATAAGACCTTTTTTAGTATACCCCCTCCCCCCTGGGATTTATGCGACGCACTTCGCTATTGTATAACGATAGTCAACCGGTGGTATCAATATGAATAGATCACCAGAATCAACCAAGCAACAATCAACTTCAGCTTTAAACCGGCTTACTGTACTTTGCGAAACGAAACTAAACGAAACGAAACGAAACTTTGCGAAACGAAATGAAACGAAACGAAACGCTTTGCGAAACGAAACGAAACTAAACGAAAGGAAAAGAGACGAAACGAAACGAAGCGAAACGAAACGAAACGAAACGAAACAATAAACGTTTGTTTGTTCTTTTCTTGTATAAATCCAAAGTCAAAGTCTTCTTCAACGCACATACAGTCACTATTACTGAAACGGAAAGTACTTTAAAGTGTTACCCACAATGTTTGCTCTTTAACAGAATAAACATGTGTCCCCCAAGTTTGTTGACAGTTATCTCTTCATTCAACACTGTTTTTCCACAGAATTTTGTTGTACGTTTGTGGAACATTCGTAGCTTAGTAACCAGGCATTAGATCGGACGATGGAAAACTGGACACCAGAAGCAGCACAAAAATTTCCAAATGATCTCGCAAATAAGCCGCGCCCCCGATTTGGAACGATTTTGAATAAAGAGAAAACAACCACTCAGAGTAGACTCTCATCTCAAAAAATATATGGCCGTAACAGTAAAAAACAGTTTTATTAGCAACAACCTTTGTCTCCTTTGCACGCATCACGCATTACCGTGAGGTTTCAGGTCACGAAATATTTGTAGACGACACGTAAACCGATTGACACGATTATATACACAAACTCACCTATAAACCAATTTACTGCTGTACGTCCCATCCAGCAAATAACAAATATTTTGTTAATTAAACACCCCCGCCAAGTGGACCCGGCGTTTATTTGAAGCCGTTAAATCGTTAAACCGTTAAATCGGGGTCAGGCCTTTACCGGGCCTTTAATAGCGAAATACAATTTTCTGAGTTTTCCTTATGAAAGGAATAACAGCGGTGTCATAAAAGCCTTAAACGGCGAAAATAACCATAAAGCGCAACGGACACACAAGAGGAGAGTTCGTTCAATTCACCTAGCGTAAAAATATAGTAATTTTGAAGAATTTAGCGTTCTAAATCAACGTTATTTTATTCCCCATACAACGTCTTATAGAGCGCTCATATTCTCAACGGTTCTCGTGTAACCTAAACCAGTGTCAGCTGAAAGGTCACGTTCCGGCTCACTGTGACGCTTATACGAATGAGTGAATGAATGAATGAATGAATGAATGAATGAATGAATGAATGAATGAATGAATGAATGAATGAATGAATGAATGAATGAATGAATGAATGAATGAATGAATGAATGAATGAATGAATGAATAGATAATTAATTATTCCCTTTCTTCAAACGTGAGCTTGGGATGCCTGTGGTGAAACCGGTAAGGAGAAGCGAACGACTTTGAGAAAATGTTGTTTAATTTCTCTCCGGGTGTAAAATACAGTGCTTGCTTATACATTCACATTCGAAAATAATTATAAAACGGTTACATAGGCTCCGTGTAAACACTTCGGGAACGTGGACTCTGGGAACGAGATTGTCAATGAATGCTCAAGAATTCTATTGCGTTCGGCGTCACGATCACGTATTTATGTTGTGAACGTATACGCGTGACAGACGGGTAAAAATTCTAATAAGTTGTTTGAATTTGGGGCAAAAATACTACTTCAAGGAAAATAACTACAAAACAGTCATCTTCCGTTTCATGACTTTTCATACCAAAGGATTCGTCTTCATACTCTAGGATCCCGCCAGATGTGTGGTATAATCAAGAAAATCCACGAACGATATTGCACAGAGCGTATTCAGCCATATTCGATACGAATTTTCCAGGTGTTTATCACGTATTGTGTGCGTCTTGAATACTCCCGGATTCAATCGCGTCGCGATTGCGTATTCAACGCTAGAATACGCTAGAATATTTATGCCTCTATTGTTATTCAGGGATAGGGGCATTGTTATGACCTGTTATCTATTGTTTTAAGAACCAATGAAGTACCTCGTTCCGAGAGGTAGTGGGCGACCCAACATCCTCGCCGAATTACTGAGTATCTCGCAGGGCACTGAGCTGAGACAGAGAAATTAAAAGCCAACAAGTGAATTCCCAGCACTCGCATAAGGAAACGTAAATTAAAATGATTAGCTTAGTTACTAAATACGTCATACTTACGCCTAAAAGTGCTCAGTAGACTGAGACGTCAATACCAATATTTATTAACCGGAATTTTCCATGGGTGGGAACAAATGTCTTCCGGCCATTTCAAAACCCAGTACCTGATGATATTTTAGCTTATGAGATAGCCTGCGTTGCAGACAAGCTAATACTATACCGCGGTTTAGTTCGTGTGCAACGCAGGCTACTGATGAGACGACAAGCTGTACTATTCTTGTACTACCCTCCCACCCACGAGATCAAAGTAAAAAATGCCAAATTCGACATTTTTCAGTAAGAGTAAAAAGCGATTTCTTTCTTATTTTTTTTTTCATATTTTATTTAAAGATGATGAGAAGAAAAGAATTTAAACTATAGAGTGACTGCACGACAAAATAAAAATTAAAGGACGAAGATTTTAGCGTAGAAAGTGAGTTTTTAACAGTCATTAGTGCTTTCTTCTGGGATAGTAAGGGGCTTGCCCAAGACCCGCAACAACACAATAATCCCGCTTGAACACGGACCGCTCAATTCGGCGTCCAGCACACTAACCATTAGGTCACCGCGCCTCCCATTCGTGTCAACAAGCTCCTTGTTCAATTTCTAATTATAAACTATATTAGCTGCTTAACACAGCTGTAGCCCATTGGATAAGAAATAAGACTAATCGTTTGCATTACCTCGTTCTGTGTTGTGAGAGGCAGCATCTAGGCACAGTGAACACAACCCTTGGCCACGCCTCAAACCCGGACCGCTCGATGGGTATTCTACGCTCCTCTTCCCTCCTGTCCTGGGTCCCGCGCGCCTTTGGAAATCACAGACAGAAAAATGTGTCCGGTCAAACGGAGATTCAATTTTTTTTTACCCCAAGTCAAGCAGGCAAGGAATGCACAAAGATCTTTTTGCTTTTTATTTCGTAGAGCGATAAACTAAACGGCTGATTCAATAGGCCATTTTCGAGTTGCCTTTTGCCTCAGTTTCAAAACGAGTCTTCGTGCAAACCTATTCAAATGAAAATGGCTTTGATTTGTATGAGAAATGGACGCGAAGGTGGAACACATTTTCATATGAATGGTTTCGCACGTAGACTCCTTTGAAACAGAGGGAAAGGGTAACTCGGAAATGGCCTATTGCAATATTGTGTGGGTCAGTTTGTCCTCGATTTGCGAGTCCAGTCCAGGAATCTCGTCTTGTCCGGATCGATAATTTTTCCCATGAGGCAGTTGTGCTTCGCATGTTGACGTCACATACCGTTTCAAAGATGGCGGTCGCTGTGTCTATGTTTCGCTGGTTAGATCTCTTAGAGAAAGAATTTGACAAGACGTTTGTCGATTTAGATATCCTGTTGGGAGAAATCGACCCTGACCAAAGCGAAATAACATATGACGGGAGACAAAAAATGACGCAGCTCTCTTCTACGTTCGCTCAACTTGTTCACAAAGCGCAGACGATTTTTCAAGGAAATGCAAAACTGGAGGTGGGCTTATAAGCTTTGGCTTAATTTAAAAATATTGTGAGTTTAACTCGCTAGGTAGCCTTTAAAGTCGAAAAAGAAGTTTTATTTTCTGTATTAAGTAGACAAAATTCCATTTATACATGTAACTGAATATCTACGATTGAGGTGACGGAACACATGATATGAATTCACAGACGCGAGATGTTTTTGTTGCAGATTAGTTTGAACATTTTATTTGAACAATAGCTTATCCTAGACAGAATAATTCTAACATTTGCTTTGTACGTAAAAAGTTGGTGAGTTTAGCTTTCTGGAGTTATAGTAAAGGGAAAATTCTCAGCAGTTTTGGAAGCTCTGTATTCTTTATTTATATATTCAAGCCTTCCATTCATTAATTTCCTGTCATTATTGACGCTGGCACGCTTAAAAAGTTACTGGTGGTGAATTTTAAATTCCCTTGCTTGTAATAGTGACTAGTGATCCAAAACGTTTGGAAATAGTTGCTGAAGAAAATCTAATATATGAAGTTTGTACTCAAACTTTGTATGAGAACGTTCATAGAAAAATTGCAGTTTGTTAATCTTCCAGAATCTTCAAATCAACCATTCATGAGTGCTTTTTTAATTAAGAGAAATATATAAGAGGAATATTAGTACTATAGAGTACTTTGATGGTGTGTATAATTTTTATGTTGCTTTTGGTTTAAAATTGGTTAACCAGTTTGATTTTTAATTTTCCTTCAAATATCCATGATTCATTATCATAATCTGAAACAAAGAAAAATAATATTAATATCAAATCAAAAGCACATTTGCCCCATAACATAATTATGCACCCAATGCTTTATTGCCATTGTCGACATAATTTTGTGTTCTATTTCTTCACATTGAATGAAAGTATATGAAAAATATTTGGGAATAGTTAGTTTTGAAGTTAACATTAATGAATGCAGTTATAATTATTAGGTTAACACATTCTTTTCAGCGATGTTTAAATTCCATGGATATTTTTTTATAATGGGACCTGTCTTCAATTTATTAAAGACAATGTGGATTTCAGTTTTTAACTCCAATTTCAGTTTAGTGGTCTCAAATAGCACAATGTGAATATAATAAAATTCGGCCAAAAACAATAGACCTCAGTTCAAGACTCCAGGGAATAAACAATGTTTATGGGGTTTATGCCCTGGAGCCTCGTAGTGATGACTATTATTTTAGGCTGAATTTTAATATATCAAAATTAGGCCATTAAGGCTGGTGGTGTCATTATTTTATCCTATTTTACTTAAAATGTAGAGTTTTGTTTGGACCACATACAGTGTATGTCTGATTTCTCAGTAAAATGCTTGGGTTTTCCACTAAAACAATGCCAACAAAGTACTGCCAGTGAGAATTAATGTTTCAAATAAAAGAGGGAATTTCCCACACGTACATCGTATGTAGCAGATAGCTTAGCGTACTTAAGGTTACCGTATACCTTCAGATCGACAATTTTTCACGAAATTGGATTTTTACATCCAAGTAATAGTCCAAGTGTGATCTTTCATTTAAAAAAAAAAGTTTTGAAAAAGAGTGAATGTCGGCGGAGAAATGAGCATATTTCGTTTTTGACCGGAAGTAAAAATTGAAGGGTCTAAGGCAAGAACCGCAGATTGAGTTTTTGGCTAAATTGAAAATTGTCAAAAACAACTCCAAAACTCGCATGTGGCTTTGTTTACATATGTTAAACACTGTCCCGCATTTATTTTCGCTAGTTTGAGCTTGTTCTTGGAGAAAAAAAGACGAGAAAATTACTATTAGCGAATCATTGTTCCAGAACGAATCTAAATGTTTATGCTGGTTTCATTGTTCGGAGTAACAAAAGGTTTTTTGTGACGTAAGCTTTTCGCGCGCAAAGCCTCTTCAGAGTTGAATGCTCACCTTCGCACATGAAGTGTGCTTCTCTCCACTGATTCTCGCTTATTTCACATATATTTGCGTCCGTCTGGTGGTGGAAGGACATCATTAAGTCTGTACACCCACAAGCTCACCAGCATGCCTTAAAGAAACAAGGCGTGTTTGTTCCATGATCGCTGAAATGACGGTCGGAACACTGATTCCAGACGGAAAGAGTTTAAACGCACTTCTCTTCCAAACTAAGTTCACCTTCGTTTGTTTGGGCTCATTTGCCATCATTTGGCGTGTTTAATGTTTGGAAATGAAGACTGACTTTTAGACTCTATTATTTTCTGTTGAATTTTGAGCTTAGGACTTTCCGTGTCGAAGAAACTCAGGGATATCCCATAATAATCTTTAATGCATTTTGACAGTCGGGACCTGGGGCCCGGCGAAAGGCACGGCGGCAAAGTCTTCATTCATTTCACTTGTTTTGTGAATTCGCGATTTATAGTATGCCCAAAATGAACAGAATAAGGAGCTTACTGCAAGTCAAGCGGAATGAAAATCAACCATTTAGATTTTGTGAGTGCGCATCATGGAATTCCATTGATTGCTTCATCGCTGTCTGTCGAGAGGAATGAAAGGACAAGACTGAACCCGGGCTCGCATGTAAGTTTTTTGTTTGTTTAAGCTGACTTGTTCTTTTCCATCGCTTTTCCAGCCGGCTTAAATTCGATTCAGTGTATTCATAACATGCCTGTAGGAGAAACAGCCTGTTCAGCTTAAAACTAACTTCTTTTGTGTTGTCTGAAAAAACCGTTTTATGAAACCAGACTTTTACTGCCATTTTCGAGCTACCGTAAACGGCTAACTTTTTAGCGCGTTTTCTCACGATCGAGCAAAACATTTAAGTTTGTTTAGACAAACTGTCGCGTTTTGCAAGTGAACCAAAGATCAGTCAACGAAGATCGCTGTCTCAGCATTTACCAGAAATATAAAGTCGCCATTTGCTGTCTACATTCATCGAAGAAACATAAAACGTTGACGCAAAAGTTTTCGAAACCTGTGTTTCGTGACCAGAAACACACAGGCCGTCGTTGCCAAAACTTGACATGTTTACGCTCCAAACGCGACGGTTTGTCTAGGCAAACTTGAATGCTTTACTCGTGAAAATTCGCGGAAAAAAATTCGCCGTTCACGGTAGTTCGAAAATGGAAGTATCTTTTTTAGTGAAACGGCCTGAATTTGCTTTGCTAACGGCAGTGTTATTCACAAAAATTAAAATCATTTCGCTCAGCGAAATTTACCGCTGAGAAATTTTGAATACATTTTCTTCCGTAATAATTTTGTAATTTGTCGCGCAGACAAAGCATAAATGGCAAGCGCTTTGCTGATAGCATCACTAAATTTGAAAAGAAGAGATTTCTTTATTTTTGCTAGGATAACCCTATGCTAACCCTAACCTAACCTAACCCTAACCTTACCCTAACCCCCAGGGTTGATGTTTGTAGAGTTAAAACAGTAATCGGTTCAACTTCGCTGATTTCATTGTTTCGCGGAACAAAAGGTTTCTTTCGTCAAGGTCCAGTTTTTGCATGCGTAATTTTTTGGAAACAAGGCAGACAAAAGCGGGAAAAAATACAGGACAGTGTTTAACACACGTAAACAAACTCGCATGCGAAATTTGGAGTTGTTTTGACAATGTTCAATTTAGCCAAAAACTTAATCTGCGCATCTTGCCCTCGCGCCTTCAATTCTTCTTTAGAGTGACACTCATATGACGTGTATGCACTCAACCGAGACGGTTTTCGTGGGAAGTATCACGAAAGCCGCCATTCTCGCACACTGATTGGCCTTGTTATTAACCGCGCGGCCATGGGCCGAGCGCGGTTCTTGTTTTACACGGGATTTATTTTTTTTTTTTTTGTCGGTGACCAGACGCAATCCTCCACTCGGCCAAATCGTGACTGTGGCTTTGAAATCACGCAACCTATGATGTTTATTCGCCAAAAGCTGTTGAAACATAAATGTACCGAAAATGTTGCGGATATTGTTTTCTTTATTGTGTATAAAGTATATTTTCTTTTGGTTTTATCAAAGCGTTGGATTCAAAGCGACTGTTGAATACACTGAAAAAAGGTATTACGTCAGCCATGGAATGCGCTGATGTTGCAGGTTTCACTTTCGTTACGTGACAAATAACATTGTGTACCATTTGCATGTTTATGTCGGCAGAAGCGACGGTCATTAATTTAATTTGTTTCCTCT
Source organism: Meandrina meandrites (assembly GCA_963693305.1). Lineage (NCBI taxonomy): Eukaryota > Metazoa > Cnidaria > Anthozoa > Scleractinia > Meandrinidae > Meandrina > Meandrina meandrites. Next base: position 4,874,465 of record OY855906.1, read on the forward strand.
TCTGCGAGCATTTCTTATGGGTTTAGGCAGTCGAAGTAAATTCTTTGGCTATTTCATCGAAGTGAGTTCAAATATTTGAAAGGAAATGAAATATTTGCTTAAGTAAACAATTGAGCGTGCCCGAACGTGCAGGGGTTACGTCATTAGAAGGGAAAAACCCCAAGCTAAAGGAGAACCTCGGATTGTGTGACTAACGTGACTACTTTGCTAGTCCTTTACTCATAATGCAAACAGATTTAACCGTGACTTTTGAGAAAGAAAGCTGTTAATTAGCCAAAAATATAAGCGCGGTTTTAAGTTGCTATAGCAACTTCTTGTTCGAGAAGGTGTTGCAAGCTTCATGTGGGCGGCGTTTGTTTGCATTGCAAGATATTTTTTAAGCGCTGTTTTCTGAAATCAATTTTTCGCTTTGAACGCGACACTTTAAAGAGCTACAACTCCAAAGGAATTTGCCCCTTCTACGTCAAATTTGGCGAGCAGCTAGTTTAACATGTTAATAACAAAAACGTGTCGGCGATTTTTTTATTTTTGTATACTTTTTCTACTGGAGTGATTTTTGTATGATCACTCCTGTTTGTTTTAGCCCTATTTGCGAAATGTCTTGTATATTTTTATTGCAATTGAATATGACAAAACGCCGACACATTTTCTTAGCGCTTGGGGTCCGGAAACCAAAGAACAAATCAAATTAGCGAAATACAAAATTCGCTTTGACTTGTAGCCTACAAAAGGCGACTCAGGCGCTCGTGTTTCGAGGTTCCTAAAAGATTGACATTTCATTCTGCTACAAAATGTTTTTTATAGATTGAAAGCCAGCTCAATAAGCTTTAATTTGATATAGGGTTTTAGCTGCCTACAATTTATTCTGACTGCGCAATATCGTTTAGACGCGAGACACCCCCAAAGGTATACGGTAACCTTAAGTTCAGTGCTTTCAATAAGTACCAATGGCTGATGAAAAGCGTTGGCTACCTTGCTGTACTTGCTCAAAGAAGCTGGCTACTGTTTACCCAAAATTGAAGTAATTTAAAGAAGATTCTTTCAAGCGGACGGTTAGTCTACTTTAACCAGCTGCTTACTTCAAATTTTATTTAAACCCCTGCTAGTTGGTTTTGGTAACACTTATGATAGGTATAGAGGATAATAAGTTATCCTCTTTAAGTTCATTTGGATCACCAGGCCCTGATGCTTGAACAGACTACAAAAGTAACTGGCAACATGTTTGATACCAGCTCATTATCAGTTGCTTATAAAAATGGATTAAAACACCTTGTACTTTATTTCAGTGTTACATGTATAACATATTTTGATTCTTAATTCTTTTCCTCAGGCTGAGTTAGTTGCCCTGAGGCATGACTTGGTTGAAGAGAAAGCTGCTAAACAGGTCTTGGAAAAGGAAGTTAATAATCTGCTACTACAGCTACATGCTGTTCAACTTCAATTACATTCCAACACTGGAATGCCGTTGGACTCTGAAAACATCAAGAACAAACTAGTATGTATTCATGTTGTCATTTAAATTTAGTTTTGGTTTAAAATTTTTCAAACCAGTTTGATTTTTCTTTTCCTTTGTTTCTAATAATGATAATGATTATGAGACAATGGAAAATAAATATCTAACTGGGTTGAAGAATTTTAAACCAAAATCAATTTAAACCACAACATCTATGTTTATGTGCTTCTAGTGTTTTTGGCCCCTTGGTTCGTATTTCAAATGACTATTCATTGAACTGTCCTGGTTGAAGTGATGGCCTGGTCATTGTCTTGTGTTCTTGCAAAAAGACACACAACTATAGGCAACACAATCTGCTCCACTTACCTGCTGTTAGAACAGAAGTCGTGAAGAGATCCTTTTATAATGATGGATGCACAGTTTTTTTTTTCTAGATAGCATTTTGGATGTACCTTTTTATAAAATGTATATACATTACATTAATCACATTGTAAATAGTTTTAAAGTAGATAATAATTTAGCGTTTTAGTGCTCATGGCTCTGTTGTGGGGTTTGTACGGGTCATGGAAAACCTGGAAAGTCGACATGTAGTTTTAGAATTTCATTTTCCAGCCCTGGGAAGTCATGAAATTTAAGTTTGGGTCATGGAAGTCATGGAAAAAGATGTTATTAAATAAATTAGGAAATTTTGTGAACAAAATTGTAAAAGCTTACCCAAAATGAAAGATCAGTGATTTCCAAGAAAATGGTCAAATTTAGGTCATTGAAAACCTGGAGAAGTCATGGAAAATGTCATGGAAAGTCATGAAATTTCAAAAGCTCAAAAGAACACTGCGTTGATAGTAGGTTGCTTTTAAGGTCCTGAAAGGACTTCCCTGAGACTCTTAATTAAATAAAGGTTTCTGTCTGTCTGTCTGTCTGTCTGTCTGTCTGTCTGCCTGTCTGCCTGTCTAAGACACCTTTGTACTGCCTCAGTGCCTCTCACCCTGAAGATTATCTGAAGTTCTTAATCAACATGTGCATACTGTACATGTACACATACCCTGTGTCCCGGTATTTCTCTACACTTAGGTGATAGTAATGTGTTATGTGTCTCTTGAATATCTACTTTAGGAAAATGAAATGACTAGATACAAAAATAATGCAATGAAAGAAGCACGAATGGAGTGCCAAGTGAAACAGTTGGAAAAAGAAAACACTGCCCTGAGGAACCATGTGTTTTCACTACAAGGGGAGGTGTATGGAGCTAGACTGGCTGCTAAGTATCTTGATAAAGAACTTGCTGGAAGGTATAGTGTACTGTCAGATATATAATGCTAAAATATAGCCAAGTGTATAATGACTATATATTTCTTTGTCACTTTTTGCATGTAGGAGAGCAGGCAGTAACAGAATGGCCATTATGTAGATAAAGAGGGTTGTATGTTGAGCACCCTGTTCGGTTCTAGATAATTGTGCAATAATCCCACCTACAATCCCAGACAAAACTCTTAGGGCACTTGCTTGCTTTTTCCCAATTGAAACATGAAAATATCTAAAATTCCCCCTCTCCCCCTTTTCAATGTTGTGTAACCTAAAAAAACAAAGCCTGCAATTGCTGCCTATATTACAACATTGTAAAGGGGGGGAAGGGGATTTTTCTTTCATAGCATAAGTAACGAATTGTCACGTTATAAGAGGTGTCCCAACTACTTTTGTATGGGATTGTAGCCTCAGTGGAAACGATTGCATGATGTGCCCAAACAGTGTCTATGTACAATACATTGGTGGCTGAATATGAAATGGTTACTACTTATATCAATCTGGCATGGATTAAGATCCTATCAATGGGGTGTAGCAAAATATTCTTAGTTGCTTTATGCTACTGAAGCTAGCGTTGTCGAAAACACCAGCACTAGTGATTTGAACCTTTATGTTTGGGTGTCCAGTCGTTGAAAACAAGATGTAGCTACACTGTACATATACTAAACCTGATATTCCCGTGCCAGTGTTCTTTACATGTAAATGGGTGCAGGACCTGATGTACATTGTATATAAAGTCATGATAAAGGGCATGTTCTCAATTTCTCATGATCAAAAAATGATTATCACAAACTTGATTCAAAGGACATTATTGAGAGAACTTTGTGTGCCAGTTGGTTGAAAAATAATAGTTGTTATGTTTGTTTCAGAATACAGCAAATCCAACTGCTTGGTCGGGATATGAGAGGCAGTGAACATGACCAGCTGTGGAACCAAATTGAAGCAGAAATACACTTACACAGACACAAAACTGTGATCAGAGCCTGCCGAGGCCGCAAGGACCCCAACAATAAGACCCCAGCACCACCACCACCACCACCCCAACCTGAAGCTATAGATGAAGAAGAGGATGCCGAGAGTAAAGCTAGGAAGAGGAGAGGCATTGGTGAACCCAGAACTGTAGTTATTCACAAAGACAAAACAGAGGGGCTAGGGATATCCATCACAGTAAGCGTTTGTAGTAGTTTTTATAAACACCATTCAAAATGAACTAAGTGATATAATGTACAGCAAGAACAATATCTTGAATATAAGAATCAGTCCTTAAAGGGACACTGTCATGCCTGGAATATCATATTTTATATAAAAATGGCCTGTAGCTTGCTATAATTGCGCTTTATTGTGTTGCAATAGGAAGAGAAAAATGCTAAAAGTGGTAAAAGCAAAGAAATATCAATTAAGTGGAAAAAGTGACTAACGAACGGTTCAAAATTTCACCAGAATGGCAGCTTTGATTTCTGGACATCCTGTCCAAAAATCAAACACAATCCACTTCCATCCTTGCAATCCTGTACTTCTTCCTCACAATAACTGTTCTATCTTGTTTTGAGGGATCTCTTTATCAAATTTATTCGTGTATTTGGTGGTATTTGGCAATATATTGAGGAAATCAGAACATAGAAATTTCTATGATCAGCCGTGATAGTGCCCCTTTAAGTTTGACACAATTAAATCAGAGCTCTGCCAGGACCTGGAGTTTTTTTTTTTCTTGGGGGGGGGGGGGGGGGGGGTTGGGTTGGGGGCTGGCTGGGTGGGGGACAGAAAGTGCCTGCAGTCGAGTTCTGGTATGAAGGTGCCCTGCCTGGCCAATTTCATGCCCAGTTGTCAGTCAATCATCAAATCATAAACAGGTGGTAAACATCCTGTGTATTTTCTTAGGCAGTTGTATAATGTATTTCATTTTTGTTAGAATGTCCTGTTGAGACATGAGCAAGTTGTGTCTTTTTTTTCATCAATGGCCGGAGGTGAACTTTGGTTTCACAAAATTTTGAAGCAAGTTCAGTTTGCAGAATGCTTGACTCCACAACATGCCATGAATGCAAGAGTCTGTAGTCAGGCGGACCATATCAAGGCTGTGCTCTAAGAAAAATTACAAGGAGCCCAAAGGTTCCAAACTATGAGATCCACGGTGCCCAGCATAAAGCTTATATGAAAGAAATGAGATTATCTGGTCGCCCAAAGGCAAAAGTTAGTCGCCTGAGGCACCCGGGCACCCTTAGAGAACAGCCCTGTCATATTAAGTTTCTCATTAACTTTTGTTATTGTTGAGCAAAGTTTTGTCGCTCATATTTCTTACTTGTTTGGTGCGTAAACAGCATATGTTCAACTTCTTGTTTGACTTTTACAAATTTATGAAACTTGGATGTTGTTTGAAAGGTTGCAAGTTTCGACTTTTATTCCATCATACATAACTGTATTTTATTATTTTTTATTAGGGCGGAAAGGAACATGGCGTGCCAATCATTGTATCCGAGATCCATGAGGGTTTACCTGTAGACAGATCAGGCGGGTTATATGTAGGTGATGCTATACTAGCTGTGAATGGTATTGACCTACAAGAAGCTAAACATAGTGAAGCAGTCAAAGTGTTATCCACTGTACATGGTGAGATAACACTAGAGGTTCTGTACGTCGCTCCAGACGACTCCAGTGATGATGAGGACACCTGGGAAGAAGATGAAGGACAAAGGTAATAAAGTGGCATTTAAACAGCTGAAAAAGCCTTCCCTAACCTTCCCGTGACAAATGTAAGAAGTGTAAAACAATGACAACCCCGAAAAACATCTTGCAAATGTAAAATAGAAGTATAGGCAAAACTTTCTATATCATAGATTATAATAACATTTTTATATAACTTATATATATTTTTATTGTAGTGATATTATTATTAGTGTAGTCTTTAGTTTTTAGTAGTGTCCCCTAATTAGTATGGTGCTATTCCCAGGCTATAAGGTTCTTGACACTTAAATAAAGTTTCTTATCTTATCTTATCTTAACTGCACAACAGAAAGAAAACACACATGCATTGTTTCAGCCCTTATTTTGAACTTTGATTACTTGTTTAATGATCAGTGTAAAATGATACCCCATTCACACCAACAAAACATGTTTAGTTAAACCAGTTTTAACAAAATGAAAATCAGCAACAGAAAACTTGAAGACTAAATTTTGCGTAGGGTTCCAGTAAGCGCTAACTTGTGTTTCACTGTGCTTAATTAGAAGTCGACAAACATCAGTTAGCAACTTCTATGAAGAAAACAATTTTAAACCGTGTTTAACTAAACAGCCTTTGAATGTGTTTTATAACAAATAAAGACAGAAAAGAAAAGACTGAAAAGAAATAAAAACCTGTCAATGATGACTTCAAATAAATCGGCATGCTATTAATGTACGTGTAAAGCCTTCTGCTTACACATGCCAATTGGTAACATATTCGTTGCCTCAGCTCTTCAGCTACTACGGCATTGCAAGCGGCATGCAATAGCGTAATACATGCATGCAAAACTTATATTTTAACATTTTGAGTCCACAGTTGGTTGTTGTATAGAATCTCTTGGGCTGGTGGCCTTTCATAGCCACTATTCTGTGCCCATTCCGTGGATGAAAAATAGATACCCTTGCTTTAAACTGACAAACTGGGTACTGTGTAGCTCTTCTGAATGTTCTTGATGCTTGTGTTATGTTGTTTGATGTAGGTATAGCATGCTGGGCAGAGTAGAGGACCCAGCGAGTGAACTCTCTAATGGCGATGTGTATATGACTAACTCAAAAAGAGATTCAACCAGAAATCAGACCTCATCTCAAAACGACGATCAACGAAGGTAGGACGAGGGCGACTTTTGTGTTAAACTGCTGGCAATGAGAAAATGTTAGCCTCCCTTGCCTTGATGCAGAATACTGTAAACCCCCTATTCGATAAAAACTATGCCTTTGAAAACATTATTCGTTCCATACCCAATTTAAGGTCTTTGTGATATAAAATCGGTAACGCGATAACAGGGAAACACTCATCAAAATTGGTGCCTCTCCCATTGCACCCTGTTTTTGCCTTACATTGAATAAGAGATGCACATTTCCAAGCATTGAGCATGTGCATCATTTCGGGGTAATAGTAAGGCATACTGTTCAAAGCCTCTGTTTCTCAGATGTCGCCGCGCCAAAAACCCGGCCCTCGTGTTCCATTTTCGTTTGGAGTGGTTTGCCCGTTCCCTGCGTTTCACTCGCGGTTCTTTTCGCGTACGATTTTAGGCGTTGAGACAGTGGAGAGGCGATGAACAGTGAAGGGCGATATTGAACTAGAAGACTGCATACGTATCTGCAGTGCATGTTATCTGTTATTGTTTTATTTCCGGTCGTTCCAGTCCTCCAACATCACCCCGTGCAGCACCGTACCTTCATTCCCACCCTGGGGCCGCTCAACCAGTCAGCGTTTCTCCTGAATCAACAAAAAAGTACCGCAACCCGGCGACAATACCAGAAACGTTTTCAACGACAGTGGACAGCAGAGGCAGTCACTCTGACTTGTCTTCAAGATCTAGCTCACAGTCCTCGCTTTCCTTAGCATCAACGCTCTCGCCACAGCAAACAGGAGGAATGAATGTCGGCAGATTAGAACCTTTAGTACAAACACCTTCGGAAGGAGACGATACAAGTTCAGAACTGTTTTCACCGACAACGTGACAGGAAAAGAGTAGGGGTTTATATCATTGTAATAATACCAACACACGCCTAGAGGTTCTTATAGCTAGTCACGTAATCAATCTGTCACGCAATCTTTTATCTTTAGATTGCGTGATGCTATCTCTTTCTTTAAATTTTCCTCTCAAGATTGCGTCAAACAATCTTTTTTCTCAAAATTTCGTGATGCAACTTTCCTGTTAAGATTGCGTGACATGATCTTTCCTCTGAAGATTGCGTGATGTGCTGACAGAGCTTCTACGTGGGAGGGCAAGGTAGATGTTTCAGCCAATCAGCTGTCAGGAAAGATAAACAAATGAACATTTTATTTATTGCAGATTATGGTTGCTTTATATTACAATTATTCTCCGGTTAATCTATTAGTGTTAAAAATATGGGATAACGGTGGTTTTATTCTATCATCGTCCACTTAGGGTTAAGTTTTTTGAAGATTAGAAAATACCTAATAAAATTGAAATTATATAACGCGTAATCTAATTGGCCAGCGGGATTATTTACGTAAGGCCGAACGCGATGTTATGTTAACGTTTCTCGATATAACTTGATAACAGGAATAAAAATTTACTGCCGGGATCCAACGTAGGAGAACAAACTTACAGGTTCATCCAAGCTCATTTTGGTGCTCGTTTTGGTTGGCACTTTGTAACCTGACAATGGTGCAAGGCTTTTGTTTCTTCGTTTAAAAAGAAACCGCTTGCCAAATCACCACCAAAAATTAAGTAAATTAACTTGTGCCTTTGTGAATACACACGTACACTGAATTTGATGTGTGGGGATAATTCTCGAAACGACACTTATTAAGTTGATGACGACGATTAATTCAGTTTCGTCATCTTTGCGATCAGACTTTTCTTGCCACGGTAAAGGAAGTCGAGGGAAAAGCTGATTGCAGTCTGCAAGCAAGCTCTCTCCTCCACTCCCAGGAAAGCTTGCTTGCAGTCAAATAAAACTTACGAGGTTGGTGTAAATGTAAAAAAAAAAAAAGTTTTTGGGATGATATAGTAATTTTGGCGATGCTGTCTAAAATGTGTCAATTTGATTCATTGGGTTTCGCAATCTTTCAATTTGTATTTTTTAAAAGCCGCAAATGATTTATAGTTAAAATCGTGCTAAATAAATAGGTTAGAAAAAAATATAATATGTTAAACAAAAAAAAATCCTTGAATATACATCACCGCAGTTTGTTCTCAACCGTCGTTTGCGGGAATTTGATGTGTAAAAAAATGACAGAAAATAAACCAGAGTCACTATAGTCAGTGCCAACGTTATTGATGTGGTATGATGACATATAGATGTTGTAAAATACTTGTTATTCCTTGGCGTTATTTGGGCTGATGTGATTCCTCGTCATAGCCTCGCTCCCAGAGCCTTTGATCGTTCTTCTCCCCAGTCTCACTCTCCGTTTTCACAATCGACTAGCACCAGACCTTTCGTTTGAAGACCGCACTTGTTCGCAAAAATACGACTGTTTTGCGGGCAAAGATGAAGACGAGATGTTTGTTTTTGTTTAAAAAAAGAGTTTAACTACATTTTGGTCCGGTAGACAGGCTAGGGACCGGGGACTGGACCGGGCTTTTTCGGTAACAAATGGTGGCATGATTCACAACGCGACACTCAAATTGATACGCGGTACAATTCCTGTGCTTGACATCCCATTCAGGTGGGCTTATATAACAAAGCATAGCAAAATCCCTAATAAATAACCGAAAAACAAGTCCCGCAGTAGCCTGCGAAGCTGGCAGTTTTGTTGTGGTTAACGCGCGCGCGAGGACGCCCTCGCGACTTCGCCGCTTACTCGCGCGCGCTGACCCCAACAAAAGTCACAAAACCGCTAGCTACACAGGCTAGTCTCACAGTCGTTAAATCTGTTTGAAGTTCTACTTGGTACAGCTGAGTTATTCACCTACAGTCTGCACAGTGCTTTCGAAAGTCGAACTTTGACGATAACTTTCGGCCTTGCACCAACTTCCTCAGAAGGCTGCCGTGACGGTAGTCTCCTCCGCAGCCGATTTTTTGGATAACATCCCAAGAACGGCTGCGTTCCAAAAGTTAGTATATGGCGTGCATGTAAAATTGGGATCTGCTAGGTATCTTTGGTTCAACAGGAAGTACCTTGCAATCTACGTAATGCTCATCATATTATGGGAGGACATGTTCCAGAAGTCTCGAGGGAGTCGCCTTTTTTGCGCTCGTACTTAGAGCAGAGGGGGGAGTGTTCACGCGAGGCTACTCGCGCGTAATGAGAATTCTCCCACGCGCACGCTGCTAATTTGTAGCACGGTAGCAGGTTTAATTAAAGCATGTATTTATCACACTCATATTGCGATACTCCGTTAAAATTTCATGCCACTTCAAAAGAATTGTCGCACATAGTTAGTCTGAGACTGCAGTGAGTAAGGTACTCGCGTGATAGTAGCTTTGTTTCGTGTTCTGGGTCGATATTACATTACCGCCGAGTGATTTGCAAACATTTCAAAATTCGAAATGACAACAGAACTGCAATTTGCATTATTTCACGTTTATAGCTGAAACACAAAGGCGCTACTCTAGTGAGAAGCCGCTGTTATCATCGAAAATGCTTTATGTTTCCGCAAATTGAAGATTAAATTAGCGTCAAAACAAACTCGAGAGCAGTTTTCATGACAAAAAGGTCACACAAATCTCCGTTTATCCCAAAATTGGTTTAATCTTCTTCTTTTTTTTAATTTAAGTAATATGTAATTCACACACTCAGTGATAATTTTATATTTCATTTGGCATTCAGTCATTGCACGAAACCCGTCAGCCGCAATCTGATTGCACGGAAATGTTTCATGATCACCAGATATTGATTCTTGCTATGTTAGTTCTTTCAGTTTCAGTATTACTTGGTAATAACAGCAACGCGAAGCTGGAACAGTAGTTCTCGAGGGTTGCATTGAAGACGAGATACCTGCATCAAATGACGATCCATGCCATACATACATTTCAGTTATAATGTACTTCAAAATAGAAAATGCCTTATCTTGTACGAGTTTATCGCACGTGTTCACAGGTAAAATTCTGCCATCGACAAAACGCAGTAAACCTTATGTCCATTGTTAACCTGTATTTGATTCATTTCCACATATCGTTGGCCATTTTGGAATAGAGCGCGGTCTTCATTGATGAAAATCGGTCTGAGTTGCGTTGTAGCTTCTTCAATTTTATTTTGATCTCGGTCCTTTGGCGAGGATCCTGTTCTTTTCTGTATTTCTCAGCTTCTCGGTGACCTTTCGCTCGTGTCCTGCAGGATTTGGACGGTTTGTGTTCAGAGTCGCTTCTCGCTTGGTTCGACCTTTTCGTGAATTGCTGATTGCGGTAGCCGCATGATCGAAATTATAATGGTCGTACTCGTCAAAGTATTCCATAACGTCGCTGGTAGCTGAGATTTTGCAGTCCACAGCTAGAAACAAACGAGATCGAAACGATTATCAGTTCAATATGGCTCCTTTGTTGATGTTTTCAAGCGTTGAACGAACTATGACGTAATTTCCATAATGGATACGAGAACTTCTTGCGATTGGTTGTTCTCAAGAAAAGAAATGAATTTCAATCAATTTCAATATTTATCTTCTGCAGCTGCCGTAACAGAGCGAACTGCAAGCCCAATGATTTCATCGCGTAAAAAATAGAAGTAAAAATTATAAAGCATTTAAAATCCAAGGTGGGGATATTTTAAATTTTCCTGTTATCAGCATGTATGTTACAACTATGAATCCCGTTGGCACATGAAGAAGATCATTCTGTCGAGGATGATGCTTGACAATGTTTTGCCTTGATATTTAAATAACGAAGCAAATAGATTTTGATCCTTAAAATAAAATAACCTTAAATTTTAAAAACCTCTAGTAGACGGTTTATTTTCGCAAAATAAAAAAGGCGGCGGGAAAAGGAAACCCGCACTAAATTCTGAAAACAAGGCCATTTGAATTGCTAGATACATGGGAATTCTTGTGCGTAAAAGTTGTTCAGTGGCCGATCCAGGGGAAGGGCCCTGGGGGCCCGGACCCCTCCCCCCTTTTATTTTTTTCGGAAATAGCGCATTTTCTTTGATCTGCCGGAATTATCTTCGTAGAATTCACCTATCAAAAGTCCCCCCCCCCCCCCCCCCCCGCCCCCCTCCTTTAGGTGAAGGTGTGGATCCGCCGCTGTTGTTTGTTATCCGTCACAAACAAAGTATTTAAGCTGTCCTGTACTAAGATGTAGATAAAGACAAGAAGCATGGTACAGTACAGCGTGGAACAATGCAATGATTGCATTTTAGTTCTAGCAACTGACTGTGCAGTCGAAAGTGATATCTGCAGGCGAGTGGTAGTAACACTATCGTTTTCTTTCAGGAAACCAAAATGAGTCTACATACCGTGACATATATACTGCCTTGTTTCCAAAACGAACAAAAAGAAACCTGCAGACGCAAAACTGTGGCTAAAGGAGTATTTTATTTGCTGTTTAATGTGCCTAGAGCCATAATAGATCTCAGCGCTTGTAACTTATACTCACCGAATGGTTGAAAACTGTTAAAAAACTGATTCAAATCGCTATACAGCAAGATATCATGACCGGGGGTGGGAAGTTGGGGGGGGGGGGGGGGGGGGCACTCAAATAAACACCATTCAGAGCAAAAACATGTGACGATGAAAGCCGTCCTGAAAATTCTAAGCACTCTCTTGATTTTTAAAATTAAGTCTACATACGATGCTCCCAATATTTCTTTTGAAATGTACTGAAACATTATTTTTATGGTAAATTAAATTTTTCTGAATTTTGAATTCCGAGCAGTTTCTTTTGATTCCGGGCAAGAATTTTCTGACAGTGTTTATTAAGGGTGCCGCCGTCCCCCTCTACCCCTCCCACGCTTCACCCGTGGGTACACATAATCTATTAAATTTGTCTGCACAATCAGAGAGTCGTTAATTATACCAGCAAACGTACGGAACCTTAAAGTAAAGGGCCGTGAAAGTAATTAAGTTGATAGTTTTGTAATCCTTTCCAATTTTCCGCAATATCAATATTATCTTGTTGCTGTTATTTGATGATTGCTAAAGTGACCAAACGATATTTTTCAAAAAATAGCTTAAAATGTCTCTATAACTAGCCTGCGAGCGAATTTATAAAACAGTTTCTAAACGCGTTGTATCTTTGGTTCACTATTTCGTTTAGATGCGAGACACCCCCAAAGGTACACGGTAACCTTAATGCAACTTATCTTTCACAAAAAGTGCGGCTTGCATTGATTGGAGAAATTATACAAATATTTGTATAACATTTTTGGTGGGGGTATGTTTGTTCGCGTTAAACAAGTGCATGTTTTGTCTACTCTCTGTGGGGTGATTCTTTCAACCTAATATATGTAACACATGAGAAAAATAAGCTACTCTTATCAGCACATCCAAAAGATATAAAAAAACAATATACATATAAAAAGAAACTCGTGAGCATGCAGCAAGCAATCTTAGTGCGAACTACGTACTCGTACATCATGCCAAACTTTTTGGACTTTTGACAGTTCATTTGACACTCCAAAAATAGCGTCCTTGATCCTTGTTACACTATACTATTGATAATGAAAACTAATCCTCTGCATTTGTTTAAGGATCGTTCATTATTAAATTTATCAGCTAGTGGGGGTATTGGGTGGGACAGCCAAGGACTTACAAGTGCATACATAAGGGTGACCAATAAACTGATATTTGATACCCCCTTCTAATTGTCGTTTTATTTTTCATTTTTGTGCTTTACTAAATGGAACAATTCAATGCACACTCTACCATATGGCCAAATCTCAAATTTCGGGTTTGTATTTTTGCACAGAGCCACGTGTTTTAATGAGTAGGTCGATGGATGCATTATCGGTCAGGAATATTGAGTTGGTTCAACCAACCTCGTTCCCAGGGCTTTTCCCTTCTTCGTAAGGGAAAACCCTGGGAACGAGGCTGGAGTTTGTTCCGTGTTTCTGGCCGCATTGAATTGGTTGAGTCACATCCAACTTCAGACTAAAACGAAAAACTCTCACGCCATATATATCAGACCAAAATTTGAAAACCATACCATTTGAAATGGCTCATAAAGGGGCCAGTGCCGCCTCTCCTCGTGGAGTGTAAAGTGGAGTAAATGATCGTCGCAGTCACCGATCACGTTGCAGTTCAACTTTTTCCTGGCTAAAAACAATAAGTCCGATGACCCCCACTTTTTATTATCGCATTGTAATCAACAGGATAAGATGCAACTTTCAGCAAAGTTTTATAGTGAAACGAACTCAACCGGGGCTACCCAACGTTTTTTTTAGCCAATCACAAGACAAGTCCAGAACAAAAGAATTGGAATCCTTCATCAGGGGACAAATCACACTAAAGGGTAAATTTAACTGTTGATGAACGAACTCCAATTCTTTTGTTCTGAGCTTGTCTTGTGATTGGCTAAAAAACATTGGGTGGCCCGGTTGAGCTCGTTTCACTGTGAAATATCTACACATGGAGTTCAGAGTCACCTAAACTGAGGCAGGACTTGAAAGGATATTTTGAGATGAAAGAGAAATTCAGTTGATAAAGCTCAATTTGTTCAAAAGATATGAATATTTCGCCATTTTGTTCCTATTTCAGCTTAGCACTGGATGATAGTTTCAGTTCATAGAGAATGAAAGACACAAAATATTTAGACAACATATGACAAAAACTTAGGGCCTCTTCGTATGAGCCCGGTAGCCGGGCTGGCTCGGTTATTGTCGTCTGTTCAATTCATATGGGAAATTTCAGCCCGGTCAACCGGGCTCATATGAAGAGGCCTTTTGTTTGAAAAAAGTTATATTTCGGTAAGAACTAAACTATAATCATACTATAGAACTATGCATACAAGGTAGATCTCAAATAGCATGTTAACAACTTTATTTACCCTCGGATTGTAGAGTAGCTTTAACAGCTAATGTCTCCGAGCATTTCATCAGCACAATGGGCAAAGACCAGTCCACAACACCGGGAACTTCGTGCCCTACTCTTTACGATGAGTGTTTGGGTTCTTTAACGTCCCCTGCTGACCATAACAGTGAAGATGCAGGAGACGGAACCTACGGTTTATCGTTCTTATCCGAGAAGACTAGAATATCTAACCATATGCAGATGCCATTGCAAAGGCAGCATATTCTCCTCAGTTATTTTAAGACCCTGAGTGTTGGTCCGGTCTGGGGCTCGAACCCGAGACCTCCCGCACGGTAGTCCGACGCTCTACCAACTGAGCTAACCGGTCGGCGGTTTGGCCGACCGTTTGAAGATATATTTCTAGTCTGAATGGTGAAGTGCTTACCGAAATAACTTTTTCCCAACCAGTGGCAGATCCAGACCTTCAGCTAAGAAGGCTTGACTATGAATGCTGAAATCTGTGAAGATGATTACGGCAGTGCACAGAAAAAGCACTATTTCCGAAAAAATAAGGGGGGCCCGGGCCCCCCGAGCCCCTCCCCTGGATCCGCCACTACCAGCTATAAATTTTTGTCATTTGTTGTCTAAATATTTGGACACAATGAACATACTCGGAGTATCTTTCAATATCTATATTTCAACTTGCAATATCTTTTTAATTGCAAAATCAAAGTTATTTTAAAACTGTTTACGAAAACGAAGGACAGTTTTGGCGCAAACATTTTATGCTCTACCGACGAACAGTTTGGTTCATCAGTAAGTCTGTGACACATGCATGTGGTAAACAAATGAACAAAAACGCCTCAAAACAACTCACGATGTCTTGCCTTTTGCCGCTTTTATTGAGCTGGGCGGCTTTAAATTACGAGCATGGTTGCGCATGACCGTTTGAAGGCCAATAGAGAGCTTTCGTTTCATTTTTTTTTTTCAAATCCAAATGAAGTCACGGAAATTAACCATGTCCAAACACTGTCTGTTGTTTGACTGCTGAGCGGAAATGGTCCTGTTGACAACCAAAATGAACAAAAATACTAAATGAATTTTGCATGTGCTTGGGCAATGCTAAACAAACACGAATATCGTTCTGAAGGCCAAATTTGTGTTTTGGTGTGTAGCTCTCGGGTTTGCCGTGCCACCAGTCCCACCATTTTTATATTTTGGTTAAGATCGACATAATGTGGCATTGCTCGAGAATGTGCTATCGGTGACGATTCTTTTGGCTTCGCGCTTAAAACCGGCTAAATCAACTGTCAACGAAGACAAACTACCATTACCTAAAGGGAGATCAAATGTGCTCTTAGCATGCACCGATCATGAAGTATTGAACAGCTTAAGCTTCTTTACAACACTGTTTTAGAACGCGTAAATGTTCATTATAGTACTGTTACACAACTGATGTGTCAATTGTTCAAGATCTGATGGGCTTTTGTTTGACCAGTTCACCGGGCGGTCATTACCATAACTTGATATGTATGCTATGAAGTTGGAAAGCTCTAGAAAGCGAATGGCTTCACCAGCATGATCTAAAGGGAAAACAGATCAAAATTAGACTGCAAAACTCGGGATGATTTCACGGTTGACTTTAAACGTGAACGGAATATAAGAACATTTACATAATTATTTTGTTGAAACTTCCTTTTCGTTATCTTGCGACCAGAGCATGGAGCAGTTATTAAAATCTTGTAAAATTGCCTCTTAATTTCTCAGAAGAAATAAATTAAAAACAAAATAAACAAACGTGCGGTTTATTCTCCCTTCATAATTATTGCTAAAATCCTTGACGAATTGCAGCCAATTAAAAAATAGTTAGCGTGGAGAAAAAGAAAATCACAAAGGCAAACTCTACCTCTTTGGCGTTGCGAAAGGACACTGTTGATCTACCTACACAATATGGCTGTTTTGCTAACCGTTTGTGGCTTTAAAGTCGTTTGCGACATAACCTGTTTGTGTACAGAAGGAACACAGAGTGAAATTTCTGTTTTGTTTGTTAGTTTACACTGCGACGAAAAAGAAATGAACACTTCCTTCTTGACTGCAAAGTAATGCAAATGAGATTGGAAGCGTTTTTCATCACCGGGTCACAATTTCAGGTCGGATTCAGCTTTGCCATTCGCGGCTAAGCAAAGCGTGCGAAGGCTATAGTCACGTGTGTATATTGTAATAAACGCGTTTCAAATAAAACGGCGCTAAGGGAAACCGAATACAGCGGGTTATGTACAAAGTAAAACTGCTAATCTTTTGTGTTTTCGGCTTTTTTTGAAGTCCTTTTATATGACAACCTGGCTTTACAAAAGCGATATGGTGTCGGCTTATAGCACTTGTCGGCCTTTTGAGAAGTAAGCAGCGCTGGCAGGTTGCAAAATAGGTTCCCAACGTAATCCGCAAATTCTTCCCACGGCTCGAGTCAAAATTTAGTCTTCATTTATTTCTGACCCTTCGAAATGTTGTCATGCGATTTGACAAATCGGTAAATAGAGGCCAGCTCTCAAACACAGAACAGTCTGTTAATACTATAACAAGTCGGAAAATGTGATCGGCAGATTTGTAATATATGTTTAACGACGGTTTATCTCAAGAGATCCCGCGCCGAAAATAGAGCAGAAAGCTGAAGTTTACCTTTCCGAAATTAAACAAAATGTTGTTTAAAGCCTTTACGAGGGTCTAATAACGCAAACGGGAAGAATCATCGCTTTCCTTGTTGCTCGCGATGTTTGGTTTTCTTTGACAAAAGTTGTTAATAGCGCGCGTTCCTAGATGAAAAATGCTAATTTCCAAACATATTAAACTTGTACCGATTTATGTTCACAGTGCGATTCAGAGATTTGTAAACAAAGCACACAATGAGTTCAGTTTTACAGAAGAAGTCTATAAAAATATCAATCACGCCTTGCAAAAGGGTATTTGTTTGTTTACATTGGGACAGTAGAGCCCTCGTTTCTCTGTATTGAAATTAACTTGTCCTGCAAGACAAAGAATGTATCGCCAATAAAACCAGCAATAACAAAACAGTTAGTTTATTCAAAGAGCTTTAATTACTTTGTGTGGGAGGATTTATAGACTATATCAAGCAATATTGTATCTTTTGAGGTACAGATAATTAACACGTGCATATTGGGTCCTACTTTTAGTGTTTTACTATCATAGAGTTGCGCGCCTCACTCTCATTTGTTCAAACGTAACGATTTGCGAGTGCGCGCACTGAACGCGGAAAGATTTGATCACCGGCTAATGATTGGAGGTGTCGGACAGTTAGGCTTGTTTGAATAGGACAACAGGGTCACGACGACAGTTGCAACTGCGGTGTCCGAAAGATGAACACGAACGATTCAAGTTCCTCAACAGAGACATCCAAGACATCAGAGAAAATTAAGAGGCCATTAAACGCCTTCATTCTTTGGTCCAAGAAGAGGAGAAGGGTGATTGCGAATGAAAACCCTCAAATGCACAACTTCGATATCAGCAGAAAGCTCGGCTTGGAATGGCAGAAGCTGTCCGAGGAAGAGAAAGCGAACTACTTTGAGGAGGCCAAGCGTTTGAAGGAAGAACACAAACAACTTTATCCTGATTACAAATACCAACCGAGAAAACGTGATAAAACAAACAAAAGGAACAAGCTTCTGCATGGGGCGCCCTTCCAGTTTAGCTTTTACCCGCACGACACGGCAGGCTTTTTCGATAGCAGATACCACTTCCCCGTGGCTGATTCAAGGCCGTCATTCCCCACGGACACCTTGCTACCTCACGCCGAACCTGCTGTAGGCAGCGAAGACATCTCACACAACGCTCACGCAAAGCCAACACACACGGATCACAGCCCGCATAGTGTCATTTACCAAAGCTTCCGCCCACAGTCATGCGATGGATTTGTACCCTACAGAAGTCTGGATGCACCATACATGCCTTTGCGCCCCAATTTCGATTTCTCGCATCTCAACTGGTACGGTTCTTCCTCGGCGCCTGGCCGCATTGCCTCTGTACCTTACTGTAGTCGGATGTACCCGTGGCACGCTGCAAGACAAACTGATTTCCACTCTTGACACTGAACAGCGCGCGGCGTTAACTTTCGTAACTTAGGCGAGTTTGCCGCAGAATGAGACATATCAAGGTATAGTAGAGAAATAGGGACATTAATTCCATTATACAAGAGATAAAATGCAAGACGCTACTAAATTTATTGCTGATCAAAACAACATTGAAATTGTTAGTTTAATTGGTGAAGACGCTTCTAAAGTACTCTATGATTACTTAAATTTGACTTTGTGGGTAGCTTAACGTCTTAAGTAGACGCAAAAACGAAATCCTTAAAGTAATCGCTAAACGGAAGTCACTTTTTTGGTTATAATTATTTTTTAACGTTTTTGTAAAGTACAGGAGCTAAAATGGAACAAAGTACTTTACATTTCGTGGAAAGTTATTAGCAAACACACCAACATGTACAGTTTAAGATTCATCAGCATGTTGTTATGCGTTTAAGAAACACTGAACTGGCAAAGTAAAAAGAAAAGAAAACTACGTCCTCATTGGAAAACCTAAAAGCTTTTTTTATTATGATCGATCCTTTAGTTAATGAGAAGTCAATCTCACTGACTTATTAAAGCAATGATGTAGTGTTGTAAAAATAACGGAAGTCAGATTCTTTCCGAACCAACAACAAACAGACAAGAAACACTGTCTTTGTAGGGAACTTTAATACCCGAAGTTTTACATTGTCGGCTAATATGAGCATCGGTAACTTGTTTAAGAGTGTAAATTTTGTGTGAAAAAAGCGGCATTTCATTGAGCCCAAGTGTTAAAACACGTGGCAGGTAAGAAGTAATACTTCAGTATTTGGCCAGCATGCAAAAGTTGCGCAAATGTTCAACGCACCCGCCTGTCCAACGACGCGTACGGCAACACCAACAAACAAAAAGAAAATGGAAATCGCGTCTAGCTGGTTTGGTAATTTGAACTCATTACATTAGCAACTGTGTCAGTTTTTCTTTACACGGGTAACCAAGTTCAACTGGTAGGCACGCTAAAGAGATTTTGGTTTCATTAAATCGTTTTACAACTACAGAGTCAACAAACTACAAACACATTCTGACATGCTAAATAAAACACGCTTCAGGGTCGAAGTTCTGTTTTTAACAGTAGGTACTATAATAAGCCGCATTGTCTTAACCTGTATAAAGAGATAAAAGCCTGTTACCTAACTCATGCTATTTCTGAAAAGCTGGACAATAACCTCCAATGGAAGTCAAAATAAATCAGGGGAAATCACGAGAACTTAAAAACTGTTGCGATGAGCGCTAACACGCACTACGTTTTATTTGTACACGCAGTTTCAAGTAATGATTTTCTTTGTACGTCGACTTTCGTGTATCTGTGAGAAGACAGTACAGTTTCCGCAGATTTATAAGTCCTAAAACTATCCTGTTTCGCGATTTAGAGTCTTATTATATCATAGGATAAGTTAATATACTATATTTTAGATGCAAAATAAAAGCAAAAGTTTTATGTTCATCTACGCTCCTAACTCATTGCCCTTGAGAAAGGACAATAAAGAGAAGTTTATTAAATCCATAAATCAGAGTATTGTTCTGGTAAAAATACATCTCATTTTTGTCAGTTTTGGAGATAATTGAGACGTTAGTTTTGCCAGATATTTACAGTTAAAAGCGAACAAGCTTTGAGAACAGGTTACGGCTTTTAAAGACTGAGAAGGAGAGATGAAGAGAAAATATTTTCGGCTGTTCGGTTGTGCCTTGTTTGGCACAAAAAAAAAACATTAAAAATATAGTGAATAAAGTCTAGCTGGAGAGAAAATCATTTCTAATGCAACAACTGGCTTTAAGTGTTATGTAACACTGATATTACTATCAGTTCAATAACTTGAAAAGAATATATGTTATGATATTTCAGACCATATACAATATTTTAAAAAAGTAAGAAAGTTGAGACGAGGCTGAGCGAATGTTCCTGAGCACTTGCACATTGTGAAATAAATGAATTCCTTACGGTATCACTTAAAAACAATCCCACAAAACACTCTTCGTTTCATTTAATCGTTTAACCTTCCTAGGCAAATTTCAGATTTTTATTAGGCAACCGGAGGGAACTTTTCCCGTGGCTTTTAATTGTGCAATTAGTTAAACACTTCATAAAGAAATTGGGTAACGACTTAACCGTTTTTACAAATGCAAAGACATTGTTTACCTTTGGTCCGCGGAGAAACATCCAGAAATATTATACTGATCAAGCAATCCTGGTCAGATCTGTTTCGCTCTGTTGCTTCCTATCCCCATTGCGAACTCAACAAATGACGATGCATGTATTTCAGAGAGAATATATTCGATTACTGATTTTGTGTTTGATTTTATTAATGTCTTTTTTTATTTATTGCAAAACCCAATGCACAGTATGTAGTGTTATACGATTTGCTGAATACCTGTTGTCCCTTCACGCCCTTTTTGTAAGAAAACAGTGTTCGTTTATGATAAATGGGGACATAGATCTTTTATTACAAAACACAGAATAGTTTGTCTCTATTGTTGTCTGATAGCAGCCTTCTCTATTTAGTCGAACGAGAATGTTTAGCAATTACGGTTTTTTTCATTTGGTAAAGCACTATGTAGAAAGACACCTAAACTGTCCTATCTCGTCGTTTGGCGGAGCCCGCACGGGTTTTTTCACCGGTCCAGCTGGAAGGCGGCTGTTTAAACTTTTAATTTAATTTTTAATAAAGAGTTTGGAATTGAAAGTCGAGGAGTGTCGGGACATAATAATGTCAACGTCTCTACGAGGCATGTGTTGATATTGAAGATTGGGGCGAACGGAGGTTCTATTATAGGGAGGTTGAATCAACTGCGAGAGTTGCTTAAGCGAAATTTGAAGAAGAGATCCAAGCAAAGTGTTTGTAAATAATTGTTTTCGGCAGCTGCAAAGCGGTGTTAAGCTGAAAAATAAAAACCGACGAAAGAGCTGGGTTATTTGGATGCGATGTAGATTTGCGGCATTAAATGTAAACACTTATCATTCCGTATGATTTTCTTTTAAAGAAAAACATTTTTTAAAATCATACTTTTGACAGGATCCAAAGCTAGCCTTACCCAAACCGTACTACCTCCAGAGAAAGAGAATCTAATTCGACGTGAATAAAGATTTATTGTTCATTTATAATTCGTTTTTTATGATGAAGATTAACGCCTTGAATTAATATTCTGAGCTCTGACTTGATTTTATTCTGGGCGCCTATACCTTGAAAAGCCCTCACATTTCGTTCATCTGCTTCTGAGAAATTAGCCCAGTTGTTAATTTTCTTTCATAATCCGTTCCCCCAGATCGAGAATTAACCACGAAAAGACAATGTTTTATGAATTTTTTATTGCCACCCATATGCTAACCATGAGGTTGAATGTGAATGGTCGATTCTATAGCTATTGAATTATCCTGAAATAAATGCCGTGCTATCTTTTGCGAGGGGGAGACATACGCTAGCTTTAAGACGAATAGCGACATGTAACATGTTGCACAATCTAATGATTCGTCCACCATGTATTATATTATGCATGCCACATTCCTTATTTTAGAATATCGAGAGAAAATCATGCACTCCCCGAGTTGTTTTCAAACTGATCACAACAAAGGTTTCTCTTACTATGAATGGCTATATGAATTTCTCTCTTCGCAATTTCCTTCTTCCTCATAACATTGGTATTAAAAAATACTGAAATCGTTAACTTTTAGAAAAATCAATACAGGGCAATGCTTACATACCTAACTTAAAACGAGTTAATTTCGGAATGGAAGGGTGACTGTTTTGCGAATGGATTTTTTATTTTAACCGCACAGGTAAAATCAGTGGCCTTTGTAACATAACTAGGTGAATCAAATGAGTTTTTGTTTCTGTGGGTTCGTTTCGGAGGTCGCACTGTTAGTTTTGTTAACACCGTGCGGATGATTTTGTCCAAATAAAAACTTGCCAAAGAATTGAGCCTCAAATCATCCACATTCAGGTGTCGTGAATTTACTAGCTGTTTTTCCTTTCATAAGATAGCAGATACACCAGCTTTATATCGAGTGGTCTTAGACTTCAAGAGCCTTTTTGTCACGATAAACTATACAAACGATAGAAAGGGGAAATTGGACAGCCTTGTCACTTCGAGGCAGGAACTAGCTCATATCCTTTACAAACAACAATTTAAATTGCGTTCCCTTTTCATAGTCTTTTTTCTTTAATTTGGCATGAAAGACTGCGGGATATTTATGAGAGACATTTGTTTTGTCATCATGACTCTAGAAATTAATTTCGAACATATTACCCTCTTGAAGTGTGCTATTGCAGGTCTTAATTATTTATACAACGAGCCCGTTTTTTAAATTGCTGCTTTTGGTATAGAAATTTGTTGTGGAGAGCTATTACATTTTATACCTACTGAGAGTTAAGCTTGTTTTCTGTGGCTACTTGCTGCTACCCTAGTAAGCTTCATTTAACGCCAGTTTATCGTGAAGTGATTTAAACGTTAATTCAGTTGTATTACCAGGTACATGACTAGCCGTTGTTCATTGAGCCACTTTTTTTTCTGTTGCGTGCAACTTTGCTGAGGTTTTTAATTACGGAATAAATGCACGCACGACGTTTATTGTCATACAGTGAAGCAGTTTACAAACACAGCTCCCATATCGACTGGAAAATCCGACCACCAGTTTATTAAACCTTTCTGAATATGCTTAAATAAATAGCTGAAGTTTGGCTAACCTGCTTAGTAATAAATCCGTTTCCTGTCAAATGCATGCAACACGGATTTTTTTATTACAATTCGTTCCCCTTAAAATTGTAACAAGAACCACCAGAGCAGCGAATTAATATTGAGCGTTATGAATCTTTTCGTTAACTTTAGTTCAGGCGTTCAGTAACTATTTACACGAACAACTCGTAAGGCTTCCATTGTGACATTAAGAATCTTTGATTTCCTACTCACTTTCAGGTTATCAGTCAGTTTGTTTGCCATTTTTAGCCCTTCGGCAAGCTAGAGTTGTTACACTTTGCCCAAATCATGCATAGTAGCCTTACTTCGAAGCAGTACTATACCGGTCGATTATCGTCTTACTGCAAAATACCTCTTGATTTTGAGAAAATAAAAGCGGCCATTAGCGATTATAATAACAACCCCGCTTCTTTGTTTCCAAAGTTTATTTCCCCACGAAAGCCCAAAGGTAAATAAGTCGCTATGAGGGCACGGGTGTGACGGAAATATCAACGTTGATACGAACGCTTTTCTTTGAGTAAGTAAAAAAGTCGGCATGCTGAAAACATTTTTGGCAGTTAATATCACGCTTTTTAAGTCTTCAAAGCAATAAAGATGTACTTTTATTGCTTTATTCAGGGCGACAAAACTTGATTGTTAAAGGTGCCGAAGTTATTTCATTGAAGAATGAACATAAAATAACAAGGCGAAGACAAGGCGTCTCGCCAGTGCAAATGATATGTCAACAAAAGCGGTTTGAGGCCGACAAATTAATAGGCGACAACGGCGATTACTGTGGGCTAGGAAACGGGCGGGAGCAATGCAAAACATATTTTCTGGCTACGAAAATTATTTGGAAAATACTAAGTTGATTTTCGACCAAAGTGTGAAATAGGAGGCTGCATTTTAAGTCGTACAAGGCTTTTTTGCCGATTCTGTATTTCCAAGGTGAGTAAACAGAGCATGGCATACAGCTGCCCATAAGGCAAACACAATATCCTCATTGACCTATAAGTGAAGTTTCACGCAATTAAAAAGATTAGCGCATAGAATATACAGCAGAACCCATGATGGGCATAAGGCGATAATTAAGCCATTGAAATGCCTTCCCGTGGGATTGAATCTTCAAACGGGTTTCCACACAATGTGGCCGGAAATTAAAATCTCCCGCGAGTAAACGAACGCTGATTCACATGTCAAAATACACTTGGCTCTTCTGTGATTTGCCTCCCTGTTAGACTATTTTCTAATGATGGGAAATACAGTTGACGAGCGCAAGTATTGATGCTTGGCATCTAACGAGAAGAGCCGTTTTATTAACGGGTACAGAAGGCGGGACTATGACACCTGTCTGTCTGATACCTCACAAGAACATTGTTTCATTTGATTGGCATTCCAGGTTCATATAGTTAAAGAGTTCTCTACACGAAATAAGCTACGCTTGCTGTTTTTGTTTCAACGCCACGATAATCTATTTGTGATTCAAATGCTTCTGTCCCCGTGAAGCTTGTTTTGGACTCGATTTGTAGGCTTTTTTCTGTGCCATGATGAATAACACAAACCTCTCGATTTTTGATCTATTGAAAGTTTCTTCTACGACCATGTGCGACATCTTAACAAAAATAAAGTCTTTTATATTGATGTCACTCTTTAGGACGTTTGCATGTGCCGACCACATCGTCAGAGTCCCTGAACTGTAAACAGCAAATGGATAAAGACTGGCTTGAAATTCATTGACTAAAAACCCGTTTTGGTAAAACATAGCCACGAGACATCTTTTACTCAAATTAGCAAAACGGAGACCGAATTCATTGCCACGAGACGCTCAGTGAAATTGTCATTTCAGAGTTTATTTTAAATCTCGCCTCTGTGAAAATGGAATTCCTTGTGAACAATGTGTGAGCCTATGCCGTTTCACGGGGGATTTGATTCCATCTCCTCCCCTTCCAGATTTTCATGCAGTGGTTTAGTTTTCCGTTTAACTTTAGGTCTACAGGGTCTAACCAGTTATTATCGAGTTAAATTTTCTGCAATTTAATAGTAATAAATATAATATATAGTAAAAGCTTTATTTAAAACTGAAGACCGATCAGCGAAGTCCTGGAGGAACACGCTGGTATAAACCGATGATCAATTATATAATATACTAATATTAGTATATATAATATCAGTATATATAATATACTAATATTTCTCTCTAAACTGTCAGTTGAAAAAACGCGTTCATTCCTCAGGTGACACTGAGTTTAATTTTGAACAATCATTCCAGCTATCAGTTAAACTCCATGCGGCCACTGATTCTCTTTAACCACCCTCGATCTGAGTGAAACACTGACTGATGTATGGAATAATAATTACAATAATCGTTTCGCTTGCTTGATTCATTTGCCAGCTAACTTTTGCAGCTCAGTTTTACATGTCACCAAGCAGAGGACCACAGGGACATTTTATTTGGCTATCCAACATAAATTAACCATTTTGCAAGCTAAACAAGTGGAAAAAGCGAATGCTGTTTTTCGAAAACACTGAAAAGTTTACTTCAAAGGCTTTTAGATTTGAAAAACTTAATTTTCAGCTAATATCAAGACTCACTGTTAGATCGGTTGCTTTACTTGTGAACACGTTAAATTAGTGTTGAAACGATTGAGCGATTTATAAACAGGGTTAACCCGTTTATGCCCGTTCCATCTGGAAAGTTGGAGAGATCAGTGCGGCATCCCTCGTCACCAAATCCCTCGCTTTTTTCTCGTTTTTTTTTTTACGAACTCTTAAAACAGGTTAAACAGGGGAAAAACAGGACAAACACAAAGCTGGTCAAAGCTCCCTTCTGCATTTCTGTGTCAACGTCACACACTTTTAGTGATGAGTACTGTTAAAAAAAAGACATCACGTTCGTATTTTGCGTACGAATATTATATATACAAACACGACCCGCAGAAATAATCGTCTAGCGTCTAAACAAGATTATGCATCAGTCATATTCCAGCGGCGTCCATTCCTTTCTCCCCACCCGGGCAATAGTGAGGCATTTTCCCATTATGTCCATCCCGGGGATCGGGCATTAGTCTTGGCCATCTCACTTTTGCTTTCGGTGAAAAGCAATCTCATGTCAGCGGTATTACCCATGAAGTCAAGAATCAAGATGGCGGACGCGAAAACACGAGAAGTATCATTCCAATTCTAATTTAGTCTTCTTCGTGTCGTAGTTTGAGTATTACAGATACTAAGAGGAAATTATTGCTTCATGATGTCCGCTAATCCTCTTCCTCTTCGCCTTCCTCCAATGCCGAAGGTTGCGGACCTCCTTCGCGTGTATGGACTGGCTGCAAAGAAGCAACTTAGCCAAAACTTTATTCTTGATCTTAACATTACAGGTAAGGGAATTGTAAATCGATTTATCAACAAAAGCACTGATAAGAAAATAGTTTAATTCTGCGACTAGTCAATATTGAAATAAAACAAAGCAGGCCGAGAATCAGTACTTGATTACACGTAAGCCTATAAAGTTGATTTTTAGCTTATCGTCGATATGATGCAATTCAATAGAAGCAAGATATCAAAGACATTAAAATGATATAAGACTTAGTGGATCATCATGCATTTTTAACCTTTTGTAATTTCTTTGATTTCCTTTCATAACGATTATGAAAGGGAATCAAAGAAACTACAAAAGGTAAAAAGAAGTAAATCACCTTTTAATATTTCTTTGATTTACAGACAAGATTGCGAAAGTTGCGGATGTGTTTGATTGCCATGTGTGTGAAGTGGGAGCCGGCCTAGGCTCACTCACAAGATCCCTATTGCATGCTGGATCCAAGCATGTTGCTGCCGTGGAGATTGACAGAAGATTTCTTCCATCATTAGAGGTTACTAACTTCATAACCTTTTTTAATCCCAAGGTTCAAAATAATATATCAGTTTACAGATTTTTGGGTTGTATCTTTTTGTCTTCTTAGTTAATATATGGGACAAATAAGATACTGACAATTTCTAAGACATGGGCATTTTCTGTTGGGGCCGTGTTGAATGTGAATTTTTTTTTAGTGAAAAGTGAGACGGAATTGAGGAGGCATGCTCAGGATGTGACTAGATCAATTACTGCATGCATGTACAAATCACTCTTCAGCCTGCAGACCCAGAGAACATCTTATCTTAGCATATGAGTACATGATCTATTTGAATCTTACATGTTATTCCATGTGATTCAAATTAGATGCTTGAGAGTGCCAGCAGAGGAAGACTGAGTATACATCATGCTGATATTATGAAGTTTTACATACCAGATGCTTTTCCAAGAGCAGATGTCGTGAAGTGGGAATCAAATGGTATATTATCCTTCTTGAGATACACACTCCTAAAAAAACAATTGCATAATTTCTTAAAATGTTAGTTCTGGTAATTGGATTTTTAAACCCTTCAAGCCCCAACATCGACATAAAAATTCTCCTGACTGATCTTCATACTTTTCCTTACAGTATAAGTTGAGAGAATTTGTTAAAAGATCGAAGCAATTTCCCTTTGGTGACCATTTTGTTAATTCTCAACTTTTTCTCTTGATTAAGTATTGATATTGTAAGGAGGAATTTGACATTGGTCACTCAGATTGGGACTTAAAGGGTTGAACATGTTGTTGTAACTTATCTGTCTGACAATATATTGATAATTAGATGTACTTCAGGAAGAAATTAGATTTTGAACATACATATGATTTCAAGTACTTAGTTTGTTAAAGTTTTAGCTTACGTGTACCTGTACCTTCAGAATTTCTTGACATGGGTCAAAATGTTTTTGAGGGGATATTTCTTGTCAGCATTGAAGGGGGGGGGGGGGGGGGGGGTATAGCCCCCTCTGTCAGCATGACAAGGAGCAGTAATGCCCCCTCTGTGCTTACACCCCCCCCCCCCCTCCCACCGTATATTATGCCTGTGGGTCATTATTAATTGTAACTATTTTACAGGCTAATCAATTCAAAGGTATGCTACCCTGCGGACCTTTATGTAATCATCACTGCACTTTTTTTTGCAGACATTCCAGGTGTGCGTATGGTGGGGAATCTCCCCTTCAATGTATCAATTCCTCTTCTTCTGCAGTGGTTAGAAGCAATTCCGCAAAGGGCAGGGCCATTTACTTTTGGAAGGACACCTTTGGCACTGGTGTTCCAGAAGGAAGTAGCTGATGTAAGTGAATGCGCACATTATATTTAACAGTTATTCCATGAGCGCCCATTGGATATGAGATGGTAAGTAATTGGTTATCTCATATCCAACAAGAGTGAGTGGAATAATTGCTGTGAATAATTTTGGAGAAAGTCTGAAATTTGTTTAAGTCATTTTTGCCAGGCACTGGTAGGAGCTCTGAGACCCCCCTTTTTGTCAAGGGATTAAAGGCCCAAAGGGCTGAAAATTCCTCCCTCCCTTAATTGAAACCAGAAAGGTCCCATCTTTGCTCTGGGTCCGCCACCTTTTATGAACAACAAAGGGCTTAATTTCACTTCTTCTAGCTTCTCCCTTTGAAGCACTTCTAGATCTATCACTTCAAGCCAGCATAAGTTATTGCTGTCAGCTAGATGTAAAGGAAATCTCATTTAGCCATGTTGACAATCTACATGTACTTGGTATATGGTGCATGTACATGCATGTCTTTGATGTTGCGGCAGTGCATAGTGCCTGCATATTTGATTTGACTCTGCATCTGAGTACCTCATAACCTGATACCCTGCAGTAAATTTGTCAGCATGGTGTAACAGTTGTTGGTTCCCCTTTATACACCTGGATGGAGAGCAGAACTATGCCTTAAAGTGTCTAGTAAAGGTCTTGTTCAGGAACAGGACACAGGGACATGGCCAGACATTAGCTAACCATTGGCCATACATTTACCTTACCTCGAACTGTATAGTGTATAGTACATTGTCACTTTGTGTAAAGTTAAAGTTGTTTTTCTGCCTTTAGAATATCCAGGCACCCCCTGGGGATAAGGAATGCACACGGCTTTCTATCATGACACAATATCTGTGCGAAGTGAACAAGAAATATGCGTTACCAAGAAAAGTATTTGTACCCGAACCAAAGGTATGAAAACACAGTATGAGCTGGGCATTTACAATTAATATTTCAATTTGAATGTTTGCTATGTTAGGAACTCCACTTTACTTTAAAGAACAGTTCAGCCGCGTGCCCATTGTATCTACTGATCTAGCCATACTTCCAGAACTTGTTAAATTTTACCCTGTAGTTAAGCCAAACATCGCAAAGCGTTTATTCTGAAACAACTGAGTCCATGTTCAGCATTTTTGCGTTAGTGTGGTTGCTACGTAACGTGCTCTGTCACCAAACTTTAATCTGAGGTAAGGATTATCAGATAATACTTTTCAAAGTCATGCAGTTGTCCAAGGGCACGTAACGAGTCGTAGAAGCGAACTTTTTTGAGCTAAACAGGAACCAAAGAAATCATCCGACAGTTATTCGTATTTATGCAAAGTTCCTAAATTGCTGTAACAGTAAGCCCTGCTTAAACCAAATTAGTGGATCTCAGTTTGCATATGACTTTTGTTAGCAGTTTTTGTAACAGCTACAAAACGGTCTTTGTTGCCCTGGAGGGTTTCGCTCGTGCTATATAAACAATTTTCTGTATCTTTCACAAAATAAAGGTAATTAACATTGCCGTATTTACAAAGCCTTGTACAAAGATTCTTGCCAATCGATGTCATCAGCCATTTCGTCTTAATACCATCATGGGATCATGTCTCAAACAAAAAGGAACAAGAAAACTATTTACAGATTAAATAAAACAAGCATATCAAAACGAGTATGATCGTAAAGTTTCTGCGCAAGTGAAATATCGAGAAAGTGAAACATTTTCAAATGCTTCAAATCTCGCATGCTCTTGAAAATTTAGCAATTTAAAAATACTTCCGTTG
Source organism: Meandrina meandrites (assembly GCA_963693305.1). NCBI lineage: Eukaryota > Metazoa > Cnidaria > Anthozoa > Scleractinia > Meandrinidae > Meandrina > Meandrina meandrites. The sequence continues at coordinate 4,904,492 of OY855906.1, forward strand.
AACACTATTCTAAATATCTGTTGTGGTTTAAATTTATATTTTTTCAACCAGCTTGAGTTTCATTTTCTTTTGTTTCATATTAATTAAACAAACGAAGATAAGAATAAAACTGGTTTGAAAATATTTATACCAAAAAATAATTTTAAACTACAACATATTCTGATCTGCTGTTCTCATTTCTGTAAAAGTACATTTTTATTATTCATCGTCTCAGTGGTGAACATTTTACGGCAGGTGTGACTCTAAGTTAGTCATTAGAAAAGATCTCCAAATGTCTTTTTTTTCTTCGTAGGTTGACGCCATGTTGCTGCGCTTTGTACCAAGAGTTAGCCCGCTTATTGATGCGCCGTTTATCGTTGTGGAGCAAGTGGTGAAAGCAAATTTCTCAGAGAGAAGAAAAACCATTCGAAATTCGTTACGGTAAATTAGCTAATCAACCTATCACGTAAATCATATTTATAACACGTATGTGCAGTGTGTTCAAATACATTTTGAGTGTGTAGTGCACAATCTCGTCCCTAGAGCCCTTCTTGCGATTTACGGACTTCCGGTCGTTTATGCTCAAATCTGGTTGGCTGAAAATCGTAAACAAGCACTCTGCACATGCTCAAAATATCGGACTTTGCCAGAGTATTCACTCTCTCGTTCGCAGAGCCCGCATTCCCCTTGACCTGGTTAAGGGGAATGCGCTGATTTCATTGCGTAGTGCAAGGGCAGTTTTTCGTTGATGTGCGGCTAGAGAGTTGTACTGACGTGGTTTCCTGTTAAAATAGTAGCTCTTTTTCAAATTTCTCAGTGCTGTCGACGCAACTGAAGGTAATCGTTGAACGTTTTACGGTTTTTGGCTAAGAGGCTATTGACTCCACGTGCACGTGACCAAGCCACTCCTTCTAATCAAGGCTCCTTTTGCCAACGCCTCTCCGCGTAATGCTAGAACCAGTCTCGGTTTGACATGAGCAAAGAGAGAACTGCCCTGCAATCCAGTTCTTTCACGGTACGCTCAGATTACGCTCAGTAATTCTTGATCGTTGCTTTATTGTTAACATTCCACAGGAACCTGTTTCCCAGAAAACCGGAGTTAGTGGAGGAGCTATTGGAAAGGACTGGGGTGGATTCTACTATCCGTCCCCATGAGCTCGGCTTTGAAGAGTATAGCAAGATCTGTCAATCATTTATTGAAATGTCACGTGAACAAAACTTATCTGTCACGCCTCTTAGAGTGCGTAAACCTGTTGCTGTAGCAACGATGAAGGAAGACCAAAAGGATGGTAATGCTGATAACCTTCAAATGAATAAAAACGAAGACAAATTCCAGTTTAGTGCCCAGTCGCACCCTGAACTGAAGACGTCACGAATATGACGTCATGGGATGGACAGGATGGCTGATGTATCGCGCTTGCCAAAATGAGGACGCCTGCGAACGCCTATTTTCTAGAAAAGTTAAAGATTACGGACGAATGCTGGAGCGAATGAGAGGCGGCTGTATATTCGCAGGCTAGGACGAATGCTTGTGCCACCCAAGATGGACAACATGACCTGCTTGCCTTGGGTGATGGCATGCTCGCACGTGTCTGTTATGACGAGGACGCAATGAATCTTAAGACGGCTTAACTTAGGAGAAATCAAGTGAGGGGATTTCAGCCAGTAGGAGTCTTCGATCAGCTAAGACTGGGACAGCGGCACCGTGTTACTCTCCTTGATATTGATGAGAAAGACTGCGATTTGTTACCAAAGAATAATTTGTAGTTGCAACAAGAGATAGGAAGGGCTTTTTGTACGCGATTTTTTTAAACAAAATGAACTGTTTGTATGATTGGCGTGCTGCCGGCCTTTTCTGCTGTGATATCTCGATGTCTTTTTATACTTCAAGGACGGATGCAAGTGTCAATAAGACAAACTACCTTATAAGCAACATCAATCACAACCACTCATTCCTCCCCTGCAAAACCACAATGACATTTTACTTTCTTCGCAAAGAAGATAATTTCGAGTTTTCAAGTAAGATGCGCGAATTGTCACATCATGTATGTATCAAACGAAAGGGAATAAAAAATCCCGAGTTAAAGTGTGTGGTATATCGTGCCAGGGCACTTAGTAGTCACTTTTAATAATGAGTAACTTTGCATACATACGTCAAGAATTTCGACCGAAAATTGGCCAAAATTTAGTCGCTTGTAATCCGTCTCGGTCTTCCCCAATCTTCTAACGTCTTTGGTGGTTTTCTATCCTGGTAGGTTTTTGTTGTTTTTAGGTTTTCTCAGTGGAATCCAGTTGACTTTGTACACTGCAAAAACGACTTCATATACCTTGTCCTTGTCTGAACAGTGCAGTACCTGTCCCTCATTGTTCTCAGTTTCTCTCGTCGCAGATGAACGGGGAAATTTGGAGCGAAGTTAGAGAAAAAAAAACAGGAAAAAAAAAAAAGAAAAAGCCGCTTATTAATTACACCAGACCGCGGTACCTGCTCTTCGAAATCATTCCAATATCAATAAGCGTTCCTGGTTGTTTTATTGGTTAAATTTTTAAATATTTTTCTATGCACTTATTTATTAATGAATGTTTACTTTTTGAAGCCGCAAAAGTGCAGGAAATTCGACGGTTTGCTACAATTCTAAAACCTCCCAAACCAACAAGAAACAAAATGGTCTGCATTTAACAATGAAAAGACGCCGGCCGATATTTTTAGTTGTTATCGCTTCTTTTGTTACATTTTGGTTGCAGGTTTGCGTTTTGGGAAGCGAAAGTCAATATTTTCCTTCTCAGTCGGAAGTATTCTCGCCTCCGAAGAGAGATATCGCGTTTGGCGCCCTTTTGCCGCTCCACTTCAAAGACAAACTTGGAAGATGTGGATCCCCGAAACGTCAGGAAGGATTTCTGTGGCTGAACGCATTGAAGTACGCAGTGAATGAAGTTAATACAAAGTGGAACAGGCAGCTTTATAATGCGTCTTTGACGCTGAAAGTCCGCGACACTTGCAACGATGGACAAATAGCATTAGAACAAGCTCTTGATCTTGCTAACAGATATAGGAAAAAAGCGGAGATATCCTCGACGGAGCAAGGCAACGATTTCAAACCAGTTTTGGGCGTTATATCTGCTTCTCAGAATAAGGACGCTTCGACTCTGCTAGGCCTGTTTAAGGTGCCGCAAATAATCATCGGAAGAGAAGGAACCGTGCCTGAGACTTCAAACGATATTTTGCAATCCGTATCGGTGGGATTCTACAAGGCTCGGGCGCTTGCAGATCTCATCAAGTACTACACTTGGAGTGCGGTATCGGTGATATATTCCTCTAATAATCAAGATGATTACGAAACATTTTTGCGAATATCGAACATCGAAAAGCTGTGTATTGCCGTTACTGTTCAGCTTAGTACCAGAGAAATCGACTCTACTCGATTTCAACGCGCGTTGGAGAAACTGTTGTCCGAGCCCCAATCTACTGCGGTTATCCTCTTCACAGGCGATGCAGAAACGAAAGAGCTTCTACAGTGTAAGTGTGTATTTAGTTTTCCAATTTTGCCATCTAGATCGACTGAGAAGGGAACAAAAAAAAATGTAAAACTGCTAATGATGTCTTTTTGCATTAGCCATCCATTAGCAAAAGTCCAATAACCATGTTTGGTGCAAGATTAACCATTCGCTGGTACCTGGAAAATTTTCAATTCATTACGAATGCACTTTCATTTTGAAGTCAAATTATTATAAAATAGAGCAGGAAATTCCAGTAATTCAGAGGATAGCTTAAAAACCCTACTTGAACCTTAGATTATACCGTTGCCATGGCTAATTGGTATTTTTCAAAGTAGAGTTTAATATCAATCTGATACGTATTTACCAAACATGTGGGGTGAATGAGTAAAATGTATTAACCTTGTTACTGTGTAAACAACCAGTAAATGGCAAATATGCAAAAAGCTCATTTAAAAAAAAGAAGAGGATGAAACACTTTGGTGAAATGTGTCTGAAGGCAGGACTAGCTCCTGTGAAAATAGCCGATCACATTATTCTGTAATGTACAATAATCATTGATGAATGTTTCAAACTCTCAATTTGTATGAATGTTGATGAAAAGGGCTGCCAGGTTTATACACCTCGGAAATATTTACCCAGTTGTCGGCGAAATGCTTAGCTATAATTCTTTTTGTATCGCATACTTATAAAGCTAATTTAAAAAACGTAACCCTTCATAAATCATTGTTTTTTAAATGGTTCTCGGTCACTTCCTAAAACTCAGGCTCTTCTTTTCAAAATTGACCATCTTGCTATTTGTTTTGCAGATCCAGTAGTCTTTTGTCAATGGTTAACAATCTGTGTCTCCTTTGGTTTTGTTTTGCAGACGTTACAAAGAAGAATGATATTCCTCAGTTCACGTGGATTCTAGCAAACCAACAGAATTTAAACTGTCTTCACGGCAATCCTGTACAAGACACACTTGCTCTCGTTCCTCAGTTTCCATTCATGGAGGGATTCAGGAACTATTTCGACAACAAAGACGACATTGCTGGATTCAACAACATCGTTGAAACGTCTGGTGTTCACAACAGCTGTCCAAGCATTGAAAAGTTTGACTCGCCGTCTGCCGAGCGAAGAAAAGAAGACATCCAAGCGTCCATGAACAGTGTCTATTTGCTCGCGCATGCGTACGAGAAAGCAGCTCAAATTCGCGCGAGCCAACTTGACAGAGAGGTGTTTTCCAGAAGCCTGGGACAAGTGCTTGACGTGTTGTTCAGTCAGAACTGGAAGCTGTTGTCCGGTCAGCGGCGTATGAAGGAAAACATGTTCTCTTTGATTCATCTGCAACCAAATGGATCTGTTAACAGTCTTGTCAATGTAGGCACTTGGGACAGTTCGTGGTATATTAATCATCTTGGATTAAAGTGGAACAATCAGACAGCGCCAAAATCTTTATGTGGCGCGCAATGCTCTCCAGGTCACATCCGGCTTCTAAAGGATGACTGCAAGTGTTGCTGGTCCTGTTCGGCCTGTCATTACAATCAAATCGTCCAAGATGATTTCACGTGTGCCGATTGTTTGAGGGGGTACTGGCCCAATGAAGATTTTACAAAGTGCGAGTTTCAGTGGCGGAGAACATTGTTCGACTGCACCTTGGCTGTTCTAGCTGTGGTGCTTGTTTTCTCCTTCATGGTTCTTTAACTCTTTTGGTCTCGAACTGCATGGTATCTTTTTTATTCTCCTATCTGATTGTCATCTTTTCTTTTAACATCAGGGCAGCACGCAGGGTAGCGGAGTATTGTTTCTCTATTCTCCAAGGCATAAAGACATTCTGTCCCGAAGAAAGAAGATTCGTGTTTGTCTTCTCGCAAAGTGTAAAATTAACCGTTCGCCCCCATCCGTTTGCAGAATTGAGTTGTGCATCAAGAGAATATCACTCAATTGACGATTTTCTTTTATGCCATCACTTGTCTCGCAGGGCCGCATTGCAGGGGGGGGGGGGGGGAGGAGGTGCGGAGGGAGGGTTAAAATGACTGTCAGAATGCGGGAAAAGTTGACTTCAACAACTTGATTTTTCAAAATTTCCCGGGGAAATATATCACCGGATCCCCCCTACACGCTCATGCTTCGGTCCTCGCACCCACCCAAGCAAAATCCTGCCTACGGTCATGGTCTGTTTAGTATTGTATTGATATTGTAAGGAGAAAGTAGGGGTTTATTACTCATGGGAACTGGCAAAGTTGAATTTGACCTTGCCTTATAGGATTCGCGGGATTTGTTAGGCTTTTTTTTTTTTGCGCAGGGCCACTCGACATACAGGATTCATTGCAACTCATGAAACGTTTTTGTTTTGAGCTGAATTAACTTATGGTGGTCGATAATCTTTCTTTATATACTTTTTCTAGTCGTTCTCAAAGAAAAAAAAAGAATAGTAGAAATCAATGGGCCTTTTGTGGCCTAGGAATCATAAGCAATATAAGTGCAACGCATGACTTATGCAATTCCAGAAGCTGACCATCAACCGAGTCACATGTAATATCTACATGCAGTGTATGTGTAAAGAAATGCAGATTTTTTTTATTTTGTTGTGAAAACTGTAAAATGGAGTAAATAGAATATAATATTGTTGTAATACGACGTAACATTAAAGGTAGATATCATTTGTGGAATTTCTCTAATATAAAGGGAATTTGTCACTGCGTAACTGAAGTATAGCGACAATGAAATTTTTAGCTCTCGCCCTCGAAAGAGACAATCTTTATTAATTGCGGCCTGTCTATTGATGAAGAGTTGCGTTACAAATACATCTCACCTATCTGGTACGCTGTCTTCAGTCAGATGTTTCCATGTCAGTATATAGGCATTTCTTATGCGCCAGAACTTGTATTGCTCTGAAACATAAAGAAGCCGTGAGCAGAAAACTCAACGTTTAAAATTAATAAAATTAAGGTAAGAAATGAGAGGCAACACGAAGTAGCCGTTGGCATTAAATTTGATAGCACACAATTCGACATCACAAGTTGAGACTTTCGAAGTTCCCAAAGATTCCTTTTCTTCATGAGAGATGCAATTCTTGGAAACATTCTCTCTATTCCCATCCCCACGTATGTGTCATGAAGCACATCGTGGAGATATGGCTACCCCTATATTTGTCAACTCAGTCGTGTTCTTTTGGAAATCCGCGAATCTGATTGGTTCTCTAAATTTTGACATTGGAGTACGAGCCCGTGTTCGCCTCGTTGACTATCGCTCATGGAAAACGAGAGAGAGTAGCCTAATTGTTTTAGTAAAAACTCTAACTTGACTGCAATCCAAAACCTACAATTTTATTTACAGTACTTTTAAGCTAAAATCAAAGGGACAATTATTCGTGATTCTTTGCTTAAAAAAAAGCAACATAAAATTGAAGGTTTTGGACCGCAATCCTTTACAGTTTTTACTAAAACAATTAGACTAATCGCCCTAATTTTCTATGAGCGATAGTTAACTCGGCTGCGCCTCGTTGACGACGCGCTCACAGAAACACGGGCGAGTAGTTTAATTGTCCATTAGACCTTCCTGGGAGCGCTTGCAGTAGAATTGCCGAAGTCACAAAACCAGTTTCACTGAACTGTTTAAATAGTTCGGCCTCTGGGTTATGCTAAAACAAAGCAGTTAGACAGCTCGCTCTCTCGCGGTTTCTATCGACTAAATTTGATAGTTGGCTCGGAGCTTTACCCCTCGGCGACTATCAGCCTCGAGCTAATTGTTAAATAAATACTAGGGCTTCTTGTCTTGTTAAATAGTACTAGGTCTAGCTCACTACCAGTAATTAAGTACGAAACTTTAAATGCCTCATTGTGATGAGAATGGAATAACAAGTTCTCACATTATACAAAAACAGTCATTTATTTTCAGTTTCAAAAACAGTGTAATTTTAACAACATGTGCCCTGAACAGGTACCTGGCTTTTTCATTCTTCATCAGCAAATAAGAAGTGCCTTTAAATGTACACAAATGAAAGTTCATTCAAATCACCAATCTGATCTCTTCTCTTAAATTTATCTTGAGCTTCACTGGTTCACAGAATGAAAATCAAATTTCAACTCGGCTAGTTAGAGCTATTTCAGTATTTGAATTTTTACACAGACTTTGCAGAAGCAATAACCACACATCAGTGAATTTTAACTTGAATGTAAATAACTCCAGACACGTGATCAGTGTTTACAAAATAGCGAATCGCAACGTGCTCTTCATTCGGTTCACAACACATTAGGAAATTCAACGCATAACAATAATTACGTTCCTGAGATGTCTTCCTGGCCGCTTAATGTTGTTAAATCTCAGTCTTCTCTCAAACAGAAAGACTTTTCCGGTCTTCTTTAGTTGCTGCTTTACTTTCCAGAGTCTCTGTGGTTGCCTTCCTTTCTTTTCTTCTCCGTATTTCGAAGCTTGGTCAATACTTTCCTCTCGTGGCCGGCCGGGTTTGGCCTGTTAGTGTTCAAACTTGCTTCTTTCTTTGATCTTCCTTTACGGGACTGACTCACCATCGTGGCTGTTGGATCGAAATTATAATAATCATATTCGTCCAGGAAGTACTCGATGTGGTTGGCTAGTCGGCGGCGTTGACTGACTCCTTTCATTTCTGCAGCAACGAGCCTGCTAAGTCTTCAGCGATGCAGTTGTTGATATCTTGTCTGGCAAACGTGCTTGTCTTTCAACTCGATGTTGTGACAAAATAACCGCCTTGCAGGTTTTTAAATACACTGTTTAGCACGTGAAACGCCCTGAAGTTATGTGGAACAGGGCGCACCCTTGTTCTAAATACCAGCTCCTGATTGGTCGAAAAATTACAACGTGATGTTTTGTATCACCGTGTGATTTGATGATAGCATTGTGAATGACTGCCTACACGAAAGCGCCGTCTTGCATCAGAAAATTTAGCATGGCCAAAGCACGTCTTGCTTGGGTACGTCAAAATTATTATAAACATGACAAACGATGCTATTCATGAAGTTATTGTTTGTCTGCAGAGGTGCCACTTTCAGTTGCTTTAAAAAAAGAAAGGGACATGTGACTTGAGTAACAATGGGCCATTTCCGAGTTAACCTTTGCCTCATTTTCAAAACGAGTCCTCGTGCGATACTATTCAAATGAAATGAGTTTGATTTGCATAAAAAATGGACGTGCAGGTGAAACATTTTTATATGAACGGTTTCGCACGAAGACTCGTTTTGACACAGAGGCAAAAGGTAACTCGGAAATGGCCTATTAGTAAGGTTTTTTGCTGAGTCGATACCTCTATTCATAGGGATTGGAAAAGTTAGACCGCGATGAATCGGGTTATTAACCTCCCCCTGGGTTGAATGATAATGTCAGGGTTTCCTTATTCGCCTCCTTAAAGCTGAGAATGGTATAACTTGCTTTGCCGGTGAGACGAATATGAATTAATGGAAGCACTCAGTTACTTCCCGCACATGAGAACTGAGCGGGCCTTTTCTTAACAGATAATTAACCCAAGGGTAAACGGGTGCCAAACTATCTCATGAGCAAATTTCGTCGGTCACCTGCTCAGTCGCTCCTGGTGAATTGTGAATATTTTGACTTATTTCCCTCGTTCATGCTAGACATTCAAGGCTTTTTTGACCAAAATTTCGCATGCTTTAGTTCAAGAGAATCGTGACACTGGTAAGTGGAAATATGATAGTTGTCTAATTACTTCGACGAATCAAAATGTGGTTTATATTGAAAATATCATTTCCATTGTCAGGTAGTTTCAGGTGGACAGGAGACGAGAATTAAGATAACACCATCCATATATACAACACCAAATTGTTCACTTAAACTAAATTGATATAATAGTTTGCCAAGAAGCTGTATGAAGTGTTTTATGGGACAAGAGTTCTGGAAGAAGCCAGCGCTTGTCCCGGTTTCCGCATTGTATGTATAGTGGTTATAGCTTGATATGTTAGACGAACGAATAAACACAGGCCGTCTGCATGAATCAATTATGACAGCTATTTCTAGTTCCCCTGGGTGATATCCTAATCCATGGCGGGTTTCCTTCCCACAAGGAAATGTCAGGCTGCACTAAAAATTCGCCGATATCTTCCTTTGCCATTGAACAGACCAAACAACATAGGTTTTGACGGGCCTCTCACTATGGAATACAGTCAAGTGAACGCACTAACCATTAGGCTACACGCTTCCCTTTGGAGAGAAGCTGAGAGATGTACCTACTACCGATCACTTTACACAACTCTAATTGCACTGAATTTTCACTTTATTGACAACGATAATGCATGTTGCAACAACAAAGACCACGGCTCCTATTTGCCACAATCAACTGAATTCTCAGATAAGCTAACTACAAACTTATATCAAACCCTTATGACTCCAGTGGTAACTGGTGTGCAATCAAATCCCAAGAGATTCACAAGACAAAGTCATTTTAGCCATGTTGGAGGAAATAACAATGGAAAATCTCTGCTGAAATTCAACAACATGGCGGCAATGACACAATGTGCATACCAGAATCATTCTCTCCCTCATAAGGGAGTTATCATAATTATTATAATAACCACGACGACGGTTTCGGAACCGACGTACCTTAAGGGGGGTGACTCTTAACTACCAATTTGTTTCTAAGGCAGGTTTCTAATTGCCATATTTTGGAAATCAGACCTCATACGGATAATCTTTTTGCACAAGGTTGTTCTATTGAAGATTCCTCCAAGAGTTTCAAGTCGCGGCCATATTTAACGCGCCATGTGACCACAACAGAATAAACCCTAAAACTCAAACAGCGGATATATTTTTAAATTAAAATGAGCGTCAATAGAACAAGAACGTCCACGTGCGTAATGTGACGTATCGTTTTTGTGAAATTCGCATTATTATACGAGTTATGGCGTAATAAACACTCGTATTTACAGACTTTCATCAGTAGCGTTTCCTTTTTTCGTGTTAACGGTAAAAGCATACGTCAGATTATAAAGACGGCGACGTTATCTCTGATTCATAAAAGAAATCCGAACTTTACCTTATTTCCTTGGAGTTTTAGGGATTTTAAATTTTAACGCGCGGTTTGGGACTGGCACTAGTTTCGCTCGCGCAATGATATATTTTTATAAGCAGGTGTGCCCCCAAATAAAATTCACCATTTAGCGTTACAGAAAGCTTCAAAATCGCTTGTTTCAAAATACAATCTTCAGCAATCCCTTAGCAACTGCTCTGGATCTGTAGTTAAGAGTCTCCCCCCTTAACATATAAATCCGCGTAACGATAATATTCAAGTAAAAATCCCAGGGGAGTCCCTTTTAAAAATTACGGGGTGCTCGTCAAACATTTTGAAAAGAACCCCTAAAAGGTACCAGAACCTCGATAAGAGGGCGTGGCCCTAAATAATTTTCGCCTCTAAGAGGTACCAGGAGTCGCACATAGTTTGTCTGTCTGTCTTTTATAATTATATTTGACTCAATACCCTAAAAGGTAAAGCAAAAACTCTAACAGTAGCCATTTTATACTTTAACACCCTAAGCGGTACCAATCGGCAAATTTTGACTCCTAAAAGGTACGACGAGCACCCCCGTCATTTTTACAGGGGAGTCCCGCCCCGGGGATAAAGTGTGGCGCGATCTCTGTAAATATGCACAACGCCATTTGTACTTTGAAGTTGTTTTGAAGAAGATGGTTAAAAAAATCGATGGCAGGATGGGAGAGCAATAACGCATGAAACGCTTAAGAAATTCACCACGTCGTCGTGGTCGAGGTTGTCTTGTCCCAAGTAGCTTCGATACAGCAAAGGGCCACTATTTTGCGCCCCAATGCAAAGGAAAACTATAAAGTTGCTTATTTATTACCTGTTAATAGTTAGTTTCGCTAGTCATTTCCCGACCGTGAGACTATTTCCCACACTATCGCAACTCAGCTACCCTGATTAAACAAATCAATGAGCGGATATTATTATTTTGTCTTATTTTGAACTGCGTTTTAGTGTTACTGGATAAGAACAGCTCATTCTTTTAACGTATTCAGTCCCTCACATATTTGTGCCATTTTTATTCTGGAGACGCACCCATTGAAATAACTTGGGCAAACAAATAAGCTTGGTTTTGAGTCTTTTAGATCATCGATCGACGCATTAAACTCAGAGCGCACTATCCCCTCTTCACTCAAGGTCGTCCAGACGGATTTCTGCGTCTCTAGTATAAAAACTACAAAATCTGTGAATGCCATAGAAACACGAGACCAAAAGCTCTTCTGGACTTTAAATAGTTATTTTGAATCGTTCTCCCTGACTAGACTATTCCTGAATTTCAATTTTTCATTACTGACAATCTGTTACTCCTTTTTTATTTTACGAGTCTAAAAAGGTGCTGCTTGCATAACTAAATCAGTGTTATGCATGATATGCTGACTGGTAAAAACTAAATATTATTCATCCATGAACTGCCCGACCCTCAATTAATTAATACAGGTCAATAAGCGCCCATATCTAGCATATTTATGATATCTATCTTTTTTATAAGAACTACAGCAATTTAATTCACCACAAGGGCTTTCTTGAAGCATTTAACCAGGAAACAGTCGTCTGGCTTGATAAATGGATAATCTTCATTGCGATATCTGTCTAGCGCAATTTTCGCATCATTCCATCGCTTGTGAAAGGGTTTGGTGACTCGTTTCATGTAATGGTTTGATGTCTTGTCGATATTACTGCTGAGTGCGTCCTCCAAGTTCTTGATCTCGTCCACTTTTATTTGGTTCCTGTCTTTTTCTTCACATTTGAGCTGTAAGGACGGCGATAAAAGAAATCGCTCACATAATCTGCTCGTCTAGTTTATTTCTGTTCTAAGTAATCTTTTTGGCCTATTTTAGTTAATTTTTGTTATGCTGTTATATTTTCGATTTATTTTTGGCAAATTAAAAGGGTTGTTGTTGTTATTGTTGTTACATAACTCTATGTATGGTAAACTAAAATAAATAGTAAACTGGAGAGTACACATGTTTTTGTGTCAATGTTCTTTCAAACACAGATAAAGGATATGACCAGAATTATAAATTAAAACTCACAGGAAATTATTTTTTACCTCAATCTTTTCCTGGATTTTGTTTTCCTTTTGTGGGTCGCTTTGGTCACGAAGAAACTTGATAAATTTCTCTGCGTCGTCCAACCATGCTCGAACTTCTCTCATTAAGTTCCCCATCTGTAACACTTTACTTTGGTTATCTTGAAGCTAGGATATGAAAGGTAATCCATTTTAATATATACATACCAACACCAACGTTTAACTACTTGGGCTGCAAATATCATTATTATATGGCTACTATAGTACGCGCGCTCTGATTGGCTGCTGAGCGGGCAAGATTTTCTTGTAATGACCGGGCATTATGAAAATTTCTCTCGGCTCGACGGCTCTTTTGAGTTGTGAGTAAAGGCTGCGAGAAAAAAAAGAAAAATTGTCTCATTGTCAAATAAACTGTTTCTTGTGGTTTCGATCGCATCACCAGGTTCGTTTCGATTTAGTGAACACGACCTCGAATGACCTCTTGCGCGCGCAAGCGGATGCTGAAAATTTCTTCCAGTGTATTTTTACCTTGATTTATATATTCTTTTTTTAGAAAAGCAGTAAAAAGGCCATATAATAAATAACTTATTAACCTCGTCCGTTCGGTCATTACAGGGAAATCTCAGACCTCGGCCTTGATTAAGTGACCTGGCTATCGCCCGGTCAATACGTCAAGGCCTCGGTCTGAGATTTCCCTGTAATGACCTCACTCTTGGTTAATAAGTGGTATGTATTGAGTTTTTTAGATTTCTCAATTTCAAATATTGCATATTGAATAACTTTTATAATGCCAGTTCTGAGAATTCGATGTTTCATAAGCTCAAAGGGATTGTGTCATGGTTGAGTTAAGTATATTTTATTAAGGTTTGCCAAATACTCGTTATGAAACGTAATGTTTACAAAGAAAGTACTTCTTTGGGTCTAAATGGCAAACCATAGCTTCATTATAACCAATCGTGTCTCCCAGGTGCTATAATTTAAAGTTACAAGTAGATCAGATTAACTTTGAAAACTGTTCAGCCCAACTGTATTTGAAAACCCATATAGCAATCCGTTTCAGTCTTCTTCACGTTTGGCCACCCGTACCATTTTTGTATTTGCTGTGTTATTAAAATGTTCCTTCACTGTTTTAAGGGTTATTTTTATATTTCACAGAATTTTACGGTTATTTCTCATGCCTAAATTTGGCTAAAATTCGTGACACATCTCCTTTGATAAACAATCAAAGAACTATACCTCGATGTAGCAAGTCATATATTTTTTGCTATGTTTAGAATTAAACTCTCAAATAGAGGGAAACGACAAAATAATAGCTATAACTGAACTAAAGTTAGTTTTTGATTGGATGAAATAATTCGGAAACTCTTCGAGTTCTTGAACGAAGATTTGCCAAAACTGGCACTTGTTCCCCCGACTGTGTAAGGAAACCAAGCAAGTACGATAAAGACTGGACAAGTTCGTTATGATTTACGAACGACAAACGTTCAACAAAATCTAGGCTGCTGAAGTTTTACACGCTCCGTGATCCATACAAAAAATGAAACACGCATATAGGGCAGATTGCTAACAGCAACAGAATACTTTTAGACTGATACAGGTAAAGTTTGCATACGAGCCAAGTGGCCCATCAGGCCGGTGCTTATCCCCAGTTTCCGTAGCATGAAGCGACTAGGAGTATTTCTACTCCCCCCTGGATGGGATGCTAGTCCATCGCATATGGACTAGCATATACTACATTATTGCCGTTTATACACCTGGCACTATAAGAGTAAAGTGTCTTGCCCAAGAACACAACCCAGTGCCCCGGCCAGGGCTCGAACCCGGACCGCCCGATCCGGAGTCCAGCGCACTAACCATTAGGCCACCGCGCCAGCTGCGTTAATAATTCGGTTCTTGTTCTAGTATTCACCATTGTCTTCCTCTCCTTGACCGAGTTAGTGATTTCCGTCCAGCATCCATCAAAGTCTTCTAGCTGATCCCGGATTCCCTTAGCAGTCGAATTGTGATAGTCAGCATCTTTAATAAGCTGTTCACCAGTCTCATGAAGTGTTTCCAGACGTGTTCCTTGAGTCTCCATCTCGCGCTCCAAAGTCTGTTGAAAAAAGAATTGGAAAGAAACTAAATAAATAAATTGCGGAGAACACCAAAGGCGCTGGTACAGTTTGGTGAAAAACTTGAAATTCCCCTCTTTTGTAAAACAACCCACCACTAGGGCCAATTCTGTGTGTTTTTTTTATAAAGTGTTTATCAATTATATACCTCAAGCAGATTCAAATGCATTTTAACTTGTTCTTCATCTGTGATGTCTGTCTGCCCAATCACATCCATAGTTTGCTCTTTACTTGAAAGCCAAGACAACAACACTGTTTCTTCCTCACGTAATTTATTCCAATCGAGAAGAGCCTGGTTAAGCTTCTCTTTCCATTCCTCAGCCCAGGTCCACACGGCCGCCCAACGCTCACTTAAGACCTATCATGACAGGTAAGTATACCAGTTCGATTACGACACTACAGGCAAATTAAACTAATTTTACGTTAATTTTTAATGAAATTAATTTTTACCGACTTCTTTATTTTTTCTACATTAGAAGCCCGTCATTTTGAGGTTTTTGTGAAATTGTTCTGTGGAATCTCAAGGCTGGAGTAAACGTGAAGTTGAGTGAAATTTTAAGAGGTCTAAGAAAAGGATAAAAGAAAGAAAATTATTTTTGGAACACCACCAGACAGTTGACTCCCACCGCAAGAGCACCCCAGGTTGTCAGGGAACTGTTTGGGTGTCCATCTACTAATTTTTAAATTAAAATTCTAATTTTAAAATCACATAAATCATCAATATTTCTTATTTCTCTAAATTTAGCTTATCCTTTGAGAAAAACTATCTCCTCCCAAACATCCCCCAAAATCACCCAAATATTTACAAAACAGCGCAAAAAATAGATTTATGAAATGAGCATAGAGCTTTTGGATTGTTTGAAACGCGAACGAGATATTCGCATTAAACCCAAGAAGCGGCGGAAAAACGGCCTTCAGGTGTACCTCGCCTTAAATTTCATATTTTATTACTTTGCATCATTTTATAACATTTTTAGCTTTTTATCCTTTCAATAAGCAGTATTTAAAAAGCCACTTTGTATTTATGATTTTTAAGGAAACAGCGCGAAAAAATTCCATCATCCCTCACGTATTTAAATTTTCTCATAGAGACGACTGGTGACGCAGCAGTGTACAGTGGCATGCGCAGTAGCAGTGACATTAATAGCGAAATTCCACATATTTGACGGTATACGGAAACTTTCCTACCTTAACCCAGTCCCTTATGGTTTCGTCTATAGCAGGATCTTCCAAGTCCATATCTAGGATCATGTTTACCATGGAGTGATTTGCCAAATCTTCTTGAAATGTCTGTTAAAACACACAAGGAAAGCGTGATCAGTGCTTTATTTCAAAATGTTTATTTGTTTATTAAGTGGCCTTCTCTCAACCTAAATTCATGTCTGTTGAACTCTCCTTGTTAATCAAAGCTGTACACGTCATTAATTATTGTGCCAGAAAAAGTCACTTTCATACCTGATGATTGGAGACTTGCACCTGCACTAGCTCGTGAGTTGGCTCCACGTCATCATCTAATGCCATCCGGGACTCTGCACGGACCAGCCAATCATTCATTCGCTCCAAGTGTTGTTTGAGCAAAATTACATAAAGATCGAACAACCTGGCAAAATGAGGAAAGAATAGAAAAGAATAGTCAAAGGAATAGGAGTTGTAAAGCTTTCCCAGGAAATGAGCCGGTTTTATCAGGTCAGTGAAACTGGTATATGGTGCACAAGAAAGTAACTGTACCTCTGGTGTTGCTTGTTGATGTTTTCCTCGAGCTTTTTCAGTTTGACTTCTGTTGCATCCATTCTATCGTTAAAGTAACCTTCATGTGGATGGTCAAAGTATTTATCATTTACCAGGTTCCTTCCTTCTTCCAATACATCATATGTCTGGGAGTAGACCGACTCCAGCTCAAACAGTATCTCCTTATGAACACAAGTGAGCAAAGCTTTGTTAACTTTCATGAAAGTATTAGGGGAAAATCGTATCAAACAATAGTTGGATTTAGAAACTCTATCGTTAACGTCAATATTTGCACCTACGTTTGCCAAAAAATTAATACATTTCAATGGAAATATTTCTGAATATCAAGACTTTAAAGGTAGTAGTGGTGGTGGTAGTGAGGGTATAATTGTGGGGTCGTAGTCACCCAAGTTTGAATAGTTAAAAAGGGGGAATATTTCAATTAACTAAACTGAAATACAAACAAACAAACGAAGGACGAACCAACGAACAAACAAACAAACAAAAAGGAGGACATCATCATCATCATCATCATCATCACCATCAAGAACAACAACAACAAAAGGTAAGGTTTACCTTGTGTTGATCCAAAGCGTTCTTGGTGGTCTTCAAGTCCATGGAATCTTTATCCGAATGTTTTGAGCTGTACTCCAGATCAAATAGTCTCTGATCCACCCCATCTAATTTTCTCTTCAGGTGATCCACGAAACTTGTAGCACTGTAAAAATCGCACAAATATTATAACTATTCCTAAGAAGGGATTTTCTAGCAGTGATTTCCCAGCAGGGATTTCCTTCCTATGGTCTTACCATGCAGGCATGCGATTAGCCTTGTTACACAAGGTTATACTGGTTCGTGCATTTCAAACATTAATAAATCTAAGTGAGTTGGACTATTTGTAATTCTGTGGAAGATTAAATTCATTAGTGGTTACATGATGTCCATAGCGAGAAATCTTGATCTGATGCGAGTCTCTTGGACAATAAACTGTTGCCGGCTAACAACGATGAACAACTGAAAATCTGTTACCAGAAATGAACGCAGAAGGAATTTGGTATAACCGCAAATGTTTCAGTAGAGTTTGCTGAATAGAGAAAAAAAGGAACTAAAAATTGGGTAGTACATTTAATATTCGAGCCGTGTGCTGGAACTTAGCAATGGCAATCAGTGGTAATCATTTTGTCCTGCTCGTCTAATTCTGGATGAAGTAATTCTAGAGGTGCGCACAAAATCATAGGGATAACTCCGGAAAACAAGTTTTCGCTAAGTTTATATCGACAGAGGCAATGCCTTAATTCTAGCTGTTTTATATTACATACAGCATTATAGTATAATCTCTCACCTTTATGTGTTCCAACGTTCGTTATCATTGTTACGAGTTTAGCAATGATACCCATAGTTGCAGTTATTAATCGTGAAGACTCGAGTTTCGCTCGGCGCCCTAAGTTAACTATTCCACCTTCTATACTAGTTTATACTCGATCCGGATCTAGATTTCCAGATATGGAATTCTGATTAATCCGTTAGTATGTCAAACAATAAGATTTTTCCTATCTTGATTATGGACAAAAATCAGTCCTCACGTTAGTTGTTACTGCTTAGTGCATTTTTTTCAGTGCATGCCTTTGTGCCTGTGATCTGTATGAAAACTGAAACAAAGCCTTTCTTACCCGATATTTTTTCTCTCTCCTTCCAAATTGATCTCAATTTGTGTCAAGTATCTAGAAAGCATAATGTCAGCTGGACATGATGAAATGACATTGCAAAAAGCCCACATCTCTCGTAATCATGATTTTCCATCGTCATGCTCGTTTTACTTGTTTCGTTTGAAAGATTGATCCAGAGTAGCGACAGAAAACTTAACTATATTCATTCCGTGTTTCATTGCAATACTCTAATGCGCCAATTTGCCTTTGATTCTATATTTGTTCCATTTCTTTATTATTGCTCTGCAAATTAAATTCAATCCCCGGTAGGCAGAAAATGTTTTTTTTGTAAGTAGTATGTACAGTAATCGTGCATTTACAGTCACTGTGCTGTACATAATTTGTTCAATAACTTGAATGGAGTGAAGTGAAGGCGTTGAAAGCGCTCCCTTGAACTCGAAGAGAGGGATACTTATTCCTCAGACTGCGTCATATGACAAAACGGCTTTCTATGAGCAGGAAAGTAATATGTGTGCGAATTAATTTAGGGACTTCTAAAATTCTAAGTAGAAAGCTCACTATTTGTATAAAATGTTTTCACATATTCTAACCAGTGTATACCTGGGAGGAGTTGAATCATCCTTGCCATATTTGAAATATTGAGTCGGGCTTGCATCGGAAGCCGGTCCATCATTCTCGTCGGAGCTAATGGAATGCCAAGAAGTTGACACGGCAGGTTTTGTTGTCTTGGGCGTGCTTCCACTTAAAATACGCTCGGTCGACACTAACAACACGTCCCTGCTGCCAGTTGACTTTTTTGCAACCTGCAAAAGATGATGTTTGCGATGAATGGTACGCTCCATACTTAAAGCTGCACGCACTCAAAAAATAAACTTTCGATCAGTGATTGTCATTAAAAATTGCATTTAATTTCAATCTTCAAGCTTCAAACTACATGTATTGCCAATCTTCTAGCTGAAGATATCTTTGTTCTCTTCATCTTATTTTTGTCTTTTAGGTGTTGAAATGAAACATACGTACAGGTGTTTTGTCTTCACTGATTTCTTCTTCTCTTCTTTTCTTTTCCGGTGTTTCATCCTTAGTATGGCTAGCGGGTTTCGTGTCCGCTTCTTGTTGTTTACCAATGTTTTCTTTTCCTCCAACCCCATCTACTGTCATGTACTTTCTTTTTTCTTTCTTCACATCAGTTGCTGACGTAAGGCTTTCTGTAGCTGCCCAAGGAGCTTGAAGTGCCTGTAATTATCAATGGCAGTATTCGTAGATGCAATAAATGGATGCATTTTATCAACCACAACCATAAAGCCAAAGACGACGTTGGACCGTTCAGAGTATTCAGATTCCTAAGTCATTCGATTTTTCGACGTTCAGTTCCATCTTTCCCCCGTGACTGTCGATTTTGCACTTGCACGAAACATGTTTATAGGGTGTATTGTAGGCAATTTACTTCGAAGGCAACACGTGGGAAAACGTTGTTTTTTAACAAGAGTAAAATTGAACTATTTAAATACAATTACTCCTTTTCTATTTCAAGATTTGACAGAAAATGATATAATTATCAGAGGAGCGATCTAAATCTACTACAAATTTTGCGAGAATCGCAAAACGTCACGAGCGTGGCAGGCGTGGGAAAAAAAAGATTCTCCTACTGGAATCAAACCCATGACCTCCCATGAGGGCGCGGAATCCACAGAACTACGAAGAGATTTACAGTGAAAAATGACCCATGGTGAAAATCGCTAGTAAATGACATTGCTCACCATGAATCTCTCTCCGCTCGGTTCGGAAGTCATGAGTTTAAATTTCGTCGGGGACTCAGATATATTTCTTTGCCTCACGCTGTGGCATGATGAGCATTGCATCTTTCTCATTTACCACCAGCGAGCTTAAAACATACCATTATTTGTTTATCATATCATCATTCAAATTATATTATTTATTTATCGAGCCTTGTTCAATTACAAACAAAACTGATTTTCAATCGTACCCTTTTGTCATTTTCTGTTGCCCCCTTTTTGTAGCCGTCGTCATCTCTGCCTGTAATTTTAGCCTTTCGTGCATCTTTAGAGGAAACCTGATAGCAAAAGTAAGGTTATGTTGAGGGTAAAGGGTGTACAATAACTTGCATGGGTCCATTTTGACGTCTTCTGTGATCTATAACTGAACAGACGCACCGCAAAATGGAATTGCAATAAAACTATTGCATAAAGCAACTTATTTTGTGCAACTATTCTCTGTATTCCTAAGAATTTTTCGCACCGGCATTTTGTTTCCCATATAATAATAATACTCTTTAACACACCTTCGTCTGATTTATCCATAATAGTATGTAAGAAGACCTTCCGGAACACAGGGAATGGTTGCAGAAAACCCATTTAATCTTATTATTAGTCTACTTTGCTAGAAATTGTACTCATTTCATAATAATTGGCAAAAGCAGCATGTATTTCTTGCACTTAAAAGGAATACGTAATGATGACGTGAATGGAAGGTTTTAATTAAAGGAGCTACGCCACGGACATTTATGGCTATTTTTATCGTGTTTGTCGTTCGTAATGAATCTTCCTCAGTCATTACCATCCTTGGATATTTTCAGTTTATTATTCCTTCTTTGGTGTTTTTCCATCATGATTATGTTTCTTCCAATTTGAAAGCAAGATTGTACATCAGAAAAAATGTCTTCAATATGTGACATAGCTCCTTTAAACAAACATGTACCGTGTTTGTAGTCTCCGTGGAGGTGACATGACCATCTGTTGTGGTGATACTGCGTTGTATTGTGGTTACAGTGTACTCGTAATTCCCTGACTTTTGCGGAGATGATGTGAACCTTAAAGGTTCCTCTTTAAGCTCCTACAATAGTGAAATGAGGCGGTAAAGTGATGGAAAAATGCATGAAGTGATTTAATCACTGGTTCTTACAACATGGCGGACCATTTTCTCCTCGGGTAGAGCCTCAAAGTCAAAGTGAAGTCTCACAGTATGTCCAAGCAGGAATGTGAATACACACGTGAAAATGATGCTATCGTAGCTTTAAGGCCCGTTTTTATCTTGTATCTTGTATGCATTTCGTGCTAAGGCATAAATCGTTCTCTTCATACAGATACCGTAAAATTCCGGTTATAAGCCCTGGGCTTATACAACTTCGTAAGGGGTTTTGTGTGGGCTTATAAGCGGAGGGGCTTATATCCGGGAGGGTTTATAAGCGGAATAAAAAAAACGTTTCGAAACGAGCCACGGGAGTGTTCATCGAAATACGCTTTAAGTTAAAAACGCACAATAAAGCAACATTTACTGTCATCCGGCAAAGGGGGGCTTATAAGCGGGGGGGCTTATAACCGGAATTTTACGGTAATGGCTTTTAAATGAGTTTTAAAAAACTCAAGTGTTTATGCTGTTCTGATCTCAAACTATTCAATCATTTTATATCAATTGCACGAAAGCGAGTCTCCTTCGCAGCCGTTGCTTGGGTTCGTCACGCAATGGAGCATTACGTGACGAGCCCAAACGACGGCTGCGAAGGAGACTACCGTGTACTCGGATCGGGAATTAATTATTGGAACAATTAAATAACACGTCCTTGGTTGGAAAACGGATATATTTTTTTCAATTGCAGATTTATCCTGCTAATTCTATTTAATTTGAAGTTGAAACAAAAACATACGGCCAAAAAGGATGCAGAATGAAAGTGGGCCTTCGCGGAAGTCTGCTCGGGAGACATGTGGTCAGTACGGTCGTATCATGCCCTTCCCTTCCCAGCATTTTTTATTGTTCTAAAAATTCACCAGTATAGCCATTTACAGACATTGGTGGATGGGGGAATTGTGAGAATACAGATAAAATGAACACAACAAATGGACAATGACTAGCCTCGAATTACCGACAACTGAAATGATCTGGAATTGCAAGCAATAACCATTGGGTGCATGGTCTCATGGTAATGATATTTTAGTGAACCGTGAATTTAATCTATTTACGATTGGTTGGTTGGCATGAAACGTGAATTGTATTTTTTCGTGAACCGTGAGACATGAAATGATCGTGTTATTTTCCGATGTGAAACTTGAACGTGCCTGTTGCAGTATAAAATAAAGAAAAGCAAAGCGCCATAAAGTCCAAAAGAACACGCCAACAGCAACAGCAAAAGCAACAGCAGCAGCAGAAGAAAAAGAAGAAGAAGAAAAGCTATAATTTTAATACTTCAGGCTGCTGAGTACCTTGTTGTCCGAATCCTTGAAGGTTGGACTTGAAGCTGAGGATGAACTTCTGGACGAACTAGAAGCGGTAGGTTTTCGAAACGGTGACACGACAAAAGCTTTTCGCTGAAAATATGAAAAAGAAAGAATAAACCCCGAGTACTGCAGATTTGGAAACAACTATGGCTGTTATCCTAAAAAGTTGATGCTTTTTTAACATAAAACGGAAAGGAAGCGATAGATGAAAGAACGATCAATCGAATAAATCGATGCATTTACTCTTCCATTTCATGCATTGGCCGAACCGGTGATCGACAAATGACTGTCATCGCTTGCAAATTATGGTCTGCTTATGGACCCCTTATGCCCATTACCGTCTGAAAGTGATTTTGCTGCAAATGTGTTCTGTCGAGTTCTGGCCATGCGTCGTTGTGTCCACTTCTGTCGAAATGGCAGCTCGTTTTCCACATTTGTCGGATTCTATTTAAAATGTCTAACAGATCAAACAATTAACAACGAGGCTACAAAGAAGGCCGGTAGCGAACCATGTTAATGTATTTTGACAGCATCTAAACGAAAGAGAATTGGATGAACACCAACTCGTATAATCAAAGGATCAGTTTGTCACTGACAAATCACGATAATTTGCTCAACCTAGGCCAATAAAAAAGTATTAACAGGTGTGGCGTTTGTTAAAAATGAGAAGTGATCAATCAAATATCTCCGCGACTTCATCACGCCTGTCGCAGCGAAACGTATGCAACATTTCAACGCAGCATATTGCAACATTGTTGCGCACACCATGAACACAATTTGCTTCAATCTTACGATAGGAACCTGCAGTGTCTGTTGTTGCCCTACCTCTGATATTTGTAGCTCTGAAGGGAAGCCGTACACATGAAGAACTCGCTCTTGACCAGCCTCCTTGCCCGTGCTGCTGTCATAGAAGACTCCGTCATTCTTTTCTTCTTGTGTTGTGGTAGTCGTTTTGACGTCATACGTAGCTCCACCTGATCGCGAGCTCTCGAATTGAGTGGAGGTGGTCTCGACTTTATATTCCTGGCCAAAAGAGTCCAGGAGAAAAAATTGATTAATTATACGTAACTTATATGCATGTAATCAGCATAAAACATATTTGGAAAATGAATAGTCTGTACTAAAAAGACTAAAATCATCTTCAATAGTTACTGCGTGATAGAAATTATGGTTCCCACTAATGAAAATGATAATTTAATATAGCTTTGAGTTAAATATTAGCAAGAAACGAAAATTAATTAATAGTAGTTTTGGAAGTTACTAACCCTTCTTGTAACCTCGTTAAGTGCTGCCTCTTTCTTTACGATTTCAACAGAGCTCTCCCCTTTCTCCACGAATTGATACAAATACGACAAGAACAGCGTTATCATATTTTTATCGGGCGTGTCCGTACCGATATCTTGAAAGCAAACATGACAGAAATAGTTTAAGTTATATTACTTCGATACTGAAAAAGGAGGCGACTATTGCTGGGTCGGGTAGCAACTCCTGCCAGGTCTCACATGAATGGTTTGCTTCCCTTCGAGATAACAATAGGACAAACAATAGGAACAAGGCCCCGAGCTCCAGAAGCAGTAACAACTGCTTCACTAGAAGATCAGTAGAATTTAAACCCTATCTCGAGCAAATCAATTTTCAAGCTAATTCCTACGCCGTTTTGCTACGACAAAAGGTTAACGCTCAAAACGTTACTGCTTTTCATCTTCCAGTTGATAATCGACTGAGTGTTTCACTTGCCGGCCGACTCAACACAACATTCTTTTAGAAACTTATAACTTAATAATTAAACAGTGGCTGGTCACGACAAAACAAATTTTGCGTTGCTGTAAGTACAGATATGCCCAGGATTGAACGCTAATGAGACGCACATTCCTTGTAATACGCATCACAACGTGTCCTCACTAATAAAAATTCACCAAAACAACCCTAATTCTGTCAACTATGAATTGTAATATGGAAATGTCATATAACCCAGTCAAACACGAAGTACTTATTAAACAATACTTGCATTCAATCCCGGACATAACTGTGCAAGTATACGTATGATGTCACTCGTATGCCTACCTTTGGGTTCGAAAAGAGGAGGCACGCTATATGATGTGGTCGCCAGGTTAAACGCGTGCGTAATACGGTATTCGCTCTCACCCGCATTAATTGCATCAAAATCGAACAGAGAGGGGCTAGAGCGGATTAAGGTAGATAACACATTATAAGTACAAGAATTACATTTGAGTAAGGATATTCCACTGGTGGTAGGTCTCGTAAGCAGTCGCAGTCCTTGACGACATTATAACTTTCTTATCTTAAGTCCAAATAGAACATATCTTAGCAGTTGATAACTATCTTTTTAATCTTTTAGTACTGCAAAAGTGACGTCAAAAGTGTTCCAAAAGGCCATCTCGCGGAACCAAATAATGAAAGGTTTTGACGGGTGGTACCAATAAAACTGAGTTAAATTTTAACAAGCTTAATAATCAATAGCCTTTATGCATGTTTACATCAGACTGGCTAGAAGTGCAGAATAGTAAATTTTATCATAAATGAATTTCCAAAGCAGCAACGATGAAAAGAATACCCACGTAACAACTGCATGAAGGTGACAGAAGATTGAGAATAATTCGCGTAAACGAGGCTTGGTGGTGCATTTTGAACATATGACGTTATCATGCATAAGGCGTTTTTACGGTTGAAGTAGCTTACTTGAAGGAGTGAAGAAGCGCATTGAATGCTAAACCATCGACCCAGCTGCTACTTAAGTTAGAGACGTGCACGTTCTCTTTGTATCTAGTGAAGATAAAAAGTACGAATAGAAATAAGAATTGTATGAGTGGAAAAAGACGTACTCATTGTGGTGAAGTGGTAACTGGGACGAATTGTTTTGTTTACTGAAACATAACTTTACTCCTGAGTCATGCTGCATTTTTTTCTTAAAATTGCACTGTCTGTTGTTTTAGAAAAATGTGATAGAGGTCAGGAAAGAAGGAACCCGCCTATTTTGTAGCTTTTTTATCATAGCATCGTTGCCGTTAATCTCATCCCCAG
Organism: Meandrina meandrites; assembly: GCA_963693305.1. Lineage (NCBI taxonomy): Eukaryota > Metazoa > Cnidaria > Anthozoa > Scleractinia > Meandrinidae > Meandrina > Meandrina meandrites. Next base: position 4,929,775 of record OY855906.1, read on the forward strand.
AGCCCGCATTTCTTTTGGTCAGCACCATAAAAACGAACTCTGGTCAGACTCGATTTTTGGAGCGTGCGCATATAGTGCTTTTGTGTGATTCTCAGCCAATCAGGATTGAACGAACAAACTCTGAGTCTACGCAGAACGAATGGAAGTCCGTGAACCGCAGACTTCCGTAATCGGGTCTGGCGAGAGTCCGCGTTCTTGGGGTGCTGACCAAGAAAAGAGTGGGCTCTGGGGACGAGATTGCGTAGCCGAGCAATTAAATGTTGCGCATGCCCATTTAATTAACAAGAGAATGCAGTTTGTGTTTTTCTTGGGAATACGCCGAGTTCTAAGAATCAGTCGTTTGTACTTTAAACTTATGTCGTACTAATTTTGGGCACCCATGCCGAACGTTTTAATTTGAAAAGAAATATTAATGAGGCAAATAACTTCTTATAATAGATGAATGGATATACATATACTATACTTTGCTACATATATGAATGAATATACATCTCTTCCTCGATGGCTGTACACACCCTTTTAAGCGATCCTGACACCAGTTTAACAACTTTTTGTCCACCCCATAGTCGCCTGGAGCGAGTTGGATCGCCTCGATTATCTGGGAAAAGAACATGAATATTTATAAATCATTAATTCAACCTCTGGTGGAACAAGTCACAGACAGCCTCAGCAAATTCTTTTGAACCTTGCCAAAGGGGTCGGCTCACTGTTCTTCGAACAAACAAAAGGAACACACGTTGCCGCAAGCCCTAAGAACAAGAGCTACAAAAGAGGACCAGTAGTAAGAATAACAAGCTTAAGAGAGCTGCTAGACTACTGTCCTGAAGAATTTCTGATATTTATTGGCTAATCAGAAAGAATCACAGGAGGTGTGTGGCAGATCTTCGGGTTTGACGCTAATAAGATATAAGATTGGGTTAATTTTCAAGCCAGTATATTTCGTATTACCAACGACAACATCCCACTACGAAAACGGCGGGCTAAAACAATCCTCAAAGACGTGATTGTGATCTGATCTCAACGGGCACTGGTTCTCCATCAGTAATTCAAGGACATATGCTAAAGCAACATTAACAAAAACTCTGCCCTATTGTCCTTTATTGTTTTTTAAAACTTGTTTCAACTGAAAGCAACAATTGTTCTACAAAACTGAGATTAAAGGAAAATTTATGAATTTCGCTAAGAAGAACTAATATTTCGAGCTATGGATTGAGAAAGTTAATTATAACAATTATCAATACGTATTATACCTGAAATTGTAGAATAATACTCCACATCAAACTTAAAGTGGCTCGCTGAACACCAGCTACGATCTCACTGGCAATTACACCAGCTGTTCGCACCTAGGGACACAAAGCATTATTGCAAGTTACGATATTGTTAGCAATGTCTAATCTATTTCAATTTGAGCAATATGATAAGACTCTTCTGATATGGCAAGTCACTTATGTTCAGGATTGAACGCAAGTATTTTTTATTGAGTACTTCATATATGATTGGGTTTCTTGGTATTTTCATGTATAACTTCATATTTTACAGAATTTTGTGTGTTTTGGCGACGTTTTATCAGCGAGGACACTTTGTGATACATGTCATAAAGAACATGCATCTCATTAGCGTTCAATCCTGGACATATCTGTTTGGTGGTAAAATTTTCGAAAATTTACTTTCTGTGTTTGACGGTTGAAGTCAGGTGATAAGGTTGAGGTAACTCATTCTGTCCCTCTTGATATGATCACCCAGAGTTTATATCGATCATTTATGCGATTTTGGTTCCAAGGCGCTGCTAAATGGTTTATAAGGGAAATTTCACAAATTAATTAAAAAAAAATTCCACAAAACATATTCACAGTGATGGGAACCTCTGTGAATCATCATAATGACAAAATGCATCAAACAGATTTGAAATTTCACGTATTTACGCACCTTGTTTCTTGCAAGATGTTTCATAGCTTCCTGAACATTTTTGATGTAGCTCATACGGTTTTTCTTCGGTTCTCTTGAAACTTTAATTCCAAGAAGTACTTCAATAAGAGTGAGTAGTAACTGGCCATCTTTGATTTCGTTGATAAGGTCAGAAACTTCAATGGGAGGATTCGCCTGAATAAACCAAAATAATAAACATGGTTACAGAAAAAAAAAACAATGGTAAGACGAATGTCTCGGCATCTTGACCAATCAAGCTTGGCAAATAAGGTTTTCATTGAGCCCGTTTTAACACAGGTTGTTTCGCATATTCAACGTATTGGACACAGGTTCTAGAAATTCATGCCCCAGTAGGACATTTACGGTCCTTTGAAGTTAAGGCCTTATCTTCATTATTCACTTTACTTTTTTTTTATTAAAAAAAAATTAAAAAGCAAGAAAAAAGAAAAAAATCTTTCTATAAACTCCTCACTATACTGTTACAATAAACGCCGGACCTCACGGTAGACGTTTAACAATTATAGAAAGAACACCCGTAGTCAACGTATCTTTCTGACAGATTTTAACAGATTTTTGATCAGCCAAAATATATACTCTTGTAATAGGAAACCTAAAAATAATGGTCCATTTTTATTAAAAATTGCTATATTAGTGCACTGAACCTGTAAACAAGCGTTTTTGGCTGGGGATGGCTAGGATGGAAATGGATGACAACTTGAAAACTTGAGGCTAAACTTTTCAAGTTGTTTCCGCCCATCTTAAAAAAAAAAAAATGATATTTATAGCCGTGGCTTGATTTTCTCCACAGTTTATGGTTATATCTTCCTTTCGATGTTCAAGGATAATGTTTTTCGTGGTTTAAGTTGCCTACCACCAATTTCGGAATAGTTTAGACCAAAACTCTGCGAAACCCCGGTATCTCTCTTAAATATAAAACTGTTTGCTACGGTGATTATTTTAATATTTGATTCTCTTGCCCGGTAAACCTGACTGTGTATTGTAAGGGTGATGAGAAATTAGCAGTTGATCAACCTTAAGTGGTAAATCGACTCTAGTGTTCTTACTTTTGCTAGCTTGAGGTTAATCCACCGAGTGAAAACCTTCTGATGCCTGCCCATTTGATCGGCTGTAGAAAAAAAACTCAACAACTTTAATGTTATGCAACAAATATATGCGATTTAAAAGTCAGGTAGTAGATTACGGAATGTAAGTTAATTATGACCGGAAACTATTTTCCAATGGCCTGCTCGCGTTTCATCAACGTATGAGTAACTAGTTTAAATGCAGTTACCAAGAACCTGACAGAGAAAATAGTAAAAAAGGAAGAGTCGCTCGCAATGGGCAGCAGAACAAGTATGTTATTACTTATGTTGTTAGTTTGTGACTCTTCCCCTGCGCCACGAAAACTGCAGGGATCGTTTCAACGAGTGTCGCGGTGGCTCTAGATTTTTTTTTCATCGTTTTATCTTTTCGGTCCAGTGAAAGTTTTGAACCTTCAACTTATGGTCCTTGTTGAAAAAATGCAAAATATCAGCTTCACCTACAGCTGTAGGTAGATTTAAGATATTGGCGGTTCTTTTCCGCGATAATTATTTTAACTTATTATAATTAATGCACAAGAAGTGAATCGTAAAATTAAGTCAGATACTTATAAGTGTTTCTCACGCTTTTTTTTATCTTTACATTTAGCAAAATCATTTTTTAAGATCAAGGAGAAGTAAACATTATCATTTCGTTGCTGAGTGTAATACACACCAGTTCAGGTAAAAAAAAATATGTAAAGAAAGGAAAATTTTATTGTTAGTGTTACCTAGGGACTGTGGTCGCTGTAATGAATGAAAAGAGCAGAAATATACCAGCTACCAAAACTATTTTCTGTTGAAGTATTTGATAGTTTTTTTCTTTCAAAACAGCCAAACAAAGATTCATGAAAGGATGTTTTTTTTTTCTGTTAAAACTGATATAATATTCGGTCAGGACTTGTTCTTTTCTTTTCATGTTCCATTTGAGTTGTCATTAACAGTAGATGCTGTCGAACAGAACAAAAGTGTTTGTATTGTTTGGCGCGTTTAATGTGCTAGAGATGACAAAAAGCTGGTAGAAATACTGAACATTTTCAAACGTCTTTTTAACTTTAGTGTAACATCAAATAAAAGAAATTTGTCAAGTCGCATTTAGTTTTTTCCTTTGTTTGTTTGAGGTGACGACCAAGCTTTGAGGCTTGATCGGCTCGTAAACATGATTTAACTGAAATAAATTTGTGCTCGATCTGATCTTTGCATTGAAGTGAGAATTGACGGGGAAACAATCCTATTCTCAATAAACATGTGCTCGGCTGATATAGCATCTCAACATGCAACATAAAAGAAAATTAATTTGTACTTAAACAACAGGCATCTTTGGGATTTGGTTGTTTAGTTAATATTCAGGCAGGAGTTTGCAAAGTGTCCCTGATTCTCATGCAAATTATCACAACTTGCGAAATCAACGGCCGAAACAAATGGTACTTCGTAAGATTGCATTCACTTTAGTTTCACCATAGAATAGATTCATTCTTACCTTTCATGGACACGTATTCTGTATTCATTGTGTTTTCGTTTGATGCGGGAGTCGAAACTTTTAAGAATTTCTTCGTCTGTAACTGAAGTCAACTTCTAGAACCGCGCTTACCGTCTGAAAGAAAAGAACGGTTAGAGAGCTTCAGAATAACGCACTCAGCTTGTTAGCCATCTCTGCGTTTTCTACGGACAAGATTCTTTAGCAGCGCCTTCTTGAACACATCGCTAGAATGCTGTTGCGCCTCACTATGAAGCCCGTTTATGTTATTAATTTCTGCTTTGTACACTAGGCATGTCGTGTTATGATTGACAAAATGTCACGCAACACTGACTATTGTCTAATTAACTGTCATACAATGGAAAAATAATTACATGCCTACTGTAAAAAAAAAAATGTTTTGTTTTCATGCGATGCTGGGGTCTTGAAGAATGCTAACGTCGTCAATAGCAAGCTCAACATGTTATTATTTTTTAACTGATTGCTCTACCTTTCTGATAAAGAACACTCTCCTTCGCTTGTTGATGAGATTCTCAATTCTCTTCAACTGTCTCATAGACAGTGTGCTAGTATTGTATGGGGAAATAAGATTTTGATCACTCTCGGGACCAACAGCTGGTTAAAAATTCAATCTATTTATAAGTTAAAGTTGTCTAGCTACATATTCTTAGAGAGAAGAATGAATAATTTTGTATTTATGGTAAGTTAGAGAGCTTAGCCTGCTCTGTTGCCGGAAAATCGGTTGCGTGGTCGGTTGAGAAATGAGCCCGAATTAAGGCCTCCTTCAAAAGGATGCGTTTCCATTGATGCGGCATTTTTTATGCGTTTTCGTCGATACGTTTCCGCCTATCGTCTACACTACAACGATTGACAACACCCCTGTGCGTTTTCCCGTCCACACTATGAAAACAACAACAACAATTAGGTGCCCATACGACAAATACACGCGCCCACGCTGTGTTTGATATTGGACCAAACGGAGCGATGCCGGTAACATTTTGCAATGGAAATCCTAATGTAGGATGTCCTCCTTCTCAGAGTAATTAATTGAAGATTAAATAAAACGATGTTGAATTCTCAGAGAGGGATTAAGGTCGAAAGCAAAGGAAGTAACAGTAGCAATGATGATCTTAACGGCCGTATTTTCTGTTTCTTCCAAGGAGACTGGATTGGAGTTAGGCCATGAGAATAACTTAAGCGTCCATGTTCATGCCGTTTACACTAAAAACGATAGGGTTCCCTAAGCTTTTTCAATATCTCCACTGTGAACAGCGTATCCGTTTTCGATGAAAACTATGAGCGTTTTCCACCGTTGTAGTGTGGACGATCGATAGGCAAAAGGCATCTATCGGCCCATCTATCGACGAAAACGCATGAGTGTGAACGGGGCCTAAGGCTAACAGTTGAGTTGCCTAGGAATTTTTCCATGTTTCGTGATAAACGTTCTCTTATCTCCATAACAGGATGTTATAACGATACCTTCAATATTAATTTTAGGTTGACATTGTTTATTTTCTCTTCCTGTCATTTGATGATTCGTATCAACTGTTTTGCTGAAATATTTGGGGTATAAAGTAACGAAATTTCAATTTTGATAAGCATTCGTGCATCACAGGATCAGGCTGGAGCTAATCCCGGTTTCCGTAGCATGACAGTGAAGCGACTAGGGGTATTTCTTCTCCCCCCTGGATTCTAGTCCATCACAGGGTTACCCCCACCAGTAAAATCGCCGCTACCCATTTATATACCGTGGTGGCGAGAGGCACTATGTGAGTAAAATGTCTTGCCCAAGAACATAACGCAGTGCCCTGGCCAGGGCTTGAACCCGGACCGCCAGATTTGGAGTCCAGCCGCATAGGGCCTCAGGCAATACTAAAACTCTTTCTTAGTTGTCAATCAATCGGTAAAACGTGCAAAGAAGTTGCACTGTTCAATGTATATTTCTCAGTTGAGATTAGAAGCAGGGGCGTAACTAGGATCGACCACTCAAGTTTTAATGTTTTTTTTTTGATATTTTCCTGTTATTTTGCACCCCTGATTGGTTTGGAATATTTTGCATGCAACTGCCACGAAGATAGCCTCCTACGCAGGCGTTCTTTTGCAGTAGTTACGCAGCTCTCGTAAGCTTGTAATTCTACTGGTCCTCTAGTAAGCAGCTGCTATTGTTTTGGGGGCTAGGGGCATTGTTCTTGTTGGTTGTTCTATTGTTCTCTCAGCCACTCATGTGAGACCTTACGAGAGCTGCATACCGACCCTTCTTTTGGCTCGTCACAAAGATTGCGTGACGAGCCAAAAGAACGACTGCGTAGGAGGCTACCGCGAAGAACGCCAGCTTATTCTTCTTTCGCGGGTTTTAGCACTTACCCAAAGTCCGAATCCGTGGCTTGCTTCAAATAAAGCAGTTCCAGACTCGATATCTGCTTTGCTGAAAACTTTAATAATTACTCCAAAATAACTGCCAGCAGTGGAGGAAGACTTCACATGTAATCTCCAGAAAACAAATATAATTTTCGAGTGCCAGCAATAAAGGGAATTTTCCTGTTATTTTTTTTTTTATTCAAAGAGGATTCCTTCTGAACCCAGTTGTTTAAGGGGGAAAATTTTCTTATCCACTGGTTAAATCGTCACCCAGTGGACAAAGGTAGTAAAAAACCGTCATCTACTGGATATAGCGATTTGTCCGATGGATTGCGTGTTACACCCTTTGAACAACCGGGACCTGGTCAATTACGTATATGTTCTTCTTATCAACATCTTCCCACTGTGAATAAAAGTGGTCAGATAGAAGCTTTGGAACGGCAGATACATGTTAGAGTGCATCTAGAATTTCGTCTTAATTTAGGAGTCTTGCCTATTTGCATATGTATTTGCTCACTTACTTATTTACCGTATTGAACCTTCTCCACTTGGAGTTTTGCCCCCTTGCATAGATTGCAAGCGAAATTCGTATACCATTAGTAAAATTTCAAAATCCATGGTAATCGAATCACTACAAAAATATTTTCCGTGTATTTCAAGAATAAAAGAATGACAGTTCTATGAACATTAACGTCAAGTTGAGTTACATTTCCGCTTGCCTTCATTTGTGCCATTCTTTAGCTTGTGTTTAGCTCGCACCTGTACGATGACGAGTGAAACTTCAGTTCACAGAGAGGTGATCCAGGGAACTAAATCAAAAATGGAAATCACCATTCACTTGCAGAGATATAGAAGCGACATTTTACCAAAAGGTTAGTAAAATTACCATTAGTCCTGAACACGTGTTTTGTCAGAAACCGCCACTTTTCAGGAACGGTAAAAGTATCTGTATTCCTTTAAAGTGCCCCTTTGAAATGAAATTTCCTAGCTCTGTTTTATTCTAGAAAACTAAACCTTATGTTATACCAAGGGAGTACTCATACTCTCTTGGTTATACCTACCGCCTATTTGGAATTAAAGCTCACCCCCCCCCCCCCCCCCCCCCCCCCACCCCAAGAAAAAAAAAAAAATAGCTGTATCCGTATTTTTCTGTCTGGCTTTTTCCTTTAGTTTCTGTTTTATGTATCACAATTTGCGCCCTGTATCCAAGGCAGAATTTTTAATAACACCAATGGGATGAAAATGCCGATGAGATAACGATCTTAAATTGTTGTAACTGGTTGTTTCGAAAGGCATAGATAGTTTCATTTATAAAGCATCGGCACCTGCTTCCGAGTATAGATTTCAGTGTCTCCTGTTATAAATCCTTTGGAAGCCATACAACTAAATTGCCCATAGCTTTGTTTGATAGAGAGCAGTTGGCTGCGGTTGTCTCCCTGTAGTTAGCCCACAGAATAGGTTGCATTTAGCCGGGCAGAGCGCGAAGCGCAAGCGGTGCACGGGAGAGGTGTTTATCGTTCCGATCTTGCCCGCCGCGCTTGCTGCTGTCGCACGCGATCATGTATCGCTACAGTGCTTTAGCCTCCGTAGTCAAATTAGCAGTTGGCACTTAAGAGTGACATGCAGCTGAAGATCAATATAAACTAGAAAGGTGGCATGTAGTAAATTGTAGTAGTAAATTGTTTCGGAGTGGGAAAACGAAGAACGAAAAGCAACATTTCCCAGGGATAAATTTCATTAGGGCCTTATAAATTCTTACCGATGTCATTGTTTCTTTGTAAGTGTAAACCCAATGTAGATAAGATTAAAAGTGGACGAGTAACCAGGATTAAACATATTGTAAAAGTTTTGAAAGCGTTCTCTGGTTATCATTCGTTAAAGGCTGTAGTTTGGGAGCCGATAGCTCATAATTTTAACACATTTTAACCAGAGAACGCTCTCAAAACTTTAAACACAAAATTCTGCTCTGACAGGCTGTATGAAAACTAAGAATACGCATTTTCCAATGAAGCAGTTTGAACAGAGGTCGTTCTCGAAGTACCAGGGAATTTACTTTTGTGTTTGCGTTGTTGAATTCAATTGAGTTCATGGTCACCATTTGAGCATTTTTATTTTAATGATTGCATATCGTTGTTACTTGTATATACAGGAACTGACAATTAAATATAGCTGAACGTCATTGCTTTAAATAACACTAAACTAAGGCCAATGCATAGAGTGAATCTCTCTGTATTATATAAATACAGCCGTTCATACCCGTCGTTGTTGCACACACATTACACGAAAAAATCACTTCAGGTACCGCTGTTAATAAATATGTATTTTGGAAGGATAAAAAGAATTGCTTAAATTATGCTATAAAAAATATTAATTTTACTTATGTGTGAAAGCTAATACTTTTTGCTTTTGTTTGGCGAGAAGTGTACTGTATGACATTAGCACTCTTTTGTTTTTAAATTTTTCCTACTCAAGACAAATAATCAAACTCGCAAATTTAACAATTTTAACAGATTGAAATATCCCAAAATGGAAGGGCAAAATAATTTTCTCTAGATATGCCGCTCGTCTTTTTGCTGAAACTTAATTCAAAGATTAAAATTTTTGCCTTTTGTTTGCTGCACACTAGAATTGATAGCAGTAAAAAAATGTTGTGAATTACAAGTGTATATAATTTAACTTAAAGATGGAATTTTCTTCGGGAAGATGAATTCACTTTACATCTTACACAGAGCTCGGTCAAAAACCATCCAGAAAAGGTGAATACAGTAATTAAATACTGAATGTGCTCAGTAGTTCAGAAAAGGTGAAGAATTAATACTGAATGTCCTCAGTAGTCGAAAATGTATTAGCATGTTGTTGGGTTAAAGGTAAACTAAAAAGAGCCTGGAACTAGCCAGAAAGGTAGAGGCAAAGTGAGAAACAGCAACGATGGCGGTTATCAAAAACTGCACCGAGAAAAAAAATAAGAGGTAGCGACAAAGAAAACGCAACATTTGACTTAGGGATGTAGCATATGTTTGATATAAATGTTTTACGTATACATTTTAAAATAAAAACTTGAAATTTTGTCATGAGGGTAGCGAAACGTTGTTCCATATTTATATCGCTAGTTATTATTATAAAAAAATATTTTCAAAATAAATAAAAAGAAACAAATCCCCGAACAACAAATTAAATATTACAACGAAGCAGACATTTATTCACGACTTACAGGCCTCGAAATGTTTCCAAAGCTCCAAGGCTATTTTATCTGTCCAATTTGCTATTTCTCTGCATTGCGTAACAAAATTTCTTTCATTTTCCGCTAGAAAAAAGATTTTGAGAACCAATGACACCTTTGGAGTGTAAAAAGGTTGAGGCAAGTCTGACGTCGGATAATGCCAGCCGTAATACATGGGCATCATGGGTGTTGAAACTCTATGAACAATGGAGGACTAAACAGAATGGTGCGTGTGGAATTGTTTTCTAGTGTACGGCTTACTTTATGTCAAAACAACCTGCAGACAAAACTAAAATTGCTGTATGCTAACTGTACAATTTTTAAGACTTAACTGTTGTAACTGGTTTCAGCTCATCGAACTACCCCTGATGATACTCAGTCCACTTCTAACACGAATAACCATTTCCATTGTAGGACTTTTGGAGTTATGTTTTACTCCCAATTTCCGAAAACGAGACCTGCATTGTGGTGAAATACCTATATTGCATGAAATGCGTTAAACACGCAAGTTAATCTTATTTCCGTATGATATGAAAGGCTTTGCACCACAAGATGTGCTTTGAAACGGAGGCAGAAGTTAAGGGGGGCATCGTCAGCCCCTTTTAGCTCCTTATATGACAGATAATACAGAGAAAGAATGATAACACGCTATTAGCAAGAGTAAGTAAATGTTCAAATATCCGGTGCTCTAGAGGGATTGCTGCCTTCATTTGGGTCCACTTTCAGCTACGTTTTTGCATGGTACTTGAGGCGCCCAACCGACTTTGCAACAGTTTAATAGTAGAGGCCATGAGTTGCCGCTTAAACTTTTGCAGTGCTCTCAAAATTAGGCTTCTGCTCGAAATGCACGGAAAACGTTAGTGGGTGCTTGTTTGCTCGTACTCGCATATTTTTACAAGTGCTCGCATGCTCAGTTTTTAGCGGAGGTATTTTGAAAATGCTCGTTGCTCGCGAGACTAACTTTTGTCAATGCTTGTGTGCTCGCATAGGTAAACGTTGTGCTCGCTTGCTCGCAAAGACTATTCGATGCCCCTTGTATTTAACGGAGTTCGATGATGTTCTTGATGCCAAAAAAGGTACCTTTACTTTTAAGATGAAGTCCTGAACAACTATCTAATTAACCGCACGAAGGAGAGCGATGGTAAATAAAATTGAATATTAACTAATTGCAGAAAAAAGAATTGCAAAGTGCGTTTCCGTTTGCTCCGTTTTGTATTTTCCATTTTTTGTATTTTTTTATCCAATGCCAAGCAGGCAGGTGACGATAATGAAACAAGAAAGGTCAGCTCGTCAGCTTGGGTGTTCCTTGAAGCCTCATAACTGAGTTTTAAAAAACTGTATTGAAATCAGTAGCAAGTGCGATAAAAAGTTAACGGTTTCTAGAGAACGGTTCACTGCCACAAGTATGGTGCTTTTGTTATGACTCTAAAGAAAAAGAATGTTCTGCATAAATTCATCTAAGAAAAGGGTCTAAAACATTCGGCTGTTGTTAATCCGATTCTCCATTTCACTGCCTTTTCTCTGAACATGGACACTAAGAAGAAAGATAACACTCACAAGCCTTTCCTAACAAGTCTTCAAAAGACCGCAAGAATGGTTAATCTTGCAGCCCGCCAAACTGGACGAATGAAATCGTCAGTCGGTAAGTAACTTGGATCTTGAAAACATAATTAACCTTTGACATCATATAACGGCTCTCATATTATGAGCTCGTTTCGCGACGATCACGATCTCTTTGTGGCCTTGTATGCCCACAAACATCTTCAGTTTTATAATTCTGCACTACTCACGGCTAGCTGTACAATAGCTGTTTAATAAAGATTCGGTTAAAATCATTTATTGCAGACAAATCACCCGAGAGTTATGTTTCATGTGCTCTTTTAAAGGAGCTTTGCCACGAATTTTAGCAGGTTCTTGAACAGCTAAAATTTATATTTGTGTCGAAGGTAACCAAAAAAAAATGGCCGAATTGCTATATTAAAGCACAGAAACTGTTTGCAAGCGTCTTAAGCTGCAGATGGCTACGATGGAAATGGATTACAACTTGAAATGTAGATGGTAAACTTTTCATGTTATTTCCGCACGTCTTCACAAAGTCGATATTTATAGCCGTAGTTTGGTTTCCACAAATTAAGGTCATATCTTCCTTTAGATGTTTTTCATGGGCTGTTGCCTACCGCTAATTTCAGATAGTTTAGACCTCAAGACCACGAAATCTCCGCGACAGAGCCCCTTTAAGGTACAGTGTCCCGGCTGATATATGGTACATGATATAATTTAATGTGCTGTAGCTTGCGCTATATTTGCTTTAATGTTATATCTTACTTTATAATATAGATAGGAGTCTGCGTGCGCTCTGATTGGCTAAAAACCTATGTTTTATCAGAGTATAAAACATAGAAAAATCATGTTTTATTGTTTTTCGTCAGCTTTCTTCGAGTGCTTCGCGCCTCGTTGGCTATAACCACTCGTATCCAACAAAGGCGAATGGAATATTTGTTTTTATTAAATTGCTTTTTACTAAGTATAAATCCACTGGACATTTCATTTTGATGTAAACGAAGTGATAGTATGAGGAGGCGGGAAAATTTGTGGCGCGGTGTTCACTCCTTGAGTTTAATGAAACACGCAACAACAGCGAGCGAGAGAGTTTTCTTTCGAAGATTTTCCTCGACAATCTCCTCTTAAATCGTCTATTCAACAATTAAGGTTTACGGGAAGATCCGAAGCAATAGCTTTTCTGGAAATTATACGCCTTGTGCAAGACAAGCGAAGCAAGTGTTTACATATTGTACTTGTTTACGGCTCCACGGCTGTCATCAAGCAGGGGCGCCCAACGACCGAATCTTTCCAAAGACGTCAGAAGTGTCGTAAATGGATTTCTCTATGTTCTAGAAGGCTTTTTAGTTAATTTGGAGATGCCCTAAAAAATATTTATCTGTTCGGATATTTAAGGGGAACTTTCGTCGTTTCGAAAATTCTAGGGTCCTTTTTTGAGTCATCCGAAAGTTTTAGCTATCCTGATGGATCTTGTCGAAAGTTCGAGGACACTGAGAGACCACATTTTCACTAGAAAATTTTAGGGGAAGTTTTTCGTTATACGTGTGCCTATCAAAATTTCGCGAAAATACTAGGCAATATAAATGTTTATCCGAATATTATAGGCGTTAAACCTATTCATCCGAAAACGTTAGGGGGTGTAAATTATACGACAGGATCGAGTACGCGGTCGTGGCCCTAAATTTGACCGCTAATTAGACCACAAAAAACAAAAATAACTTCTCCAATAATCTGATAAGTAGGCTAATGCCGAGCTCAATCACCTCAATTGCCTTTATCTTTCATTAGTTTCACGTACATTCCTGATTACCTCTAATGCTCACCGAAACTTTTAGCAGCTTTTGGAATAATTAAGCCAAACGAAAATTTTAGAGAACAAACAAAACCGTCCGAAAATTATGGGACATGATAAAAGTGAGCACATCAATTCCGAAAATTGTAGGGAAACTTTATGGTTTTCCGAAAAAATTTGAGAAGTCTAGAGCGTCGCTGGGAAAAAATTTCGAAATTCTTAGGCGACCTTCCATCCGAACAGATATTTTACCGAAATATTCCGTTGGGTGCCCCTGATCAAGACTACTGCTGAAACGAAATTGCACTCAGAGTCGGTGAAGTTTATCGAAGTTCAAAAGGACAAGATAAAGATTGAAAGGCAACAAACTTACGTCGAACAATGAATGAAATTGTGTCAGTTTTCTGGTCTTCCCATAAACTATTTGCTGCTTTTCATCTTCGTTCAATCGCTCTTGTTGTACATTTACAAGTATTTTAATTTAACTTTCCACTCGCGACGTCTAAAATCTATATCATAAAGCAAAAAAAGAAGCCTAAGCCATGTTTTATACTGTCATAAAACACTCCGGACATTTCAGAACACTCGAGAAATGTAGAAAACATTCGCCTGCGGCTCATGTTTTCTACATTTCCCTCGTGTTCTCAAATGCCCGTCGTGTTTTATGACAGTATAAAACATGGCTTAGGCTTCTTTATTTGTTAAATAGAAAGAGAAAAAAAACACCAAAAGTGCTGAAAGCACAAAAATATCAACTCTAAAGAAAAAAATAACGATATATATTTAACCAGAATGACAATTTTGCGTGATTTCTTGACATCCTGGCACAAAATCAAACTTGGTGAGCTCCAATACTTCGCACTACATGTGATGCAGTTTGTATTTTATAGCGTATTGAAAGTGCCCTTTCCTGTAGTTCCAGCCTTGCACTGATTTTAATTAGTTTTTCTACCGCATAGAATTATACAATTCATTGGGAAAACGCGGTCATTTCAAGGAAAGATAATTTTACATTTCATGCAATAAACACAAATTTAAATAAATGCATAATAAATAAAATTTCGCTGTTATTAATGGTTACAATATTTACAATCGAAAGGGGAACGTTTTGGTTTATTTTGTTATATAAAATGAAAGGGAACGCGATACCAAAGTTTCTAACAAAACGTCAAAGTTGTCTTCGATGTCAAATTAATGAAGATAGCGTTTGTTTTGTCGTTTTGTGTTACAACCCTAGCCGCGGATCCATTCCAAACTCTTACTGAACTCAATAAAACTGCAAGCCACCAACATGGAATTTCTCCTAAAAATTCTACTTCATCGAAAAACGGACAGGTGCGGATATTGCTTTGATCTGTATCAAATTCTCCGTAGTAACATCGTACGTCTGGGATGTTGATGATCTTACGGTTTCTAGAGAACGGGCCGCTGCTGCAAATATGACATTATAATTATCATACCCGTTTTAAAGTCACGCGTCTTGCATAAATTAAATTCTAGTGAAAGTGAATTCAAAGTTGTCACTAAAAGAACAATACGTGATTCGGGCCTCGTTTTTAGTTCCCCGTGTATGCATTTGAGGATGGCAGCTAAAACCTCTGATGATGTTCGTAGGCCTTCCCTAAGAAAGTTTCAAAAGGCTGTCAAGGATGTTAATCGAGTTGTGCGTCACACGGAGCGATTCACCCAGTTAGCCAGTGAGTAGACATCGCTTCTCGTAATAATGAGTACACATTGTCTCTTCTCTTATGCGCAAACGACTTCAACTGAATTCAATACGAGATCATTCTGATCCAAAACATCACCAGCAACGTGTATTCAGTTTAAATATTAGGAGCAATTTATTCTTAGTGCCTCGAAATTTTACTACACACAATAAATGACATAAATCATTTCGCTCAAGAGGAAGTGGTTGGGCATGTTTCCCTCTTGATCTGGGAAAATGCAAATATATGTTTCACTTGGAACTTTTATGCAACACGTTATGTTTGTCTGCACCAACAACTGGGCGAAAACTTGATGACAATATTTTTTGGGTTGTAAGCGAAGTAAAGGGAAGAGGTAGTCAGAATGAGGCAATACTTAAATATGCATCGGTGTTTACACAGGATTTTCCTCACATGTTTTATGGCGATACGTTGATGGTAAATATGTATAAAAGTTATGACTAAATATTGC
The DNA here is from genome assembly GCA_963693305.1 of Meandrina meandrites. Taxonomy (NCBI): domain Eukaryota; kingdom Metazoa; phylum Cnidaria; class Anthozoa; order Scleractinia; family Meandrinidae; genus Meandrina; species Meandrina meandrites. The sequence continues at coordinate 4,945,365 of OY855906.1, forward strand.
TAAATATTTATTCATCAAAAATAAACCAGCTACGTTTTTAAACAAAATTGGATAAAAACCATCAGTAATGAAACCATTTTTTTAAGTCTGTCGTTAAAACTTGAACTGGAATGGCTGCACCTTGTAGCGTCTACGCCAAGGACAGCTAAGGAATAATTAATAGTACAACAAAGGAAAAAATAAATTTTTCGACTATTTTAAATTTTAAATGGATTATAGAATCAGGTGTAAAGAGGCCAACATCACGAAAACGTAACGGAAAAATTATATTAAATTCACACTTCTCAGTTTCACGAACGTTTTAGACATTTCAAAAATATTGTTAAGATGACTGTTTCCGACAGGGTGATCAACAGTGAACATAGTTGACGTAAATAAATTAACTGGAGCAATGGAAGAAAACTAACACTAACACAGTCTCTATAGCGACGACTCTTCTCCACTTTGGTTCTTATACAACGTTGGGTGTACTTCATAAGTGAGCAACAAAAGTCAGAAAAAAATCGGTCGGATCAGTTCGAAGACGAATCCATTTACTCTGTGGATTCCGAAGATAGTAATATTTTTGTAAGTTAGTTTCACAAGGATGATGATGATGATGATGATGGTGATAATAATAATTATTATTATTATTATTATTATTCATTTTTCGCTTCTTTTTTTCATTATTTATTTACCTAAGTTTTTGTTCTTTTTTTCTTTTTATTGTAAAACTCGACTTCCCCTCCTTCTGCGCGGGCCATGTCGAGCCCATTTACTCTGTGGATTCTGGAGATAGCAATATTTTTTAGTCAGTTTCACAAGGATGATGACAATAATAGTAGTAATAATAATGATGATGATGATGATGATGATGATAATAATAATAATGAAATTCTGAATTATTTCTTGCAAAAGTCGAACGTGTAATGCTCTAGGTAACTAGCTATCGGTGAAGTCTACACAATTTCCTGGTGGTATGTTGTCTTTATTTCTAGCAACCTCCTTGAAACTATCGCGAGATCCAAACAAGAATAGAGAACGATCTGTCTCCTCCTCCCAGTCGATTCGAGCCGACCTGTTTTATATTTTGATATTGTAGTTATGCAAGCGCGGAGCAGGAGAAAGAAACTGTCATATCTTTACCCACTCCAGCTTCCTAGCTTTAGCCTTTGTTCACTCACCTGTTGGTTTTTCCTTTTGTTCTCACTGACTCTGGGCCTATTGCAGGTCAGTCCGCTCTTAGAGCGGTCGCCCATTACATCCCTGAACAAGTCACGCCATTGGCTCAAAAAGCAACTTGAACATACGAGTGCATCTACACGTCGTTTATAAAGAACGTGTGAAAATATAAGTACCAGAGTGGTAGTGGAGTATTGGTTATATGTAGTCGACATTATTGATCTTCAGATTTACGCCCAGCTTGTTTCGCATGTAGCTTATTACTTTGATATTTCTTTGTTCTTCGTTGGATTTGTACTAAAACCGTTGCCCGTGATAAGTTTCAACCGCGTACGTTTTTCTTCCTCGCTCTTTTCTTTTTTTTCTTTGTATTTCAACAAATAATTGCCTATAAAACACTTATGGGTCCTCTTAATTTTCTGACTAAAAACGTGATATCCACAGATAACGTGACGGCCACAATCAGCTGGTTTGTTAATCACGTACCCTGGCACGAAAAACAATTTATAGCCAATTTTACGCACCAATTTTAAAGCGCTCTTTCATTTACGTGTACTTGTCAAAATTGCTTTACAATCATTGGATAAAACAGCACCAAAATCGATTACAAACTATAATAGAAAAAGCAATTAAAAACACTGTTTAAAATCGTAGAAAACCTTACTAACAATATAAGTTTTCGAGCTACGCAATTTTTACCTCGTTGACACAACGGTAAGCTTTTTAGAATATCTTTCTCAAATCTTTTGTTCGTATCAGCTGGCTCGTTGAAGCGAGATTTTGTTTAGTTGTTATGAAAAAAGACATGCAACATTTCACGAAAAATACAAAACGCGTCTTCACGAATTAGTATTTATATTCAAATTAAGTTGACCTCGCGGTTTTATTGTCGACTGGCGGCTAAGTAGTTTGAATATACATTAGCATACCTACACTGAATGGAGCAGTGGAGTGTAAATTGAGTAGAGTCGCGCGGACATCTAGAAGAACTGAACTCTGGTTGAAACATGGGAGACCAAGAAGCAGAAGCCGTTCGCCAAAACTCCATTAAACTGAAGAGAATGATACAGGACCGTTCAGGTTTGAATGTTTTAAAACTTATTTTCTCGCTATATACCGCAAAAAACTGCTGCGAAGTGTGCTCGTGGTAAATGGTGGTTTGATCAAATTATCTCAGATTATGGTTTGTGAGTTTTGTAGCCCAGGATAGCAAATGTGGCATTGAAGTCGCCACAGAAGCTCTTACTTCTCCGACCAAGCTCGGTGTAGTTTAAATTACCTGGAGCTAACTGTCAGGGGAGTTTGTAAGTTCATGCTATTAATCTGTGTAACCCAGATTAAATTCCACAGTTGTAAACAATCGGCGACTTTGCATAATACAAGCTATCTGCCCTGTGAATCACCATAATTTACACCAAGACAACTTGTTCAAATGAAATCAGTTAGTGTTGATAGAGAATGGTCGCTCCTGCACAGGCCAGTCAACTTTTGCTAACTTTTGAGAATGAGGGATGAGTCACGTTTTGGTGTAAAGGCGCAATAATTTATTGCTCGACGAAGCTCCTTAATCGAGTTAAAATACTCTTGTTGATGCAAAGTACTTGACATCGATTGCTTTGATTCTGTTCTCTAGTTTGAAATCTGCATTTAATGTTTGTCAGAATATGAACAGGAGCGATGCTTTTAACTTCATAGTTTGCCGAGAAAGAAAGATGACTACAGTACACGAGAAACTGAAACTACAGTACTGACTTTTGTTTGTGTTTGTCGTACACTTTACCAATGAGATATGCAAGGAATTTAGCCGCAGCTATGTTAAAGTAACACTTTTTTTTATTCTTTCTTTTCAAATTTCTTTTAATTTAAAGAAGCTAACTAGCTGTTTCTCTTTCGAAGGTGGTAGGCTTCGGCTTATTTTAATAATTTCTTGAGTTATGCCTGGAATATCTAAGCTGTGTAATCAGGTGCGACTAATATAAAAAATCTATTTTTTTCAACTTTGTTTGATTGGTTGAAAGAAAAAGTAAATCACAGTATCAATTAATGTGACGCAAATGGTTTCAAATCAAGAGATCATGTTTCGGTTGAATTAGCTGTAGCAAGAAAACAAAAATATTCACAAAAAGACATTCAAAAACACGTTTAGGTAAATATCTTAAAAATACAATATTCTACTCAGTTTCAAACACAGTTCTATCAATATCTTCACATTTTTCAAACGCAAAATCCCATTCTTCGAAAAAAAAAATGCTATCTAAGGAGTTACAGAGATAATTGACTGTTATAAACTCACTTCATGCCGACGTATATTTTGAAGTTTTCGTTAATGAACAAGGCACTTGAGAACGCTATAACTTATATACTTTTGCCTCTTTGTCATTATTGTATATTATGACATTGAAATATTTAAAGAATTCAGTTGACATCCGGGGACGAATACAGCAAAACCGCAAAAGATATTGAGATAAGACGGGTAAAAAATGGCGAGTAGGTCCACCAGCCAACATTTAAATCTGAACTGACTGTTAATTCTTTGCCGAAAAACTAAACTATAAACACAATCAAGACGAACCGACACAATACATTCACATGGAAGGAAACAAAATCACTTTGACATAAAGCGAGGACATGAGCAAACAATTCATAGACTGAGTAAGAACACATGAAGTTAGATTAATTAGCTCTTCTAATATCTTAATATAATTATTTGATTTCATTACAGGCGAGAGAGAAACCTTACACAGGAAAACATTCACCAAATGGGTTAATGCAAAACTTGTTCAGGTACTGACGTCTTGCCGTAAAGTTAAGAGAAATGAATAATTGAGACTTCGTTACTAATCCGCGACTCTTTGCCAAAAAGGCAGATCTTTATCATTACGCCAGAAATTAAGTTAATTAATTATCAATATTTTTTGGATGGAAATTTTATGTATTTCGCCTTTTTTGCCGGTGAACTCAATGCGATCTTTATGGTTTCTCCTATTTTTTTAATAATAAGTTTAAGATGGAACAACATATATTTTATTAAAGACTAGAATTTTTTTAGGAAAAAATGTATCAGTGAAAAATGAAATCTTCGGTTATACTTTACTAAACTAGGACGTGTTTTACTGGAACTGTTATGTTTCTGTTTACAGCACGACCCTCCTCTTGAAATTAAAGACATTGTAGTTGACTTAATGGACGGAAAGATATTGCTGAATTTGATGGAAGTTCTTCTCCACACTAAACTGGTAAATATGATAATTAATCTGATCAGAACATAAATTTATTACAGCGGGAGATCTCCTTAAAATGCCACTATCATTGTGTTGTTACTTGAAGTTCGTCACTCTGTCAGTCAGATCTCTGATGTTATTATAAATATATTTTGTATTATTAGAAATAAATTGAAGTCCTTTCAAATGTTGGTGTGCTTTAGAGTTAAAAATAAAATCACAGCTTTTAGCTCGAATTTGTAGGCTTTTTTTTTACTCTCTCTTTTTCCGGGCAATTTGCGTGTGTACTGCTACACTAATTAAATAAAAGAAATCTGCCAAGAACCTTTCTTTTACTCTTCCTACTCTTTTAAAACGTTTCTCAAAACCTTTTAAAACGTTTCTTGGCTGCTTTATTGTCTGATATGAAATGCTTACTATAACATTATAGCGACTTTGATTTCAGTTGGCAGATCAAAGCATGACATTTTCTATTTCTTTGGTGAAAAGTCGCTGGCAAGTGTGGTCGAAGTGCCGGCTGATATTTTCAATCTTGCAGTGCTTGTATGTTTTTTTTTTCCTAAAATATACTGTGACTGGTTACCAATGTCGTTACACTTATCGGTCAAAATGACAATTCAAGATGAATATATCACTTTAGAGAATATCATGCCCCACGTACACTCTTTTTTAATATAAGAACGTCAAATTTTGGGGCCGAGGCTGAGCATTCTTATTTTTTTAGCGTTCTTATTTTTAAAAATTTCATTAAATGAATGCAGAGGAGATCAGGAAAAAAATATATCAAGGAGCATTGTTCACCGAATGTGGTGTGTCAAGTTACTCTTTAGTTCTCGTTTATTTACTTATACTGCTCATTTAACAAGAAATTTTAAAACAAATTGGCAAAATGAAGCAATTCTCCGACTCTCAGCCTGGGGTATGTTCTAAGCATGTTCTTTAAAACATTGGTAATTCTCAGCCTCAACATTCTTATAGAAAAGGTTCTTATATATTAGAGTGTACTATTTAACGCCTACAAGGAAACATATTGGCGTTATGGTTACTTTATAGTCCTGAAAGTATTATTCTTTCATTTTTTTCGTGGACGTAGCACTCCCCCTCCTGCCAGTTAAACCAGCATACTTTGTTGTGCCTTCAAGGAAACCTAATGGCCACTTTGTAGTATTTTTTTTCGTGAACAAAGCACTTTACTTTTACGGCTCCTCTCTCCAGGAAGTTGTGGAGCACCAGACAAAATGAGAAAAACAGACTTCCCTTGACCCACTCCCATCCAGGAGGAAAAGCGCATTTTTCCATGCTATGCACAGAAACGACGTTTAGATCCTGTAATAGTATGCACCAAAGTTGACTGTATACTTACTTAACTCTTACCTACTTACTTACCTACCTACCTACCTACCTACCTACCTACCTACCTACCTACCTACCTACCTACCTACCTACCTACCTACCTACCTACCTACCTACCTACCTTGAGTAAAATAACGCCTTTGTTGTTGTTGTCTTGTTTACGTTTTAGAAAAAGGAGAAAGGAAACATGCGTGTCCATAAGCTGAACAATGTCGAACATGCTATGGGTTTGCTTGAAAAACAAAAGGTACCAAAACATTGATATTGTACTAACCTCACCTTTAGTCGTTATTGTAGAAAAAAAATATTCGTGGAGTATTTCAAAGCTTGTGTTACTCAATCATTATAATAAGCAATTACGCGTTGCAATAACGATTACTTCTGATGACTTGTTCGTCGCGGGAGGATCGAAGGGATGGAGAAGGGGCATTGGCCGTTTTGTAATAAAGCGGTGAATTCCATACAAATTTGTTCACGGGTGTTCGAGCTTTGGTGAGGCGTCTTTGTGCTGCGTTATTTTTTCAAGCAGCTAATATGTGAATAAGTATAAAGGGAATTTGTTAGTGTGAGGGCAACCTGCATCAAATATTTCGGGCATAACCTGTGGGGTATAACCTGCTAAAGCATCCCTAGCTATAGCGACAACAGGGACACTTTCAGGTACGTAACTCTAAGGAAATTAAGCGTCGGTCGAGGAAGACTAAAGAAAATAATCAAGTACGCGATACCCTATGCCCCACCACATTCCTTGAGCTAAAATAACAAAGAAGTCAATCACCACGAGGGGGACTAATTAATACTGATTAAACTAAGGATTATTATCTCGCATTTCAATATTTTACAATATTGTTCAAGGTAAAACTGGTGGGCATTAACGGATTCGACATCGTGGATGGAAAGCCCCGTGCAATTCTTGGACTCATGTGGAGCATTATTCTCAGATTCCAGGTAGGTAAAATTTGTGTGCAAATTTCAGGTTTAGATTTTGTTTGTTATTGCTGAAGTATAAAATACCAACGTTACATGTAAGTGTGAACATTTGTTGTCAAAGGTACTAAGTGAATCTCAAATAGAAAGCAAGTGTATCGTTACCTATACTCAAAATGTCTGCCGGTTAAGAGAAGAGTATGATGAATTGCTGATGTCAAGCTTTGTTACACTTAGTATCGTGCCCACAATGATACGAGCCGTATCGTAATATTGAATAATGTCAGTAATATGACTATGATTGACTTTGTTCGACTATCATAGAGGAAATCAGGTACTACGCTGGCTAATAGTGCCGTAATAAAACTATCTAAACTTGAAGTGAAAAAAGTAATCATTCTGAATAGCAAAAAGAAACATATGTAATTACTTTCTAAAATTCTTTTAAAATTCATACTATTTGGTAATGAAGCGACGCTTTCGTATGATGAAATTGGTTATGATGATGATGCTTGCCGATGATGCTCAGCTGCTTCTGACGGTTAGAGCGGTTTTCAGTTGAGCGTCGCAAACTTAAAACCAAAGCAATCACTCCGGCCAATCACAAAGGGCACGGACAATCCAACGAACCAATCAGAACTGGAAGCAAATACATATAGCCGGCACGAAGCGCGGGAAACAGTGCGCGAGCGAGTAACGATTGCGGTTTCACTTCGTATTAAGTGAGAAAGTGGCGCGAGTTTTTTAACCAATCACAACATAAAGTAAAGCAAAACCAAAGCAAACCCGAATTACTTTCGGCACAAGTGAAAATCGCTCTAAATTAATAATGACGGTGACTATGATTGAGGTTTCTGGTGAATTGCCCTTAATAACGTTGATGAGGACCTTAGATAAAATGTGATAACGGATCGAAAAGAGCTAATGACTGGTTGATTGAAGTGACCAATGAGTGTACACGACAGTCACTATAAAACAATATAAATTTTGGCAAAACAGATAGCCAGGTACTTGACTCAGAAAACAAGAAAAATTATTGCACTGGATAAATATAGCAAACAGGTATAGAAGAGTGGGATCATTTATATTTTACTCACCTAAAAATGTTTCTTCTTGCTAATAGGTCCAAGAGGTTATGCAGGAAACAGTAACAGAGGAGACGGCCAAATCATTTAACGTCGAGAAGAAGCTCCTTGATTGGTGCAAGGAACGACTGAAAGGGTTAGAAAGCGACAGATTGGAGTCGTTTGCACGAAGCTGTGTACTCTCATGGGCTACCTACTCTCATCGTACTATTTGGCTCTATTTTAGCAGCTGAGATAAATCTTCCAATTCTTCCAAACTGTTTAGATCTCTCATGTGCGTATAAGGCTTTATAAACACACGTGACTTTTTCTCTTACTTAAGCATAGTCTTTGTTTTAATTTTTTTCCAGGTACGAAGATCATGTCACCATCTCAGATTTTTCTTCAAGCTGGAGAAATGGCCTAGCGTTCAATGCTCTCATCCACTCGTACAGGTACGAAATCTACGAGAGAAAGCATTATTACGCTCGAATGCAATTAAAATTGTCCGCGCGGCCTGCGCAAAATGTTCGCAATGCTCTTGTAAGCCGGAGGCCCCGAGATCAAATCCTTCTCCTTGCCCCTGGGTGGATTTGATTTTGGTTCCAAGTTCCACCTTTCTTCGCTTTGAAATAAACGGTAACAACAGAAGTTACCTCATGCATCTACACTATTTATAAAGAAGTAAAGAAGAATTTAACTATCAATAAGAGGTTAAATAGAATAAAATGATTGACACTTTTTTGCAGACCTGAACTGTTTGACTTCGATGCTTTGCAAAAATCATCAACTCGAGCAAGGCTGGACAACTCTTTTAAGATGGCCGAGAAGCACTTTGGAGTTCCTCGCTATCTGGATTCTTCAGGTCTGTTTGGTTGTTTTGAACAATTGCATGGATAATCTTGGTATATAAAGTAATTGGTTGATGTCTATGATATCACAGACTTAGGGGATAGGGCTCCAGTGGCTCCTTTGCATCTATCAGCCAAGTGCCCATGTCAGTCTTAGCAAATGTCGTGATCAGCTGCAAGCAGTGATATTGTTAGTGTAATACAATGTTACACGGTTTTGTGTCATGGGATTGCCTCCTGCAATCGCAAGATCAAGATGGAGTGGAAAAAGAGAGACACTGAACCGTGGAATGATTTGGCAACAGGAGGTATAACTATAACACTTGATGTAAACTATGAAAACCCTGAAAGTGATCCCAGTTTCTTCCGTTTTGGTACTTCACAGATATTGATGTCGAGAAACCCGACAAGAAGCTGATCATCATGTACTTAACGGAGCTGTACAATTATCTGGAGGGAAACAAGGCTAGAGAGCGGGTATGTAGTCTTTTTCCCAGCTGTTAACTCAGTGCGCGCATGGGTGGTCGCACTCTTCCAGCACCGGACGAAGAGTACTACCATTTTGGGGCCATGCCATGCCATGTCACTGTTATTGTCGTTGACATTGCCATGTTACTAATACCAACGTTGTTACCGAGTATCACGTGATGGGAAAAAAAGCACGAGTTAAAAACGTCTTCCTTTCTGGCCCATTTTTTTAGGCGGCCTCAGTGGTACCGGAAGAGGAAACCATCACCATAGACAGCATGGAGGCTGTGGAGGGAGCGCTTAATGATAGCTGGGACCAACTGGACAGTGGTAAACCAGCCTTCAGGTAACAATATTTATTAAAAACTAGCAATGGTATATTGCAATTCCTGAGTTTTGATTGGTTAACAGGCAATGGTATACGAGCTCATATACCATTGATCACAAATATCGTAGCCGATACGCGTCAACGAAAACAGCTGGGGAGCTCAAATGTTGCAATTTTTTGGGCGTTTTTAATAAAACAATTATTCCACTCGCGCTTGTTAGATATGAGATCGTTATAGCCAACTCGGCGCTACGCGCCTCGTTGGCTATCTACCATCTCATATCCAACGCGCGCTCGTGGAATAATTGTTAAATATACAACTGAACACTTAAAGAGCAGAAAATGAGCTTGGAAGTCAAACAAAATATTAGCGTGAACTAAGAATCAACTAAACACACTGAGACAGAATAAAGAGGAAAATCGTAAAAAGCACGTCAGCTGTTAGAGACTTCAAGATACCCCGACTATGCGAACAGTTAAGGTAGATACCGTATTTTCACAAATAGTTGCGACATTTTTATGCTTCTGGGCAAACTACGCCTTTCTCCGGAACAAACGTTGGGTTCACATGTATTTTCGTACGAATAGGTGCTGCAATTTATGCGTTTCTTTACACCGAAAACGGGGTATTTTGGCAACATTAGTCGGTTTAAGGTAATTCAATACATTAAAACAACTCTGCAATATCTCGGTCACACAATTACATTTTTGCGGCTTTAACTTAGTCAATTAAAAAATCAATAATAACTCATTGTGGTTGACTGCACGCTCTATAATGCCCCCATTATTCAAAATGTTCTCCAACATTTGATTGTTTTTTCTTGTTTAGTCAATCAGAGCATGATCAAGCAGTCGATGAACTCAACAAGAATTTAAATAAAGTGGAGAGTGGCCTGTCCGATGCGGAGCACAACAAACCTGTCTATGATGACAAAGGCTCTGTGGATTTGGAGACAGTAATAATGCAGCTGGAAGAACAAAAGGTATCTGGTAGTTGGCACCTGTTTCCTCCGTATGTTGTCTGTCCAGTTGCACCATCCCCAGTCTCCCCTAGAAAAATGTCTTTTACAAACAGCGATAAAAGCAAATCAGCTTTGGAACAGTATGATGCAATCCTTTGCAAATAGGCAAAATTACCAAATAATTTAAATAGTTTCTTTAAAGTGTCCTTAAAGTGTATAATTAGGTCCAGGAGGAACTAATTACCTGGGCCTAGGCGAAATGTGAGAAATTATTTCTCCTGGACCCAGAAAAGGCGGGAAAGGCGGGGGGAATGGCACAGGCCGAGGAAAGCAAGGGGGGGGGGGGGGGGGGGAGGGCATGTCCTTTACTATGATGCAGCATTAGTCTTTCCTCAGACAACTAAACGAGTTTTAATTTTCTATAGCCACAGTTTTTCTTAATTCTTTCTCAGTTGATATATATTCTTGTTTAACAGAAGTTTCGTAAGGATCTGGAGCCCTTGAAGTCTCGTACATATGAAGTATTAAATGAGGGAAGAGCCATGATAGGCGAAGGGTACTTTGACAAAGGAGAAGAAGAACACTTTCAAGACAGAATGGATAACGTCGACAAAAGGATGCAAAACCTTCTTGAGCAATCCCAAAGGGATCAAGACAAGTTAGCGTTTTATCTGCCTTCAATTCTCGTGTGCATGTAATATTACGGACAAAATCTTCCTGTCACATTATTGGTTAAAACTAGATCTCAGTGACTGGAAAGTTTTCACCGATAATGTCCAATGTAAAGCAAAATTCTTCGATTTTAAAGAAAAAAAGCACAACAAGATCCAGATGAATTACCACAATATGCATCAGAAGCCAAATTTCTGTGGGCTCGCAGGCTCTCGAAAACTGTCCTTAACTGAACATGTGTACCTTTTAAAATCGTAGAATTTTCACAGCTACTCAACAAAAGATTTGGAGTGACTACCACTTATTGTCCAGAAAAAACTGTTGCACAAAACATAAAAAAGAATAAATTACTAATAACATTTTTCCTATCAAGTTTTTATAAAACGAGGCTCAAAACTTTCTAAAGAGGAACCAATCAAGTTATGCGAAGTGAATGGCCAAAAACGTCAATAAGCGAATGGAATGGTAATACTAAAACTAAATTAAAAATGTTCAGTGATAACAAATTCGCTTGAACTTCGAGCAAAACGAATTAAATATAAATCTTTGTCTTTTCCGTAGGCTTTCTTTGGAAAAGTCAGTCCTTTTGAAGCAACAACTTTCTCGAATGAACGACTGGTTGATAAAGGCTGAACGAAAGATGGAGAAAGAAAATAACATCGGTACTAACTATGAAGTTGTTAAGAAGCAGTTGGAGGGCCACCAGGTATGGAAAACATAAAACTGGCAATTATCTCATAATGAATAGTTAACACATTTGTAAAACAATGCATTTGAATTTCAAGAAATGTGGACTACGAGCAGTTTCTTCTTTTCGTCGAGCGTGAAGCGAAGAAAGAACGCAACCACAGGCTTACCATCCTATGCTTGTGAGGTCACAGTATGCCCATTAAATATTCAAATTTCCTCACTTATTCCTATTTTAAATATTTAAGCTTCCTAAAATCGTTTCTGCTGCTGTGTATTTTATTTTTTTGTATTTTATTTTTTTAGGCGATTTAAAGAGTGCGAGAGCAGTTCTATGAGTATAATTTTTCGACTCGTATATAGACTACAATTATTTACACAAGGCGTACAACTTCGACTGTAATGCATTATGCCTACTGTCTGTAATACATTATACCAATGTTCAGCACTCAGTTACGCTGTTTCAAAACAAGCAATCCAGACATCAAAAAACTATAAAGTCAAACAAAACAAAACAAAAACAAAGCATGCGCAAAATATCGCACATCAAGCCTTGAACTAAACTTAGAAAATGATAAGATGCATCTAATATAAGCGTTATATTACATTGATTTGAAGCCATAACGTGAAATATGATCGTAACATGTCCACGATGATTCTTGAATTCGCTATTTTCGGAGGGGAGAGACGTCGTCTCTCCCCTCCGAACGCAGCAAGCGGCTCGGAGCGTGGAGAGGCGGCTGTATTCGCAGACTAGCTATTTTCACGTTCCTACAATACACCTTGTTTACTCCCCAATTTCTTTTCTCTTGGATTCAGACATGTCTAATGAATAATTTTTACCCACAGAAATTTCAGAAGGAAGTTGGTGACATTTCTTTGGTGGCGTCGGTACTGGCAACTGATTTATCCGACCCGGGATTGGATGATAAAACTCGAGCCAAAGTCAAAGACATTAACAGCCGCTGGGCAGGAGCATGGAACTGGAGCGAAGATCGAAATCAAAAATTGACAAAAGCTATGATTGACTGGCAGAAATTTCGTGATGAAGAACTTATATTGCTGAATTGGTTGGGCCAGAAGGAGAAAACACTCAAGGAAGTGGCAAACACTGATGTTGCCGACGAAGAACAAGTCAAAGAAAGCCTGGAACTTCTCGAGGTAATGTTTAATAGTTTTGAATCGGATTAGCTTTTAAGCTGGTCAATAGGTTATTGCTAGATTCTACATCAGCCCGAAAAAAGTGAAACATTCATTTTGTTTTCCGATTTACAACGCAGTATTTCCGCGTGGCAGTTTGGAGAGAGACTTGAATCTTGAATTTCACGTTATTGCTGATCGCAACACCAACTTGGTTATTCCGTGTAAGAAATAGGACACGTTTCGAGTGTCAACACTTCGTTAAGAACATGCCTCTAATGCCCTCTGTCCTTTTACCGATAGACCACTCAAAAGGAGCTCGAGGAACAAGAGCAGAGATTACAAAGACTTCGCCAGCTGGGGGAAGAGCTCATTGAGGAGTCTGGTCATGATAAAGAAACGAAAACGGATATCGAAGCACAGTTGCAAGACTTTGACGACTGCTGGAATCACGTGGCCAAGAGAGTCATTGATGAAAAGGAAAAGGTTCAAACGAACAATTTGTGTTTACTTTAGCTTACTTACTTACCTTCTTCGCGACTGGCCGAGACCTTTTCTTTTAATATCCAGCAAACTTCGCTGCATGGTAATTCTTTCCTTTGGTTATAGCTCTGCTTCTCTCTATATTACAGCATGATAGCAAAATAACTCTGTTACAAATTTTAGTGATCTTTTTCTACTGCTTGCATATACCTTGGCGATTCCTCAGAAAAAAAAAAGTTGTGGAACATTTTTTTTAAACTTTCCCTTAATGTTCCCTTCTCAGCACTGTTTCGAAAAGCTAAGTACAATAAAAAAGATAGGTCATAATGCTCGCAAAAGAAATATGGTAGGCCAATCTTACCCCATTTATGCCTGTTCTAGTACTAATCACGCGCTTTATTTCATCGGTCCACATTACATCTTGCGTCTGATGGAAGCAAAGTTTATTTAAAAAAAAATGCTTTAATAATATTGATGGATTGAAAGACTTAATAAGCACAAGGAACAACATATTATATTACTAATAAAAAATTCACACAAATCCAAACGACAGCGACTCAAAACGTTCCTTGAGTCGTTGTTTTAAAGGTCATAATTTGCATCCTCGAGTAACGGTTTTCTGCACGCTATTAGCTATATCTTTTTTCCTTCCGAACATTTTATTTTTAATTTCTTTAACTCATTAATTAAGAGGTTAATTTGTACACCAAAATAATGCAATAAAAACACAGGTCACCATACTTTTTAACGAGAAAACGACGATTTGAGAAAGCCATATTTTGTTCATGTGCGCGCGCTAATAACGCTTAAAATACAGTGCAGTAGGGAATGCACAATGCAGAACTGAGGAATCACCTAAAATTTGCCAATTTCACGTAATTTATAAATCCAACCTTGCCTTGTTGATCTAACCATTCAAAGTAAAATGATTTTGGTCTTAACCTGACAAGTGATACGCTAAGACCATTCCACCAAAAAACATTCAATTCTCTTAAAGACTTGAAATGGGAGGTCATCATTGTAATGCAGAGCAATATGTCAAAATGTGAGTATAAAAAAGTTTGTCGCGATATGCTAATCAGAAGTGTATATATCGTAAGGTATATAGGAAAACTGTGGTGTTACTCTGAAACGGGAGTAGATCGACAATATGTGTGTTTAGAACTACTTTATCGACCGCGAATCTTACGCTAATCTTCATTACAATTATGGCCAGTTAAAATGCTACATCTTTTCTTGCAAGATATAACTGTGCCATTTTAAAAAAATTCCATTTAAGGCTAACAGACTTTTTTTTTCAAATTTGTGCAGCTGATTAATGCGCAAAACAAAATGAGGGAGATGTATGACCTGATGGATTCTGTAAATCAGTGGATAGATGATGGTCAGGGGATAATTAAAGAATACAAAGAAGATATGCCGTCTGAAGAAGAAGAAAACCTCAAGAAAAGAGCCGAGGTACTTACCACGTGTTGATTTACCGAGCAGTTTAAATAGCAATTTTAATGAACGCTCTAATGCCGTTCTTCGTTGGGCGCCCACTACCTCTCGGAACGGGTTACTTCATTGGTTCTTTAAACAATAGATAACAGGTCATAACAATGCCCCTAGCCCTGAATAACAATAGAGGTAGTCTTTACAGCGGGCGAATGAAAATAGAGGTTCCAGAGAGGTAGGTGTCTTACTGTCTTCGTTCGATGTAAACTTTCGACATCTCTGAGAAGCGATTCAGTTTCAATGTTTATCGAAGTCTACTCGTCAACATTGTTAAAATAAGTCTATCTTATTAAACATTTTTGCAATGAGTAAAACATATGGTTTAACATATAATATGCGCGGATATTGTGTGAGGTGCGTAGCATTTTCCCTCGCCCCTATGAATAACGAGCAAAATGTCCGCCCGTGTGTATGTTAAGCCATCAAATGAGGGAATTATTATTGCACTATTATTAATCAAAGTTTGGGCAGTTTAGTCCAGTCATTTCGTTGCTTTGCCTTCCGTCTGTGATTGTGCCCTGTTCTACAATGTAATAGTGTCATATTTTGCGCGTTATTTTGACCTAATATGGTAAAATGGCGCAATGGTGGCATAATAATGCTACGTATTGTTTACTTTGTAGATTAAATTAGAAGAAAAGCCTTCCATGCAGGTCAAAGTCGATCGTGTCAATCGTCTTGGTGGGGATGTCTGTGACATCCTTGATGGACCGTCTCAGAAAGCCGTGAAAGGAGAATTGCAAGAATTTAATGACCGCTGGCAAGATGTGAACGCGGCCCTGGAGAGCTACAGCGACAAAGGCTACCCGGATGCAAACGGCAACGAGTGCTGTATTGTCAGGATCATCAAACGAAAGTTTAAATCTATTTCATAGAGAAAAATCATTTATGAGGTTTGTGTTAGAAAGTTGCAGATCCTCTTCAATGGGATCATGCAGCAAGTATTAGAAAAAAACATGAAAAGCAAGAAAAAAATTAAATCATCAAAGCATTGAGCTTGTTGCTTAGCCGGTGTAGTCGAGTTTTCGAAGAAGGTGTTTTAAAAATTTAGACTTTTTCACAAGCAGATACGAAATAGCTGAGAGGCAACAAAAAAGTAATTGAATCTAAAGCTCGGACAAAGCTACATAAACTAGCTAGGATAAGAGTTACTGAGAATTGGTAGAGGTTGACTTCTTATTAACTATCATTCAAGCGCAGGATGGAAGTGCACGAGAGTTAACAAAAGTCAGGCAATGCGCCAGTGAAAAACTCTCGTCCATTAGAATGAAAATTTGAGCAGGATCAAATTTGATGAGAGTAGCCGAAGGTTATAAGAGTACTTGAGCGTTGGCAGCCAAACGAGGGTCAGCTTAAGATTTCGGCTATTGTCGTTTTAGTTTGGAGAGGGTAGCAAAGGGTTTATGCGCGACGTGTGATGAGGGAAACAATTGGACCTTGACGCATGAAAATAGAGAGAAAAGAATTTAACCGTGACGCGTGAAAATAGAAAGAAGAAGAAAGGAGCGCGATCCGAGAATTTTTTGTTTTAGGTAAACGTGACGCATGAATTTGGTAAAACGTTATGCGTGAAACGGGATGAAGAGCCCCCCTTTTCACCCTCTTTGGACAGGGCGTAACTGTACAATAATTGAGAGGAATCTTAAGCGCTCATTGCTCCAACGTTATGGTCCAAAACTTTGCAGTGAAACCACTCGCCTATAACGGCTCGTTGTTCCACTTGCGTTTTGAACATTTTTATGACATATCAATAGCTCCATTTCGATATATTAAAATTCGGCCTAAAACAATAGACATCACCACGAGGCTCCGGGGAATAAACCTTACAAACTCCATAGTTTATTCCCCGGAGCCTCGTACTGAGGTCTATTGTTTTAGGCTGAATTTTAATGTATAGAAATTGGGCTATTGTCTATAAGAGTGTAGACCATGATTTTTTGTCTTTAATTATATTACGTGTAACGCCTCAAGAAAGTTATTTAACTGATTTATATCGGATAAAATGTTTGTGTAATTAGAATTATCATTCATTAAGTTCCCGTGAAAACGAGAGCGAACGAGCCGGCGATAAACATAAATTCTAAAATAAAATACCCATAATGTCAAATTTATATACTTTTGACTAATATAGATAGTTTTCATGGAATAGTACAGTTAAATTTTTCAATAACATATTACAAGTTATAGGTTAGAAAGGGCTCTGGTATATAATTGCTTACCAGAGTAAAATAGCTCGATGTCATCTATAATCGATTGTAAAATACCAAGCATGTCAATTTGGGTTCAGTAATGAATTTTGTTGTATTTTGTAAAGGGCATGACCCAGAAAGAAAAATACTCTGTTGAATCGTATAAGGAAATTTATTAAAAAGGGATAAAAGTTTAAAAAATAAGCAGTTGTCTGAAGATGTTTTTTAAGAAAGTGAGGCGAGAGTGCGTCGGGATTCACAATAAGGTGTAGAGGAGCGAACATGGATATTGTGTGGTATTGTGTTCTCTACCTCCAGTGGGCCTAGAACGCCATACAAAGGACGTTCCAAAACTAATAGCTCTTGGGAAATGATACCTTTTCTCAAGCATTTACTAAATTGTCAAAAAATAAAGGCTTCATTTGAGCTGATTTTTGTGTCTTTTAATACAGATACAGATTCATTTTAATCCTGAACAACACCAAGAAAGGAATAAAAACTACTAAAAATGTAAGGACTTGAAAGCCGTGCTGCATGCTTTGGCGCTTCAATTTGAGAGAATTTACCAAGTTTCAAGTCCGCTGCAAAGGAGCCTGAACTTTCTTTCTGATATCAGGTGCGCTCAAACAAAATTGAAAAGATCCAACCCATGAAAAATCAGCTAAACGATTGACCATATCGATGTGGGAGTTTGTGGATCAATCATGGAGAGTGTACGCTTTTGACGCGTAGAGGTATATTAAAAAAAGTATAACATCAGAATAATGATAAGGGCTTTTGGCTGCATGTAGTTTTCGTTTCTATTTGGCGAAGCATCAACTAAAAATGTTCCTTTTTGCATGTTTCCTGAAAAATAAAAAAATGTGATAAATTATCCAACTGTAAGTAAAAGAGTTTTGTCACCAGCTACCCGAAAGAAGCACAGTATTACAGATCAATCGAGAACCTGTAACCGTTCAAACGCTTTTATGTTTCTCTGATATGTTTCTCTAACTCCACTAGGGTAATATGTCAATAATGCGCCAAAGCCATTGATGCTACGTAAAAACAGACGAAATAGTCGTTTGTTATCTTTTGATTGCAGTCATCCTTCATTGTAGCCGACGCTGGCGTCAGGCCCATAAAACGTAGTACATAGAGGTCATTTTAAACAACAGCCTTGGCTTATTCTCTTATTCTTATTCGATTACCTTATTTTGCTCCTATTGTGCTTTTACGAAAGGTGTTACTATTTCAAACAATCACTTACCGACTTTAAACATGTTTAAGCTTTGGTGTGAATGGGGTATAAGTCATTTTAAAGCAGATTTTGTGTAAGAATTGTGGCAGTTTGTGATTTGGAAAGTGGTGCACGCTAAGTTAGAATAAGCTTACAATGTTGTTTTGACTGTTTTGAACCGTGTTCTTTTCGTTGCAGTTTGGTTGCATGATTAACTATTTCTGCTTTACCGTACGCCTTGCTAAAAACCTTAGAGAATTTTATGCAGAGAACTGATTCAATTTTCTTCATTTCTGGTAAGCAAATATGCGGAAGGTTAAGTCTGAACTTGATCAGCCAAGCACAGGTAAGTCGCAACGAAATCGGCGAAATATTCATGAAATATTGGTTTACGATTTCAACACACTAGCTCGCTGATAAGAGAAACAAAACAAATGCAAGCGAGTATAAAAAAGAGCGGTTGGATAATAGATCGCTTAAATATATATTGGTGTGCAGTATCGCTGAGTAGTATTACTCGGTTTTGTTTCGCAGGATTTTTCTGTACGTGTAGTAATTTACAAAGCGAAATCGTGATTTTGATCCGTGAAACTTAATAATTTGATATTGTTATCAAAATCCAATCATGGTCAATCATGAACATCACAGCTAACTCCACTAACTAAAGCACAAAACAATTAACCTAAACGAAATATTTAATAAACAATGTTTGTATAAAATGTACAAACATGAACAGGTTTGTAAGCAGCATTATATTTACGGGAAGATCTAAAAACCGACACTACTTCAAATTCGTTCATAAATGAAGTATAGTATAAACAGATTCTCGCAATAAAATCAAATTTATGCTTAGTGCATATATACATTTACGTTTGTTACCTCAAGTTTGGAGAAGGCTTGTAAATTCTGCTGGGCAAAAATTTCAAACCAGGACAATAATATCGGAAACGAAAACGCCACTTGTCGTATGACTTACTCCAACACCAGCGGGCGTTGGTAACTGACCCGTGACGGTCAAAACCCGTGACGGCCAAATTTGGTAAAACACGTGACGGCTATTTCCGTGATGGATACTAGAAGTTCCGTGACGGTATTCTTAGTCTGAATTAAGACACACCTAAGAGGAATGATAACCCTTATAGACCGATCTAAGAGGAGTAATAGCTAGTTATGGCCCTAGATTGAGTGAACTCCATGAAATCCGTGACGACTAGAAGTTCCGTAACGGTTTTAGCAGGGTCTTAGGGCCCGGGGGGGGGGGGGGGGGGTACTCCCTATAATGGCCTATACGGGGAGGCTCCGCCCGAAAGGGGTACCTTTTTCAGTCTCCAGGTATATAAAAGGGTAGGGATTTCACAAGTTTAGGTATATGAAAGGGTAGGAAAATCTTCGTTCGGGTTTTAAAAAGGGCCTTGAATTAAAACAGATCAAGCAGACGCAACTTATGACTGTTTCATTTTAATTTATTACGCGCTACGTGAAAAAAATGACAAGAAGACTTCCTGTTTTAACGATTTATTCATAAGGCGGGCCAGTGAGAGTGGTTACAAATTAAACTACAGTAGTTAGGTTCGAATTACATTCAGTCGGAATAAAGTTCATTCCAGGCGTTTAGAAAAAGGAAAACAGTCTTCTTAAGAAGGTATATGAAAGGGGTGCCTTTTTCCAATAAAAGGTATGCGAAAGGGGTGCCTTTTTTGAAAAAAATGGTATATAAAAGGGTAAGGGGTTGGACCTCGGGGCGGAGCCTCCCCGTATAAAACTTTTTTAAGTACCCTCCCCCGCCCGGGCTTAGGGCATATTATAGAGGACTGAGCTGCTTTCCGTGACGGCCGTCACAATCCGTCACGGCCTGCCAAAATCCGTGACGGCCGAAAACCGGTTAAAACCGGTTAACGTTTCTTGACACAAAAATCAGGCAAGTGAGTGAGTGACCCTCCCTGTTTATTGCAAACAAGAAGCTGCCCGCCAGGAAAACCCCCTCATGGGAGGAAACCTGTTCCTTCCCGAATGCAGCTTCTAGAACTTTGAAGGAGAAAAGCTGCATTTACTGCTCGGCCACATGAGGCAGATATAAACCAAAAGTTCTTCCCTTGTGTTGACTTTCGTTGACTTTGGCATTGATGCCTGCCAAGCTTAATTCCCGTTTGATTACGCTACAACAAAGCCAGTGAGACAACTTGTAACCGCAACGTTTATTTGGGATAGGCGCCGGCTGTGTGATATTTTTTCAACTCAATGTATCGACCGACTAAAGACCGAGTATCGACCGATAGATCGACGGATACATCGGTCAAGACTACCTACAGTAAACAAGATACAACTCTTAGACGGGGTTTCAAAAATCGGCATTCTGTCGTAAACAGGAAAGGACTGAATCAGATGGTCAGGGTTTAGGTTGCCAGGCAGCACCTCTCCACCCGACATTCTGTCGAGTACCTCCCTCCCCGAGCATACGCGTACGAATAACACCGCCAACATCAGGCTAAAACTGCCAACATTGTGGGCGAAGTTTACCAAAGTTTTTTGCAGAAAATTCAAATGCCCGGGATTTACCCAAGAGGGTAGGCGCTTTTGGATTCAACTGATACATTAACAGAAATAGCCGGCATATTACACTGCATTTAGGCCTGGCAGAACAAAAATAATTAAGAAGACAGAGCATTGTCGATTTAGAAAAAAATACAAATGGATAATAGCAAAGGGCTAATGCACAGAAAATGCAACAAAATTTCATTATTTCTTCGCATTTAATTTTAGCTGAAAAGATCAAGTAGATCCATGTTTCTTTTGTTTACGCAATATACATATATTGTATTACCAGGGATGGCGGAGCTGGGGGGGGGGGGGGGGGGCTGGGGCGGGTTTTAGCCCCCCCCCCCCCCCACCCCCCACCACTTTTAAACCAAAACAAATATTCATAAATTAAAAATGACAACATAATAAAACAAGAAAAAGAAAAGAAAAAACAACCAAAAGAAACAAAAAACAAAACGAACTTATTAAAGCATGTCCCCAGCACGCTACACACGTCGAGCTTTTATCAAGTTAAAAAATCTCGGCAATATCGGATGTGAGAACTGAAAATACATGTGTTATACTTGATTCAGATTTATTTTTTTGACGAAATATCTCATGGAGAATGCTGGAAATAGCATTTGCGAGACTCTAGATTTCAAAGCATGCCCCCAGACCCCTCTAGAGGCTCGCGGCTTCGGCGCTCGCTTCTGTGAACATCACCTTAAAAATTCTATTTTTTTAGCACACCAACCCCACTTCAAATTACGCTTCGCCGTCCCTGATTACGACTGTAACACAAATCTCGTGGCTTTTTTAAACGTTAATTTCTTTAAAAAAAAAAAAAGAATTGAAATCATTATCGCGGTTACGAGTTACCGCAAAGGGCACTTTGATCAACAACAGAAGGAATCGGATGGGATGACCACCGAGTAATGGTGAGGGATTTTCCAAAATCAGCAAACCAACCGAAAATGATGGCGCTTACAATTTGTATTTCGGTTTAATTCCTGTTATTGTTTTCTGTTTACAGGAGACTGGAACTGCGAAACCGTGCAAATGGTAAGGTAATTTCCATCGTTCCGTTCCCAATGGAGAAAAGAGGACTACCTCTGGCAGAAGTCCACAATTTCCAAACAGACTTTTTTCTGGAAAATTACCTTTCCATTAGACTTCAAACCGAAATTTCCTGATTTTTTTGGCTATTATGGTAATTAAGCCTCCCAAGATTCAGGCATTGATAAACCACTTGTTCATTACCAGCCCCTCCCGAGTCCCCCTACTTAATATGCACTGCATCTTGTCCCTTCCAAGATGGTAACAACGACAGTGAGTCAGAAAAAAAACCCTGATAACAATCACAAGAAATATTCATAAAGCTTCATTGGTACAATTTGCATTTATTTTCATTTGATTCATGACGTTTCATCTGATAAAATTTCTGAGTTTCCCAAATAAAGGATCGTACTTTTATTGGCCATTAATTAAAACAACTCTGATTTATAAATACCCCAATCGGGAAGACATTACTAACATCTTATTTCAACACACATTCACATGATATATGCAACTGCAAAGCTAGTTTAGTCTGTGACCTCAAGATTCAGTTGGTTGCCATGTAAGAGTTGAATCTGGAATGACTTCATGTAACCACACATGAAAAGTATACCTCTATATCAGGTTCCAAACTGTTTTTATTTATTTTTAATTTAAACTATATTTATAGTTGATTTAATTATTATTTCTAGCAACAAAAGATTATGAAAAATACATTAAGATTAAGACCAGCAATCTAACTACATAAGGTTTCAATGAGCCACAAACCCTGCATATTTACATTTCCAAAATGTTCAAATGTAAATGTGTATGGCATGCGGTCATTGAGATGTTATGCAATTTTGTTGCTCATCTTTCTCTTAAAGTATTTTTAAGCGAAATATTTTTATTAATAGTTATCAATGTTTCTGTTGGTTATTTTTTAGTTATGTTGTGATTTGAAACCTGGTATAAAGGTTTACTTTTCATGCACAGTTACATGAAGTCATCCCAGATTCAAATCTATAAAGGCAACCAAGTGAAGAGGTCATAAACAAAACAGATTTTGTAGTCACATATATTAAGTAAATGTGCGTTGAAGGTAAATGTAAATGAAATCGTTCCAAATTAATTGAGATGCTGCTTCATTATGTTTTCTTTTTATGTCAATTCTCCTTACTATTCCCTGCACATTTCCTTTAATGTTAGTTATGAGAATTTGGTGGTCCATCAAGACAATATCCCCCAGTTGATGACTGAACAATGGACTAACAATGTAAGGAGAAAACAGTTTTTGATCACTCGATCTTCTCAGTCATGTTTGCCAGTAGAGACAGGAATCTTGGCTGATGGATTGCAGACACCGCATATGCATATTCTTTCAGTTATTAATCTCTTCTGCATACAGTTTGGACGTGATCAGTGTCATTGAGTTAGGAAACAAGTCAGTAAAGGCTTGGCGTTCTTCTAAGGATGGTGCTTGACTGGGATCCAGTGGTAAAGAGCCTGTAGAGAAAGATCGAAAAAGAGTCAACTGAAGATGGGTTACCAAGAGATAACAACAAGAACCTCCGTTCCTGGAGGGGGAGGGGAATCCCTTATAAGGGCTTAACAGGGACATGCAGCCCAACAGGGTACAGTTTTCAGGTTTTTTTGTCTTGAACAGTGTATCTATTCCATCCCTTTTCGTCTTAAACGGGTTTTCTTTACATGGACCAATGTCTTAAACAGGATAACAAGCATATAATGTTTATTATTTTATACAAACTTAGCCACAAGCTGAATTTTTACAAGTTCCTCCATAGTGTTGACTTCCATTGACTTTGGTATTGATACCAAGCTTAATTCATGTTTGATTACACACCAACAAATGTCTTAGACGGGGTGCCAAAAATCAGCATTGACTGTCTAAATAGGGTAGCACCTTCCTACCCAAGATTTTCTGTCAAGACCCCCCCCCCCCCTTCTTTACCCCCCTCCCCCAATTTTCTGTAAATGAACCAATAACAAAATGAAGGATGGCAACCTTTTCTGTAAATAACCAAGAACACTGAAAAACACATACCTTAAAATGGAACATCACAGCTCATTGCTAAGGTCTCACATCAGACATATCCAACATCATACACAATGCACAGCTGCACCAAAAAAAAAAAATAAACAGGTCGGAATTTATGTTTAATAACCTGAGAATTTTAATAAAAGACTGTTTAAGACTACTAACTGACAGAACTTGATTATCTTTTGGTCAATTCTTGGAAAATGCTAAATAATCCATATTCAATTATTTATTATATTAAGTAACTGTAATACTGAGTCACGAGCATCACACAAATGAAAAATCTGAGTTCCCAATAGGAGAGGAACCCACAGCCTTGATCTGTACACCACTCAATTATACATCTGCTGATTTATCTAATTCTTGCAAAACTAAAATATTAGAAGACTACATATTGTATTTAAGACGGAATCCACCAGGACGTCGAGTAATATTTATTTAAGTTGGACAAAAATCGAGTACCAGAATAATTTAAATCCTATTGCATTATTTTCTACCCTAAATAAAAGGTAAAGATGTAAGTAATAATCCCTGATAACACCGACAACAATTTCTTATCAGAGTCTTAGAAAATGAATTTCAAAGTTCACAAGCTATAGGCAAATTCTCACGTGCAGCCATTTTGTAAAATCATCTTTAAGCGATTCAGTGGAATTCAGTGGAAATTCGAAATTTGTTTTCGGTGTTTGGTGTTGTTAGAAAAGATTTCTTTTGATAAGATATTTGAAGCAGTAACACAAAAGTTTGCAATAAGGTGTAAATAATTTTGGTACAACAATTTCTTATCAGAGCCTGAGAAAATGAAATTCAAAGTTCACAAGCTATAGGCAAAAGCTCATGTCTTTTAAGCGATTTAGTGGAATTCAGCGGAACTTCGAAATCGGTTTTCGATGTTTGGTGTTGTTAGAAAAGATTTCTTTTAATAAGATATTTGAAGCAGTAACACAAAAGCTTGCAATAAGGTGTAAATAATTTTGGTACATAATTTTGTCCAATAACTACTCGAAGTCCTGGCGGATTCCGTCTTAAAAAGAATCAAATTTCATTGTCCACTTATTACCAGGTATATAATTGCCTTGTTTGCTGATTGACAAATGAGCCCTGATCTTCGACCCCTTTTAAAGAGCACCTTCATGTTTAAATGAACCAGAGGACTCAGTGTTAATAGTAACTCTAGCTACAGTTAGTATTAATAAACAACTTAGGGCATTGCCACATGCTGTCGCCATGACCGTCATCGTGGTCAACATTAAGACAATGGCCAGGGTTTAAACCCATACCATACACACTGACCATTGGGCCATTGCACCTCTTTCATCAGTACATTGTTTTACAAGCCCTTAAAAACAAAATTACATTGAGAAACTTATCTTCATACCTGGAGGTGTTTCAATCAGGTAAATCCAGATAACCCCAACACACAACTGATAGAAAAGTCCTGCTAGATCAGTGCTACAAACAAATTAACAAAATAATCATTTGTTACTATGGTTAGTGCGATGAATGGTAAAATTGAAACTAACATGTAATATCTTTTCTACGAGCCCAAGAATTTTATAGCTTTGCAAAAACATCAAAACACTAAGAACAAATTGCAAAAAATAATTCAAGATCACAGTGAAACCTGTGAAATTTGGCAAAAATTCTGTCTATTTTGTTTTTAAAAAGAACTTGATTTTTTTCTTTGTGCCATTTTTGTCACTGGACGTACCAGATCCAAGCCTTGATTCTTTACAGTAACATTTCCTGAATCTTGGCTCCTAAAATACATGTAGCCAATTCACATATCAAATTCAAATAAGCTAAATCCTGGATCACAAAAGCCTTATTAATATTGGGGACCCTCTTGACGAGGTAACTAAAGGCAAAATGTTATTTTTATTTACGTCTGGTAATAACAAAAAGCATGCAGAAAAGAATAAATACCATTTTTCTTAGGTCCTCTAACTTCACACCTGCACAGCATCATCTCTGCTATTCAGCAAGGAACCTATTGGTATGACAGCACGTCATTTGATCCCTGTGTGTGTGGACTGGAACCAAAGTAAGATTTTTAAAAAGGTTATTAAATTTATCACAGTTAAAATGTAGCAGTGGAAAATGCAGACTTGAGCAATATACATGTCATGTACTGGGGAAAGCACTGATATCAACATATCCACACGTATATCACTTACAAGTGGCAGGCGCGGTGGCCTAATGGTTAGTGCGCTGGACTCCGGATCGGGCGGTCCGGGTTCGAGCCCTCGCCGGGGCATTGCGTTGTGTTCTTGGGCAAGATACTTTACTCTCATAGTGCCTCTCTCCACCCAGGTGTATAAATGGGTACCGACGAATTTACTGCTGGGGGTAACCCTGCGATGGACTAGCATCCCATCCAGAGGGGAGTAGAAATATTCCTAGTTGCTTCATGCTACGGAAACCAGGATAAGCTCCGGCCTGATGGGCCACTAGGCTCGTATGCAGACTTTACCTTTTTATCACTTACAAGTAATAAAGTGTGAAGTTGAAAACATCCAAAGGTCATATTCAGTAACTATAATGATTTATTTTACAGTAATTCTTAAAGGGAAATTGAGTGCTGCCAACAAGACCTCTGGTAAGCTCCAACAAAGATATGTGCATTTGTGTTGATCAAAAGATGTGGTAGATGGAAGATTGCATTAGCAAAAGTGTTATGGGATCACGCATCATGTGATCACTTCCCTACTCCAAACTGTAAGCTCCCAAGCCCTCATCTCCTTTAAAACAAGTCCCATAAATTTGAAAATAGCACAGATTTGAATAAATACCATATTTCTCAGGTCCTCTATCTTCACACCACATGGTGCCAGTACAGCATCATCTCTGCTACTTAGCAAGGAACCATTGACATGATGCTTGTCTGTGTACATAGTGTAGTGGAACCCAACTGAGAAAGAACGGTTAAATTATCACCATTAGATGTGTAGTTAGTATTAAAAAATACAAACTCATGTAAGGAGCTATGAAGCAACATTTTTCGAAAACCAGTAGTCAACCTTGTACAGCTGCCACTCCTGGACGGTTTGGTATTTCACGACAGAAGTGTGGCCAGGAGTGATGACAGATGGCTGTATTTGTAGGCTAGTGGAACCTGAACTGAACTGACACATTTTGTGTAATGTAAAAGAAAGGAAAAAGTTCACACGGCTGCTTAAAAATAAATTTTAATGTTTCGGACTACAGTACACTGTTTGTTCTGACTTGTCACATATTGACAGACATGGTTCGAGTCATCAAGGATAAAATGATAATGAAAATAGTCAACCCGAAGGGAAACGAAAATTGCTTCGAGTTAGCGGGAGGCTCGGGTTATCGAGGGTTCGAGTTACCGAGGGTAAAATTACAGTTGATGTATGATGGAAATCCAGGGGAAATCAATTTTGGTTTGAGTAAGCGTGAGGTTTGAGTTGGGAAGGGTTCGAGTTATTGGGAGTCGACTGTATAGACAAAGCTCTGATAATAATATATTTAAAACACCTGCAATGCCGTGAAGTCAAAACCATACAAAGGCCATAGCTAACTACACTATTTTATTAATAATGACTCACGCAGAAGAAGACTGCAGCCTGATTATTGTCTTTTCCCTCCTAATTCACTTGACTCTTGGAATACTTGGTCCACATAAGTAAACATCCAGTATCCCAGCCTGAAGATCAAAGAAAACACAATGCAGATTAATCATTTATGGATTTATGAAGTTGTTTTGCTACAACAACACAGTTTTGAAGACAGTTTACAACTTTTATTGAAAGCATGATGTTAATGTTGCTTTGTAGAATGTGTAGGGTACACATGTATATGTGCAGAATTTTTTGGCACTTTAAGATACATAATGTACATTTAAGTCGGTAACAAAAACACTTGGCCCGAAGGGGCAGGTACCAGGCCAGGCCTCCCATAGATCAACACAAGTCAAAATCTACAGACTGAGAAGAAAACCTGGTAGAAGCAAATATTTTGTTCAGATCGCATATCATGCCATCACTTTCTTGTAAAAATTTGGATAATAACCCCAGGTCCTTCTCCTTTAAAACAATTTTCATTTGTAACACAGATAATTATTTCAATAAATACCATTTCTCTTATGTCCTCTTGCTAGATCTTCACACCACAGCATCATCTCTGCTATTTAGCAAGGAACCTATTGACACAACAGCACGTCATTGATCCTTGTCTGTGAAGACTGGAACCCAACTAAGAAAAAAGGTAAAATTATCAATAAAAATGTGGCAATCAGTGGTAGATTTAGACCTTCACCTAAGGGGAGGGGGGCTTTTGAGGGCTTGACCATGAATGTTGAATTCTGCGAAGATAATGCTGGCAGATCAAAGAAAATGCGCTATTTATACCACTTGTAATAAATTGTATTAAATTAAAGGCCCTATGTGCCACGAGGCACGAGGAGGATACCTGGTAGGTGAAAGTGAATAAATTGTGAAGTCAAAACATCACAAGGTCATTACTGACTATACTATAATTTTATTTTATTTTGGCTCACCCTGAAGAACACTGCTGTGGTGTATTCCCCTTTAGGGCGACTTTAGTCTTCAGGCAAAGTGTGAACACAATATGCAGCTTCCAAGCGCAAATTACTTTGCACACTAACCAGACGGATTCCCGAAGAGAAAACTTAGATTGTGTTTAGAAAGCTAACACTGAGCAGGAGACCTACCGTCCTCCATCTTGAATATAAAGTCAAGCCGCTGGTCATCTACCATTTGTACTGTCGTCTCAAGGGCGCCATCTCGTCCCCAGGGCCTTCTCCTCTTTGAGATGTTTTGCCTGTGAACGCACACAAATAACAGTTTTACTAAGACATTCTTGTTTCAGCGTGGCCCTTCATAGCCATTCATAACCATACCTTACACATATATATCCAGAAATAGCGCTTCAGGTGGATATCCCTCGATAGCCATTCAACTGGGGTTCCCGGCAAAAACCTGAAAAAAAACAAACAAAAAAAAACAAAACAAAAATTCAAACTGATCCGTACGCGCGGCAGATCGCAGGCTACATCAGTGCAGTTGAATCAAGAGGAATTATTTTTATCTCGATGTTTTCTCCTAACTGTGATGATCAGTTTTCAAACTACCCATTAAGGAAGGCTGACCGTACGGTTGGGATGATAAACTATAATTTCCCGGCAATATTTCGTCAGGCATGGCGCCCCGGCTTGACTTCTTCAGGGGATGAACTTTTCATTCCCTGAAGAAGTCAGGCCGTGTCTGACGAAATATTGGGAATTATAGTTTTATCATTCTAGCCTTAATTAGTTGTTTGGATTCTCTATAACTTGCTGACTAGATCCAAAACGATCAAGTACCTCCGTCTTGTCCGTTGGCCCTTACAAAATTCGAAAGGGAACCTCCACACTCTATTGTTTGGAAGCTTCCAAACAAAAGCGGGAGCCGTAACACGTCATAAAAATCCAAAATGGCGGCGCGCTGCAAATTTAAAAGCCATAAACTTTTCCATTCATTGTTATTATTAAATGTTATTTCTCCCTTGTCTTGTAAAATTTGAAATTTTACCGTTTATGCTAAAAAAAATGTTTTTCTCTTAACTGACTCAGGTCTGCAAATGATTCGACACACCTTATTGGCGTTTGTTGGTCGTTTTGCCTATAAAGAAACTAGAGAATTTCATAACAACAGACCTCACACCATGTGACTCCAAATTCGCGTAGTGAATGGATAATTGCTTGTTTTGATCAGCGGATAAAAATATTTCCAAAAGTGGTCACGATCCTGGACTGCGCGGTGCAGCCAGATTTGCGCTTATATAAATATTATATAAGCCTACAATTCTGACTTGCGAAAATTGTCCGGATATACACTAATCCACTACCCTGACCCTCTGTCGCTTTATCTAGCCGGCAGTGTTTTGGTATAAAATAATAATCTCAAAGCATTTCGAATTTTTTTCCATGTACCTGTGCACGATTTACATCGGGTATACCTGCCAACTCTGAGAATAAATGCTTGAGATTTTTCTCTTCAGCGTGCCCGGAATTCCCAAGATGTTGCTTACTGGTTTTTCGAATAGACTCTCAGATGCTCGAAGATGTTCGGGATATGATGCACAAACGCTGCCGAAGATGTCCGAAGCTTTGCGAAGATCTTCAGAGCACCCGGAATTCCGCGGCGGAAGATGTTTCTGACGTTTTTCGAATATATTCTGAGATGTTCGAAGATGTTCAGTATACGATGTACGGATCCTGACGAATCTTTCCGAATAATGATTTATCGTGCGTGAGTGAGTTCGTGGTTTTGTACCCAGTCCCACAGTGCGTCTGGACTCGGACTATGCAAAGAAGTTGTTTTTCTCGAAATTAAATCGAATAAAAATACTACTTGGTTTAGGAGCTAGTAGCTCGGATTTGTGAGACTGGCGTTGGAAGTCGACCTGTATACGTGCAAAGTTTAATAGACGTTTTCAATCAGCAGATGTGCATGTGAGACTCATGTCGGTATATGAATGATTTCCTTAAATTTTTAAAATTATTTATCACATCAAGTGAGCTCGAACCGTATCCTGAAAAGCAAAAAT
The DNA here is from genome assembly GCA_963693305.1 of Meandrina meandrites. Taxonomy (NCBI): domain Eukaryota; kingdom Metazoa; phylum Cnidaria; class Anthozoa; order Scleractinia; family Meandrinidae; genus Meandrina; species Meandrina meandrites. The sequence continues at coordinate 4,975,771 of OY855906.1, forward strand.
CCTATTTGTCTACTCTTGCATGGAATAATTTATCCTAATATGCATGTCTTCTTCTCTTTGCAACGTTAATAAGCATCAAAAAATTATAACAATATGACAATATAAACTGCAAGAAATTATGAAATGAAATAAAGGATACCGTTTTCCTAATCCAGATCTGAAAAAGATCTCTGACAAAACAAGAAAGAAACAAAGAAGAAGAAAAAACACATGTACGCACTCGCGGTTTCCAACCCAAATTGACACACTGATTTGGAAGGCAAGAATCATATAACCACTATATAATACATAGACCTACATAATCATACATAGTAATACATGACCTTACAGTCTTATATGACCACTGTTATAATACACTAGTTACAAAGGGTCACATAGCCATACAGTGTCATAGATAGCCTTACATGATCATACATAGTGATACATGATCTTACAGAGTTTCACATGACCAATATTAATACACTATAGTTACATAGCCATATATTGTCATCCATAGCCCTACAAAATCCTACAGATTGATACATGACCATACATATGGTAATACACATAACTGCCGTATAGCCCTACATGCAGCATACCCTAAAGACTTCTTATTTAGATAGAGTTCCAGATTTTACCCTATATCCGCCCCGCATGGTCTTACATGTAGCCATATAACTTGTCAGTCAAGAAAAACTTACGTAGCCATTCATAATCATACTTAACCGCAAAAAAAAAGTCTGGCGGGCAGCCAACGTCTTCTTCCTGTCTAATAACATGATTAAAAACTGACAAGTTAGTATACTTAACAATTACTCCACAAGCGCGCAAACCATTGGATAAGAGATGGCCGGCTATAACCATCTCATATTCAACAAACACTAAATATAGAGAAGTGTAGAGCAATTGACCTGTAACTCGAAGGTCGTGGGTTTGAATCCCACTAAGCCACTATTTTTTTTTTTCAGTGATCAGGACTTACAGTTTTAGCTTAGAATCATCCCCAGGCACAAAAAACGAGTGAATCAATATGCCTGTGTAGCTCAGATGGTAGAGCAGTGGACCTTTAACCCGAAAGTCGTGGGTTCGAATCCCACCTAAGCCACTGATTTTGTTTTCTTTAGTGGTCAGGATTTACAGTTTTTTTTAGCTTAGAACCACCCCCAGGCACAGAACTGAGTGAATCAATTGGGAATCACTCAAGCGCTTTTCCCATCATGCCTCTGTAGCTCAGATGGTAGAGCAGTGGACCTGTAACCCGAATGTCGTGGGTTTGAATCCCACTAAGCCGTGTGTTTTAGTTTAGGATCATCCCCAGGAACAATAATGAGTGAATCAAATTTGAATCACTCGTGCGCTTTTCCCATCATAGCTCTGTAGCTCAGATGGTAGAGCAGTGGACCTGTAACCCGAAGGCCGTGGGTTCGAATCCCAACCTTTCTCTTACACTAGGAAGTTCAACCCGTACTCGAAAACCCTAGATCATTCATTTCTTTTAGATATTTGGTATATGTAATCCCCGCTTGAATACAGGCAGTCCTCCGGGGGTTAGAGCCCAGGTAGTCCCACTGGGAGTTAGAGTCAGGAGGTTATCTAGAACAAGTACTGCCCGCTGGAAGAAGAACCACCGAATCGTGACTCTCAAGATCACATGTTATCTGAGTTGACTCGTATGGTACTCATGATACCTACGTGCAATGCCAAATAGGATGGGTTTCCAATACAAGCACATCATGCCTAGCCCCCGTCTCCCCCAACCGTATTACCACCAACCGGTCCTCGGGAGCGTGCAAGTAGACAAGCACCAAGTGGAACGCGCGAAACACTCCACCCAGCTTGGGATTACGTTAATGTCGCCAGCTCCGAGTTCAAGCTGAAAGTTGTATTAGTTTGTTTTGTTATTGATCTAGGAGTTTTACGGAAAACGAGTTGTTACCTGGGCAGCAGGAATTATCCACGCAGTAGGATTGATGTCAGGATAAAACAGTTCTGTATCTGACGCAGGCGGTGCGATCAACTGTACTGCAACCAGTTGTTCTTTAAAGTTCTAATGTAAGCCAAAATAATCGGAATATAAATTAGTAAATTGCAAAGGAAAACGTGCCGTATGAACATTTAACTTTCCTCTTAGGTCAAGCGTGGCTTGTCACTTTTATTCTTTTGTAAAAAGTAGAAAACTATAGGATAAAATACAAGGCAACGCGCGCAACTTCATCTAACAGGATAAAGTAAAAGTCTTCGCAGCATCGAATTCAGTATAAAGTCATTGCCGATTGTGTGGATTGATATCGAATTGAGAAAAGATCGGGTTTTTGCTGGTGCTTTGAATTACGAGCCCTAGTTTCTACTCTGAGATTAACTTTACTGGGCTGTTGTTTAGATACGTAAAAATTGTTCAGAGATAGTCCTGTTCTAAAGTCTCAAAATAAAAAGTAATCTGTTTGCTGATTGTATAACACAAGAGTTCCAAACTCTTACTTTCGGGGGTGGAAGCGGAATCATGAATCAATCATGAATCATAGCTGTAAAATTGGTAGGAATCATGAATCTTCGTGTTTAAAAACTTGGGAATCATGAATAACGACAGATGGCTAAAAGAAACATGAATAACAAATGAATATGCTTCCATCGATATTGGAGGTGTGTAAATATAGAATGTAAACTGCAAAACTTCTTAATAGTTATATCACAGAAATGGCCGAAAATAGCATTTCCGAGTGTCTAATTTTCAAAATTTTCCGGGGGAACATGCCCCCAAACCCCCCTACAGGAAATTGCTGAAAACACGATTCAAATCTTCATCCCTTACTTATCGACTTGACTGTGATTGGGTATATTACACACAGTGAAGTTATTTTCAAAATTGAATGAAAACAATGACAAATGAATCATGAATATCGAATGAAATTTTTAAATGAATCATGAATCATGAAAGTCCAATGACTCCGCTTCCACCCCCGATCTTACTTACCTCTATAAGGCGGGCATTTTCCATTGCCTTTCCAGTCTTATTTGTGGCCACATACGTGAACTTGGAGACTCTATCCAAAGATCTTCTGAAAATAAAAAAAATAAAAAAAAAATAAGAGAAATTAATGTCAGTTGTCTACCAAAGTTTGTCGGCCACCACTTACAGGAAAGGTGCAGTTCAGTAGCTAAAATGCTTCCTGACAATTCTGAGAACCACATGAGTAAATTATGCGGAAGGAGCCTTCCTCTGCCTGCCAAGCAAGCTGTCAATTTCATGGCAAGGTAAATGACTTTTAAGAAGCTTGTTCGTGAAAGCGGAGTCCTTGCTTAATTTCCAGGCAAAACTCTTCTCTTAGAGCGGATTCGTCTACCGGAAGTTGACAGAAGATCGGTAAACGTAACGCGCGAAACCGTTCACCCAGTTTGGGATTACATAAATGTCTCTAGCTCCAGTTTTAAACTGAGAATTTAATTGGCATGCTTTGATGTTGAACTAGGATTTTTACAGTAAACGAGTTGTTACCTGAGCAGCACGAATTATCCACGCAGTAGGATTGATGTCAGGATAAATCAGTTCTTCATCTGACGCAGGATGATCTTGGCTTTTTCACAATGCCACGCCACTCGAAGAATTTCTATTTCAACCTTTCTGTTTTTCCAACTGCACGATTTATGGCTTCCTTATTGTGAATCTTACAGGCCATGGTATGGTACCAAGCAATACACATGTTATTAAGTGTACTGCTACCAGACTTTCTTTAAAGTTCTGATGTAAAGAAAATAATCGGCATTTAAATTAGTAAATCGCAAAGGAAAACATGCGTTATAATGAATTAACATTTAGCTTTAGGTCTTCCGTGGCTTGCCAAAGTTATTCTTTCATGAAAACTAGAATACTATTAGGAACAATACAAGGCAAAGAATGCGACTGAGAACCTCATCTACCGGAATAAAGTAATAGTCTTCCATCGACTTCAGCAAAGATTTTTTCAAGTATCAAATAATTGCCGATTGCGTATTGATCTCTAACTGAGGAAAGATCGGGGTTTTGCTGGTGCTTTGAATTACGAGCCCTAGTTACTATTCTGAGTGAAGTGACAGATAATATTTGATCTGTTTGGTGAAAACTTGAGTTCTAAACTCTTACTTGCCTGTATAAGGCAGGCATTTTCCATGCAATTGTCCACCAAAGTCTGTTGGCCACCAGTTACCAGAAAGGTGCAGTTCAATAGCTGAAATGCTGAAAATTTTGGGAACCACACGCGTAAATTACGCCGTTAAAGGAACGCTCCCTTACCTGTCAAGCAAGTGTCAATTTCACGGAAAAGTGAATAACTTTCGTGAAGCTTGTTCGTGAAAGTGTAGTCCTTGCTTGATTCCAAACAATCTCGCTGTATTCTTTAAAAGCGGATTCGTTTACCCAAAGTTGACGGAAGATCGGTACTGAAACGCAACGCGAAGTGGAACTCAAAAATTTCAGTTATAGCAAACTAAAAGACGGTTGCGAAATTTGAAATTGCAAGTGGACTAAGGTGCGCATGGGTGAATAAAATTGCGTCATTAATTTTGAATTATAATCAATCGTACAAATTTTCACGTGCAGCAAAGCATTATAATACGTTATTGCAAAATGAACATTAGCGCATGGTTCTACTTATTTACATAACAGGTGACAAGAATCAGGCAAGTGAGTGAGTGACCCTCCCTGTTTATTAAGTTTTCCGTGACGACTGAGCTGCTTTCCGTGACGGCCGTCACAATCCGTCACGGCCTGCCAAAATCCGTGACAGCCGAAAACCGGTTAAAACCGATTAACGTTTCTTGACACAAGAATCAGGCAAGTGAGTGAGTGACTAGCCTGCGCAGCTGGCGGGATTAGGGGGCACGAGTGAATTTTTCTCGCGCGGGCGAAGCCCGCGTCAGCGAGCGGCGCAGCCGCGAGTGAAATTCGACCCTCACCAAACCCCTCGCTACTTGGCGGCCAAGACCAAAGCATGAGGCCGCTAAAAAAATGCACTCGCTCGCGAAATCCCGCCAGCTACGCAGGCTAGTGAGTGACCCTCCCTGTTTATTGCAAACAAGAAGCTGCCCGCCAGGAAAAACCCCCTCATGGGAGGAAACCTGTTCCTTCCCGAATGCAGCTTCTAGGACTTTGAAGGAGAAAAGTTGCATTTACTGCTCGCCACATGAGGCAGACAAGTTGGCTATTCATAAAGGGTGGCCAATTAGCCTTTCGTGCATCCTTTGCAGTATACTGGTGCATCTTCCTCTTCCGGAATATCTTCCTTTGACATATCCTCGCATTCAGGATGAAACCAGACTCGACACCTTCTTCTTCAGATTCCTTAGCTGCTCCACGTTTCGAGGCCTCCCCAACAGTTCCTCCTCCACCGGATCATCTGTGTTTTCATTTTCGCAACTTCCTTTTTGTAAATGACATGCGCGTCTTCATTTTCAACCAAAGCACTCCAGGTCTTCATTTTGCTTGGTTTGGTCCGTACGTATACATTTACCGTGTCTTTTTTACTGTTACGGTGTCCTGTAACTTTAGAAGTAGATGAATCGCCCAGATACTGGATGATAAAAGGCCCGGTATCTTTGTTATTAGGCAAGAAGCAGACGTTTCTTATGAAACATTTTAATGCCCCACCGCTTCAGTCTGGATGTAAAAATAATTTCTTTTTTAATCAGTGGATTTCTCCTCGGCAAGCTTGTCGTTCCTTGATTAATCCACCGATGTCCATCAGCCCGCCAATCTTGAGGCCCCTCCCGATTATAATATCGGAAGATGTTGCCGCCCATGGGCCGAAATGGCAACCGACTCACGCTCTCATCGTCAGCGCACAACAGTTCATGCGCCTCTGTTGTTGTTAGAGGCGAGTCGCGCTGAAGCAACGCTGTTGTGACTGTTGTAGATGTCTCCAACAGGGCCATATCTGATGTAAATTGTGTAAATGATAGCAATTAGTGTAAATCTGGAAGCAAAGACCAATTAATTTATTAATCTACAATCCGTGACGGCCGTCAAAATCCGTGACAGCTGAGCCTACCAAAATTCCGTGACGGCCAAAATAGCTCCTAAACGTCACAATTAATTAGCGGCTAATTAATCAATTAGTTAATTAATTCTTTTCGCACGCGCGAGAAATTCGTTCTAAAAACGCCTGAAATATTGGTTAAGTTATGAAAAATCCTCTGTCTGTGACAGCCGAAATATCTCCTAAACATTTAAAAACGCATGAAATACCGGTAAGGTTATACATCTTTCTACAATCCGTGACGGCCGTCAGAGTCCGTGCTGAGCCTGGGAAAAATCCGTGACGGTCAAAATATCTCCTAAATACCGGTAAAGTTATATAATTCTGTCTCTATGACCGCTAATCTACAATCCGTGACGGCCGTCACAATCCGTGACGGTCAAAATATCTCCTAAATAAACTCCATCTGGCTATAATAAACGGCACGCGATGCATGCAGAAGCGATGACGTTTCACAAGGGGTCTTTGATAATTTTCAGGACATTTGTCAAAACATTAGGGTAAATAAAAGTAACTGACAACTTCTGTGCTGAATGATTGTTCAACAAAAATTGCGTTATCTTGGCGTGACATACGATATACGATATACGATGCAAGGTCAAACGCTGTCTAAAATTGTTTACACCTTTTGTTTTAAAGAATGGAGAGATTTCTGTTTACTAAATCTTATAGAACGCATCAAATATAATTTGTTTCTTTCGTTTATGCTTTATATTAGTCCTTTCTAACGACCCAGGAGTATTTTGCTTTGAGTTCTATGCCACGATTTCTTGTTGAGTTGACTTGATTTCTTTTCCCAGTATTCGGTTCTACAGATCGGTTAATCACAACAGGCAACAGACAACAGACAACAACAGATCCTGTCCACTCGCACGGCGAGATTAATCGATCACGTCATCGTCATCGCTTAAAAAAAGGTTTACGATGGCTCACCTTTTCAACAGATGTTTCAAAACTGCTAATAATCGGTTACTTCGTCTGCAGTCACGACAGACATCACTTCTTAACTTTATGCCAAATTTATTCGATAACTGATAAAGTGCAACACTCACTCCAGACTCGAAATCTCAATTTAACAGCTACAAATGAAATAAGGTTTGCCGATCGGTGATGATACAAGCTGCAAAAAAATATCTTCCGTTGCCAAAAAACAAGATGGCGGATCTCAAAAAGAATACAAACAATGCACCTAGTTCCCATTACTCTTCAGTTCAATTCAGGGAGTAATTATCACACCAAAAATTCCATAAATTCCATCACTTTTCCGCTCTACAGCATTAACCGATGACGTCATAAAATGACGTCATCGCTTAAAAATCTGTCTCTATGACCGCTAATCTACAATCCGTGACGGCCATCAAAATCCGTGACGGCGTAGCCAGCCAAAACTCCGTGACGGCCGAAAAAGCTCCTAAACGTCTAAAAACGCCTGAAATACCGGTGAAGTTATAAAAAAACTCTATCTGTCTATGAAAATCTGTCTCTATGACCGCTAATCTACAATACGTGACGGCTGAGCCCACTCCGTGACGGCCGTCATAAGCCGTGACGTACGTACCTTGTGTCAGTTGCAAGATGTTTGAGAGTGACCGGCTCTGAGCTCACTTTTATTTTAGCTCAATGTCAGCCCAATTAACTTTTCAGCCTTGGTTAGCCGCAGTGCTTCAACTCTCGGTGTTGTCCGATGTATATCATGTTGAAGTCGGCAATTATTTCGGATCTTCCCGTTAAGAGGTTGTCCTAAATCATTTGGCATGAGTTTTCATGATGTAGATGAGTAAATACAGTGAGAAATATTCACGAAGAACTATGTTTTCCAGCATGCTTTGACCTTTCTTCGCGTCTTTCATTCAGGTTAAAAAGTGAACAACGTACCAACTATTTGCCGCCTTTTCATACAACCGCTTCGTTTAAGTTGAAATGAAATGTCCAGATCATGAGAAAACATGAGAAAAAAAAAAACGCTGAAGTAATACAGTGTTCTTACAAGTTTCTATGACATTTAAGTTAACTCTCAACAAACCAAAAAATGTTTTTGTGTTACTTTTGCGTAAGAAGGACTCCAAATCAAGGACAAAGATAAACTCGTCCCCAGGCCTAATCCGTGCGTACGTACGTACGCCAAATTTTCTTGGCTTGATGGATTTACCAATTTCTATGGGTATGGAGCTCCGCCCGCGGGCGCCGAAGGCGCCCGCAGGAGCTCCGCTATTAAATACCCTGGGGATTTGGAATGAATTATAACAGCGTGCGGTAACGCTAGAACTTTCATGATCACATTAAAACGAGGCAAGGTCCGTGCCTATCGTGCCAGTAAATATATCGTGTGTAACCATTACTGCGTCATGTTGCACTCGATAAAAGTGCTAGTGCAGAGTAACGAAAGTAACGAAATTCGAAGTTTATTTTTAATCAACAAAAGTGCAAGATCAGCAAGTGTAGTTATTGACCACAAGTCTGAACACATTGGACACCAACGTTATGTCCCAGGGACTTGGCGCTTGACCTTATCCCACTGGAACGACGCGTACGTAGACCTGCGTAAAATTCGACAAACAAAACACTTTCGGTTCGTTTTCAGATTTCCACAGTTGAGTTTGAATAACTCAGTTTTGAATAAGTCTGGAAAAAAAGATCGAAATCTGGGGAATTTTGAAATTTATACAGCTAACAAAATACAGTTAGAAGTACTCTTATTCTTCTCAAAAGACAAGTTGGTGCTTTTTTGTGTTGCTAGTAGTGTTTCTTTTTAATTTTAAAAAATATGCTTATTTTGCTAGATTATCCGATTGAAAAATAAGCGTTACCAAACAGGCAAAAGCCAAGCTCCGACATATAGATAATGCATGATGATAATAATAAAAGACTCAATTTAGCGCATATTGTCCTAAAGTTCTGAGGCGCTGTATACATGATAAAAGATAAAAGCTAATAAAAAAGACTAATAAAAGCCTGGCGACAATAAGGCAGGTCCACTGCAAGTCTCAAATGATCTAGTAGGCTGTCCCAAAGTGTTTGTTCACAAACAGAAAATAGGTAAAGTATAGGCAGAGAAACACCACAGTGATTTTTTTGATGCTCTTTTTATTCTATTCTATTTTGTTACTGACAATCTACAATTTTGTCTTTTTTATGTCGACCACAACAGGTTCATCCAGTGTGCGCAGAATCAACTCCGCGAAGCGACCTCAGTAGTCTAGCTGGAAGCGCCATTTTTAAGACAAATACCAAGCTGTTTAGCGCACGTATACTTTTCTTTAATACCACTGGCACTTGCAAAACACTCTTTGGCTTTAGCGTAGCACTGCTTCTGTAGATGAGAAGGATATAACAAGAATCAACAGCAAATTCTATTTGTACAATTTTAGCGCTGAACAAATGTTTTAAAAATAAAGTTGTCCGACGTTTCGATGTTGCTAACATCACTATCAAGGTATACTGAAAGTGTTGCCGTCGTGGTGTGAATATAAATTAGTTTGTAGAAAATAGGTATGAGCTTTAAGATTTTTTTCCTTAGACCTAAAGAAGTAATATTTGAAAGCTAGTTTCAAGGTTAACATGCAGCTGTTAACATGCCACGTTCTGTACTTTCGCCAAAGCAATTAACACCTCCGATATAATGTAATCGGATTAAAAAAGCATCTGGCTAAAGGTTTTGAGCCACCCATTTTGAGATAACAAAAGTGGATGTTTAATTTAAATTTGCGGGGAAGCAGTTTACCAAATCAGAGTGATATTTCCTAACTGAACAGACTCCCCAAAAGGCAAAATCGATAAAATGAATTCAACTTATATTACCCAGTTTTACTCAGTTAAATTTCGTTTTTGATTTTCCGCGGTAAGCCAACTCCATCCTGGGAAACAACAATCGGCTTCTCACATGATTATTTTGGGGCCAGTAAAGTAAATTCCAAACTCAAGAATGAATAACACACAATTGTTTCCTTTCCGTACCACATATGCAGGGATCAATGCTTCCATGCATGTTTTGTATTCGCTTGCACATTTCTTCTTGTCCTTCCCGTCCTTATAGCATTGGTAAAAGTTCTTCTGGCATTCCTGCGTTATAAAATATACAAAAATGAATGGTAAGGTGGCTGCCGACAGTTTTCAGCACTTTCCAAGACTTGGATTTTGATGGATCATTTTAACCACTCTTTATCAGTTGATGCTACAATCCTTGCCTAATGGTTGGTGAACTCGTTGTTGTCATTTTTATGACACAACAGGTTACCATAGCAAATGTATAACCTTCTAAATTCACCCTTAAATTAAGCTTTAACTGTTATAACTCAAAACAAGCCCGGTGACCCTTATTTTGTATTATTCAGTTTTGATCAGCAAGGCAAGATGCCACTTTTGGCAAAGTTGAAAACAATTCTGCAAATGGTGTTCAGTGTCACCTTAAATGTTCGTAAATTTAAGGTAGCTCTGAATCACAAGTGCAGATTTTTTTTTTAACGTTTTCGGCTCAATGCCAAAAGTTGCATCTTATCTTGTTAATTACAATTCCATAATCTGGGCTTGTTTTTGTGTTAAAGGCTCTTAAAGCTAAAGTTAAGGGTGTTTTTAACAGGTTATACGGTTGCTTTGGTAGCCTTTAATGTCAAGAAAATGACTTGTTCAATAATGATTGAGCATCTGTTTGATACCATTATTGCTGTGCCAACTAAAAAAGAGTCGTTCTATTGATCCGTCAGAGATGAGGTGCTGAAAAATGTAGGAAACTGCTTTGAGCCACTTTAAGTTATTTGTCGTTCATACATTCCTGTGTATTTTCCTGAAATGGGCTTGAATCCAGGTCTAATTAATTAGAGCGATACTCTGTTTAAGTTCTTGCTTTTCACGTGACGTCATCAAAAATCTAAAATCGAGAGTCGCAAGATCCATGAGTTTTCATCCTTCACTACCTTGTTGAAGGTTTTTAGCTCGATAGCATTCGTGATAGAGCATTTTGAATTTCGGAGTTTCACGCCACACGACATCAAAATGGCCGCCAGAAGGCCATCTGCATGGGCACCAGCATGGCGCTTCCATACTCTGCTCTGTAAATTTGTGTGGAACGTTTTGGCGAATAACTCAAGTACGGAAAACCTTACAAACCCGAGACTTGCACAAGTAGAATATCTACTAATTTTCTACAACATGTAATATTCTTGATGTTTTTGACTGAACAGTTTTGGATTTACTTTTCTGCGGCGTGATAGTGAAAACCAGCAATAGTTTTTAAGAGCTTAAACTTCTAGCAACTTCCATTATGTGCATGATAGTATCCTCTATTCGTACATTTATGGATCCATACGTTAAACTAACCGCAAAACCGTTCACATCCTCTAATTGACCCATGTCTTCAATGGCGTCCAATGCAACCTCAGCGGGTCCTTTGTTTCTGAGACATGTGTAGTAAGTACGCAAACACTTCGTTTTGTTTACAAATCCTGGACTGTCTTTCAAACACTGCTTTAATTCATTGGAGCAGGCAACCTGTTAAAGAGCGGGATTTTCTGGATTAAAAGAGTTGAATATAAGCCCGAGAATAAACACAGAGATGTAATTATAACTTATTGTGATAATCAAAAGTATCCTCGGAATAAAAGTTAATTTTTTTTGAAGACCTGCAGGTTATTTTCCAAGAACAGTTATTTTAGCTTCTACATATTAAATTTAAACTCCATGAATAACTTGTTGAGGGTTTGGTATAACTTTTTAAAAATACATTTTATGCAATTAAAGAAATGCAGTTATATACATTGCATTGCCGGCAATTTTGGACTTACTACAAATGGTGGTATAGTCGGTATCAGCACAGCCATGCAACTTTTGTAATCCTTGAGACACTCAAGCTTCCCTTTTACACCAGCTCTAACACAGTCATACAGGTCGATTTTGCATTGCTAAAGAACAAACATGCATCCGTTTATAGGTAATAATACTAAAAAACAAAACAAAACCAAACAAAAAAAGAAAATTTTTACGTGAAATGATCATGAGCAGACTATTGATATGTTTCCCTTCGCCATCGCCATCGTCGTCGTCGTCTTTGTTTCTTGTTTTCTTTTTATTTTCAAATTTAACAATGAAAATGAGCGAAATTAAACTACGACGTTTCGAAGCTTGACTCCATTATCATTATCAAGGGTTGTAGTTTTGAATTTAATCACTAATCACGGATTTCCTGTCACCTAACTTTATTTTACTTTATTTCACTTTTCCTCTCTGGTCACTTCACTTCACTTCGGACACGAGAGCTTGACACAAAATTAACCATTTTCAAATTTAAATACTTACCACATAAGGGTGTCTGTCAGGCTCTCCGTCTTCAGCGACATCCATTACAGCCTCTTTGGGTCCTTTGTTCACGAGACATTTGCCAAAGTCAACAAAGCACTGTGCTTTGTCCTTTAATCCAGACACCCCGTTTCTGAGACACTGTTTTAAGTTATTTTTGCAAGTTATCTGGTAAAAACAAAGCAATCGTACAAAAAGTCGTAAGTGGAATTTCCACGGTATTTCAAAACTAATCGGTTTCCCACGTCTCCTTCGATTTAACTTAACTGATCGGATAAATAAGAAAACATATTATATAACTACATTTAAAGGGTGATTTGATCGTTCCCAAACATTTCCTGAACAATTCGGAAGATTGCCTTAGATGTCAGAGGAAGCTCATAAGGTATTTCGGTAACATAAATACATGTTATTTCTTAACTAAGATCACTGGTTCAGTTGGAACATGGTGACCAGATGACGACTTATAAGTAGGCATTGTCTTTAATTTAATGCGTACCATACACTAGGTCCCACTTGCTCAAATGGTGGATGACGCTATCCACCTTATAAGTCACTATCCAGTGGATAAGTGTTGACAAATGAAACTACGATATCTACTCGATAGGGATTTATCCGGTGGATAGTGTTATCTACCCTTGGAACAACTGGGCCCAGTATCACGCTTCAGCAGACATTGTGTAGGACACTTTCACGTTATAGAAAGGCAATTCATGACATTATAAAAGCAAATAAGACCACCGCTTAGGGTATCAAGGGTTAAAAGGCTCCTCTCACCCAGACAAGCACATTATGTTATCTGCGATTTCTTTATCTAAATGTAGTTTTTACAGGTATTTACATATTTTAAATTACGTATTTAGAGCATATCGATATTCTTTGCATTCTTTGTACTTACCACAAATGGTGGTAAGGTCGGTATCAGCACAGCCATGCAGGTCTTGTATCCCTTCAAACATTCGAGCTTTTCTTTGCCAGCCTTGACGCAGTCATACAATTCGATTTTGCATTGCTAAAGAGCAAAATATGTGCTTGTAGTTAACTGTGACAACAAACTCAACGAGATCGAATAGTTTGAATTACTTCCTTAAATTACAATAAAAGAATAACATTCTTTAGTGTTTTGATTTTAGAACTGATGACACACTTTATCAGAATTTTTCCTTTCAGTGAGATGGGAAGCAATTAACAAGGAATGTTGTGTCGATGTAATAACAAATTCTCAGAACTAACGTTAAAGGAAATGTATGGTAGTCAGTAGGGAGAATTTATGCTCCAAGCTTGAGAGTTAATGCGTTAATTACCTTTTGGTACACTAATATGGCATACTCACGACATAAGGATGTCTATCAGGTTCTCCGTCGTTAGCCATATCCCTTACAGCCTCGCTGACTGGTCCTTTGTTTATGAGGCATTTGCCATACTTAACAAAACACTGTCCTTTGCCGAGCAGCCATGGCGCCTCTTTCAGACACTGTTTTAATTCGTTGTTGCACGCTGTCTAGTAAACAAAACGACCAAAAAAAAATAAAAAAATAAAAAAAAGGGAAAGACGCAATATTTCTGGTTATTTCTATAGGAAGTTGTAGGACTTTGAATTAAGTTAATTTTATTTTCATTTACTCATCTACGTTCTTAAAACGTTTGGGTTAACTCCATGGATTAACGATTACCGCGTTTTGTGGTTTTTATTTTTTTTTTAACTATTCATGATAAGAAATCAACTTTACACTCTAACGCAATACTAGTACTGTACTTACTACAAATGGTGGCACGGTCGGTATCAGCACGGACATGCATGATTTGTACTTCTTCAAACATTCCAGCTTCCCGGTGCCAGCCTTAAAGCAGTCATACAGGTCGATTTTGCATTGCTGAAGAACAATTTAAAACAAAGCAAAGCAAATTAAACATCTGGTGCAAGCAATCCAGTAGGAGGTAAAAAAAAATATTTTTTTTACTGAATTAACAGTTCGATGGCATCATGTGTGTCTTCAGTTTTCACGATTGACTCCATGATTAAGGAAAATATTTAATGGCAGATGAAATATTCAGTAATAGAAAATCTCTTTTGATTAGAATATGCAGTAAAGCATTTAAAATTTTCCAACTGTGCAATGAAATGTGTTTTTTCTTTATTAAATGTCGGTCCGACCTTTCAAATACTGGCATTTTTCTCGTCTAATTCAAACTATATAGTTGGAATTCAGGCCCTACACAATGTGCATATTCTTTCTTGATCAAAAAAGCAATCAGTTTATTTACTTTGAAATGTAACTTTGAAGTGTAACTTTTAACAAAATACGTGAGCAAAGATAGATATGTTTTTGCCTTTAAAAACTCAAACTTTTAATCTAAAGGGATGGTCTATACATACCACGTAAGGGTGTCTATCAGGATCTACGCCCTCACTGTCGTCACCAAATACAAATTCTTCAAAAGTATCGGCGCGAAGGCCAGCGATGAAGGCAAACAAGATAATGACCAGGGAAGATTTCATCTTCGAACTTATCTTAGCTCTCTAACTCTGGGTTTGAGAAATGTGATGTACCTTACAGACAGTTTGACGTTATATATGATGTGTTTTGTCTTTAGTTGCAAAAGGGAAGGTATTGTCTCTACCCGCTTGGAGTTTATTGTTTGCTCAGTGAGTTTACCCGCTAAAGGTGGTATAGTTATGGGTATTGTGATGAACGTATTCATGTAGAACAAAAAAGGTATATATGAAACAGTGGCCCACTAACTGTTTGTTTAAGCTGAACACGCAAAACCTCAGAGGGAAAATGCCGCTTTTTGTAACACTACCACAATACCTGTTTACTGATCGTTTGAACGTCAAGGCAGCTTGTTAAACAAAAAACAAAGAACATTAACCATGAAGAAAATGATATTTCTTTTTGTAAGACTAGTTATCAAACATTGAAGAAGAGAAAAGCATTATTAAAAATAGGTTTGATCAGTTCAATTGAAATACTGAAATGACTAATAAAAAGTTTCATTATTACTTAATGTTAGCTGGTAAATCAAACAAGCTGCCCCACAATGTAGTGCTTGGTGTAGTCTCCGGATTCAATCCAGTTCTTGAAATGGATAACTCAGTCGTTTACTTAAATGCACTAAAAGCTTTTTGTGTATGTTTGTGGTATGGGGTGCAAGCGACATAGTGCCTTTGCAATTATTAGTATAGCTTATTTAATTTTTGCTTTTATTTTCTTAGCTGAGAAAGCACAACCTTAATGAAGATATTAATGCCTTCTGTGTAAAACATCACAAAACAAAATAAAACATTGAAAACAAAGCAGCACACCCCATACAAATGCATTTGAAAAGATAGTCAATGACATGCTCACTATTTGCGGGTGCGATGCATTTCAGCCTTGAAACGTTTTGTGCTAACAAGCGTGTCGTGGAGAGTTTTCCTCTATATTATATAATACGATGGAAGATTTCTTGGAAAAACATTCTGCAGTGGCTGATGTTCTTCTATTAAAGTGTAGTTTTCCATCATAATGTTTCGCACTGATGTGTTGTATACATAGTGACAAAATAACAATTCCCTCGTGAGTCTTTTTATTAGCGAAGTGTCGTTTATGCCTTACGTGCTCACTATGTGTTCTGTCAAGAGAGTATTCATACTCTCTTGGTTCTGTGTTGCATGTGTGTGTACCGACCTAAGCTTGTATGAAGATATTTGTAAAACTGGCTGCCTGCCCTTTTTAACTTTCTAGTTATTTCAGGTAGCTCGGCCCTACCTCTATCTCTAATAATAATATATAATTTTGTGCACAAAATATTTCTGTACAACCAAGCGGGAAATAAAGCTTGTTGTTTTGGAAAAGTTGACTCCCGTAAAAAAAAAATGCGCTTTAAGAGGCAATTTAAGGTACGAGAGTTACACTAGAGAGGTTTTTTTTGTCTATGGGAAGTTATTTATTTCAAAGTAGTGTTGTTGTTTAATTTGCCTTTAAGAAATATGGTGAGTTAAGAAATATCGCTAAATACTCATAATAAAGGACGAAGTTTCGTTTATTGGCGCAACAAATACACGACACAAGTGACTTCGTTTGTTCGAGGCTGCATGACTCAGTCCGCTTTACCACTATCTGAGCCGTAGCACTGAATTAGCTTCTTTCGACATGTGTCACGTCCTAGAAGATTGTAACAAGCGGATGATTTGTAAAGCTCTCGGCACTTTCCCTGTAGAAAAAAAGAAGAAGTCAGTATTAAACGTGTTGCATTTTGGCTGGTGAACAGGTCAGAATATTGACTGCTTTAGCTGACTAGCCTGCATTTTTAGTGCCATTGGACATAACCACCCGTTGAGGTCACTTTGATCCTTCTATTTTGGTATCAAAATCTTATTTAACGGTGGGAATTTTAAGAATACATAATTATTTTATAATACTATTTAGATCTAAAATATAGTGCTAACATTAAACGCAATTCAGTATAAATCATCAGTGACTGTCCATTTTTTGGAGAAATGAAGTTTTGAAAAAAAAAAGGTCATATCTGAAAAGATGTCCGACTATACATTTTTTTTTCAAATTCATGCAAACGTTTGTCATTTAGGCTGTCAAACATCAAAGAAATCGGCGAAGAAAGCGCGAGTAAAAATGTTACCACTACGTAAACAAATAAAAGCAAGATAATCCTATAAACTTAATTAAGAATAGCAAAAAACTGGCCGGTTTCGTTCAGAAAAGGAAAACATATTTCGTCATGAAATTAACCTTAAAAATTCAGTAAAAAGTGTTTGCGTTACATTTGTGTCTGGCCCTTTACTTCACGTAGCGAACTTGATCGATTCTGGATTAATCTTTTATTCAACGAAATCATTTTGTATTCTTGTAAAAACCCGAGGTAAACTGCTTCATTTGACTTACACCAGAAATATAACTTTCGACAACGTAATTATTCGGACCTTCCTGTAAACATTTTGTAGTTTGTTACAATTTCACGGAATACCGAGCACATCATTCGCGGAATTTTTAGGAAAAAACCTGTCTCGCTGGCTTTTCATTCTGTTTCATTCAACTCATGCAGTGAACACCGCGTAACAAATTTCGAAAGTTGTACGAAAATAGCGTAATTGTACGATGTCGTCATTTTAATACAGCCACCTGCAGAATTATTACGCTATTCCTATCTTATTAAAGTCCGAGTAGGCTTTAGATAAAGGTAATAAAGTGGCCCGCTCATTATTATTTCGCCAGTACCCATTTTTCACCCGGGTGGAGGGAAGCGCTATGAGTGTGAGGTGTCTTGCCTAAGAGCACAACACATTGACCCTGGCCTGAGCTCGAACCCGAACCGTTCGATTCCGAGTCCAGCGCGCTAACCGTTTGGCCACTACGCCTCCCCTTTAGATAACATGGAGCAGCGATTTATTTTCAGTTCCCATTGCAATACTGATTAAATTACGACTTCCATGTTACTCACCGTGTATTCATTTTGGCACCGATAAAATTGTAGTAAACATTCCTTTTGTCTCTCCCATATTTTGCAACTGTTTTGGACGCATTCGTGATAGGCCTCAAGGCATTGCTGTAAAAATATTGCCAACAATGTTGAATATAATTATCACATTAGTATGCTAGCGTAACAGTTTCAAATATCCCTTCTCAAGAGGATCTTTACCGCTTCTTAGCTCTTCTTTTCACTTATTATCGCCGCGGCCAGTGTGCCTGTCAGTTGTGGTATGCTATTCGTGTCATATGGCATTTGATAGTTATGACAAAAATTGAACTCCATCTTCACACAGTTATGAAACAGAGTATCTCTTACTCACGAGCAATTTAAATGAACAATACAAAATACTGCAATACCTCACAACATCTATGTTCCACGTTTCAAAAATCATCAAAGGAGATTTACAGCGATACCTTACCTTGTATGGATGCTTTGTGGGCTCTACACCAAAAGCGTCTTCATCACTCTCTTCGTCTTCATACTCGACACCATCATTGTGACCTTCATCGCTATCAGTCATGAACTGGCGTGTCTTCATTTCGTCGTCGGGTATTTTGGCCAACGCTAAACTCACCGCGAAAACTAGACACAAATAGAAAAGAATGTTCATGTTTAGTCCTCGGCTTCTCGACGGGGTTTAAAAACTACAGCAGCGTTATATTTTTACTCTCATAAAACAAAAATCTTTTTTCTTTTAAGATCAAGAATCCTGCAAAATGTATATTTTTGTGAAACAAACAAAACTGTATCTACATGCCTCCGACATGCTTTTGACAGTTTGACGTTTTATGATGCTTATGATGTCGCTAAAAGACGAATTGACTTGAGTGTAGAGCTTCATTCATTAAAAAAGCTTACTTGCATCTTTAATAGTTCACTCCCTGTTATACATATGATATTTGAGGGTAGAAAGCATTTTTTCTTAAAGGTTTTTAACCCCAACATCAAATTATATTTTGTTTTCCCTTTCCTGTTCATTTTGGCTATAAACCACGATGACACGTACCTTGCAACAATTACCCAGCTTTGACACAAAAATCAACATCAGATCAAAGCATGAATAAATAAACTGAACTGTGATATAGCGAGAGTAGCTTTCACAAGGAATTTTTTGCTTTCAGATAAGCGGGGAACCTATTTCCAATTGCTATTTGCCATATCCTTACCCAGTTCCTGCGTAGGGTTATGACTAAGACAGTAGTTATGCACCAGTTACACACCAGTTAGATGGAGTTTAATTATTCCCTTACTCTGCAGTGGCAGATCCAGGGGAGGGGCCCGGGGCCGGGCGGGGGGGTCCCCCTCCCCCCGCCCGTAGGTGAAGGTATGGATCCGCCATTGCTCTGTAAACTCTCTGTACATTATGCAAACCGTGACAACTCCGCGACTCGGCATCAATGACATCAGCGAAACATATGAAATTTTATTACATGTAATTTCTAGGCACGTGACACTTATGTCACATATCTATTTCATAATTCCTTAGCTTTCCATGGCTTTCAATGCTAACGCCCTTCTATCATTGGAGGTAACAAAAGTGGCATGTGGTAAGGATAAGTTAGCCATCGCGCCTAGCCGCCCACACACTGGGGGCATTCCACACCCACTCTTGCTTGGGATGCTAGTCCATTGCAGAGTACCCAACACATTCAATTCGCCAGTACGCATTTATACATCTGGGTACAGAGATATTGAATTGTAAAGTGTCTTTCCCAAGAACGGAACACCATGACACTGGCCAGGGAACGAGCCCGGAAAGCTCAATCCGGGGTCCAGTGCATTAACCATTATAAGACACCACGAGGAGGCCGTGGTCTAGTTCACTAAATTCAGACGCATCTTAGTGGATATCCATCTACACTGTTCGCGTTGTTAAAAAAGATTTAGAAAAGTAGAATTTTGAAGAAATCAAGCTTGGAAAATATCATTAATCCGTCACCCCCTGGGTAATTCGAATAAAGATTAAAGCAGTGGCGTCCTTTCATTAACACCAAGGAAAATCACATTCTCTTAAAACTTGTTTTTGTATCACGAAATATGACAATTTGCAAAATAATGTAAAGTATCAAAAAAGTTTGAAAATAATAATGATAAAAAATTAATTATAACATGCTGTTCTGCAATGTCAGAGTTCGGCGTGATATAATTTATTAAATAACATATATTGGACGAGGTTGAGCGAAACACTGAAGTTTGTCAGTGGCGAGTAGATCAGTTGTTAATTATCAGTTATTATCAGACACTAACAAATCGCAACATTTTGCTTTGACCGAGTTGAATCGGGAATTGTTCAATTTCACTAAGCTTGTTCTTGGTTTAGATCTTCGATAAATCCGGAAAACACTAAAGCTGCTATATTTCTCATGAGGAGACATAACTACGCATGAGCAGAATATTCTTTTTTAGTATCACCCAACTAGTGGACTAATGCAAATCCTGCATTTTGATTGGCTACGCTACTAGAGGACTATTAGTAATAGTCCTCGAGTAGCGAAATTCACGACGCTTTCTTTCGTTTTATTCCTAAATAAATCTTTCTTCAACTTGCATTTGCTAGCTTTATTATTGCTTTTTCTGTCCGACTAGTTGGGTGATACTAAAACAATTAGACCCTTCGCCCTCAAGGGCCACGGGTCAATAGCCCATTCGGCTTCGCCTCATGGGCTATTGACCCGTAGCCCTTTCGGGCTACGGGTCTAATTGTTAAGTAGCAAAATCACTGTCAGACGGTAATGCACTTGAGCAGACCAAGGTTGTTAAGTGCAGGTTACGCGATGGGTCTCGGCCAATGAAATGGAAGAAAAAAAATTCATCGAATGATAAAGTATTTTATTTACGCTCAGGTTATACAGGTACTATTGAACAATACCACGAGAGAATGAATTATAGCAACACACTATCTCATTCGTCGGCATTGCTGGATCCATAACATAAACGCAGTTTCTTCCAACACTCCTCCTTTCCGAGAATTTCGTAACAGGCCACGTTTTTGTACAGCTTCCGGCATTTCCTCTGCAAAACATAAAATAACATTTTGTTTACCGAAGCGAGTATCGATACAATTACTTACAACAAAAACAAAAAACAACAGCAGTAATCATAACAACAAAGACGACGAATTATATCACTGTGGTGATCTGACGTTCCTTTGAATCGCCAGGCTCATTTAAACGAATGTGTGAGAAACGAAATTGGGATGGACTTTCCGGGGTAAAAAAAATAAAAGCCTGCGTCGTGCCAAGTGGCAAGTACCGCCACAGCTTATTCCTCTTTCTGTAGCATTAAACGACTAAGAGTTTTTCTAGTCCCCCTTGGCTGGGATGCTAGTCGATCACAGGGCTACCCCCCAGCATTACTAGTGTCTTGCTCAAGAACACAACACAGTGACCCCGGCCAGGTTTCGAAACCCGAACGTCATGACATGTACATAACTGTCCAGCACGCTAACCATTGGGTCATCGCTCCTGCGCATGCCTCTCTGGGGCGCTTACTATTTAATAAAAAATCCCAGAAGTCTCTGAGAAAAAGCAAGTGGAACAGTAATTTTGTAGACATTTAGAAGGGGAATTGTGAACTACGTTTTCGGTATCATTTGTTTATTTCTGTATTTCCATCTCCCATCATGAGACAACAATAACCAGAAATTGAATTCGGTAGTTTCGCTGATTGTAGAAAAATGCTTTTTCTTATTCATCGCGGTCATCCCAAACCCTTTTTTCGGCAAGTGATGTAAGCATCCTTTTTGACCACGGCCTTAAGTTTCGGAATACGTTGGTACAAAATTAGGTCAAAGACGACTGTCGCAACAACGTGCTTTCGACATATCTTAGGTCCCATTTACATGCACGCGACGTATGTATACTTGTAAGGGCGCTGTGGGTTTGATTTAGATGAAACAGTTTGTGCATTGGGCATAACACAAAAATAGTACCATCTGTATTGGTCTTACGCCTTATTAAGACTCAAAGCGCAATTTATCTGCGAGCAAATGAATGGTTTTTCGATAACGAATATTGCATGTACATAACTGTGAATGTCCGAAATGAGTTTCATTTTATTGCCACTCACTGTGTAGATATTTTGGCATTCATAGAATCCCAGAAAGCAGGCTTGCTGGGGCTCCCATTCTTCGCCGGCATTTTGAACACATGTGTTGTAGGTTTCCAGACATTGCTAAAAATAAAAAAAGAAACATTTTTATGCAAACAGTATGCTAGATTTATTCAAAAAATGTTTGGAAAGAAAGCGACTAAGAAGACATTCTTGATCTGCCAATGGTGCTAATGTGCAATTACTTCATCTAATCTTTAATTTCATGAATACATTATACGGAAATCGTAAAAAAGGCATAGTAACAGCTGTAACGGCTATGGACAAAAGGACGACTACAACGTCTTCAACACCTTCAACAAGGTTAAAATAAAAGGCAATGGAAAGGTTTTTTATAGACGAGTAAAGATCTCAGCTTGCGAGCCTCGTTTATTTAAAAACAAATATTTGAGCTTTCTCGAAAATGACTTAATGGCTGTAAAGTGTAATTTGTAACGCCTGTAATAGTGAAGTCGTAGGAATCTACAGTATATTTTGTCTCTGGACAAAAAGTTATCCCGGCGGTCCTTTTGTTATACAACACTTACCTGAAACGGATGTTTTGGGGGTTCTTGGGCCAATACAAGGCTTGCAGTGAGGATAACGCCAAGCAGCAGCAAACTCTTCATGTTAAAAGTGTTGAGAAACTGCAATCCTTACTTACCCACAACACACAGTCAGAAACGGGTGCTGTGTTTTAGCATAAATACACGACTAGCTCCAACATTGACCAATTAGAAAATGACATGATGGCATGTTGTCATGGAGATGCACACGTCACATGACATCACTCACAACGTCCCAATCAATTTTGGTAGCTACCCGTCATGAATGATGCATTGTAAACAACGTAACAGTTGTTATAGTGTGAACAGTTGATTCAACAACCATCCGGCCAGCAGTCCGTACGTTTCCCCTTCTGTGTTTGTTTATCTTTTACATGTTAGCTTGGATTTTTTCTGTTTTTGGTTATCATTAATTTTGCGCTTTTCTGTTAATAAGAATGAGGCTTTGGTGTTTGCCAAGAAGGTCGATCTTTTTTTACCATTTTGAAGAAAATATAAATCATATTAGCTATTTTGGTTCTTGGGTATGACGTAACACAAGATAACAGCGAAGAGCATGCAGAGGATTGTGAAATAAATTGGCAAGTCTAGAGATAGATTGCGACAAAATAGCATTTAGTAATTTTTAAAACAATACATTTTTATAAACTTCCTCGAATTCTAAAGGTGGCTAAATGTTTCATATAAAACTGCTTTAATGATTTGTTTATACGTTTTGACTTTAGGGGTAACATCTGCACAGAAATGTCCAAAGTTGTTTACTTACTGATATCACGTTATGTTTTTATCTTTACCCAGTTGTGCGGATGAACAAGCCCAGCTTACACGAGTTGCAGTAGGCGTCAAGTCAATGTCATTTTAGATTTTTTTCGTTCTCATAAGAAATAATTAAATGTTTTTTGAAAGGATCAAATTTTATTGCAACTTACTTATTCCTTCTAGTTGTATTTATTGTAAATTTGAGATGATGTAGGATCACTTAGCATGCTAAACCCGGTGTTTGTCTATATTGGTAAATTGGCAATCTGATTGGCTAGGAAGGTATATGTCGCTTTTCCGTCAATCCTGCTTGAACTCGCAATATTTTTTTGTCAATCATTCCGAAGGTTTTAATAAAGAAACCCGTCGATAAATATATACTTTTTAAACGTTTATCATTTTGGTTTAATGGATGAGATAATGAAACGTATTTCCCTGCAACAGTCTATCACAATAGTAACTATTTCCCACATGGTCTCCAAATATAAATGAGTGAAACTGTACGTTGGAGTAACAGAGAAGAACATGTTATACGGCGGGCGGAAAGCCGGGTGGAGAGTGGAGAATAGGAGCCTAGCTTTATGAGGATCGCGAAAACAAAATGTCAAAATTCTAACGTCCCAAAACTTCGTAACACACGTGTACGTTAATGAATGTTCAGAGACAGAATTCAAACTAAATTAGACCTTTGGCATCGAAGAACGTTTCCCGGGGACAAAGACATGACATAAATTAAAAGTAAGAGAGCAAACCGCAAACCAGAAAACAAATTTATTCCATCTTTTAAAAGAAAGGCTGTCTACTGTTTTATTAATCATAAGCTAGAGAAAGAGAAAGCTTGGTATGTCTTGGGGCGATCAAAAGTACTGCCCCACTTCTTCATGTTCAACTAAGATATTATTTGATTCTCTTGATCCAATTTGTTTGTTAAGCCTAACACTTTTAACAATACTGCAAAGATTTATGGGTGTAGTGAAAAGACAACGAAATTAAAAAAAAAAAAAAAAAAAAAAAAAAAAAAATATATATATATATATATATATATATATATATATATATATATATATATATATATATATATATATATATATATATATATATATATATTCACGTGGAGTAACCAGTCAAAGACTTTAAACAAGAGGCTAAGGGATACCAGGGGATAAGATACCAGATGGAACACTTCCATTATCGTTACGACGACTGTGATTGTAAACTCACGTGACTCTAGCAGCAAAAACAGATTTCTTGGCTGAATCCGTGTTTCGACACCGCGTGTTTTTATTTTTTTTTCTAGACAAAAGTGTTACAATGGTCAAGAAATAAAAAATTAAGAATCTCGCGCTTTAACTATTACAAACTCCAATAAAGAGATACATAATGATTCTATTAGTAAACTATCACCTAATTTATTTTTCCTTTGTATTGAGGCATAATTAAATATACAACCGAGACCCTCACGTTAACATTATTATTATAACTGCGAAGTCTGTAAAGCCACATTTTGTGACGAAAGCTGGTTTCGCTCATGAGATCGTCTCCTGTTCTCGCATCAACTTGCGGTATGCTGTGTGAAGCCCTATTTAAAATATCGAATATACAAAAACATCAAATAAAAGAAATATTAAAACAACTGTTTTACATCCATCTATCTACAAAAAATTTAAACTCAAATTCAGTCTCATAATTAGCCTATATAACATTGAAATAAGGCTGGCCATTTATCTCTACAGAAAAGAAAGCTAAAAGCTCTGATTAATTTTGTAATTTTATTATCATGTGTCATGAGAAACATACCTCAGTTTTATTTATGATCACTTCTTCGGATTTCACCCAAATATTGAACCCATGTTAAATAAGCAGTGCAATGTAACTTTGATCCTAATTTTTGCTGATCTACGTTTAAGTCAGAATTCCAAAAAAATCTACACAGGACGTCTTACAAACCTGTTACACCTGTCATACGAAACAGACTTTACACGATCTAGGACAGACTCTTTGTACAGACTGGGAATCCATTGTATCATTTCCTTTGTCACAAAGGTTATCTGCTGCCCACTGTTCGCACAGGCCATGGGTGTCTTTACAGTTTTCACCTATTTTGAGAAGTTCCAAGCAGATACGTTATTGGTTATGATAGTAGCGCCAACATACATGTTATTTTCTAGTAATGCACGTTTTGTGTTAACGTTGTCCTGCTATTAGAACATAAGAGGTTCGGTAACACTGAAGTCGTAGTTGCTACATTGGGATCGAGACAAAGGTCCAGATTTTCATACCAAGCAAGCTCGTACACAAGTACAAATGATACTTTTTTGGAATCGCCGAATTGGTCTTATTTTAAGACCAAGGCAAGACATACTTAAGCTATTTAGACCCGGAAGGAGGGAGGCTTTGAGGCAGGCTCCAATTTTGAAGGTACATAATGATTAATATTATTTCTATGAAATCAGATATATATAATTGTCCATTTACTAAAGGTTAATTTGAGATTTTAAGATGGTGAATCGAATTTGATCATTTCTCTGTAATTGTTTTATTGTCTCATATATATCTAAGTTAATCAGATCTCCTTACTATCGTGATGTCCATTTATATTGTAGATTATAGATCTGTAAGCAGCTCTTATGTCTTTCTTCGTTCCTCCAAGCCGACGCAGCAACGAGTAAAGTTTGACCCTGATGTCCTGAAAAAAATATGATACGAATTCACTTTTTTATGACTGACCAATTTAGGAGATAAACCGTAATTTAAAGCTTAACTGTTAATAAAATAACCTAGCACTATACGGATGATCGCGTTGCTGTTATAGCGGTGTACTTTTTTTTACTGTGAGTTGACAAAGTAGTTGACAACAAAAAGCGTTTCTACTTTCTTAACAGTTTAATATGACTTCCATCTGCCTCTCTTCTAAGAGAATACCTCCTTAAACAATCTGTATGCTAGCTAGGTGCCCGGGAAAGGGAATCCACTATAGAAATGACGAAAATGACGGAGGGTGCTCGTCGTACCTTTTAGGGGTGAAAATTGTCGATTGGCACAGATTAGGGTGTTAAAATATAAAATGGCCACCTTTAGAGTTACGGCGGTACCTTTTAGGGTATTGAGCCAAACTATAACAGACAGACAGGCTTCTCTCGGTTTCTCCAGAAGAAGCCCTGGCACCTCTTTCGGGTGAAAATTATCTAGGACCACGCCCACTCACCGAGATTCTAGAATGAGCATCCCCGTCACTTTTATAGGAGGAGTTCCCTTACCTCCCCCCCCCCCCCCCCCCCGCTCCACCCCGGAACTAGGTGGCCGTGTATGTTTTTTTTGGAGAGAAATGAGGGCCTATTAGTCACTTTGGGAAATGTAATAATTCTTACTCGAAGAAGTTAATACTAACAACTTACTTATAAACGAGTGCACTTGTCTCAATAGAAACAGTTACCTTTCTGATCTTTTCGTTTTCTGTATCGTCGTCTTGTTGTTGACTGTTGTCTTCTGAACTGCTTTGCTTCCTAATCAGTTTGTATTGATCCAGTTGTTTTAGGGTAGCTGCTAATTTATTTTTCTGTGCTTGCTTGTCTTCATTTATCTGCTCTTCCAGGTTAACCTGTTCATCCTGGTTTGTTTGTTTAATATTTGGTAGCTGCTGTACTTTGTTCGTGCTGATAATGGGTTGCTTGTCCGCTGGCGTGGAAGAATTTGGTACAATCGGATGGTCTTTTTGACCTGTGTTTATAACATAATGTATATTCAATCATCAAAGGCGTATATATAGATAAGAATAAAGCTAAATAGTAAAACTTAAAAAAAACGTCATTCTTAAGGTGTCAAATAATATCTAACTCTCTCGCGTAGGCACAAGCTGGGACCTGCATTTAGATAATTCCGATCTGTGAGATAGATCTGTCAGTTCCAAAAAACTAACACTTACAGAATGAATAGTAAAATTTACAAAAGAAGTATTAACACAAATTCATACCAGAAGTTGGTTGCTGAACAAGTTTTCCTCCAACAGCTGTGAATGAATTGTAAATATAAATCACTTTTTAAAAAATCAAGTAGTGTATAAAAATAGGCTGCCCGGAGTCAACCCAAATCTTTGGCACAACTAACAGTGGGAATATTAGTGGTGTCAAAGATTCAGTTCAATAACGCATTGGAAACACTCGAGCTCGAGGGATCATTTACGATTTCTTAGAAGAAGAAGAAAGATGTTTTCCCCACTGATTATGTGCTTACTTAATCATACCTGAAATATAATTAAGGTCACTGTCGTTTACACTATATTTATCGAGCTACTTAACCGATCTTACTAAGAGCAAAATTTACGAAAATGACTTAAAAAGTCTTTTAGTCCACAATCTAAAGGCGACATATTTCAAATTACATAAGTCAAATTACAAGTCAAACGTCTAAGCCAATGACACAACCATGGAAAAATGTTTACGTTAAAATTTTACCTCTACACATTCTAAAGGTCAGCAGTGGTCTAATCATGGGCAGCAAGTCAAACTTGGATATGGCCATCACGTGGTCTCGCGCAGGATGTGTTGCTATTTCTTTCAGCTGCGCACCATCGAACCCTGACCCAATACCCACACTCTCAATGCGAACACCTCGGTCTCGCATAACACGCGACGGAGCTACGATGTCATCAATGGATGAAGTGGTAGCGAGGACAAGAAGAAGTTGAGGAATACTTTTGCGTCCGCTGTTCTTGAACCAGCTTGTTTTCACGCCAGTCAAACTTGACCCTGCATAAAACATGACATTGTGTATGTCAAGGCAAAGCTTTAAGAAGAAGAAATCTAGGCAATGCGCACATTCGTCATATACCTTTCGGCCAATTGTTTGGAGAGTGCTTCACATTTGACATTTTTGATATTAAACCTGTTCAGTAAAGGATAAATTTGCCATGAGCGTAGGAAGGAGAAATAGCTCAACCCGAATAGACTCCATAGCTTTCCACTCACCGTTCGGTTCCGCTAATCATTAAGTCACAGGGAGACATGAGCTATATAGCCAGTAAATTGAGGTAAATTTGTATTATTATTCTGTTCTTACCCAATAGAAATGGTCCACCATTATATGATATGCGCGATATGGCTGTGTTTAGACTGGGCACGTCATTAAAGCCTCTGAAGTCAAAGCTCATTTGTGGCCCTCTGGACGCCGTCGCCACTGCTATGTGGGCACGATCTTGGGACACTGAGAATGATTTTACCAGGCTCTTTGTGAAATCCAACAACTTAGCAAACTTGGCTTGTGTCACTGAAGACGATCCATCGATCAGTATACCAATATCAGCCTTTGCAGAACAAACTGTTAAGTAACATAAGAATGCGTTATATTATGCAGTCAAAAATATAAAACAACTTGAAACCTTCCAAATAGTCGCCTGCATTCCAACACATGCACCTCGCAGCAATAAACTACAGTACACCTTAAGTTAAAATATATTGAGGACCTGTGTGCCACCTATATGAATGCTAAAACTTACGTACAACGGCTCTTGCATTTAATTAATGTAAAAACAACACGACAAAACAAAACAAAGCACAACAACAATACAACAAAATTTACGTAAGGTAAATTAAAAACAGTTTTCAGGACCCGAAGAAGAAACCATTTGCAAAATTGAGAGGATTTAACAAACACAGTCTTTACAAGAATCCCAAAACAGTCGCATTTACACGAAAACACGAAAAAACATGTAAACATAAAGATATTTCAACTGAGGCAGTATGTCTTACTTTTATCTGCGAGGTCCTTTAGTCGCACATGTTTACCAGATGTAGATGACTTGTTCTCTGAAATGTGACAGATAAAGAACTACATCAAACAGCTTGAAGTATTGAGTTTTCCAAAAATGAGCTTTAAACTAGATAAACTTTTACAATGGTAATGACATTTTGTTTTGCTTTATTTTATCACCTCCAAACTCTTTAAAAAGAATGGCAGATTACTTTTTGCTATTGTTGAACTGCTGTTGTCACTGGAGTCTTGTGTAGATGAAGTAGATTTCTCGTCCTCACTAGTTTTCTCGTCTGCCGCGGCTCCATCCTCAAAGGTTGTTTCGGTCTCCTCATTGCTCATTTCGGATGTTTGGTTAGATGCCCCAACTGTATCATTAGCCTGGCCACTTTGATCGGAGAGTATATCAAAGATGTCGAAATGAGTCGAGGGTGGATCGTTCATCGCGTCTTCAAACGAGTCAGCATCAGAGGACTTGTCTTCCATTTTCGTTCCTTTATTGTCTTCAGTATCATTGCCGATGGCAGGTTTGCGAAGCATGTGGACTGCAAGGGAAGACATGAGGCATATGTTCTCTATCTCTATTTGTGGATGGTAAAATGTTTCAGAACTCCCGTACAGGGGGGGGGGGGGGGGGGGGATACAAATGCAGTTTGAGAACACTCACTGGAATTACCTAACACTCACTGGAATTCGATTATATTTAACATTTGAAATATTAATTAATTAATATTAATTAATTATTAATTAATTAATTAAAATTGCAAGGAAATTGTTAGATTGTTTGCCATCCAAGTATCTTATTTTTCAGGTTTAACAGATTCAAAATCTGTTACTGATGAATAATTTTTGTAATAATTCATCTTACCGACTGAACCTGCACAGGAGTATAGACATAGCTCAAAATCAGAGGTAATAGTTAAAGGTTATTGGTTCTGCGACACTAAAGCAAGTTTTCTCGGGTGGGGAAGTGGATACGGTGCTTGGGGTTTAATATGTAAGTGACAGGGCGGAGGTGCAAATACTTCTGGTGGGATTTAAATTGATAATGTCTTTCTCTTTTAAGGGACCACAGATTGTTACTTCTATTTTAGGTGATCGGTCGTGTTCAAAATGGCGTTTGTTGGAGAACAGCATATTTCATAATTTTTCGTATAGTTTTTTTTTTGTGTGTGTGTGTGTGCTGGGGATATTTTTTGGTGGTGTTAAATGACATCTGCCTTTATAACTTATCATTTCTTTCTGCTTTTTCCATCATTATACATACTCCATTTTGCCACAGGAAAAAAACATTCTAAAGAACACCCAAACTAAAAACAGTTTCTTGTTTTGTCGGCGTCACTTATTAAAGC
Source organism: Meandrina meandrites (assembly GCA_963693305.1). NCBI lineage: Eukaryota > Metazoa > Cnidaria > Anthozoa > Scleractinia > Meandrinidae > Meandrina > Meandrina meandrites. Next base: position 5,006,029 of record OY855906.1, read on the forward strand.
CATGGAAGAAAACGATCCACACTTAAAATAATACAAAATTTAAAAAGACAGAGACGACAAAATAAAATAAACAAGGGCCCTCAATAAAGAACATTATCTACTTAACCATTAATTTTCTTCTTTCTTGCTTTTTTCCTAAGTATCAGCTTATTCAAAAGGGCGTTTAAGCCTCCACAAAAATGTCTGTTGTAAATTTCAGCAACTATTCTGCTTGCAATTTTCACAACCTCTTTAAAGTCGCCATGGAATGCATGTTTTGTAGCTGGAAAACTTGCAATTTTTTCTAGTTGACCAAGTGAAACCCTTTCTCCCAAACCAACAGCAAATGTTTCGACTGCGCTATCCATGAGTGACTTGACCGGTTTTGTTATATCGTCGACAGACGTCCCATCAGTCAAGACGATCAGCACATGTGGAACATTTGGTCGACCGCTGGGATTTAAGACAAGGTCTTTAACTTCGCTCAGTCCTTTGCCGAACTTTCGATCACCAAAAGGAAGAGGTATTAACCCCAAAGCAGCCAACAGAAGTGGCTTTTTGACCATCCTGTTGAAGTCTACAACAATATGAAACGTTCGCCCCTCCGCGACTAATCCAACTCTCGTTCCAGTTCTTGAAATGTCAAATGCATCAGCCACGTATTTCATAAGCAAAACAGTTCGCCTCCAATTAGCAAGACCCATCTTTCCACTGCTTTCAACGAGAAACACAAGATCCACCTTGTTAGCCCGTGGACCTGCGAGGCAATAGATTTTGTTGGATTCCTTACAGTGAGACATTTGGTCTCTAATCTCTCTACATTCGGGGAAACAGCGCTTTCGCATTACAGCGCTTTCGCATCTCTTATTCAATTATGGACATACGCTTTTAACATATTGATAAAAGCTGCATTGAGGTATTTAAAATGAAGATCCCTTACCTTCTTTGATTTTCGCAGAAGGTTTCTGCAGCGCTGATGGCATCTTAGCCGCTGTTGAGGAGAAGTTGAAAAGCTAACTTTCTTATTCTTGCATGATTTATTTTTTTCACAAGGTTTATTTTATCACGTGATCACCATTCTGGAGAAGCCCCGATTATTTAAACTTTAATTTAAAGCAAATCGAAGGGTTAACAAAATACGTTTAATAATCCCATTCCTGACTGCCATTTAATCTTCGATAGGAAAATGAAAATGTCAAGAAAGAATAGGAAATTATGTGTTTTTGTCATTATTTGATATAGAGTGGTTTTTAATTGAGTGTCGAACGTAACCCTCGTTTGCTTTGGTTTTGTATTACCACGTTCAGTGATTGGCTTAAAAATCTCGCGCCAATTTCTTAACCAATCAGAAGTGAAACCAAAACCAATCGTGACTTGCTCGTGCACGTCTTCCCGCGCGTCGTGCCGGCTGCATGTATTTGCTTCAAGTTTTGATTGGTTCACTGGATTGTCCGTGTCCATTGCGGTTGGCCAGAGTGATTACTTTGGTTTTGCTTTTACGACACTCATTTAAAAACTGCCAAATATGCCAACCAGTTAAATTCACAATTCTTACCATTTGGTGTTGAAACTGTGGTGGGTCCTGGACCCGGCTCCTCGTGTGGGCTCACTAAAACCAAGATGTGTCAATATTAATATGAACTGAATAATCAGAGACAGTCATAAAGCTAGTCATATGTTTATATATCACTGAACAAATTTGCCTTTAATTGACGTTCCTTGACACTTTTTCTATCAGATATTGTAAATCATAAGAAGCTTTAGATGTTGCATTGCTGAAAGGATAAAAGGCATATATCATAAAAGACACAAGTTAAGCACTGTGGTGCTAACTAGGAAAATCTTATCAGTAAAATGTAAACTGAAAAAAGGAAGTAAAGGGGGATTAGTTACAAGACAAGTGAGTTGTACTTACTACTGCCTTAAAAATGCACTACTTAGCCTTCTTTCAGGCTCCCCAGATTGTAATGAAAACGTTTGAATAGCGGTCAGAAAAAGTATGCAAGAAAGCCAAGGGAAAGTCAACCAGTCTGATCCATTTTTCGCTACCTTTCACTCGTCTTGCTTAAACCCAATTCATGGTCATTGTAACGGAAGAATGGAGGGTCTCAAGTCCTGACACCTCGTTGTTTAGAAACAAACAAACAAACAAACAAACAAACAAATCTTACTTGGAGCGTCTGGACTGTCTGCTGCCTTATCCTGTACAAGAGCTGTGAAGGAGAGAGAATATAAAATAGATACACCTTATTCGACGCAAATCGTAGGATTCTTAACATTTACTTATCCTGCAGAATCACGTGAAATATCGCCTGTTATTATCCAACTCCGCTTCGTGGATTTTGAATAACGCGTGAAACGAGTACAATTATGCCACGATGTTTGAATGTGCTCCTCAGGACCGGTTTAATGATATTTGTACTCGTCTTTTGTATTTTGGCTCGCCCTTCGGGCTCGCAAGCGATCCTACACACTGCAACTCTCCTTATAGTTTTGCCAGGAAATGTATCATGAGTGTTAATAGCCTCTTCCAGGCGTTCGGTTAGTAGGGAGCATTTTTCCGCTCGCCGTTCGTCACGCAATCCCGAAATTCGCGCTGCTCCTCACTCCTGGAACAGGCTAGAGTGTTATAACAATGCAAAGCACAATGAATGTTAATTGTTTGATGTATACTAAAATTGCAAAGCCTACCTTCCGCACCACTTGTTTCCTTCAGATCTGACAAATAATGAAAAGTAGAAAAAGAACACCAAATAACCCTTGGACGTACAAGCAAATTTATACCCCCACCGTGATACGAGAGAGTGGGGGGGGGGGGGGGGAGGGGGCGGGGTGGGGGTTTATAGCACCCCTCAAAGGAAAAGACACCTCATTGAAAATCAATAAATTAAGTAAGATATTAAGAAAATAATAATTGTTACCTTCGCATAGTTTGGGCACCAATTTTGTCACCAGTGAATCCAAATGACTGTCTTCAGATACGAACGTGTTTTTAACATCAGAAGCCATGTCGCTCATTTCCAAGGGATCGCCTTCACCTCCAATTCCTACAGTATACATTTTCACTCCAGCAGTTTTCAGTGCTTCTACTGCATGATCTATCGTATCTTCTGATTTTTGGGACATAAGTACAATCAGAGCCTTAGGGATCTCTGGCCGGGCACTTTTGTCGTATAGTTGGTCCTTGGCAAACGACAGCGCCTCTCCAATTTTGCTTCCAACAACTGGTGCTTTCACTTCTTCAATCGCCTCTGATAGACTTGGCATATCGAAGTATTCGTTGAAGTCGAAAGCCATATAAGGCTTCTTACCATATACAACAAGTCCAACGTGTGTTCCTGCATCGGAAAGCTTTATTTGCTGGGCCATTTTCTTAACAAATTGCAAAGCCTTTCTGAATGTTATTTCGCTTTCCTCTCGTGGCTCATTGTAGCTTCCTGGTACAAGGAAACCAAGCTCCATTGCGGGAGTATTGCAGACGTTATTATCGTCAAATAGTTTATCTAGATAGGAAATAGGCAAAAATGTTGATTTACATTGCAACGATAATATGATTGTCATCACATTGTATTGTATTTGGTCGTTTCGAACAACTTGTACTGACCGAAAAGAGGGTAAGAAAGTGTCTAATAAAAGTTTCAATTGACTCGAAAATATGTGATGGGCCCGTTACAGCTAACTTTCATATGGTACAAAATCAATTAGGCTCGAGGAAATGCTCCATTCTGGGACTTTCAACAGAAAGGAAGGTAAATCGTTGCTGGTTGAAGGGAATGCTCCGTTCTGGGACCTTCAACAGAAAGGTAAGTAAATCATGGCTGGTTGAAGTCGCTTTGTTTTGGATGCTCCAGCGCGTTGCTTGCCGTCCATCACTGAGGAGATTTTTTTGTACCATGTGTTTGCTAGCTGCAAGGGGCATATTATGGTTAGGAATTCACCTTACCCATCAAGCTGGTCACCTCCTGAGTTTCATTGATTTTGGAGCCTAAATTAGCAAACAAAGATAGCACTTATTGAAAACAAATTCCAAAAAAATTGCTATGACAGTAATAAGATAATATTTTTTCTTTTGAATTTTCTTAGCCATCAGTCGTTCTCTTTAATATTGTCAGACTGTGGTTATAATTGTCCACTATCGCTATTCAAGGTTTTGTCTACAGCTTATAACAGATATAAGAATCAGTTTTTGTTTAGCTTTGTTTTGCTCACTTGTCATCCAAAACATATCTTTTATCGAGCATTTTTTTTTAGATTTATCCAAAAGAGTTCCTTGGTGGTACGTTTCATTCTGGTGATTGTTTTAAACCACAGTTAAAAATAAAAGTACCCTCTACGGGGGAGGGGTGGGGGAGGGGGGGTATAGACTGGCAGGGGCTAAAGTTAATATTGAGAAAACGAAATACCAACGTCATCTTATTAAACATACGCTAGCTAGTCTAGCTCATTTCTTAAGTTAAACTGAAGAGGCTATCGGATCGGAACCCTCTTTCGTAAAGTTAAGATGAAATGCAAGATGCAATTAAGAGAATCGATAATGAACATTGGCAATGTAAAACACTTAGAGACATCAATATACCAAACCAGATATTTATATTTACCCAGATGCAAGTCAGTTTCCTGTAAATGACGAGTTAAACTAATTATCTGTTATCTCATATCATAATATTAATCCAATTCGTTTCACTTTATATTCATTTTGTAATCATTGAGTGAAAGATCCAAAATGTATTCGACTTAAGAGAATATATAGAGATCAAACCTGATGAGGAAGCAGCAATCCAGGTGGTCAAAAGCAATAAATATCCCAAAAGTCGACAGGATGATCCTCTTTCGTGGATGAACATGATAGATGGAGTTATAAAATCGGTTGATTTTAAGTTGGAATAGTGAGAATATAACTATAGTCGAGAGCCAGCAGATCGCGACATTTTTTTCAATTTATGTTCGATTAGAATCTTTTCGATATTTTTTGAACTTGGAACAAAGGCCCAAGAAAGTTCGACCAGCCGTTTTGTTGAAATATTTCAAGGTTCGCGCAACTAGATGTTTTGACTTTTCTGTGCAACCAGTGATTTATGATCAATCTAATTGGTAGCCTGTGGAGGACACCTAACTAATATCTGTTAATAACCTGTTGTAGTTTTCAAAATAACTTACTTTTGCTAATTTATTGAAGCTGCCCATGGTAAGAAATCTTTCTACGAGAGATGATCCATTAATAACTGTAGCAATTTAAAACCACTGGAATTCAGTTTCGACAAAAAGGGATTACATTTGTCTGTATTAATTGAAGTTGAAATTTTAACAAAGTTATGTTAGACCAATCACAGCGCGAGTTATTTGCTTATCGTATAACGTAGCGAGATACCATATTTTAATGCTAGCAGATATGTGATGAAACTAAGACGTTCTTAGAACAGTTGTTATAGCCGTTCATCAATATATTTCGTGAAAATATCGATAACGACTACTGGAATTAACAGTCATCGAATAAAGTTTAAATTTTCGCTTAAAAAACAATTAACAATAAATGATGATACATGTAGTGTTTTTGATTTTAAAATAGACATTACTTTTTTTTCAACAACACGCCGATAGTAGCGTCATCTAATGTTTTAACTAAGACAACAGACAAACAAACAATGAAACAAATTCAAGTAAACAAGCACTTGGCAACAACACAACAACCATTGTAACGACACCAAGCGTTGCTTAAAGACATGGCGATCTGTGTCACAATGTGCTGACTCGGCGTACATCCAGTTAAAAAAGATTCATTTATGACAAAGTGCTGCACCGTCGGCAACTTCTTTTGCCAGTGTTATATATACTGCGTGCAGCACACAGCTGCTGCCTTGATATGGCCAATTTACTGTTCGCTTGTTCTTTTTTTTAGTTCTTTATTACTAGAGAACAAATTATCCATTTTCATTTTTAATGCTACAAGGCAGAGCTAACCCTCTATTTTAATCCTCAATGACACAAATGTGTAGTATAGCGGGGTGCAATATGATTCCCAAGTGTGAATGTTTATGAAAAGAAAACTGCATGCATTGGGATTTTCTTATTGGTTCAAACTTTATGCTCGCATCTGGTTCTCTATTGTGTTTGCGCAGTTACATGTCAGGTAGCCTATTGACCGTTATTTTGGTCCAATAAACAAAAAATGCTGGTACCGGAAAAGTAGCCGGTGATATGGCAAATAGACAAATGAGCCGCCGCAGATCTTTAACTACAGCACAAAATGTCGTCTAAAAGTTGGCCTAAAAGAAATAATGTGTACAGGTACAGTGTCTTAAACTTAATTTGGCGTGGATGTCTTGTCTGCCTGATAAATGTTTGGCACTAACTTGCTCATTTCCGCACCAATAGGTTTCGGCTTAATAGACTTGTTGAGGACCATCTTGACCTTCATTTTAGTTTGTTTTCATGGAACCACTGGCCAAAAGGAAAACATTTTAAAAGGTCAAGTATAATGTATAATTATGCTTGGAAAAAATTGTTTACCTGACATTTTGATCACTGAGTTTATTTGTTTACACTGAAAAAAAAGTATATCAGTCTATGTATATGTATGCGATCACGAAAGGGATATTTAAAACAAATAGTTTAATAAGATATCGTTTTGTTTAGTACGTTGGTAAGCGTTTTACATTTCATAACCAGCTAATATAGCGTATTTAATTCAAATTCAATTGCAAGTGTAAGTTGATACTGTTCGTTTAGAATAACGGATAATTAAATACAATTTCAAGCCATAAACCGATTAAGCTAATCTTAACACCAACTGCGAATTTTCAGAGTTAGCGAAAACGCTAAAATAATGAGAAGTTCTTGAACTAAAAGTTTAGCATTAAAGAGCAAGGGGATTTCTAAAGTGAATACGACAATTCTACATGAATAGCAAGATAATTTTGTCGCCTATTACAGTGGGATACCTGTGAAGCTAATGACAAGGATTAAGCAAAGATTGTTATATGTGCATGAACTTATTAGATGTATACCGTTTTAAGAAATTCTACTTTACTTTAATCTTTTGTTCTGGTTTGCAAGCAGATAGGAACCAACATTTTAAAAGCAACAGATTATTTTCCATAAACCAAGCTGGAATTCACAAGCGTCACTATTCCAAAGTCCCTCTTCAAACAAGATATTATAGAGACTCAGCTCTTAATAATGGAGTCAAAATATTGCCTGGAAACAAAGAACTGACTTACAAAAGAGTACGCGTAAGAAGTGTTACTTCCAAAGGCACAGATGCTAGATCTATAGAACGGCTTACAAGTGACTTGGAAAATAGAATAAAACACCAGAGTACTGTTGATGATGACAGGGAGAAAAGAGTTCCACCAACAAAGGGTAACAAAGAGTTAAATTAGTATATATTTTCCACAAAAAGGCATAGATTTTAAAAGCAGTATAGTATGTGGAATACAATAACAGCACCAAATTGTCTATTAATGCATAGATTGGCTTCATTTCAACACAGATATAGCTTGACAATAGAAAATAGGACCTCGACAAAACTAGAAAAATAACTTCCATTGTCAATGCTTTACTTATTGATAATTTTTTCCTCGAACATCTTACTACAGGTAACATCCTTGCTTTTGACCTTGGATTTGTAGTAGATGGATCTGAAGTTATTGACGACCAAGGGATAGGAAATTTTCGGAAATGCCTGGAGTTTGTGAAGGAGATTCTTCGTTTATTTCCAGTTTCCAGCGAGGGAGCACATGCGGGCTTAATAACGTATGGCAAAAATGCGAGATTAAGTATTAACTTTGACACATTGCTGGACCAATCTGGCATAGAAGCTGTCATTGATACAATTTCATATCCTGGTACAGAATCGTACACTGGAAATGCACTTGACACGGCAATGTCAAAGTTATTTCCCCATAGTGGTCGCCATAGTGTGGCTCACATATTAGTACTTATCACAGGAAGCAACTCTCAGGATGAATTCGAAGCATCTGCTGAAGAATTAAGGGCGAGTGGAATAAAGATCTTTTGCATTGGTGTTGGAGGACGGTACGATCAATCGCAGCTTGATATGATTGCAAGCTCTCCTTCTGATACCTATGTGATCACAACAGAATTTGACACCTTAAGGAACGCGGTGCCCATTCTTGTATCACGGATAAATACAGGTAAAAATCTCAACCCGATAACAATCTCTGAAAAGTTTAAAAAGGACCAATACTAAAAAAAATGTTCGAACAAATACGAATTAATCAGTTTCATTCTAATATATCCAGCAACGTTCTCCTATGGGAATGTGCTTCCTTCAGTAGCTGCTATCAAAGTCTCATGTCCTAGAATTTCCACTGTCTGCTGCTTAAATAGGCTTCGAACAATATGTCTTGTTCCAAGGGGGATATTGCTTTTACAGGCCATTTGCTAACTTGAAAAAAAAAAAGAACCATTGCTTAGCACTTTCAGTTTCGTTCCATGTTGATTCAAAGGAATATACCTGGGTGTATTTAGATCTTTGACGGCCTATGCTTTAGTTCTTAGTGAACCCACTGGACAGCCAACACAGTCACTTTCGCAAAGCCTTCTAACAGTAGGAGGAATTGTTGGTAAGTGAAACATTATAAGTGCATTCTCATTCTCCTTTCTGCTGTTTGAAAGCTATAGAGAACCATGCATACACCACAACGTACAACTGGCAACAAAGTACACGTACAGAACTGACTGACTAGAAATTCGAATGCCTCCCAAGTTTCAGTTATTTTTAACTAGTCCTACAGTTATAAAATTGCAAGGTACTTATTTGAAATTCATGACACCCCGAAACGTTATTTTGCGGAAATTAAAAAGAAAAATTCCACGCATAAAAAAAAAAAAATCATTTTTTTAAATTTAGCAATATTTTTTGGGGGGTTACGTTGAAGTTGGTGTTGAAACTGAGGCATAAAAAGAAAAAATAAAATAAAATAAAGTCTGCGGTAGTAATGATGTCTGAATTATCATTTACTTCACCTGTGGTGCAGAAACACATTTTACCAACAGTTTAGGTAACATGTTGACGTTTCATTTTCTCCTTTTTAGAGGCCAGAATAGACCTCGGCTTTTTGATTGACGGTTCAGACAACGTTGGAGAGCAAAACTATCGAATTTCACTTGATTTTATAAGAAACGTTTATGGGGCATTTTGGACTCAGTTTGGTAGCCTTCATCTTGGACTTATGGTATTTGGGGCAGAAACGAGACTCATTTTCGACTTTAACAATATGTACACAGACATGACTGAAATAAACAATGCTATAAACAGTGCAGCATTTCCCGGTGGGAGAACGGTAATGATAGGAGAAGCTCTGAAGTTAACTGAAACTCATCTGTTTGGCAGCAAACAACATGATTCCTACCGGAGAATTCTCGTCTTGATAATGAGTAGCACCTCTGAAGATGATGTCTTCATGGGTGCTGAAATGCTAAAGACGAACGCAGTAACGGTATTCTGTGTAGGAGTTGGGAATCACTACGAACGAACGCAAGTGGATGGTATAGCTTCTCAGCCAAGCTCAAATAATGTTTTAACAGTTGTTACTTATCCGGGTCTTGCATCCTTAACACAAACGCTTATTGACAAGATCGAGGAAGGTAGGATCATTTTATGCAACGGCATCATATTTGGCGTGAAAAAAAAAACATTTAAAAGCTTTTTATAAAAACCTTAACAGCTTATAAAAGTTTCCGGATTCCATGCAGTATATTTTACCAGTAGGCTAATGCAGTTGAGTAGTTCTTATTTTTCATATATAGGACGTTATAAGTTAATCCTAGACAACGTTTTGCGAACATTCATTTCTTAAATACGCTGTTCATTTACTGATATATCCTTTATCCTAATAAACAATTCAGATTACAAATGAGCATAAATATTGGATGGCTATATGAATCTAATGCATTTGTCAGCATTCAGCATAAGCATTTTTAAATTAAATATCCTTAAAGCGACGGATCTATTGATTCATTTCACACAATTATTTTTTTCTGCATTTAGCAACTTAACGAAAAAAAAAAAACGTTCAAGGACTGAACGGCTTTTCTCGAGAATCTTTGCCATACCACAGTCACCGAAGGCTTCTACATTTTATGGGGTCATCTTTAAATATATGCATTCCTGATATTTGTTGGTAATCATCGTCGTACGCATCTAATAATGGTTTTGTTAAGGTTCTACTAGTTCTGATTTGAACATTTCAGCTCGGACAACCTTTATTCCACCTGAGGATCCCGCAAGAAGATTTCAACGTTATGCAAATCAAACTGGACAGTCTCCAGGGCAAACTGGAAAAATACCACCAGCAGGAGTGTCACCCACGTCAAATGCTCCACGTGCATCCCAAAAACCATCTTCAGTGATTTTACCGACTAGACCCGTTACACGGCGTCCAGTCGGCCAGGCGTCACTTAACAGTTCTCCAACAAATCGACCTACTGCCGTTGGTCCTGGTGGAAGGCCATCGAAACAAACAGGGTCTCCGTTAGTGCCTCCTCAAGTGCCTGTCGAAGGTAAGCTAACAAAAGACCATAGTGGTTTTCGTGTACTTCTTCTTTCATTTAGGGCTAACTTTAACAGAGTCGCTTGCAATCAGCTCATAGCTACACTCACATGACGAACAGTGCGCTTAACTGGCACTTCGTTAAATTGGTAAAGTTTTTGTTGCTACCACTATTTGTTTGTATTTTAAGTTTATAGTGCGGGGGATTGGCGGCGACGCGGGTAGGGGTGGGGGTGGGGTGGGGCGGTTGCCCAATCTTCGTGGCAGAGTATTTTCATGTCATGGGTATCTCCTACTTTTATTCGGTTGTGTCAAAAATCTAATGCACTTGGATGCATTGACATTTCAGTTTTATTTTCAATGTCGCTGTATAGGGCCATATATTTATGTTGTGGTTAAAATTTATTTTTGGTTTTAAATTTTTCAAACAGGTTTGATTTTTATTCCCATTTGTTTCAAATTATGATAATAGATATGAGACAATAAAAATTCAAACCAAACGAATTTGAACAATTTTCAACCAATAAAAAAAATTTAAACCGCTGCTTATATATGTCGCTGTAGTGGGCCATAATACGAATGCAGTTTATTCATAAGCTTTGGTCGAGAACGCATTAATATGAATGTGTGACAAGGGAAATTTCAACAGTGTTTTTTAGTTCATTGTATTACTGTTTATTCTTCTGTTATTTTGTACAACATTTTAAAATCATTTCGCAGATAAGAAGCTTGACCTTACGTTCTTACTCGATGGATCTGCTGCTATGTCGAATGCTGGATTTCAAGATGCTAAGGTGTTTATAAAGACACTATATAGTAACTTTCCTATTGGTGAAGATTCCACCCATGTTGGTTTTGTAGTCTATGGCAAAGACTCGCGTGTAGTATTTAACCTAATCAAATACACAGATAAAGAAAGTGTTGATAAGAAGCTACTTTACACTGCAAATCCTAGTTCTGATGAAAACTTGTTAGGCAAGGGACTCACCACGGTTAAAGAAGTTATTTATGACGTCAGTGCAAGGCCCGGAGGACATCAGGTGTTAGTGGTGCTTGCTGCAGGGAAATCTCTTGATGATGTCAAGGCACCCTCGCGCGCATTGAGAGACGAAGGTGTAGCGATTTTCTGCATTGGGATCGGTGACAAAGTAGACGTGAATCAACTGAGAAATATTGCAAGTGCACCCGAAGAAGAACATTTGGCAACGACGACCCCAGATGACCTGAGGAAGCTGTTAAGCCCAGTGGTGCAGAATGTAAGGAAAGGTAACTTGGAAACTAGACGACTTGTTTTGTGGTAAAAGCTGCCAATTCTGTTAAAATAAAGTGCCATGTCGATCAAGGTCCTTTGCTAGCTGCCTAATTACTGAAATAATTAAAGTGTTGACATTCATCTAGATCATTTTTTTTCTATTATAGCTATAACGGATTCAGTAGTTCACGGACCAACCGGTGAGTATCTTATTATATCATCAATATCCTTGACTAACAGATTTAAAGCTTTGCTGATCAGAATATTAGATGTAATTTGTTAATAACAAATATAGTTGAAGAAAAAAATATTATTGTCCAAAATGCAGTAGAGCCTTAATTAACCGGCATTCCTTGGGGAAATGACTACTGGCCGCTTATTAATAGAGGTTGGGCGCTTAATAAGGGCTCCTCAGAAATTAACAAAGATCACGTTTTTACAATGCAAAATAGCGCGAAAAGGAATCTCACAAAGACGTCAATTAGCCTGATTTTATTAGACGTCTCTTTCTTTTCGGGACTCTGGTCTGTCCAAGCTTTTTAAAACTAAGCCAAACATCGTATCTTACCTTCTTGTTGGGGCAAAAATAATAGAAGAACGTTCATCGGGACGGCAGAAAGGTAGCCGCGGCCGCTTAATAGAGGTGGCCGCTTAAAAGGGGTTTTTGAATTACAGTGGCAATAGTTTCGGGACTTTAGTAACTGGCCGCTTAATGGTGGGAGGCCGCTTAATGGGGGTTCTACAAATTCATTTTCCAATTGGTTTACATTATTTTTATTCTTTTAATTCCTGATCTTTAACAATTCTGCCTCCTTCCGTGGCTTCTAAAAAATCCAAGGCTTTATTATTGATAAAATATAAGTACTTTGTTTATTGTTATAGATGTCAAAATGGACCTAGGATTTTTACTAGATGTCAATTCCAACAACTTCAGATCTGATCAGTTTGTTAATGTTTTGAACTCCGTAAAATCAACATACGCACCTTTTGTAATGGGCAAAGACAAGACTCGAATCGGCATTGTCACGTACGGTGAGCGCCCTCGAGCAGCGGTCCCCCTGGATCAATATACTTCACGACAGTCACTTGACACTGCAGTAGATCAAATATTCATGTCACCTTCATCTGGTCCAAGCCTACTCGGTCAAGGTCTTGCTGCTGCTAGTAGGAAGTTATTTTATGGTAAATCTCGTCCGGAGACTCCTAAAATCCTGGTGGTTATCACTGGAGGAAAGTCTAGAGACGACGTAATTAAACCATCTGCTGAGTTAAAAGGACTAAACACCACTGTATTTTGTGTTGGGATTGGACAGAACATCGACAGAAACGAACTTCAATCAATAGCAACCTCCCCAACGAACGAACATGTTATCCTGGCATCCATATCGCACCGTGAAACCACTGGAAAAAACCTTGCATCCAGGATCAAGAAAGGTGAAGCTTGACGCTTTGTCCCTATATTCGTATTTCTGCCCATTTAATTTACTTTCTTCTATTCTGTGTCATTAAGAATTTAGACGTCTATCATATTAATAGAAAGACCATTCTACCGGAGCATCATACTTTTGCCGAGTATATACGTAGCCAGGTACTTCGCAGCATCCCACTAGGCTATCATCCATTGTAAAAATGTTATTTTGAGTGTTCAAGTCCATATAGCAAGTGCCTGCAGTCACAAGCCATTTCAGTTGCCAATTCGGGTTCCCAACTTTCCACGAAGCTTTTGAGCTTATGCCTCTTTTAAAGCTGATCTTAACAATTTCCGGAGTCAAAGCACAAAGTCGTCATATGAAGCGATGGCAATATAAATCGTCATTTTTTGGTCATTCGCTGAATACAAATTGAGGTTTTTACATGCTCAGGCTTACCCGTGACATGACGACTGACTAATTCTCCTACCTCAATCTTAGTGGTATGTTCATACTCCAATCCACTTTCAGGAAACATGCATAACTTTGTTGGTTTCAATTTAATTTTAAGTGCTTCTTAAAATAGTTTGACTAATTTTCAAGTGTTTTCCTCAACAGCTGTTCAGGTTGATTTGGGATTTCTGGTTGATGGATCATGGAACGTATTGGAAACAGAATTCATGCAATACATGGAGATTGTAAAGTATATCTACAGCGCTTTTTCAATTTCGCCAGAAAATGTCCACGTCGGGCTTGGTGTGATTTCAAGTAATCCTGAGATTATATTCAGCTTTGACAAGTACTTTGATAAGGCAAGTCTCGACTCGGCAGTAAACAGTGTTGAATATCCCGGCATTCAGCAAGCTGCTAACATTGGACAAAGCCTTACCGTCGCTCAGAAGACGTTTTACAGCAAGAGTACAAGAAAAGGGGTTAGACAGGTCCTTGTCGTGTTAATCAACGGCAAATCTAATGACGTCATCTCTGAGCCTGCCAAGCGACTGAGGGACAGTGGAGTGGAAATATTCTGCTTTGGTGTTGGAGGCAGAGTGGACGTTCAAGAACTTGTTGAAATGGCAACAAGCCCCGCTAATAAACACACGGTGATGAACGGTCCTGACAGCTTGCCGACTGGAGCCCGGAAACTCATTGAAAAGTTGGAAATTCCTAAAGTGGAATGTGGTAATCCCATATTAAGTAACTTGATGATCTCCTTTAGAGTTTGAGTTCTCAATGTCATCTTTAGAAAGATGGACGCTGTGGTGGTGGTGGTGGTGGTGGTGTGTGTGTGTGTGTGGGGGGGGGGGGGGGGGATGAATGGTAATGCGGGGACATGGTTCCAGTGTATTTCTGTTTAATGTCTAGCAAAATGACTAAAACAACTGAAGTTTTGAAGGGTAGATGATATGCTACTCTTATAATTATATTTTGAGCCCTTGTGTAGTTTAGAGTGGTACCTTTTGCTGAATAATGCTTGTAACGAACATTGTGCTTTGCTCTCTACTGCAGATCAAAAACAAGTTCCTAAGCAGATTACCCCTCAAGGGAAAGGAAGTATGAACCATTTTTTCAAATCGATTTAAGAAAAGGCCACTATTTGTTTAATTTCAGCACCCACATTACTTTTGATTATCTCAAGGCAGGTCTTAATATTTGATGTCTGTGTATTCAAAAATAAATGACGGCGTTACCATTATTTTTTTATTGAAAAATATGTCCAGTTTTGTGTGAGACAGAATGAATAAGTTGCTAAAGAAGCTGCTTCGCTAAATCGATATTTTAACAGATTAACGCACCAAACGTTATTATTTTTTTAAAATCCTAAACAGCGATTAGTTTATATTATGAGTTGATACAAAATTATGCTTACCGTTTCAAGATTCTGGTTCTTGAAACCTGTACAGTTGATCTATGTACGATAATGCACTACTGGGATTATACGTTTTGGTTTGACTAAAATCGTAGCGAAACTCACTTTAAATATTTGTTTCCAAACAGACGCTATTGATCTGGTAATCCTTATCGAGGGAAGCGACAATACCAAACCGGGAGACTTTGAACAGGTTAAAGACATTGTAAAATCAATCTATTACAACTTCGTCGTTTCACAAAATGGGACTCATGTAGCAGTGGCCGTCTTTGCTGAAGGTACTCAGATCGTCTTCAATTTGAACAAACATTATGATTTCCAGGGAATGGATGACGAAATCAATGCGGCCACGTACCTTCCTGGTGCAGGTATGACCGGCAGTGCCCTTCGAGACGTAAAAACAAACATTTTCGATCAATATTCTCGACGAAATGTTCCTAAAGTATTGGTTACAATCATGACGGGAAAACCATATGATGAAATCGAAAAATCAGTGAATGAACTCAAAATGGCATGCGTCCTGATGTTTGCCTTGGGTCTCACCTCCAGTTATAGTCCGCAGAGCTTAGATCTGGCTTCCGGCGAGCCTCATTCTGAATACTTGCTGATCAGCGAAACTTTCCCGGAACCTAGTTTGGTCGCGCAGAAAATGGCTGATAAAATTCAGAAAGGTACGTTTTCAGTGTAGTATATTTGGGATATAACCAAAAATCCAAATTTGCTTTCGGTTACGTTTATAATTAGCCCATAAATTTATATTCTAACTGCACGAATAATAGTACTATAAATTATAATGAAACAGAGTTTACAACATGACTTACAATTTGCACTTATACTCACTTGACGAGAAGAAAATTATTAGTTTGGAGTGGATCATTGCACGTGAAAAAAAAAAAAAATTAAAAACACCATTAGAGAAAATATAACCTCCAATTTTTTTCTCGGGTTTTTAATTCACAAACCTCTTGTATTTAAGGTCTTGATTGACTTGCAAGAACAATAATTAGCTTAGTTTTGAAAGAAACGATCTTTAGAAGCAGTGTTCAATCTTTAGAAATATTATAAAATAAAGTATTTACCAAGTTTTTACGTTTGTTCTCTCAGCTGTCTCGATACTAAAATGTCGTTCTGAACGCTGCGTACAGCCAGGAGGTAAGTAGTAAGTTAAAAATAAAAATAAAAACAGGATAATCACCACCACCACCACCACCATCATCATCATCATCATCATCATCATCATCATCATCATCATCATCATCACCACATTCATCAACATGTACAAAAAAAGCAAACATAATGACCCCACCGTATTTTAATATATAATATACATATTTAAGGAGGCGGAGAAGCCTAGTCGTTATCCTCCTCCCTGCCACTAGCTGGATTTGTTTTCTGTAGCCCAGAACTCAACTTCACCACGCTTTGTAAATAGCCAACTGGTCAGCCTCCTGTCAGCTGGGATTCTTACGATGTCATGTTTAATTTGTTTTATATTTGTCCGTAACGCGCATTTTATCATATTCACATGAAATTTGCGCAATACAAATGTTAATTGTTATTATATTTATAAACAGTAGTATAGTCGGGACTAAACAAATACCACTTTGGGTGCACCTAAATTTTTCACCTCTTCAGGAGACTAGTAGTCAGGGGAACCAAACCAAACCACGCTCACAAAGCTCGCGTGGCCCGGTTATGGCCCCTGACTACTAGTCTCCTAAAGAGGTGAAAAATTTAGGCTTACCAAAGATAGTATTTGTTTAGTCCCGACTATACTACTTCGGCAAAAGAAACGGGGACAACCAGTTAGAGAATTGACACCATGCTGTATAAAACGCAGAAATGGGAAGAGGCAGAAATCATATCATAGATCAAACCAGGACTAAACACAGAAGAAGAAAGGCAAATTTTGAAGTATATCGGACACCCACCAGCAAACACCAAGCAAATAGCCAGCCAACAATATTGGTTGATAATGACCTAGTGGCGCAAATGCAAAAAATGAGCCCACAAGATGTAATGAATCTCCTTTTACCAAGCAATTAGAGAAACACACCAACAAGTGTATAAACAATTAATTAAATAAAAAAATATTTTTCTACATAATATACAATGGACGAAATAGACCTCGAATCTCTCGAAGATGTAGACCTTGAATCTCTCGAACAGGAACTTGCAAAAATAGACCCCGCAGAACTGCGGTATTTATCACAATTACTTTTAGAAAACGTACCCGCAGTGAAAAAGATAATAAGGAATGTGCTAGAAGAACCAATTCCAGAAACCACAAAGAAGCAATTAAAACCCCCTTTACAGCCAAAACCTTTTCAACCAATACCACCACCGGGAAATAAGAACAAAAGACAACTTTTGAGACAATTAGATCCCATCCAACCGAATAACATAAGAAATGTGACAGACTACCAGAATGAGATTCTAAACCTGTACGAAGTCACAAAATTCGAGGGTGAAGAGAGCAGCGGGAGACGGTTCAAGAGATGGCGCATCATAAAAGATCTGAATAAAGACCTTACACCAAAATTTATGGAAAAAATAAGAGAGAACGCGAGGACATCATTTTACATGAGGCACACTTATTCATATATGTTACGTAACATTGAAGACGGTACCATAATTTTCTACTACCAAAATAAAGGCTCCCCTTGGATGAATACATATGGAGAAGCGGAGAATTGGTTAATTAATAGGGAGGCTGTACGTCTGGATGCGGACAGTATCGAAAGACCAAACACAAAGTGGATCTTCGAGGGACATTTTAATGCTGATGTAAAGGTTGTGCTTGACCGTCAACCACTGATGGGAACAGGACCCTTACCAAACTGGCTACGCAACCTTGCACATAGCCGTTCAATGGTAGCACTGGATACCTATAGAGATAACATGTGTCTATGGCGATGTATTGCTGTACACAAAGGAGCTAGACCAGATCGAAGTACAAAAGCGGCACAAGGTCTAGTTAAGAGTTTTTTCAAACTCCGTGATACACCGACGAACTGCGTAAAAACATCACTGGATGAATTAGAAAAGGTAGAAATGCACCTGAATAAGGGCACTGCTTTCTCAGGTTGGCTAGGAATCAGGGTATATGTGCCAGAGCGTATAGATGATAAAGAAGTGGTATGGCACCTGACAAGAAATCCTGCACCACAGTTTAAAAACGTTATGACAATCGGTATTTTTGGAAAGCACGCATTCTTAATAAAAGACATTAAAAAGTTAGCAAAAACTTATGCATGCATCCATTGCAAAGCAAGATTTACACAAGCAACCCATTTACAACGTCATGCAGAAAGGTGTGCCCAAGGGAAAACCGTAATAGATTGCCCAGGAGAAAAGGTCGAAGCACCACAGACAGCTTATGAAAAAGCATTTTACCCAAAACATAAAGCCTCAAAAGAATCAATTCAGTGGCTTGAGTACGTAGCAAAGCATTGGAAAATCCCCATTCACCACGCAATGTCAGGACACGGAGGAGAGCGTTGGATAGAGAAAAGACCAGTTGATGGCTACAACCATGAGAAAAATCTGGTGTTACAGTATCACGGGTGCTACTGGCACGGTTGTCCAAAATGTTATCAGGATCGGGACAAAATAATCGATCGTGGCGACAGATCAAGAGAAGATCTTTTCCAAGCAACAAAGAGACGTACAGCTTATCTCAGAAAAGCTGGCTACAAAGTGATAGAGTGTTGGGCATGTGAAGTCGGGGACAAATATGTCGAACAACTACCAGAAGTAAAAACAAAAAGTTACCCACACGCTATTATGTATGATTTTGAGGCGTACGGAGACAATAACCAGCGAAAGGAGCCGACGCCAACACTCACAATCGAAAACGCACACGTTCCCATATCTGTAAGCATCGGAGACACGAGCGAAACCGGGGACGACAGGGAAAAAACCATAACCCACATCTGTGAAAAAGATCCGGCAGAGCTGATTCACAAGTTTATGGAAGAGTTGAAAAGACGCGGTAAAAACATAAGAAAAAAAGTAAGAGATAAGTTTATGCCAGCAGATGTAAACCTGATACCGAAAGATCAGAGGAAAAAAATAGAAGAATGGTGTGATCAGGTTCCAGTACTGGGCTTTAACTCAGGGACTTACGACCTTAATCTGATAAAAAAGTACTTCGCAGAAAAACTTGCGGACACAACCAACAAAGTCAGAGTGGCAAAGAATGGAAACAAAATCATGTTCTTACTCACTTCAGGTTTTCGGTTTCTGGATATAATAAATTACCTCGGCCCGGGGGTGAGTTACGATAAATGGATAAAGGCATACGACAGCAAGGCACCAAAATCATGGTTTCCATACGAGTGGTTTGACAGCGCAGAAAAGCTGGACTACCCGGGATTGCCGGATTACCCGCATTGGTTTTCAAAGTTGAAAAACGAGTTCACACTAAACCGGTCAGAATGGGAAGCCTGTAAACAAACGTTCGAAGAAAAGGGAATGAAAACCTTCAAAGACTGGGTACGTTACTACAATAATCTAGATGTAGCCCCCGGACTTGAGGCTTTAGAAAAAATGAAAAACTTTTACACGGGGAAAGGGATCGACATTATGAAAGACGCAGTCAGCATCCCAGGTGTGAGTTTACATTACCTTTTAAGAGGAGCTATTGAACGCAACGCAGAACTATATGCCCCAAGCAAAGAAGCATATGAGATGTTAAAAGAAGCAGTTGTTGGAGGACCGAGCCTCGTTTTCACAAGATACCATGAAGTAGGAAAAACCAGAATAAGATCACATCAAGTTGCTGATTCAAAACTTTGTCAAAACATCCTCGGTTACGACGCCAATGCGTTGTATCTCTCAACAATGTTAAGAGAAATGCCTTGTGGAAAGGAAAGGGTTGTACAGTATTCAGATGAGTACCAAATAGACGGTGCACCAGTACTAACGCATAGACTCAAAGAAAGAAGCTGGTTTGGATATGCAGAAATAGATATTGAGATTCCAAATCACTTGCACCCAAAGTTCGAGGAAATGTGTCCGTTCTTTCATAACAAACCGGTACCCTCCAAAGCTGTCCCAGAGCATATGCTTAAATACTTGCGTGATACAGGAAGAAAACGAGGAGAAGACAAGAAACTAATGGGAACGTTGTCAGCACAGAAAATACTTGTGTACGCCCCTCTACTACTCTGGTACGTGAATCACGGGGCAGTTATCAAAAGAGTTTATCGCACAATTGACTACACACCGGCCAAAATCTTTCCCTGGTTTGTGGAACAAGTTACGGAGGCTCGCCGGACAGGAGATGTAGAAAAAAGCAAAGCACTGCTGGCGGATATATTCAAATTGTTGGGAAACAGTGGGTACGGAAAGCTGATCGAAGCCTTAGAACGGCAAACAAACGTCATTTACACCAAAGATGAGAAGGTAGTTGACAGAGCCCTGCGAAGCGCATATTTCTCAGATCTTGATGAAATTGGAGAGGCGTATGAGTTAGAAAGTCGGAAGTCACGAATCACAATCAGAAGACCGTTTCAGATTGGAATCGCAGTTTATCAGCTGGCAAAGCTGAGGATGTTGGAATTCTATTACGACTTCCTTGACAGGTACTTTGACAGAAAAGATTTTGAGCTGATACAGATGGACACGGACAGCAACTATATGGCAATATCAGGAAAAAAGCTCGAAGACATCGTAAAACCGGAGCTGAGAGAAGAATTCGAGAAAGAAAAAAAGAATTGGTTGGCATGGGACAAGTGGAGTGGTAGAACACCCGGTCTGTTTAAGCAGGAGTTTGAGGGGGAGCGGATGATAGCGCTCTGTTCAAAATGTTATTTCGCGGATGACAGGGGAGAAAAGAAGAAGCTCAGCACAAAAGGGATGAACAAGAAGCAAAACGAAATAAACTGGTATCGTTTCAAGGCAGCGTTAGAAGGAAATAAGGATATGGCAACAAACAGAGGGTTCCGGATGCGGGATGGGAAAAAAGTAACTTACGAACAGGAGAAGCTGGGGTTGAGTGCATATTATGACAAACGATGGGTCCTGCCAGATGGCATTCACACAGAACCTATTGAATACCATATTAAACAAAAAATGGGGGACTGAATATAATATGGCAGGACTGAGTATAGCGGGAGAGAATATGGTGGAAAAAATTCAAAACCTTCCCGAAAAGCACAGAGAGCGGGTTATGGGAGAATACATCAAAATGAAACTAAAACACCGGGAGCGGCGGGGGTGGGAGGCGGTAAACATACAAATCCGAAAAAAAGTGTGGTATTTCAGCAAGCTAAAAGTGAAGAGCTTGAGACAATACATCCCATACCCGCAGACGGCAACTTTGTTGTCAAATCCGGAACAGCAACTGAGTTGTCAACCCACAGCTGGAGGTAATTCTGTATCTGGTGGCACAACAAGCAGTTCTTCACGTACAAAACCACGCTTAGGCCCATCGCGCAAATAGTAGAGAACAGGTTGATTCGGTTTGGTAAAAGATCGTTCAAGGTTAAAGACATTTAAAGACCAGATTGGATCAGTGGCTCTTTTTGTCCCACCTTCAAGCTCACCAGGTTGGTACAAATACCGAAGCATAACGTTGGAGGGGAGCCTTTTTTCGTTCAATCCAACGGGTCTCAAATATTTAGTTGATGGCTCCGCATAAACATTTTTTTTCTTGATTGCGGCAGCAGGTTGCATACCAATCAATCGAGTGACTTGGTTGTTCAGAGCAGAAACAACTTTGGGGAGCCTTTTTACCCACACAGTAGACCGCAGACCCTCAGGTGAACGCATTTCAACTGCGTACTGGTGGCCAAACAAACGCTCAGCCAAGATACGATTGAAACGTTCAACAATAGCTTGGTCTCTATGAATTTCAGGGTGCCCACGTCTGATAGAAGTTTTGTGATTTTCCATTTCTTTTGTAACAGCGCCCATAAATTCACGCCCAGGATCAACCTGCAACAGTTGAGGCCATTTTAAAGGTCCACGTGTATAAATTGTCTTAAAAGCTTTGGCAACCTCATCAGAGTTTTTAGAGGTTAAAGGCTGAGCTTCTTTGAATCTGCTGGCAATATCAACAACAGTAAGCGCGTATTTGTAAGTGCTACGGCCCACTTTGTCATGTGGCAGAAAAAGAAGATCTGCCTGATGCACTTTGTTGGGTGTAGGGACATCGAATTTTAGACGAGGAATGTAGCGTGGTGTGGGGAGGTAAATCTGCCAGAGCGCTTGTTTGAACAACCATTCTTTTGCAACAACTTCAGGAACCTTTGCAGCGACCGCTAATTTTTTAATGGCAGAGATACCTTTCCAGTAACCCTGTGGGCTGTAATAACGCCGCTCTAATTTTCTATCCATTTAAATAATTATGCGCGGACATATATACATGACAACAAAAATGAGTTTGGGTTTACCCAAGGGGTGTGGAAAAAAAGAGCTTAACGAAATGTTGGTAAAAGACCAGGAAGCGAAAATAAAAGAAATCAAGCCCGAAAAAGATCTTGACTACCGTTACGAGGGGGGATTTTACCCTGAGCCCGAAGAGATGAGCCACCCTCCCAAACCAAAATTATGGTATTTAATTGCAGTATTTAAAAAAACCGGCATTTCTTTAGAACAGGTCGGCGACGAAATGGGGCTGACCTTTTTGGGTAATATCATTCACCAGTTCAAGCAGGTAAATGTCGGATCATGTAACTATGTTTGTTTTTTATACAACTATTTTCAAAAGGTCTCAACAAGAGATTGGCCGGCGAAAAAGGTAATACTGGGAAAGCTCACGAAAAGATTACCGAAGATGGTACAAACCAGAAATAAAGCCGAAAAAAGTTTCAACGAATGGTGGTTGGAGGCAACTGCAGAAACACCTGGGGTGTGGGGTTCACCCCACTGTTAATCCTTTACCTTAGAGGTGTCTCCACTGTCAGTGTGGTTTGAAAACTGCAGTTTTGTTTTTTTAGTAGTAAAGGTGTTGTACTTTTTCTCAATATTTTGATACTCGCCGTCAGAGATTTCACCATCGTCAAGAGCGGTTGATATGAGAGTGTTGATTGAGCTCAGCGTAGCTTCAGCCAAAGTCTGCATTTTTTTGTGTTTTTTCGCTTTACGTCGGAAAAATTTGATGGGGCCCATGCAGGAGGTTGACACCAATGAAAACAAGAGGCCAGTTGCGATTAAAGGCCCACCAACAACAATGCCAACCGCAGAAAGTGAAGCACCCAGCCCAGATCCGGTAAGAATGGCAGCAACTCCACCTGTTAACCCGCTTACTGTTTGACAACGCGTGTCCCACCGTCTAAACTTGGCTGAGGTTTGGTAGTAATGCGCCAACTGGTTTTCAAGATTTTTCTTCATCTTTTCTATTTCAGCCAGCCGGTATTTTGATGTAGAATCCATTTCCTATATATGTATTTAAAAATAATTCGTGGGGTGTAGGTTATCAACAATTATATGTATTATGCCATTTGCCGTTAATTTTCTTTAGCTCCATCCTACAATCTTTTTTAGGGTGTGTCCAAAACTTTTTGCTAAACAGACCGGTTTTCGTGTTAAAGGCACCTTTTGCGATGTCACCACTCCAATACTTTTTAAACAAATCCTTATCACCACCTGTGACAGCCATGATTGCAGCAGCCACATCTTGAGCCGGTTGAAAGCCTGGAATCTTTTCACCGATATTTTTATTGATCGTTTCACCGACACCCAATCCTACTTTTTGCTTCGAGCTGATTGCATTTCGGGCCGCGGCATGACCCCATTGCCGTTTGTTTTTGGGAATAGCGTCAAGAGCCTTCACCATTTTTTTGTCTGCATCATGTTTACAGCTTTTTTCGTTTTTCTTGCCTGCGCAGACGGCATAATCAACGTCATGCTGCATTGAAACTGCGTCTGTGGCGCCTGTGGGTTGCTGATAAATCTTCAAAATCTTTCCCGTCTTGGGGTCGTAAGAAAGCTGTTTTTCAAGAGGATTGTACGGTCCTGTGTAGTTATGACCAGGAAGTGTCCACCCCTTTTTTGGCTTAGGCAGCTTACCAATAGCTTTATGCAAATCAAAAGCCCCACCGCGGGGTCGTTCATAAAGAGGGTTTGTTGGGTCATCTACTCTATTACCCGCATAAATTCTCATATCATAATTACCACCACTTCGAGCTGATATAAACCGTGTCTTGGTAATGCCACAACTTGCGCATTTTACTTTAAGCAGCCTTCTACCATTTTTTGTGGTTGCAAATGTTTCACTTCCCGATACATTTGGTGTGAAACGCTTTTCCTTCACGCAGTATACCTCCATCTTATATAATTAAAGAAAATTCTCAGGCCGCTGTGTGACACCCACCTTTCATCATATCTTTTGGTCTTAATCTGTTTGAGGCTTTAGTCAACAAATCCCCAGACAAAGCATCAATTGTGTAATTAACAGCTTTTCTCGCGATTGGTTTGGCTTTATTGGCTAACTTCTTCTGATACTCTGGTTGTCTCAGAAACTCGCTTGCAAAGTATCTTCCTTGTTTCACACCTTGCTTTGCTAAATAAGGAACTCCGTACTCAAAGAAAGCTTCAGCTGCTGTATTTCCAACTGTATCAAAAACCCCACCTCCAAACATTCTTTTTTCAGCGCGTGCAAGTTCTTCTCTCTTCTTTTTGGGTAAACCCCTTCTGGTCCACTTAAATATTGGATCCAAAATATTACCCCCTTCAACTCCACTGACAAATCTTGTCTTGGTAATGCCGCAGCTGGCGCATTTTACTTTGAGCAGTCTTCTGCCGTTTTTTGCGGTTGCAAATGTTTCACTTCCCACCACATTAGGTGTGAAGCGCTTTTCTTTCACACAGTAAACATCCATCTTATATAATTAACCAAAAATTCATGGGGTGTGGGGTTTACCCCACTGTGTAAAATAACCCTTCACCACAGCCTCGTTGGTGTGTGTATTTTTTGAAAACATGGCCAAAATATCACGAAATGTCCGCCCTTTATTACGTTCGTTTAGAAAAAGCAAACAGTAGTAGCCGCAGCGTACACTGTATTCCCACTGAAGCTGGTTGTCATTTCGTAGAAAGGTCTTTTTACCTTCAAGAATCAACTCAATTTCCCATTCCGCGGGTGGGGGTAAACCGAAAGAGTCAAAGTATTCAGTTCCACCCCAACAGCATACCCAATGGGTACCTGGCCCTCCAAGATCATCCATGTTGATTATACAAGGAGAGTGGTTTTTCACGTGGATCTCATCTCTCGCAAATATACCTTTAATGGGGATTTTCAAGTATCGGCACCATCGCTGCAAGTCATAATCAGTTAAGGGGACATCAACGAAGGCGGGCTTTTTTTTGATCACCCCAAGAACCAATAAATGGTGGCGGGCGCATAAATGGTGGACGGTTAATGCGCATACCTGATCCTGTTGGAGGTTTTACCCGCATACCGGCTCCAATCACCATTTTGCGAATATGTCTGATTTGTGTCTTGCTCATGTCTATGTCCACACCCGTTTTGTTTTTGATAGCGCGCTCTATTTTTTTGATCTGTCTGGCGGTCAAGTGCAAAGTGTCGCTACCGCCGGTTATAGCCTCGTTTTTAAATCTGAGTGTAACTGCTTCTCCTGACCCAAAAGCTCGCGCGAGGTTTACCTTCTGCCCATCTGAAAGTGAAATCTTGTGCGGATAGTAAGTCGTCATCTCTTATATTTCATACAAAAATTATTTCACTTTGGGGTGTGGGGTTTACCCCACTAAACCATCACCAGCTCATTACCCACCTGCCTGAGAACAAGTTCGGACTCGTACAAAATTCCTGCATAAATGGTGTAGTCTTCCGCATTGGCAGCCTCATTGAGCTTGTAGTGGAAAACCATCTGTTTCGGGTCGTTGGTCTTGTTATCCTTGTTTTCGCGTAAGTCAAAATAGAGTACTGGGTATAGCGTTCCGAAGTTGTTGGGCTGAAGCTGAACACCGGTGTTGTAGTCGTTTTTGCGGTATCGGTAGTTCTTTAAGTCATTAAGAATACGCAGTTTGAAGTTTTCGTCATAGTCCAGCTCCGGATAGTACTGTGAAGAGCCGTACTGCAACCGACATGTCGATAGCTTGGCTGAATTATCCCCATCAATGTTAAAGGTGTCAAAGAAGTAGGGGTTTTGAGTCAAGGCGTCCTGCTTCCCTGTCTGTTGTATGAAAATGAAAACATGTTTGGCATCCTTTACACCGGGATTTATCTGCCACGAACCAAAAGCGTCACGTCGGCTGCTGCTGGGCTGGATCATTTCATTTAGGTACGTCCACTTCTGAGGTTTCAAAAAGTTTTCGTTTGCGAGCTTCTGTCCTTCGCTGGTAAAACGCAGCATTGGAACCCACAGCTCGAAGTTTCTCACCACTACCCTACGATTGGCGCCATCGTTTTGCCAAATCAGCTCTGCATCCGATTGTAACTCAATTTCAAACTCCATCTGCATTGGGGGGAGAAGCTTATCACTCAGCTCTTCAAAGAATGAGTACCTGTTAAGTGGTATAAGGGTTTCAACCGTAAGACCCTCATGGGAAAGCAAACCTCTTTGTCTAATTCCTTGGTTTGTGGCGGCGACGGCTGTCACATTGCTATCCGTTGTATCCAAATACCAAAACTGATCTTTTGCTGCGCTCCTCGCAAAGTCATCAGAAAAATCCAACAAGTTTTTGATAAATATGGGCTTGTGAATGTTGTCCACGTTGTAAATGTTTTTGCCCGATGATTTTACCACAAGTTTGTTTATCAGTGAAAATGAGCCGTTAATGGGTGCTGACCTAGCGTCTGGTGCAACTGCCGCGCCATCTGCGGTTGCCTCAAAAGTGAAATCAGCCCGAAAGTAGGCGTTATACCAGTCAAACCAGTTGTCTCGGTCGGTGAGTGTGAATTTATAGTTTGTTTTTACCTGGTGCTGATTGTTTCCCGGGATACTAATCGGTTTGTCTAACCCGATACGAACATACTCTGTTTTTTCCAAATGCCTGTGGCTTCTGAACATCTTGCGGCCTATATATCTTTTTAAAAAATTATTTTAATTTTCTGCTATCAATTGGTTTACTTTCAACTTTGCAGCCCGACCCGCGTTTAAAATCTGATTTAACTTTTTACGTGAATCCCCGCTCAACTGCGTTACTACCCCAGGGTTTAGCATCTTCTTCAGTTTTTGTTTCGACTCTGTACTAAGTTTCTGTGATGGGGTCTTTTTACCCTTGGGTTTTACACTTGGAGTTTTACTCTGGGGTGTGGTACTCTGTAAAACCGCTTGTATCTTGTCAGCCGCTTTTTCTTCTGCTTTTTCTGCAGCTTTTTTCAGCATTTGCTTCGAGGCTTCATTTACAGCCTTCTCCAACGTCTGACGGGTGACCTTCTTTTTAAACCGCTTTCCTATATTCATCAGGGTGTCTCTTACAACCCCCGTACCTTTGTGTCTGTATCTATATGTTCCGTTTGGCGCGTCATAATATCTCGCCCACTCGCTCGGATGATTCATTATTATACTTATGTGTAAATTATTTTTCTTTTTCTTCTTCGATGATGATGCTTAAAGCCACGTCTTGGTCATTCAGATCTATAATGTTGTTGCGCCCGTCTGTGATTTTGATATTTATCGCATTGATTCTGTTTTTGTTCACCGGGTGCCACAGGAGGCGGTGGGGCTCTTTTGAAAAGGGGTAGCTGGCTGTGAGTTCAGCGGTTGGAAAAGAAAACATAACGTCTCCCCCGATGTTGTCCACAACCCTTGTAATGAGGTCACAATGGATGTAGATCCAGTCGACGCCTCTTGTTATATTTGGCACGCGGTCGCTCCTATTGTTCGCTCCGTCTATTGTTTTCTTGTCAAAACCCAGCAACGCGGCGAATTCACCTCCACTTAGGTCAAGCTCGTAGCCGTCCTGCAACAAAATGACCGTCCGATACGTTGTGGTGTGAAAATACAGCTGTAAAATAAACTTGGATTTTTCATCCTTGGGATCCACTCTTCCGATTAGTGACTGAATGGTGGTGTTGAGACCTTGGTAATCATACATTCCATCCGGAATTGTCACGGTTTTCCAGTTCTCTGTTTTTTTCCGCCATTTAAATTCGTTGTTGTTGTACCGTTTCGCGATGTTGTACCACGAATAAGCCATAGATACCAGCTCATTTAACGCCGCCCTGTATGTTTTGAAGGGATCTAAAGCGATTGGCGGGTCAAAGTTAATTGTGAAATCATGTGACTTGCTGTTGGCGTTTTTTTGTTTGGCCAGCTGCGAGTCAAGCAACAGGTTGAAATGAAAATGGGTTGCCATGTCACTTATATAATATCAGCCAAAATTTTGAGGGCTTCTTTTTGTGTTATTTCCTTTAGCTTTACCAGCAACCCCAACATCTGCTGGACCTGTTTTTTCAGCTTCAGTGAAGTGTTGCCCGCCTGTATAGACGCCAAGCTTAAGTGTAGCCTTTCAACCAAAGCGTTTGGATCAACACTTCCGCTTCCATCTCTTTCAGGTGGTAGAGGGTTCATCCAATCGGCGAAATCCTCGCGATGGGGTTGTTTATTCCCTTTTCTCCTGTCAAGAATTTCATCTCTTGCCTCTTTTATATCTGCCAATGTGTAGCCGTAGAATTTTGATTTTTTGCTTTTTACAACATAGTCAGGATTGTCTTTATTTTTTGTTAACATGCTGCTCAGTGTCTGCAGGTCAACCGACTCTGATCCCTTGATACCCGGTTCTTGTGGTGGCCCCCATTTACTTGGTTTTTTCGCTGGGCTTTCCATTAATTCCGTTTCTTCCTCTTCAGCCAAAGGTGGTAACGGTGTTGATGTTGGTGATGGTGGTGGTGTTGATGTTGGTGATGGTGATGGTGATGGTGTAGGTGATGGTAGTGGTGATGGTAATGGTGTTTCCGCATCCGGTTTAAAATCTCCATCGAAGGGGTTATTTAAATCAAACTCATCCATACCGTAGTCTGGAATTTCTTCTTTTGGCTCAGCAACTGGGTTTCTATCCCCTACTTGGAGTTTTTCAAGCCGCGATGTGATAGGTTTGAACAACTCCTCACCTGAAACCAGGCTAAACTCTTTATCTATTTTGTTATTTTTAATTGCGGTGAGGATTTTGTCGTTCTGCTGTTCAACTTCAGCCTTTTCACCGACAAGTTTTCGCCACTTCTTCATGGACATATTTTTGCCGTATATATAACAGAAAAAAATGAAAATTCCCAATTACGACCCCAGTTTGACTACAAAAAGTAATTACAAGCAGGGGCACCCTTGTATGCCAGCAGATACCTTTCGGATGCTTATTTGCGGGCCGAGCAACTCTGGTAAGACAAATATTCTCATGCATATGCTTTACAGGCTGTTGGTCTACGACAAAATTTACCTTTGCGCAAAGAACCTGCATCAGGATAAGTACCAATATATGATTGATGATTTCGACACAAGAGTCAATCCTGTGGCTGGGTATAATGTTATTGAAGGTGCTAACGATGTTATTCCTTTGGAAACGCTGTCCACTGACAACCAAAAGGTTGTAATTTTCGATGACATGGTTTGTGAAAGCAACCAAAACGACATTATCGATTATTTTATCAACGGTCGCCACCGCAATTGCAGCGTCATTTATCTTTCTCAAAGCTATTTTAAGGTCCCCAAAAACATCCGAGATAATTGTAGCCACTTTTGCATTTTCAACTTTCTTCCCAAGGAAAATAATCGCATTGCTGATGAATTGGGAATTGACAGAGAGCTGCTTGAAAGGGCTACCGATGCTAAATATTCTTTTTTATACTACGACAAACCAAAAAAAACCACACTCAAAAATTTTGATGAAAATATATAGAAGAAAAATGGGGGCTTTTACCGGTGCTAGGGGTGCAACTCAAACACATGAAGAGTCTACTTCAATCCGAGGGGAAACCGGCCCTGCTGGCCCTGCTGGTCCAACTGGTGCAACTGGACCCACGGGTCCTAAAGGTGAAAAAGGAGATAAGGGAAATACTGGCCCACAAGGTCCTAAAGGAGATAAAGGTGATGCTGGAGAAAAAGGAATAAAAGGTGATACTGGATCCCAAGGACCAACTGGACCTGCGGGACCTACTGGAGCATCTGGACCTACAGGACCAACTGGAGCAACTGGACCTGCGGGACCTACTGGAGCAACTGGACCTGCGGGTTCGAAAGGAGCTATGGGGGATAAAGGTGAAAAAGGGGAAAAGGGTGATAGTGGGGATATGTCATCAGCTAGCGTTACTGGTGACATTGTCATGAACGACCATGCAATCAAACAGCTCGCAAATCCTGTCGGCGATCAAGATGCTGTCAATCTCACTTCAATGAAAAAATATGTGGGCTCCTCTGCAATTACAACTGGGCACGCCCATAAAAAGAATGACTTAGGTTTTTTAACCCAAAGGGTTGGTGTTTCAGCTGTAAACAATATTTCTTCTGTTACCGTTGAAGACTTTACATCCAACCTTCACAGTGTCAATAAAAAGGCTTACACTTTTAACATTATAAAAACAAGTGACAATTCTTTCAACTCGCGTTTGGCGTTGACTAAAACACCTCTAAAAGAAGGGGAGTACACTATATGTGTTGAGTTCTTTTACCCTAAAAACAAAAACGACCAAAACTGGTTTCTTAACCCTTTAAACAAGTTGGCCTCCAGTACTATTACCTACCACACCAAACGCTTTGCCACCCATAACCCTCCGTATATAAGGGTCATTTTTAATACTTACAAATTAAAAGCTAAGAATGACGACACTATCTATTTTGACATTTTAAATCCGGGTTATGATGGTTCAGCACCTAGTGAAAAGGCCGCTTTAATCATTTACGGTGTAAAGGGGTATCAATCAGATATAGACGGAATTATTTACGATGATGTTTTCTTTCTCGATTCCGGCGGTGATTTTACTCTACAAACAAATTTAGATATAAACTATTTTAAAATAAAAAATTATGATCCTCCTGGCTACACAATAGTCAACGATACAATCAAATTACAAAAAGATTTAGATCTAAACGGTTATGCGTTAAAAAATTTCCGACCTAAAATAATAATAACAGGATCTTGGCACGAAACGGATATATTAAATCCTCCAAGTGATAAAAGATATGTTAAATTCGGAAATGACTGGCGTGTAATGGCGCCATTTAATTGCATCATTGATGCTGTCTCTATTTTAATTATAGATAAAGGTTCAGCTCAAAATTATGAAAAAATAGGTTTTAGATTTAGAAAAACTTACGATACTTATCCGTTAGCCGGTAAAATATTTAAAAGTACACGTAGTACCAATGACTTTGAATACCAATATGTAGAGCCCCGTTTAAGCGGCAATCGGAGTATTAAAATAAACCAGGGAGAATATTTTTCACTTGATTTAGTTTTGGCTGACGATCCTTTAAACCATCCCCCACAATTTACAGAACATGCATTAGTAAGTTTAATTTTAATAGACGATTATTCTTTTACAAGGTAGTAAGTTTGCCTGCTCACGCGAAGCATCCTGTTTAGCAGAATAATTAATTAGAGACTTGGTAAAATTTTTAAATATAATATATCATAAAGTCAAATGTTAGTGGTTTTCCACGCGATTTGTTTTATTTTGACCGAACTTTCTACACCTGTTTGGCAAAACGAGGTCAGACAGATAGCTCATCAAGTAGTGGAGGCTATGAGAGAGGCGGAAAAAATTAAACAGTCACGCTTGGTAAGTTAACTTCACTCAATATTGGGCCTGTGTAATATAAATATTGGTTACCGCTCTTCTTCTCAGAAATATCACGCAACTACTCCGCTCCAAACCGCAGCGAAAGATTTCTTGAAACACTCATCATAATCATTTTCATCATAAATTGGATAGCCGAGATAGTGTCTGAATCCATTTCTAACGCACAGATTACAGAGACCATTTCGCGAACATCTGCTTCTGCCACATTTATAACAGAACAAGACCCTTACAATTTGTTCATTGCGATCGCAAAATGGTGCTTCATAAATTGCAGCATGAACTTCGTCCCAGCCAAGAGTTTTTCGCTGTCTGAGCTTCATTGAAGTATACCCTTTATTGATTTCTTTTCTGACATCGTCCCAGCCAAGCATTTTTCGCTGCCAGAGTCTTATTACAATATACTCGGTACAGATTTTTTCTCGAAGTTCTTGTGGAAGTGCTTGTATTAATTCAAGTGTGCCTGCCATGTTTATACACTTGTTGGTGTGTTTCTCTAATTGAAAGACCGATCAGTAAAATTTCCTTTTTATTTCTGAAATTGGGTCTAAACCCTTTAACTTACATTGTATCCATTCATGTTCTAATTCATCATCGCATATCTCAATAAAGCGTCTGCGGCCGTTGTATTCGTCTATGTCTGGGAAAACGTAATGATTTATATTGCTTTTTCGTATGCATGGTACACAGATACCACCAACACCGCAATCTAAATGCTCAAAACAAAACATCGCTTTCACAAAACTTTCCCTCCTTTTACAGAATGGGGTTTTTTCTAACTCTTTGTGTACTTCGGCCTGCTTGGTAAAAGGAGATTCATTATGGGCTCATTTTTTGCATTTGCGCCACTAGGTCATTATCAACCAATATTGTTGGCTGGCTATTTGCTTGGTGTTTGCTGGTGGGTGTCCGATATACTTCAAAATTTGCCTTTCTTCTTCTGTGTTTAGTCCTGGTTTGATCTATGATATGATTTCTGCCTCTTCCCATTTCTGCGTTTTATACAGCATGGTGTCAATTCTCTAACTGGTTGTCCCCGTTTCTTTTGCCGAAGTAGTATAGTCGGGACTAAACAAATACTATCTTTGGTAAGCCTAAATTTTTCACCTCTTTAGGAGACTAGTAGTCAGGGGCCATAACCGGGCCACGCGAGCTTTGTGAGCGTGGTTTGGTTTGGTTCCCCTGACTACTAGTCTCCTGAAGAGGTGAAAAATTTAGGTGCACCCAAAGTGGTATTTGTTTAGTCCCGACTATACTACTTAAACGAATATAGTGACGTACTACTTTATATAATAATTTTAAATGGTTATTTTTATCGCCTAGCAGCAAAGGGGTAACTAACCTATTTAATTTTGCAGAAACAAGACTGGACATTGCTTACATTGTAAGCAATTGTCGAAATAATCCAGGAGATAATTTTCGCCAACAACTGGACCTTGCGAGAAATTTAATTCATTCCTTGCCAGTGGATCCTAAAAACGTGCGCAATGCAATTATCGCCGTCTCTAATGGCGCCAACATTATTCAAGATTTAAAACTATCGCCATCAAGCTCCATGGCAGTGTCCCCGGCATTCCCCTCATCTGGAGGACTTTGTACTTTTGGACAGGGGCTGGAAGTCACAAGCAAACTGTTTAAAAACAAAGGCATCAGCGGTGTTCCTCAAGTCTTAATCGTCTTCTTGGTGGGAAAATCTACCGATGACGTCTCAAAGCCCGCAAAAGATTTGCAAAAAGCAGGAGTCCTAGTGTATTTAGTTGGTCTTAAGGAAACGGTCAACGAATCTTCATCCAGCGACATAGCCAGTGACCCTGTTTCAGAATATTTTATATCAAGCCCTGGCTTTCCGGCTATTGACTCGACTAAACAGGCTTTATTGGACAAGTTAGAAAGAGGTTTGTTGGAACATGTTAATGCCAGCTGTTTATGGTGTTCAATGCACTTAGCCACACCAAGCTAGATCTTAGGCACATTACCCAAGCCAAAGCCATTAGGGGTGTTATCCAAGTCTTAATCTTGTTCGTGGCGGGAAAATCTGACGACAAGTCAAATAACGCTGTCTAATTTGGCATAAGATACTGCTACTATCAGCTGAATGCTATTTTACACAGTTACACTTAAGCACAAGAAATTGTGGATATAGTTTGTGAGATCATAATTCGTTTAATATATCTTTTTTTATCAATCTAGTCATCCAAATCGGCAATGGGCTGGTCTGCCCTCCGCCAATGAAAGAATGCAGTAGCAATGGTAAGTTTCACTGGAGAATTTTGCTGAAAAGGTTTAGCTGTAATGCCGTAGTCATGATTTAATCCGCTGACGTACAAGCAAATTCATACCCTACCGTGGTACTAGGTTGGGCGGGGTGGTGGTGACAGAACCCCTATAAAGCCCTTAGCTTTATGTTCGTGAATACGTCATATGACATCATCGGACCCGCCATCTTAGATCCGCTATCTTAGATTTCACTATGTTCTTAAAAAAAATCTGATAATAGTGGAAATTAATGCCATATCAAGCCCAATATGGAACCCTCAAGTAAATAATAATTTAGCTTAATTTCCTGTTGTTCATCTTAAAAGCATCTACTTTACTTTCCCAGTGACATTACCCTCCTCAGGATCTCAACCGCAGCCCCAATCACATAATGCAACAAAACCTGGTTTGTCAAGTGTTCGACAAAATGGGACAACGATTGGACCAGTCGATTTGGTTTTCTTGATTGAGGGCAGTGACGTAGTAAATGATACTCTTTTCAGGACAATGCTTGACATTGTGAAAGACATATACAACCGCTTTCCAGTCTCCCTGCTCGGAACACACATGGCTTTAGTTGTTTACGGCACGAACACTCAAATTGAATTCAATCTCAAAGACCACTACAACACCAGCAAACTTAACGAAGCTTTGGCGTTAGTTCAAAAGCCTACTGGAGTCCCCTTAGCGGGAAAAGCACTAAAGGCAGTGAAAAATAACATTTATGATACAGCTGGAAGAACTGTTGAATCTGGTGTATCACGTGTTCTATTACATATCATGTGTGGTAAGTCACTCGATGACGTCATACAACCAGCTAGAGTTCTAAAGGAGGCTGGAGTCAAGATAGTGGCGGCAGGCGGTTGTCCTGAATCCAGTAAAGTGGAACTGTGTAATATCGGAAGTCCTCCATTGTGCAATAATTCTGTGTTTATCCACGTACTAAAGCCACCAGCCATTCCTGGAAGTGAGCTGGCAGATAAACTGAAAGAAGGTCAGTAGAGAAAATGCCGCATAAATACAATCACGGCCACAATTAGATATTAACTCCCAATCACTGGAGTATTGGACCAGTGGCGTACTACTTTTTTTTCCAGTCCAGTCAAACCTGTTTCCTACAAAGGTGATGTTACACCATGTGCAATAATTTTTCACTTCAAACCAAGACTCAATATTGTTGAGTAAAGCGTCAACGGCGAGAGAGTTATATATACCCGGAGCTCAACAGTGCGCGCCATGTTTTAAACGAAACAGAAAGTGAGATATATTTTTGTGTAACATTTCGCTGCCGCAACAAATGGTTCGTTAAAGGTTGACCCATGTAATGTGAATCAAAACCCCGGGCTGTTGAAAGCGTGCCATGTAACATCACCTCTACTTTGAGCAAAAAGGAAGCGAATGGCAGTGTTTTTAATTTCAAAACATTCTTTCCTGGCTTCCAGTGTGGCTTTATGTATTTACCTGGGACTAAAACAAGTTGCGATAAAAAAGAATGATAATCGCATTCTGTTGAAATGGGTTTTGTGGAAATCATACTCATGTATGATATAATGCTCATAATTTTTGTGAAGCGTGCAAACTAACAATTGAAACAACTGAATGATACTTTCTTGTGTATTCATAGGAGTTCCTGTTCAAAAAATAGAGCCTTCAGGTAAGAAAGCAGCGGTAGAAGCACTTAAATTAAAAGTTTTGCCCTGAGACATAACGATAATCATGATTAGAGTGCACAATGCGAGGACACAAACTAGGATATTGCATGCTTAAGAAATTTGTCTGTCTATTTTTGCCAGTTTCATTTTAACGTTTCACCTGGCAAGGTAAACCTGAGGTAATGCAGGTTGCGATATCTCACCGCATGATCAGCTGTAATGATGTAAATTGGAAATAAAGTTACCATTTTGTTTGAAATCCACAGGTGAAAATACTACCGAACCTGTAACCGGTAAGTTTCTATAACTATATGTCATAATTATTTAGTTTCAAGAAGTCGATAACAAGATGATAGAATTCTCTTTGACCCAGAACCCGTAAATAGATCATTGCCTGAAAATGTCCTCGAATGTCTGTGTCAGACCTCATCCATATGTCCACCTCCTCTCCATAAAACGCTATTTTCAAGGGCTTCAGTAAAATAAAAAATACCTGAACGAGAAACTACTTTCTTAACCTGGATGTATGACTCATAACTCGATCATCAAGTTACCAATCAGTTCGAATTGGTAAAAGAGAGCTGATGACAAAATGTAACAATAACAACGGCATTTAAATGCAAATGTGGGACGCATTTGGGGACTGTTGGTTTCAGTAACGTAGTGGTTTCTCTGCATGCCCGCTTTTTATCTAATAGATTTGGAGCCCTGTTGTCAAGGCTAGTAATATAGCTAACTTTAAAAACCAAGATAGCCAAAAAGTTGACCAGAAATACCACTGACAGAAATACCTTTACGCTCCACTGCGTAAAAATAGGTTAGATTTAATTAGTAAGGACTTTAAATTTCCAAACTACCATATAGCTCAACTATCCTTTTTTAAAAAATTCTCAGGTTCGATTCAGGCAAACATGTTTTGGAATGGCCCTTCCATGGAAGCTGTTCTTCCCCTTGTCCCGTCTCTGGTTCCAGTACATCCTCAAGCTCTTGGTCGCGCACCCAACATTTGGAACTACGTGATACCGATTCAGCGAAATCCGGTGGCCCCAGATCTATACACTGTACACGACAATTCCTTCTTATACAGCAGTGAGTGATCGTTTGTTTCTCATCCCCATGTACAATATTTCATTTACTCTACGTATTATCATGGATAAATCAGGGCATTAGATGAAGAGATGTAATGCAACTTTGCCATCTGACTCAGTTTCAAGATTGTCTAACAACATTTCATTTATCATTTAATGTAAACAAATTATCAAGTAGAGAGGTGAGAATAAAGAAAATACAAACCTCGCTCGTAATGGTATCTCTATTTAGGAAACACAAAATCAAACCAAAACAGAAACAAAACGCAAATTCTTA
Organism: Meandrina meandrites; assembly: GCA_963693305.1. Taxonomy (NCBI): domain Eukaryota; kingdom Metazoa; phylum Cnidaria; class Anthozoa; order Scleractinia; family Meandrinidae; genus Meandrina; species Meandrina meandrites. Next base: position 5,043,031 of record OY855906.1, read on the forward strand.
TCTGGTAAAGCGAGGTGCATCGTTTGAGAAATGACTAAAAACATGATTTCCAAGTGAAATGCACCGTTAATATTTTGTTAACATGATTTTCGGCATACACCCCTGATGTTGTTGAATTGTTTACAGCTGCATGTGCTGATTACGACCCAGCCTGTTCTGGTTACGGTGTCAACGGATACTGTGATGGACAAGCCATTGGCTTCAGCGATGATTATTTAATGAAGATGTGTAAGAAGAGTTGTGGATTCTGCAAAACGTAAGTTAGTCTGATTCTAAGTTACTGCTATTATTTTGTTAGGGCGTATAAAATAACAATAAAAAATTAAAAATGTATATGGCATTTAAAAGGACAGTCAGTCAAAATATCTCGAACAGGCGCGCTGAACAGTCGATTTATTTATGTATTTTATCCGGTTATTCTAGCCAAAAATTAAGAAAAGACATGCATTATCCCATTTGTAAGTATGTGAAAGAGGCAACATCATGTTTCCATTAAAGGTATACGAAAGGGTAACTTTTTCTGGCAAAGGATAAGGATTCTGACCACGGGACTGTGACTACAAGTATAGAAATGTTATTCGGTACCCCCAAATTTCTTGTCTTCAAACTTTATTACATTGCGTTAATAAAGCGTTGAAAGGACTACACGAGACAACATATCGCAAATTACAAATAGTCATAATAAAACGTAACCTACAAAATAGGTGCCTAAGTGACAATTCACGGCGTAAAATGTCCGCTGTGGCTAAGTACGTGCATTTCTGGTGGTTTTAAGTAAAATCAACATACACCACCAAGACTTGCTCGTTTTGTTTTCGAATTTCAGGGATAAAGACTTCACATCCGCTGGTATATGGATCAAAAAGACTGGAATCCCAAAGAACCCTAGACATATCAAAATACAAAAACTCCGCAACTCAAAAAGGCGAAAACTAAACGAGAATGGAAGTATTTAGACGTTGATTAAACAACAGCAACCGTATAGAGAAATGGCCTTTTGTTGCGGCTCAACCTTTCGCACTAAGCATTAGACAATAGTCCTTTTGTTCTTGGTTGTGCTGAGGGACTTTAGTCGAAGCTAAGCAGAAAAGCTCGCGACCGATCGGAAAATTGTCGGCCTAACAATTCAGCTGCATCGCATGGGGGAGTGGATAGCGTAAATTTGCAATCGTTACGTCATTTTTGGAAGCAGGAGATTTCACTCCCAATCGAGTTCGCACCGTCCGAGTTCGAACCCACTTTGAAACCGCGTTCGCTCCCATGTCGTTTGTCGCTTATTGACTCTTGTGAAGATGCGAGCTCACTCTTTGAACACGAAACCTCTCTTACCTTAACTTGCAGCCAGGCACTCACCAGCCACCCCGCTGGAACTATTTGCGCCGAAAGAATTATACCAGTACCACCTCCCATGGGGGGAATTTTTCTTCCACTCAGTCTTAAATTTCCCGCTCGTATGGTAATCGGAAATTAAAAAAAAAAACCGCGAGTATTTAGAAGCTGTTTCTGCTTTTGTTCTTAAGTGGCCATATAGGGTAACATTTAGGTAAAACAACAAAGCCTATTGATATCGAAGCTGATCCGCTTTGCAAGAAGCACAAGTGCAATGAGCCTGTCAAAACTTCGGACCTGCAAGGAAGGGCATGAATCTAAGATCTTATTAAAGAGCTCGAGGTCAACTACCCGGTTTGGGTTTTAAGATAGCAGTTCACCCCTGCTTGCGAATTCAATCAAGGTGGAACTTGTTGTGCAAATTACTGTGCAACTAATGCGGCTCTGCATAATTATGCTAAGAACAAAGGATGTTTTATTAGATTTGCTGGGGAAGTAACTTCATTTTGTTCAAACATTGATACTTCTGCCAGTTGTAGCACTCTAGCTTCTTTAATTGGACTGAACGGTCTTTCTTTTACAACCAAAGGAAAGAGTGAAATTAAACATCAGCAGCAACCATTTTAATGTGTACGTTTGCTATCAGCACTTGTTTCACCGAAAAAAAAAACAGGTACGATATCAAGACAGGCATTGAATGCATGTAAGCGGCAAGAATTTACTACCTTTGACGCTTATCATTAGCCATCTTGGCTGAATCTTCGGCCTAATGATGGCACAAAAAAAATGCGTATGTAAATAATATAGAGGATATTACCTAATGATGACACAAACAAGGAGTGTGTGGATAGGGGGTATTACATGGCCGAGCTGAGATACGAAATTATTTCGAAATATTTTTTTTTGCATGAGAAGAAAAATGTCGTATCTCCAAGCGAAGATGTCATTTTTTTTTATTATATAAGATTCAGTGGTATACCGATTGGAAGGAAATCGATAAAAACGCTAGCTAATCCCGCTTTTACCCACACGTGTGTAATATCGTCGTTATCCCGGTAAGACGCTACCTCTCTCAACAACTTCTGTTTTCCCGTCTTTGCGACGGTTTTTGCTGCGTAATTGGCTTCTTGTGTTCTTTATATTTCTATGGTGACTTGAAGAGTACAATACTATTTATCGGGAAAATAATTGAGCTACACCTTGTAAACTCTACTGACCTGCCGCTTTTCAAGAATAAGACGTCAGGAACGGATCACATGCACAAGGGCGAATTCAAATATTTTCCAATTTTTAATTTGGCGAGAAAGGAATTGGCAAAATTTTGCAAGTTCCAAATTTTGGCGGTGGTCGAATCAAAACCTGTTTATATTTGCAACGATATTTATTGATTTTCAGTATAAATCCTAAATGCCTTAATACAATGAATTAATTTTGCCTAATTAAACTAAAAGCTGTCTTACCACTTAACAAACAGTGCGATTTGTTTCTTATTTTTGATTATCCTCTCCACCATGCCCCAGGAACGCCAGCGCAACTTTCTCTCCCGACTGTCTGGCGCCATTTTGCTGCACATACCACTATAGGCCGTCATATTTTCCTATAATTTATATATTCTTGTGTTTTGTCCGTAATCCAAGTCTAAAAGATCGTTCTACTAGCTAGTGTCCTCCTCCGATGAGTTGGTGTTAAGATAACGATGTGGCACAGAATGGGTTTCAAGAAGCGACATTAGGTAATGATTGCTATTGTTCAGTGGCTTAAGCATTTTTAACCAAACAAGCGATAAGTTTGAAGCTTTTAACGACAGTTAAGACTCAAATGACCTGCGCTTGGGCTTAGACGTTGAAGACCTTTGCGACCTAATTTTTAATTCATTGGTTCTTTCAAGGTGGCCATTTGTCTTAGCAAAACACCGAGCCACCGGCAATTCTGCTCTAGTTTCTCGGCCGTCATATCCACAACAAAGCAAAAAGTTAGCGCAATGGAAAATACCATGTAACTATTCTTAAATGTACAAAAATGCCACTCAGGAATGGATAGAGTGGCGTACGACTACAGAAACGTATTTAATGCGGCATTTCGTAAAAGAAATCTGTGTAAGTGGGTTCAACCATGTGTCTTCGATTATTGCGGAAATTTAAAATACTTCTTCTCATAGTTTGGATTCCAGCTGTTTCAACGTTGAGACTAAAATCAGGTTAGTGATGTCTTCGTTTATTTTCGTTTACAATTCTCTACTCACTCTACTGATTGTCTTTGATAAAAAACATTTAAATAATTTACAAGTAGAGGAGGTTTAAACGCTTTGACCAAAGTGCTGTTGTATTGTTTCCTGTGTTCTATACTTTCTTCATTTAGAAGCAGTATAGTTTTTATCCTACTTCGTTTAAAAGATCAAGAGGGCCTTCTTTATATTAAAAGCTATCAGTTATCAGTTGAATCAAAGAAAGTTGACCATTTGCTAATTTACTGAGTGACAATTACATTAAAATGGTGGGACTGTAATCACCTGTTGCGGTTATGACTGCAAATCTAATCTGAAGGCTACAATAGCTTCTTTCAGCGACTTGGTTTTTATATTGCGAAACATGATTTTTTTATTTATCAGTTTAAATACAACTGACCAAAGTATAAGCATTTTCTTTTGAACAAAGTATAAGCATTTTCTTAAGGACAGTAAAGCGGTTGTACAGTAACTCGATGAAAATACGAAGACACCAAATATAATCACGTAAAAACGATATGTTACGCTAATAAACACTCATACACAACCTTTACAACCATTGTTCTGTAATAAATTATTTTACTTGAATAAATTTTATTTCTCTCTAGCAAAACACTCAGTCCAAGATAAAGACCACAAGGCATCGCGACGTTACCATGTCAACGATTACCACAACAGTTCTTTGGCTTCAAGACGAACTACGTACCATATCAACATGCCAATGAAGGTGGCAAAACTCATTCTCCCTCAAATTACAAATAAAAACCAAGAAACTGTCATTAGAATATACCCAGACAAATCAGCCCGGACGCAAAATCAAACCGGAAGTAACTACATGTTAAGCCTCAGTTATAAGAAGCTTAATGACGACGATCTTTCAAACAAACTCAAAGTTGGGAGGCGGGCTTGCTATTACGGGGAACGCCCTGGTTGCTGTTCAACTTGCTGTCCCGGATGTAAGTGTTCATGTTTCTCTTAATTGTTCAGTTCCCTGAGACGAGCCTGCAACTGTATTCAACGTTCCCATATCGTGGACTACATTTGTTGAATACAATTGCCATGATTTCCCGCATGCGCTGGCATTACACACGATGATTTATTTGCCTTTTTGATGTCCATATTCTTGAACTTGTGCATGGGGTGTATGTCCCGTTGCTTTGCTGCTAAGTTTACTTTATAATATGTTACTGCTCAAAGGCAACCTTAAAACCTGTTCTTCGATGCAAAAGTGTACCAATTAAAAAAAAAACTTTATAATTAATTAAGGCAGACCAAAATTCCCTAGATGTGCATAAGGTTTAAAGTACCCCCCTCTGTTTGCTATTATATTATTCAGCTTTATAAACCTACTCAATATATGGCCGTGTCTCACGAAGACTGAGAACTACCAAATTCGCGAATTTGATTGGCTAAAATCGATATTGACCGCGGTCTAGATTTCCCATAAACTGGCATCTAGACCGGTTGCACTTACGTTGAGAAATTTGCAAAAAAAAAATAGCAAAAACGATGACTTGTTTTTGCTAAAAAATAATAAATGAAAAACCAAAACGCTTGGCGCAAAAAAAAGGTAAAAAGAACGAGAAAACTTTGTCAAATTTTCGTTCAGTTAACAGGCACGAAATCATACATCAGCTAGAGACGAATTTGCGAAGTAATTGCAAGGCCTGAAAGGTCAAATGAACCAAAATTTCGAATTTTCTTTTTTTTAGGCCAATTTGTTGATTAAGAACCAAATAAACATATTCCGAAGTTTCAAAGGAATTGGACTTTGCAAAACAGACAAATTTCAAGTTGAAAAATGCTTTGTTTTGGCCTACATAATCGTAGAGCGCTCGGGAAAATTGTCGGGAAATTTTCGGAACATAAAACTGTGACGTCAGTATTGGTGCGCTGTAAAATTGCGGGAAATTCAAAGTCTTTTAGTGATGAAGCTCACAAGAATGGAACATCATGGTGTTTTGTGCTGCACTAAACTGCTTAAATTATTCTAAGTCGAAAGTAAGTACGTTTAAGTTTCCAGCAAATTCAAATGAAGCTCAGGAAACAATGGCTTTTGAAAATAAAAAGAAAACAATTTCAGCCAGAAAAAAACTCTCGCATTTGTGCGGTTGATTTTACCGAAGACTACTTCAGAGAAAATCTGGCAATACGTAGGTTTCTGGGTTCTGATTTCAAGCCGCTAAGACTCCACCTCAAAGAGGATGCTGTGCAGCGGACTATTTTTTTTTTGTTCGGAAAAGAAATCACGGGGAAGAATGCCTTCCGAAGCACAAAGACCCTACTGTCCGTTCGGCTTTTGCTAAACGAAGGAAGTTAGAGGTATGCATTTTGCACCTTTCGTATTCTACCTAGAACTTAGATACGCTTATTTCCATATTCAGGAAATTCACTGAATATTTAAATAAATTAATTTCCCAGGCCCGGTTGTCTTCGGCTTTGCTGTCGACATTTCCGAAGTGTTTCTTTGGGGTGTCCCAGAGGAGGTTTTGTAGTGGGGCACGTTCTGCTTTCTAGGGCGGGCATAGGCAGTAATTTTGACCAATTTTAGCGACAATTGCATAAATTGTCCCGACAACTGGTACATATCATGGTAAATCGGCAAATTGGCGACCTAATTTGATATTCCAGCAAGGTTTAAAAGAACTATTCGCGAACTGATTGGACTCAAATTTGGCCAGATTATAGTTCAAAGACTGTTCTATCGAGGACCGGGAGCTCTTACAAAAGCGAGTAGGGGAAAGATATTTTTTTGGCTACATTTCAGAGGCGGTACCAGATTCTTGGATGTGGAAGTTGCACGCCTTGTGTAAATATTAGTATTCTATACACAAGTCAAAACTTAAACTCATAGAACTGCTCTCGCACGCTTCAAATCGTCAAAAAAACTGCGTAAAAACAAACTTAAACATTGTGAAAATGTTTCTAATTCATTTTATTGCAAATAGACAGCAGTAAAAGCCGATTTTAGGAAGCTTAAATATTTACAATAGCGATTAGCGAGAAAATTTGAATATTTATATGGGGCGTGCTGTGACCTCACAAACACAGTCTGGTAAGCCTGTGGTTCCATGCACGCGTGCACGTGCTTTTTGACGCGTATAAAATTAAGCTTCAAATGTTGTATTTATGTTGGGTTTACAACCGTTAATTTCGAGCTCTAAATAACATGTACCGGCTAAATAAATATGGACCAAAAAACAGCTAATACAAACAGAACTCACAGTGTCCGCGGGGACAGTGTATAAACGCTCAGTATTTATTTCAACACTGAATTTTCCTTCAGCTGAAAACGACACGAATTTATATTATTTATTGAAAGTTTTACCCTGCGTGATGCTTTGCAGTTTCCAATTTGCATTGAGAAATACCCTTTAATTCACGTTAAATTTTTGTGTACAAATTTATTTTTGTGTTTTGTGTGACTCTCGAGTACAGAAAAGAAACAGTGAATTCAATCTTAGCTTTTGGCCACATCCTAGGATAACTTCGCGCTGCATACCGCGCGTGCGATCCAGGTTGCAAGCCGCACACGTCCTGATAACAATTACGTGCAAATCCAAAAGTATATAACAAAACTGATTGTTCTATACCAAGCTGAGCAGACTGATGATTTTTATACGCCATCCAGTGTTTGAAAACCTCCTATATCGTACAATGCTTACAATTTTACTCAGTGCTTTGATAATTATTAATCTTTGAAACTGGATTACAATGTAGTAAAAAATATAACAACCATGTTTAAAAAAAAAGTTTAGATTCTTTCAGAATTACTTGAATTACTTAGACTGACTCAAACTCTCAAACCTTACATTATTCGCTCCTTAAACGACGATCGTCTCTTCGATCGCAAAGACGTGAAATAAAACTATTACGTCACAAAATTCAAAGCTCGATCCATTCCTTCCATTCCAGTGCGCGGTCATTTTGGAAACGTTTTCGTGAAGTCTTCGGAAATCTTCGTAGTTTTTGCTATAGTTCGCGCTTTAAGGCTCAGAAAGCAAAATTTCTTCTTAAGTTTAGTTAATAATGAGTTCTTCTAGCGTTTGGTTGCTTTAAAATCGCTAAAGAAAGAATGTCGAAATTTTGGTTCATTTGACCTTGAAGTTAAAAGCACTTTAAACGATTAAAATGCGACTACAATACCTGTAAGAATAGTCTATCAGTCGATATAAGAGGCTGGAGTCTGTACTCACGACCTCGGTCAAGATTCTCCCATACAGACCTCCTGCTCGGTTAATAAGAGCTAAGCATTTACACGCTTAATTACATCCTTTACTATCTTTCCCAATATTAATTCGCAAAAACGATAAAATATAATAATCGAATCAATGCTCATAAATATAATTCCCATCTTATGGTCACCCCTGTATAATTAGGACATAATAATAAGTGAAGAATATATTTTTTTAATGCTTTGTTTTGTTTGTTGCAGCAATGTGTAACCCGTCCATGTTACCAGGTAATCCCCCAAAAAATAAACGAGTTAAAGAAGTAACGCGCCTGAGTGCATTGTGGAGTTATATAAACACGGGCTAATTTTTAAGAACGCGAGAGAACTGCATAGAGGAGTACAATATGCAGCCAAATCCTCCTCGCAATTCTTGATTGCTCTTAAAAATTGCCAAGTACTTATTTAACTCAACAATGTAGAGGAGCGTGTCTTTTATGTCCCACTTGAATTGCGCGCGTAACGTAAGCCGCAAACTCCAACTGACCAATCATAACGCACGGAAATCCTTGAACATTGAATACAAACTTATTAAGTTACTAATAAAGTGAAGACACAATGAGAAGGACAAACGCAAGGAAGAGCATTAATAATTAGTTTAGAGTATTAATAATTATCACAAGGAACCCGAGCGCTATATGATCTTGTTTGCAATAAGAAGTGACATGATTTACTTGATTGTGCACGTGTCTTTTCTTTTCCCGGATCCCGGTTTCCATTGTTGTTTTGGAATAGATTTGCATCAGAACGAAACGGTTTCTCGGTGCATTTTTTCCCCAATGGCGCTTGAAAAAATTGTATTTACCTATGGAGAAAGTGCTTCAACTCTTATGCAGATCACTTCAAAAACGACTAAAGAAATTCTACAATGCCCCCCGGGTTTCCTAAATTTTGATTGTGCATATTTTGCATTTCTCTCCCATTTATGACACAAACTCTCCTTATCCTGCAAATTTGTACTATAACAGGAAGCAAAACTAAATTTTCCCCGCAAAGATCTCACAGTCATAACAGCCTTAAACAAGTTTTCTGTACTATACCTTTAAATTTGCCTAAACTTATTTTACTTGGAATTTTTCAGGATCGTGCGTCTGCTGTCCCCGTCCAAGTAAGTACCAGATCTTAGTTTCTGAAGTTTAACCGCAGTGAAAAAAATGCTAACCTCTTTAATGAAGTCGGATTAGGAATAATTTTCAGTGATTTATACCAGTGGAATTTTGTGAGCATAAATAATCTCTATTCATTTTCACACATCCATAATCTCGAGAGTATAGATAGAACTTGCGCAGTCTAGCACAGTCCTTGCATAATTTTTATATCGATTAATAGCTCATCGAACGATGGAACGTTGCACAGATCACAAGCAAAGTTCACGAGTTTGAGTTTCGTTGAAGCGTACGATGATCTCTTCCTCTTTAATTGTGTTGTTTGGTGCGGTTCAAAATATTGGCCGCTATTTACTAATGTCATATTATTTTCTTTTTTTGTAATTCCGTAAACTTCGCCTCAGTTTGTCCACAGCCGCGTAAGTATGTCTTTGCTTTGCTTAACACTTCGAATATAATTTTCCTTATTCTTTTTAATTGATCTAACTTCATTTACACAAATTGATTAATGATACTTGGTTAACAATTTACAGCGTGCTGCTGCTGTTGTTGTTCCAGTCCACCTCCTCCGCCTCCACCCCCTCCCCCAAAGAAGCCACCTCCTCCCCCTTGCCCTATGGTATGTCTACCTTGCAATCCGTGCCCCAGACCACGTCCGTGCTGCCCAATATGTATACACCGCCCGATAATCAGGCCTTGTCATCCTCCCTGCCGCATACCAGCGCCGCCAGTAACTGGACCTATCCATGGGCCATGCATCGCGGCACCACCTGTCATGGGACCGTGCCATCCACCGTGTTTACCACAAAATCCGGTCTTGCCCGCCCCTCTTCGTCCTGCTCCGCCAATATTCGTTAACAGACCAGTTGTGGTTGATCATCCTTTAAAGGGTCCTCCTATATACATAGGTACGCTACAATAGTTGTTGGGAAAACTTGTCTTCCCGTTAATTAGATTTGTTTTGATTTTTACTAAAGTAGGCTACGTTGGAGTAACGTTACATTAATATATCATTACTCATTGCTAATTTAACCGTTTTGAACATCACACGCACGCGAGTGCTTTGAACCGGCATATTAGCCGTAACATACAAAAGTGGATGACACTCCTGGGTTTTTGCAGTACTCTTTTATCCATAATATCAGTTTTCTCAAGCTTGATGCCCCGCCATCAACCCCCGATCAACAACAATCAAATTGTCGTGAGTCGCAATTTCACGACCCTCAATACCAATCAATATTCAGTCGACTATCTAGATTGTGATAAATAGACCAGTGATAAATAAATAATAAACTCGTTTTTAGCTCTTCGGATATGAAGAAAACGAAAAAGAAGAAAAAGAAAAGTTTTAATTGACATCCAGGGCTTAAATTAAATGCCAGTGAAATAATAAAATATGGCGCTTCGTGACTTTATAGATCAGTGTCGGGATGTCTTACCGGAATGCAGAGACTTTGCAAAGAAGGGAATGTGTAACCACCCATCACCTTTTCACAGTATTCAGCAAATAAGGAAAATATGTGCGTTCTCCTGTGGCATTTGTAATGGGTAAGTACGAACACTACCAATTTTATCTTATCCAGCTCTAAATACGGCGAAATGACAAATAAACATGAAAAAAAAAATTGTTATCTGTTGTTTCACGTTTATGACAAGGACGGGAACGAAATGCACCATTAAGATATAGTTAAGCTATAACGCGCTAGCAGAGTTTTCACAGTTCAACTCATTTGGCAAAAATAAGAAATTCTTTATTAGCGTCATTTCCCACTGGTTTAATGATACTTTATAGGAACGAATACCTAGCATGTAAGATTTAACAACATCTCAATAAAACTGATTTAGCCTCGTTTTTGCTCGCCCTTCACAAACTTCATCATGGCAGTCATTTTCACTTTTATTTTGGATTCTTTTTTCCATCATTTATATGGGTATTTGCTTTCATAATCACGGATGTGTTCTTGCACCTTCTCGTTTACCCCCATGCCATCTTAAAGGTAACAAATTTATCATGCTTATTTTCCATGGTTAAAGCAGAATAAAAGGTCTAGATAGAAGCAGGCAAGTTATAAACTAACTGGAGATTCACAGATGATCTGTCGAAACGAGTCCTTTCAACTGAAACATTTTGTCGTTTTCAGTTAAAATTAAAGTAAAACGGCACTTGTTTTTGTTATCTGTTTTTCAGTTACGACGAGAACGCAGCGCTGCTTCGAAGAAACACGCATTCACGAATCAATGTTAGGCCTGCATTACGGGCAAAACTCAACAGAGCCCTGGTACAGATAATCCGAAACCAAGATCTTGAAGGCCATTCCACACTGGAGCCTCAGCATGACAAATCTGGTTCCAAGGAGGAACAAACTGGAAAGAAGAAAAGTCAAGATACCGACGACTTTGTAGCCCAAACACGTGATGATGCTGGACAAGGCGAATTGAGTGGATCAGGTGGATCTTCCGAACGTTCACAAGATATCACGTGAAACAAATACCATGAATAGGAAAATTAATTTTGCTCCAAGAGTAATTATTTTGTAGAATAGGTACGATACATTAAGAATATGAGACAATAATTTTTGAAAAAAAAAAGGTAACTTCGAAGTGTTGAAACAGGTGAAGTTCGATTGTACTGTTATAGAAATAAAATCTCAAAATGAGCTTCTAAAAAGTAGTCACAGAAATAAGAATAAAATTTATATTTTTATGATGAATTTTGTTTTTATTATCCCATCAACAAATTTTCGTGGAAAAGTGATACGTGACGCAAGATAACACTACCGTGGCGGAAAAGTGCGTTAACGTTATGACAATGGTTCCATCACCCTACAGCAAACAAGCAAGCACGCGCAAACAAACAAACCTACTAAAATCAATAAAATAATAAGGAAACAACAAAAATCAACAAACACTAAGTAATAGCCATATAGCATGGACATTTTATTTTTCGAATTACGGATCGAATATCAAACATATCTTACGAGTGGGAAGTACATTTTAAAGTCGTTTTTGTACCTAACTGCTTTATTATTCAAGAGAAAAGGCGATTTATTTATGTTCGGCAAGTTAATCACAATTTCGAATTACGAAAAATGAGGGAAATATCCGTATGAACACGTGTATTGAATAGCGCTTTGCCGCAAACCTATTTTGCCAATTTACTGCCGGGAACAATAAACAAGCGCTTGAAATGAGAAAAAAAAATTGTGCATCTTTAAAGCGGTCACTTGCTTTTCAGAGCAAATTTCCTATTACCTTTACGGGACGAGCCCGCAGGGAATCATGGTAGTTGTATTGAGCGTTTCCAAGTCTTCGATATGTTTTGTTGAATACAACTCCTATGACTCCCTGCAGGCGCGTCTAATAGAGGGAATTGGCAATTTGAGACAGTTGCATATAAAAATCTATTCTTATCTATCTTGCGGTAAATCGGGCAGCTTGCAACGCTGTTTGTGGTTTATATAAATAAAGGAATTTATTATTTGGTGTGTTGTTCAAAGGTCGTAACAGATTCTAAGCAACTAAATGGACTAGTTATTACTAAGGCAGTTTACCAGCAGGTGTTTTATTATATTTTCTCGATTTACCAATCATGGTATTGACCTGTGAAAACCTGTTATATATTATCTTAGCAAATAGAACCCGCAAAACTCCTAACGTGTTAAACATCTTCGACAGCAAGGTAGAAGTTTTTGTGAAGGAAGGAATAAAAAAAACAAGTAGTTAAGGTTTCTTTGCTGATTACTTGGAAAATTTGGTACAGTTTTGTTATAATTCTTAACTTTTTATGTAGTTTGTCACTTCTTATAATCATTGCTATGATCTAGGGGTGGCTGCACCCAACTACACTCCACTCTGATATTTAGTCAAGCAAATAGGGCATCCTGCTACCAAACGCTCAGACAGAGGTTAAGTAGCTTATCATAAATAATCTATTCTTGTCACTACTGGAGACATTATTTAGTAGCGCTGCGCTATTATGATGTCCTTTTGTGCTGTCACTTGTCTTAGAGTTTCTCTGGTTGTTATTCTGTTTATCACTGCAGTGCAAGCAAGGGACCTTAAAGGTATATTGTTCTTGTTCATCTTGTCTGCATGTAACAATTTTTGTTTTCAGTTTTAACAATAAGCTTTACACTTACAGCCAACTAATAAGCACATCGTAAACAAAGAATGTCTTAATATTTTCTTATTGTACATGGCATTTCAGGAAATAAACGAGCCGCTACCTTAATCTGTCGTGTGTATGTGGCCAAACTACCAGATGAGGTGCCAAGTATAATTTAATTTCTTTTGTCGTTTACTACTAATACTATCCTGTCAGTCGTTCGAAATATCGAAACACTTGAATATCGGTCTGCGCACTTACCTTAGTGTAAAGGTGCTGACACACGAAGGAACATGTCACAGCGATATGTAGCACGGATCGAGGAAATCACAACACGTGCACACACAAGAGAATGTCAGTGGGCCACTACCTCTCTCGAACCTCTATTTTCACTCGCCCGCTGTACACACTACCTCTATTGTTATTCAGGGCTAGGGGCATTGTTATGACCTGTTATCTATTGTTTTAAGAACCAATGAAGTAACTCGTTTCGAGAGGTAGTGGGCACCCTCAAAAATTTAGGTGCAGCATGATAAAGCAAATTTCTCTTCGTGTATGTTAATACTTTTCTAGCGACGCGGCTGCTTTCCGTGTCATAATAAGATTGATACCATTTTGAACGGCCGTTGCAATCATCTATTTGGTAATCAAGCTTTTCGGAAAGGACGATACCGTAATTGCTCTAGTCTGCGCCTGAAGTTAGGTAGAAACAAGTTTGTTAGATAAGGGGATTATTAAATCTGAGTTTGATTCACGCTAAGGTTGTGGATGAGAATAGGGTCATCAATTATAGATGTAACAGTCAAGAAAGTCACCTTAATTTAATTCAATTTTTCGGGGGTTTGGCGGATCAACGTATTGGTGTACTGGTGAGAGAGGGATGCTAGCATACCAGAGGTTCCGGTTAGATTCTGTTTGGTGGCGTGAAATTTTCCTCCGTTTTATATTCATTATCATAATTTTATCATATTACCATGCACCTAAACAAAGTAAAACACATTATGTACCACTACTATATGCTTACAACATCCTTAAATGCAATATCCACAATGAGTTTGAAAATAACTTATCTCTAGCTCTACGTTTGTTTTAATTTTCTCCAGCACTCCAGAAGCTTAAAGCTTATAAAGGCTATGCTGGCGACAGAGTAACAAGAGCACATCTCCTCTGGGATCTAATTCTAACAAGAAATAACGTCAGACTAAAACGAAATTCGAAACCTCGTCACTTGCACAAGAGTACAGCGGTTTACACTGCTCCACTTAAACTTGGTAAGGGTATCTGGAGTAACAGTGATGAAATAAGTTTCATATTTTGTTGTTAAAGGCCAATGCAAGTATAGCCCGCGAGCCTCTCGTGGCTTCGCCGCTTGTGCCGTGACACAAAAGTAAGCCTGCTCGTAGGCTAATGCAAGTATATCTCCTGAATAGGGCTCCTTGCAAATTTTAGGTTTATTCATAAGAATCTTAAAATTAAAACATTTTTTGTTGTTGTTTAGTGAACAATCATAGACGTACTTACTAACTAAGCAGTTAAATTTAATGGGAAGTCAGTCTCTATTGTCATATGCTGTATATCTAAACCTGAACCTAATGGAGTGGTAAAATCAATTGAAAACTGTTTCCGTAGAAAAGTACGGTATTGCCTACTTTTGGAGTTCTTCCAAGTTGCTAATTAAAAAGGGCGTGTTTTGCTGAAGATAGTGAAATCCAGCAAAGTCTTCAAAGATCATTTCTTGGTATTGCATTGGGCATCCTTAATGCGCATTATTCCACACGTGATTAGCACCTGTGTATTAAGGGTGTATTAACAAAATGGCGGCTTTTTCTTTTTGGCTGGAGGTCGCCATTTTTCTATGTATGGTCACTTACCACTTTTTCTTGTTTTAAATTGAGCAATAACTTTCTTTTTCTAAAATAATTAAAAACAGACCAATTCCCGGCTGATTAATCCCTTTCAAACGATCGATACCATTTTTAGCGGTCAGTGGCATCATTAATTGGGTAACCAAGGGAGGCTCCATTTTTATTTCAAAATTTACGTTCCTATAAAATAAACAGCTACAAGACAACGTTTGACAAAATGTTTAGTGCTGGTGCAATTCAGAGAAATGATGCGAAATGCATGTGAGATAGAGAAACTAAGCCTAAACAATCTCTGCAGCGAACTGTATCAGCCTTAACAATTTACTTCTCCACAGGACTTTGCACAGATCAAGATCCACTGTGCAGCTCCTATGCATTAAATGGACTTTGCGACTGGCCTGGCCTCTTCCAAGACCTGAACAATATTCATAAAACGTGCGCGTTTTCGTGTGGATACTGTAAAAAGTTAGTAAACATCAGGAATTCCATGTTTATGCCTTACATTTTGATTCATTCGCCTACTAATATCACAGAAGTGACCTGTGGACCTAGATACTTTTTTGCAAGCTTCCTGCCAATTTGTTCTATTTACAATATTTATACGCAATTGAAAACATTTTAGCTGACACAAACGAACAAACAAGGAAACAGAAACAAACAAACACACAAACAAACAAACAAACAGCATGACACAAAAAAGAACTCTTAGCAGTAAAACTCATCACGTGCTTATTCAGGGCTCGCCATTATTTTTAAATTTACTTTATATGCATAAATTCATCATAGAGAGGCGCGGGTTTGCGCTATGAACTTCTTGTCCAAGGTCATTGTGTTGTGTTCTTGGGTAAGATAGTTTACTCTTACATTGACTCTCTCCACCCGGGTTTATAAATGAGTACAGGATGCAACCTTGTGATTGACTAGTATCCCTTGATTAATGGCCGAAACGGGGATGAGCTGCGGTCTGATGGGCCACTTGGCTTGAAGGAAGAAAAGAGAGAGCATCACGCCAAGTTTCCTTAGTTTACATACAAATGGGTCTAGCTGTTTGCCGCTGTTTTTAAAGATCGTGACAAAACGAATCAGTACACCTTTTGCCAGATATCGATCGACGAAAACCAGTTACGATGAGGGCTTGCGCAAATAACGCCGATGTTTCAAAAAAAGTCGTTAGCCCGAGTAACTCCGGTTGCTCAATAAAAATGCGCTTATTATATATAATGCTAATGTGCATTTTTTTTTTAAATTCGATGTTAAAGCCGGTTCATTGTATGCCATATTTCTTTTCAAAGGAACATACCAGATGGAGAGGTTGACCTTGTTGGAGCCAGCTGGAATACACCATGAAAGAAGACTGAAAATATTACACGGCATATCGACATGACTTGGAAATCAAGGCAACTGTCCAAACAAAAGAATCAGAAAAAAAAAACATTTACATACAAGGGCATAAAATGTTATTATGTGAGATAGGTAGTATACCAATACTTGGAAGTGTAAATTGTCTTTTCGCAAGAATTCACTTCATTCACAATTTCTGGAATAATAAAACTTAAAGAATACGTCAGAATTTAGCCAACTTGGTCTACTGCAGCTTTGGCCTACTGCAGGCGTTATTATTCAACAGATTGTAACACTGTCCAAAAATGGTCAAGATGTCCTTATTATCCGTCTCCGATCTCAATAGATATCCTGCGATATACGTAGGTTGCCACGATCCCTCCGAAGAATCGCAAAGCGCCATATAAACACATTTTTACCTGTAAAATATTTTCCGTTGACCATTTGTTAAACAATCAACCTGCTCAATCTTGAGAAATATCGTCTGGCTTTTGCCAACTTAACCTACAGCCTCGTAACAGGCAATATCCCACGTGATTTCTCAGGATAACAGATGTTAGTAGAAGCTCATCCGTGTTCTATTGGAAATCTGCGAATCTGATTGGTTCTCTTATCGTTTCATATTCACTGATAAAACTCAATCGTACAAAAGTGTATATAAAGTTGTAGGCATTAGACTGCAATTCGCCTCGTTGACTATTCGCTAGAGAAAACGAGGGCGAGTAGTTTTTAAAGTGCAACTATTGGAACTTGTTTTTTGTTTAGAAAAGGGAACACAAACTTGCCAGTGAACGAACCATCTTAATAAATGTGCACTGAAATAAACCTCTCTGCCCTTTTGTATGAAAATCGATAAAAATCAATGATTTGAAAATTTAGAGCACTCTTATTTCAAACGCTAATTTCTGTTGTGTTCTGTTTTGGTCTGGTGACTAAAGCAAGAGAACTGAACTCATTATGATTTTGTTTTATTTTTTCGATCATTTTCAAATTGGTTACAATTCCTACGTTAGCGCACGCATGCGCATTGTTACTGTGAGATTTACAATCTTTCATTTCATTTCATTTCATTTCGTAGTCCTCACATTGCTCCCTTTACAACCATATTGATTTTTCCTAATGTGTGGATTAGAATTTAATTGCCAAAGCCAAGGAAAATTGGTTGAGTTGATAAATTAACACATTCCTGTTCCTGGAACAGAAAAAGAAGAAAAAAAACTAGTCACACTAGAAAAATAAGAATGTTGCAGGATTCTTGTTGTACTTCTATATATCGGTGTTAATGTAGTCTTGTATCGAATTTTACTTGACGGTTTTAAATAGCCAGCCAAGATATTTTTAAGTTGCAAGTAGTTAATAATTAACAACGTGGTTAAAATGCAGGCCACCAGTTGGTCAAAACACGAGCTTTGTTGGTTTCCTATTGACATTTCAGTTAGCGGGTCAAGAAGTCCTCTACTACCCACTTAATTCTTCAACTAGCATAAATTATTTCAGCTCGCAAGTTGTTGTGACGGAACATAAATGATCATGCTACACAACAAAAATGATTTTAAATCTACTTTTGGAGTAAAAAATGGGTCATTACGATAGCATCTTTGTTCGATATTAGTCGTTTCACCCAAAATGAACTTAGCTGTTATTCTACTTTTGATTTTTGCAATTATTTTGGAGGTTAAAACGAGGAAACAAACCAAATGGAGGGATACACCGGGTATGTATATATTTCAATACCTATTATAAGAAACACCCATTACAGCCGGACGATCCATGTTACTATTAAGTATGTTAAGACGACAGTCATATGATAATCACAGTAAATAAGCAAATGTACTTATTACATGAAAGGGATTGATACGCGCGCTTTACAAATCCGTTTTCCAAGTGCGTCGCCTTTGGTTAAAAAAACAAAACAATTTCCCAATCAATTAGCTAATTACCATTTATTGTTTTTTTTTTGTACAGAAACAAATTTCAAACTTATGTTTTGGTTCACTTCTGTCCTTGGTACAATTTGGTATTTCCTTTTGTTCTGGTGTATATACAGCTATTTCGAGAAAGGTTGTCGGAAAAAAAAAACATCAAAAGTGCACGCGACAAGACCGAAAGGTGGTCTGGGTATTCACTGGAATTTTGCATATTGGCCTAGAGGAAATTTACAAGTTTGTATTTTTGCACGTGGAGGATTTGTTTTTCCTCTCAGGAGGCCTATATCTGTAGCTTTACTTTTACTGTCGCATGTCTTTGAGTGAGGAAACATTCTTCTAAACTTCAGAGGGTCTAAACGTACCTTGTTTCTACATGTCTGAAAAGAAAGAAAACCTGAAATTCGCGCTTATTTTGTTGTTATATCTCATTAGTATTCAACACGTGCAGTAGCTCAATACGTCTACCCGTACTACCTTTAGGGATTGGCTTGTGCAGTTTTGTGCTTTTTTCCGACAACGTTTCTCGAAACAGCTGTATGCTAACAACTATAAAATAAAGGAAAATACCAGATTGTATCATAAGTAGGCGATATACTACTACGGAATCTCAAAAGACAAATTTTAACTCTTTAATTTCGTGACGCTATTTCTATCTGTTGCTGTACTCATGCAAACTGATTAAAGAGCATACTCTACAGCTTCAGACCAAAAAGTGACTGTTTTAAATCTCTAACTGTATGAACTGCGCTAAAATGTTTCATAGCGATTTCCGTACGTATACGTGATTCACAGTGATGCGAGCTAATATAATGGCGGATTTAGGAGGAGGGCCGAGGGGGTCCGCGGCCTCCCCTTTTCCCTCGGATTTATTCTAAAATGTCTTTCGAGCGGTACTGTCCAATCAGGCTTGTGTTGTGGGTATGAGGGAAGGTTGCTCTGTCGCCGAAATGTTTTGGGCCTCCTCTTTCTGATTTTTCTGTATCCGCCCCTGGAAGAAGTCACTTCCTGTATCTTGGGTATCTTATTGTATTTTCATGAACTACTTACTACAGTCAAACCTCGAGCACTGTTAAACTGCACACTGTTAAGCGGTCACCCTGTGTTAAGTGTGGTCACTTACCCGGAAATCAATCCATATACTTTATTTCTATCATAATAAGCGACTACCTCTATTAAGCGGACTTCAGCCTTCCCAAATGGACGTATTATATTTTATTTCATTTCTATTAAACGGTCATCTAGTTAGATTACAATACGATATTTTGACATGACGATACGCAAAGAAAGTCAAGTTTCAGAAAATTTAGCTACAAGGCCAGAATCTATTTTGTGCCGAATGTGATGGCAAAACATTTGATTTGTTTTACATCAAAGACACTCGCATCTTGAACAATAAATTAATATCTGACAAAAAGGCATAAACTTCTTTTAACACCCTATTATGTTCAGTTATCTTATTCTGTGTTACTGTTGTTGTTGCCAGTAAGAGTACATTCTGTGACCTAATTTGCATTCTAGTTTTTCCATTTTACTGGTCAGATAGTCATTGTTCACGCTTTTTATTGTTCTTTTAGGTTCATGTTAATTGCCCGCCAGACCTCATCTTGGAGATCAAATTCCTTTACATAATTTTGTGCATGCTTACGAAGTTTGGCGGGCAGATTGAACACAAAAGAATGACAAATGATGAAAAAGGCTTATGTTAGAACATCCCTGTACTTCCAACACAAAACTAATGTAATGTCACTCAGTTTGCATGATAAATCACTTTCATTTACACCATGATATTTTGCTGCAGAAAGTTGCTGGTTCTCGCGATGGTTACTTTAAAGTCATAGTCATTTTAGAGCTTAACGTTAGTCTACCTTTTCTTAGTTTCCTCGTCATTTCAACGTGAACTCAGATGGCTGATACAGAGAGTATATCCTATAAAGAGGACGTCGCCCACGTGGAGCTCACAGAACAGCGGCGTCACTCAATTATTGAAAACTAGAAAGGCATTTGCTGCAGCTAAACGCGTCCTTCGTAAGAATGTAGACAAAAGATCTTCAGAAAGAGACTTTCTGAAAAACTTTACGTCGCTTATCAAAGAAAAGGAAGATGCATCAATAAAATCTTCTGGTAAGATAAAGAAGTGGAGTGAGGGTCGAATACAAACGGTATTACCGCATAGTACAGTAAACCGAAACATACGGTTCACACAATCATATCGTGAAACGATACCCCACTAACGACTTGATGTTTTAGTGCAGAACATTGGCAAATTCCTGCATTAAGTTTCCCCTCTCTGGTGTCAGGTCTTTGCGAGGCTTTACACTAAAAAACTCGATCTGGAGAAAATAATTTTGTTTATTGTTTATGCTTGAACAGTTTCTAGCAAAACATAAACTGAGCTGAATGGCAGAAACTGGGGTACGCTACCTGCTATGCTTTCGGCAGGAAAACTTCCAGGCGGCGAAGAATGCAGGGGTAACCACGGCTTTGTACCCTTATGAATGTATTATTTTTAGCATACGATAAAAAACAGCATCATACAGCTCAGTACAGAACAGTGAAGTGTAGCGCAGTACGCTGAAAGGTAGAAAAGGAGAGGAGGGAGGAGCTAGTGGAGATGAATGTGTGGTGTAATCGTCTTGAGTGAGACCTAACTGACCGCTAAACAGAGCACGGACTTGTTAATCCTTGTAAAAAAAATGTGTGGGAATTAACTATTTCGGGATGTCTACTTTTAATTTGCTACCTCGATAAATTGAAGAGTATGGCCATTTTCCATTAAATATTTTACATTTGTTTTCAGTTTGTAGTCCAAGTGTTGACCTGGCTTTCGTGATTGACGGCTGTGGAAGAGAGCCTTTCCATGTATACACAAATTTTGTCAAGAACTTTATGAGGGAGTTTTCGTCTCCCGAAAGCAATACTCGAGTGGGAGTCATCTTGTATTCAAGGAAAGCAAAATTTTTGTTTGGGTTTAATTACTTTAAAAAGGCTGAAGACTCATTTGATGCACTGAACCGTATACGCTTTACATCGAAAGAAACAGGTAAACCTGAAAATATTGGCGCCGCCATGACCAAGGCGCACGACATGCTTTTTAGGGGCAGCAGAATGGGGATCCGAAAGGTTTTAGTAGTCACCACAGCGGCACGGGCTAATGATGACATCATTAACCCTTCAAACCGCTTACGGAAAGATGGTGTCGTGATTTATGCAGTGGGATTTGGCAAGGATTTTGACAGATCGCAATTGGAAATGATAGCAAGTAAGCCAGTTCGCGAGCATGTGTTCTCAGAAGACCCTCATCAGTCAAGTGAAATGATAGGAGTCTTGAGAAATCATCTGTGCCAAGGTAAGAGGTGGACGGATGAAGTATTTCTGTATGCAAGTCTTGAAACAAAATTAACCAGCCAAAGCGTTAACAGAGAACAAAGGATAGTGACCTTTTCCTAAGAAAGCCAATTACACTGAAAAACCGTAAAGGAATAGTTCTGCAATAAAATTTGAAACCCAGCGAATTTGTGGAAGATGTGGACCTCTCAGGAAACTTTGCAATTTTTTGGGTTAGTTTCGATCCTAAATTTTTAGAGGTTTTTAACGGTTTCGATTTGGCAGTTACGACGCGAATTCTCAACCAAATTGTTTCGGGTTAAATAATAAGGATGCATGGGGTAAGTTTATGTTATAAGTCGATAGCATAACATATTTACTTTCACCTGGTTTTCGTTGGTCTGTTTACGAAAATTGCCGCAATCCATTGTTAGCAATTATCGTTTGATTGGCTAACTTTGTTCCAAGTGGCCCTGTTCAAGAAGTGGCCAGGTTCAAGAAGTCGCACTGAAAATTATTACTAGTACACAACTTGGATAATTGTTCCGTATTGAAATTAACTCTAAGGGAATAAAACTGTAGACCTTCGTTCAAATGGTGTGCACAGGAAAGTCTGCAAGGCAGATCTCATTTTAAAGTCGTAACATCGATTCTGCACTATTGTTGCTGGCATAACTAGTACAGGTTTGTTGATACCTGATCCATGAAGTGTCAATTGCAAACTTGCAACTGAAAACTTTAATTGTAAGACATCAGATGTTTCCGTTGATTTACAGGGCAAACCGACGCTGTGAAAGAAGATTTTATTCAAAGATATCAAGGTATAATGAAAAGAAATGTATATCTTCGAACTTTTGATGACTGCTTAAAATACCATACATTGTCTTCTCAGTCACATAAAGGTTATCTGTTAATTTCTTGTAGGACCAGCGAAGGTAGTATTTTTGTTGGATGGCTCAGGCAATATAAGCTCCAACGAAATCCAATCTTATAAACTGTTTGTCAAGGATGTGTATGAAAACTTAAAAATTCCCCCAAATGGCATTACCTTTGGACTTCTTGAATGTGGCAGTAGGCATTACTCCCAAAGACACGTCCTAACAAGAACATTACAGACCTCAAACATGCTTGACCTTACACTGGACAAAATTGTGCCAACAAATGGAAGTTGTGAGCTGGGACAATCCCTCAAAATGATGAATACGAATATATTCAAGAAATTGCCAGACGCTGCTCCAAAAGCATTGGTTGTGGTTTTGGCGGGAAAATCGGTTGATGATGCAACTAACGTCGCGGAGGAACTTGGCAAAAAAGGCGTGAGAATTGTGGCTTTTGGTGCCGGTGGTCAGGCTGATATGAGACAGTTAGTCGGCATAGCTGATTCGCCACTTTACGCTTTCAAGGTTCCCATGTTCAAGTATTTACCTTCGATGTCTAGTACGGTGGTCGGATTTATTAACGAAGGTTAGTCGATCGACTGCCAAGTATTTGGTTTCATTTTATTTCCTTTTCCTAGAATTTAACAAAACACCTTCTTTGGCTGAATTATTTCCTTTAGCTACACCGGAATCAATCATGCTCCCTTTATTTTAATTTCTTTACCTTTCTTACAAGGGTTAGAGATTGAAAGAAAGAAAGAAAAAATAATTCATGGGAATATGCGCGTAAAATGTTTACGCAAGAGTTGGTGATCATGACGCATCAGAAATCGAACGGGTGAGATTTCTGATACCAAAATAACGAGTGCGTAAATACCGTACCAAGAACTTTCAATGTGGTAGTGTGTTTGTTATATATATACACTGAAATTGAACGCCCTCTTCAATTAATGGTGTTGTAAAGAGTTTAAAAAATTCATTTAGTCGAGTTGATTTGACGCATGTGTCTTCGAATACCAGTCATTTTCCTCTCATGTTTACAAATAAATCCGAGTAATTTTCTAAGTAAACGTTGGAATAACAGCTGCAAACACTTGTTAGATCCAGTCCGCCAAGCGATTCGCACGTGTGCGAAACGCCCTCGATCATGCAACCTTGAATGAAAAGTGAAGATTTTACAACTCACACGGTAAAAAGTCATGATACGTGGCTTCTCTAATTCTGATTGGACGTAACGCTCTTCACTCAAGGCACTGAGCTATAGTTTTTGGCGTTTTTTTTTTACACTGTAGGTGACTAAGCTACTATAAAATAGCAATGCTACCACGCTGAATTGCCAGTTCATCATGTCAGTTGTCTGTCATGCTTCTGCCCCAGAGGAGGAGAGGGGGAGAAGGTGCCTTTGTGAAAGGACCTGAAAGTGCGGCATAGGGGCAACCAAGTTTGTGCAGTAGCAATCAAATGGTTGCTAAGGGCATAGTGAAGGGAAGAACGGCAATGAAGCTTGACAAAGTTATTTGTTTAGTTAACAATTTTTGGCCTTGACTTTACGCAAAATACAATAGCTGACTTTTGTTTGTGCAGCTAACCAATGGAAATGTCTCTATTACCTAATCCACGCATAGTGTTTAAGCGCAAAAGAGATGCAAAGATTATGCACGGTCGTGGACATTCCAATACCTTGTACCTTTTTTGCTACTTTGACGTTTGCAAAATCGAAAGGGGAAAACATTGAAACGGCTAGCGCTGTGGCAAAAGTGAGGTTTTTCCGAATTATACCAATAGATTCCCAGATGCATGATTCGCTATTTATCAGCAACCTAGTTCCCGTTGTTGATTGCAGACATTGACGTAATTCTCGCTTCATACTCCATGTTGCCGATATGCTTCTCAGTGACGTGTAATATCGGGCGAGAAGTGCGGCTGAAAATTCAAAAATATCTCGGCAGTGTAAAACAGGCGAAAAATCCGTCTCTGTTCGCATTCTATACGCGCGCATGCATTAGTTAAAAAAAAATCGGAGAAAAACAAAGGTTTGTTTGACGTATTTCTTAGCAACGGCTTGACTGACACATGATCCGCACCGTTGCCCGGCACTGCATTTCTTCCAACAAAAGTGCCGACTTTATATCCCCCCCCCCCCCCCCCAAACCCCTTCTGACCACTGCCTTTGTTTTTTCACGTCTCCCATTTTTTATTCAGTGGCAGTTGTCTCGTTCTTTTTAACAATTGTTCATGACATGAAATTTACAGTGACTGAGCCCAAATACCTTAACAACATTGTGGCTACATCGGATCCTCCTGGAAGTTCCAAGGAAGAGAAACAAACTGCATATCACGATGAACTTGAAAACACTGATTCCGCCAACGTCGATGAATCACCCAGCGGCGATAGCTATTTACTACAAAGTCTTCCTCCAATTCTGAATGAGTTGAATGGAGATGAACCAGGTACTTT
Source organism: Meandrina meandrites (assembly GCA_963693305.1). Taxonomy (NCBI): domain Eukaryota; kingdom Metazoa; phylum Cnidaria; class Anthozoa; order Scleractinia; family Meandrinidae; genus Meandrina; species Meandrina meandrites. Next base: position 5,067,820 of record OY855906.1, read on the forward strand.
GTAAGACATGCTGATCAAAATTTATAAATCTGCGTAGCATCTGTTAAATATCTGATACAAAATATAGATTGTTAAATTTATGTACTATTCATTTCGGTACAAATTTACCGACGTTTCGGCATTACTGCCTTCATCAGGGCAACTCTGACAGTTCGTTATTTACAGTCTTATGCTAGTAATACGAAACTAAGTAACCGAGCATACATATTTTGTACCAGACAGACCTATATATTGCAACCTGGATGAAATAAAACGAACTAGGACTTCCCTAACAGCAAAGTTAAGTATGTGAAGCCAGTTACCTCACCAGAGTCAGGTCGAACGTTGGCATTTGTGTGATGAAAATATGCTAAGATGTGTGCCAGCAAAACATTGAACCATCGAGCAACAGTAGAGATAATTAGTTACAACATTCCCATATTATTCTAGAACATAATAATTTAAATATGCAATGATACGTGTAAAACTATCCTTAGGACGAGCGTCTGTCAAAGAAAAATTCCCGACGGGAATCGAAACCATGGCTTCCCGGGCACCGGTTGGGCGCTCTAACCACTGAGCTATATGTGAGCTTCGGAGCTATCCTGTGATATTAAAATGTAAATGTAAATGTTGTTTATAGTGGTCATGCACTTAGCTTCGAGATAGCTAGTTTAGGCATGCCACTGAAACATAGGAAACAAATAACTTAAATGAACATAACATGGTTAAAAATCCCAACTGGCTGGAGGCAGACCAGTTGGCTATATACAAAGCGTGACCGAGGATAGTTATTATGTTCATTTATTATTTGAATTCTTATTCACTTGTTTCTATAGATTCTTGGATATCTTCACTGGAAGGTGACATTGGAAAGCAAGATAGTTCTAGCCCTGACCAAAACACGCGCCCTTCTCAAAACCCACCATCTACAGGAGTTTTTGGTGCGCGACCCACACAACAATATTTAAGTGAGTCAGAGAGTGTCGCGCAAAATGATTGGAATTTTGCAGGATCTAAAATAACTCCCACAACAGGAAAAAACTATTTTAATGATATCAATTCTTTATACGACAATACACAAAGCGCGCAAGGGAAAGCTTCATCAAATAATCAGGGCATCCTAAATGCACCTACAAATAAGAGCAGTTCTGGAGGTCTTATACCCTCCAATCAAAGTGGTGGCAACGGTAGTCCTGCTGCTCAAACTCCAGAAACCAATGGCGCAATAAGCTCAGGTACTGGAAGCAGTCCAAATCAAGTCGGTGGCCACCAAGGAAAAGAAGTTCCAGGGACGGCCTCCCAGACATCTGGTGGTGTCGTCAATCCTAACAGTGCAGGAACTAATGAAAACAGCGGCACCAATGGCGCAAAAATTCCAGGTACTGCAACCAGTCCAAGTCAAGTCGGTGAAAACCAAGGAAAAGAAGTTCCAGGGGGGGCCTCCCAGCCAACTGGGGGTGTCGTTAATCCTAATAGTGCCGGAACCAATGGAAACATTGGCACCAATGGCGCAAAAAGTCCAGGTCCTGCAACCGGTCCAAGTCAAGTAGGTGGTAGCCATGGAAAAGGAGTTCCAGGTGCGGCCTCTCAGGCAGTTGGGGTAGTCGTCAGTCCTAATAGTGCAGGAACCAATGGAAACAGCGGTATCCCAGCAGGAACTATTGGGAGTGCAGTTAGTGGACCTACAAACCCAGGTCAACCAGCTGGTATGAAATTTTAGAATATTAATCATAATCAAAACCTGGGTATTTAATTAAGCTAATTCACCATTGAGATGGCTACGGCGATATAGAATTGTCGGTATCTATTTACCTTTTTTCGAGTTAACTTAAATATTTTGCTTGCGATAAAAGTACAGCAACTGTGATCGAAACGTCTTTGCACAAAAATACCATTGTTGGAGGCATAAGACTGCTATGTCTTAAATTTGTGTTTAATTCATACTTGTTTTAACGTTTAAATAGGCCCTGTGCAAGTGGTGCAAACGCAATTACTACCCATTCCAGTTCTTCCAATTCAGACTATACCCATGCAAGCATTATCTCCAGTGCAGCCGCCTGCGGGGCAAAATCAACAACCTCCAGGAACAAGTCAGTCGCAAAACCCACAAGGAAACAGTAAGAATCCGACTGTAACGATCAGCAGTTTAGCTCCCACTAAAGGTAATCAGGAAGGAGAAAGCGGAAAAGGACAGGAGGGTCCTGTTCACCCAACAACGAAGCAAAGTAATCCAAAATCACCAGATTCTATCGGTAATGCGACTCCCAAACAACCGACAAATAAACCATCATCACTAACATCTTCAGCTCCCGGCAAATCTGGCAAACCGAAAAATGGTAACAACAGCCCTCCTACGCAATCTCCTGGAAGTAAAAGTGCCGCAGAATCAGAACCTTCTAGTGCACCAGCAGTCCCTTCAAATAACGGAATTAGTTCTGGAAAAGCGGGTGGATCTAAAAACAAACCAACCTCTGACCCTGCTGAGGCAGGTGGTATAGCTTCTGGCAATGCTAAAACTGAGAAACCAAATGGAGCAGTAACAATGCCGACACAGCAACCACAGATCGTGCTCTGCCAGATTATATGTGGACCTAAATGTTGCCCAGCTACTTCAAAACCAACAACGAAAAAGTCCACGAAACCGACATCAAAGACAACCCTTCCAACATCTGTTACCAAAACAACATCACCAAAACCAACAACAGAGCCACTACCTAAGGTGATTGGAGCACCACCCGTTCCTTTACCATATCCACACCATCCAGGATCGTTTCCTCACGGGCCTCCTTCTGTTCCTCAAGGACATCTTCCTTTTCCTCTTCCGTTACCTATGTACATGACTCTTCCTCCTGCAACAGCTTCTCCGGAAATCAGTTCACACCAGGGAAGTCAAGATGATGTTTCTTCATCTCTTCCATTGCCTATGGATATGCCACTTTCTTCGGAAATCAGTTCACATCAAGGAAGCCAAGATCCTGTTTCTTCGTCTCCGCCATTGGCTATGCATATGCCTTTTTCTCCTGAAACGGTCTCTCCGATAATCAGTTTACCTCATGGAAACCTAAATCCCGATTTTGATGGTAAGAAATGACAATAATAGTAACACTGGTATCTGCTATGTTGTACATAGAAAACTAAGAATTATAAAGCTGATTTGTTTCTTATTATGCTAATCAGAACTTTCTTGTTTGTTGTTGAAACACAAAATTTCGATAACGGTAGCCGCTTTACACACTCCACTGATTTTTAGTTATTTCCTTGTTTCTGGAACTACATTTTTGTTATACAAATAAGTTTACCGGTTTCATTGTTCAGTCGTTCGGTCTGTTAGTTAGTGAGACAGTCAGTCCGTACAGTGGGTTGCTTGCCATTTATAAATTCAGTCAGTCAGGATGCTTTATTTTTACATAATGTGTTTGCAATGTTATGTTTCTAGGACATTGCCAGGACATGCACCCTGATTGCGATTCGTTTGTTATGAGCGGCTTGTGTGAACAGCCTAGTCCATTTAAAGAGATATTTAATGTGCTTGAGTTCTGCATGCAATCCTGTGGTGTCTGTAAGAAGTAAGTATATAAGCTTACACCGATGGCTAGTTTCGTTCTTGAGTAAAAAGTAAGTCGTTTACTTTGTCCTATAAAAAAAAAAAACCGATTGTTTAAGCAAGTTTGGGAGGAAGCGAGTAAACGAACGAACAAACGACTGAATGGGACTCGATTATTAAACACACATACATAGAGACAAAAAAAAATAGTTATTTTGTTCTATCCAATTTATCTCTCCTCAGGCTCATCCAACATGATGGTACCTTTAATTTACGCCACAAAGACAAAAAGCCTGAAGATATTGGATTCCCAGAGTACAGCAAAAAATTCCTTAAACGTCAAGTGCAGGGAATTTAAAGAACTTAAGAAACACGTTGATAACGGTGTCTGCGGATAGATACCTAACCTTGCAATTAGTTGACTATAAATTTCATTACTATGGCTTATTACAACATATCCTTTACTGAGCATGGATTAAAGCTAGCTAAATTTTATAGCCATTCAAACAACCTCCTATCCGCCCCCCTCCCTACCCCCCTTATAGCACTGTATTTATGTATTGGTTTACATACAAAGCAGTTGGAAATTAGTGAATATCCTGTTACTATGGTTTGACACGTTACCGTTTTTGTTCCAGAAAGTTAGAGTAGTGTTTTGTATTCAGTCTTTTTAACATTCAAAAACAAGAAAAGCGTAGATGCATCACTGAGACTGTCTGGAGCCACGCGTACCTCACGCATTGATTTTTGAGTCTAATGCGCATGCGCATTAGACTCTATGTAGTGGAAAAAAAGCTGTTAGCAATCCCAAGGGAATGGTTCGGGATCAATAATCGTTCGGTGTAATTGTGCTTAAACAATAGCCCGCGTCATTGCCGGCTTGGTGCGGTGATCGTAATCCAATCAGGAAGCAAAGATGTTGTTGACGAAGCAACGGTCGAACAGAGCTCGAGCACGACACGCACTTGTAAAAGAAATTGTCATTTATGTAATTGGAATAAATTTTTTACAGTGCAAAATAATATGAATCCTCGTTTTCAATTGTGAAGCCACTGAAAATGTTCTCCTTCCAGTTGCATGTTTTTTATAATCCCTGGGAAACGCAACGTGAAATCGACATCTTCTGATGAAAAAAATCCGGAAGTGACATTTGTGTTCATAAACAAAAAATAACTTTGAAAAAATGGAAAATTAAATAAGATTGTAGTCAGCAATTGAAGCAGGATTTCATTCACAGAATGCAACTTTCATTAAAAAGAGTTTTGTTAAATTCACCATTCAAGATTCAATCTAGAGCTTGAAAACAAGATAGTGTAATCAAATTACATTTCGCGCGAAATTTGCATAAATATTGAAACTTGCCAAAAAGTAGTTACGACAGAATGAAAACTCGCTTTAATAGTTATTGAATTCTGATCTGATTGTTATTTCCATGTATTGACTATTTGAAAGCTGTTCTCAGTTATCGCAGCGGGAACCTCCGTTGATGACGTCCTCACACCATCCATGAATATCAGGTCATATGGCGTAGAAATGTTCTGTGTTGGCGTTGGTAACCTTTTCAGCAACTGGCAGCTTCATGCCATGGCAAGTTTCCCGCACAATGACGACATCCTCAGGAGTGACTACGCTGGAATGGGAAGGACTGCTGACCAACTTGTCATCCATGTTTTGAAAGGTTAAAATAAACTTTAAAGCACTTTTAAAAGAAATAAATTTTAGTTCAATTGTCTTATACAAAAGTACCGACCGACTAAACTCAACAACTTATTTTAAAAAGCTAGTTAGTTTATTCATCCTTTCTTGTTTTGTTTTGTTTTCTTATTCTCTCTCTCAAGGCGAGATCTTATTGTTTTCTGTTTTCTGTTTCCTTGATATCACACAAGGGAGTTAAAGGACATCCATGAACCTCAAGAAGACAAGAATTTATGCAAATCTATGTTGCTGCTGTTGGCTTTTTTGTTCAAACAAGTCAGGACTAGGACATACACTGCATGGCACTAATTAAGCATTGCACGGCTAACGGGGCATGTAATGAAGTCAGCTGTATGCTATAGAGATATCGAGGTCATTAAATGATACCTTCACACAGCAAAGGGACACAAAAATGCTATTATTTATTGAAAGTTGTTTACGTTAAGAGTATAACGTCCTTTGTGCCAGTCCAGGTAAATTGTTCATCCTTACAATATTCTCTCTTGTCTCTTCACTCTGAATACAGCTTTTTTTCTTTTCTTTTCCTTCATTGCAGGTACTTGCCGTCCATGCTATTGCGGTAAGAATGAGGATTTTTTTCACCTTATTTTATGTTGTTGCGTTTTGTTGTCTTTTTCTATTTATTTTCGTGCCATTCACTTCTGAGCATCTGCTAGTTACAGAAATATCGTAATGAAATAATAGTAGACATGACCGCAGTAAAGAGATTGAAATGTAATGTCGATATCACTTTATGCTTCAAGTTGAAAAAGATCAAAGCTGTTAAAGTGTATATGACACGAAAAATATTTTCTGCTTATTTGAAAGGCCTTTCAAAATACAGAAGAATGGCGTTTTTCTTTTCGAAATATCTTTTTTCGTTTCTGAGATATTGTCATTTTTGTATTATGCAAATTAGATAAGTGATGACGTCATAAGATTTGCAACTAAAAAATGGTAAAATACTGAATAAACAATATCTCTAAAACCATTAAAGCAGTGGTCTTGGAACTTGGCAACACCAATGTGCATCACAAAAGAAACAAAATGACACCCTTAAAGCTGTTGCCATGACAACAGTTTTGCCGCTGGTGCTGTCTCAATAAAAACTGAAATTCCCAGTTTTTGTCTTAACCAAGAACCATCTAGCGCAGCCAATCTGATGCTGGGAATTAAGACAATGTGGGAACAATGACCGTTCCAAGCAGGACCCTTTTTCTCACTTAAGAGGCTACAAATGGGGATATTTGTTTTTTTGACAGAGAGAGACTGGAGCTGAAAGGGTTGCTATGGCAACAAAACTAAGGGTGTCATTTTGTTGCTTTTGTGATGCACATTGGTGGTGCCAAGTTTCAAGGACACTGCTTCAATATTTCCAGAGATATTTTTTATTCAGTATTTTACCATTTTTCAGTTGCAAATCTTATGACGTCATCACTGATCTAATTTGCATAATACAAAAATGACAATATCTCAGAAACGAAAAAAGATATTTCGAAAAGAAAAACGCCATTCTTCTGTATTTTGAAAGGCCTTTCAAATAAGCAGAAAATATTTTTCGTGTCATATACACTTTAAATTCCAACTAAAAACCTTTGGGTATATTTCAAATTGTTTCTTTTCGGAAGCCCGTTGTGCGTTGGACTCCTGTTCGAGATCTCCGGTTTTGTTTTGTTTTTTTTATATTCAAATGAGGTTATTTAGGCTGATGTTTGAAAATGATTTCGCTTCAGTTTTTAATAGTTGGTACGTTGTTATTGTTTTTTTATTGTTTTTGAATTTTCTTGTTGTTTCTTGCAATGTATATGCATATACATTGTATATAACATAGATTATTTCTTATTTTTACTATAAGTAGAATAGGTTGTACCATATCAACTCGTTTGCCACTCTAATCTAATTGAAATGCTTATTCTTCAAGGTTATCACAACTACTGTGGAAACTGTCCCGGCTATTATCAGAGTAGGGCAAGGCGTGAACTGACTGATGGATCCGACTGTCAACATCTTCATCTCCATCAACTTCACCTTCCCGTTGACGGCCGCTATAACAACAAGCGACATCTCGGTGAACGTCGACACTAAAAGAGGCTGTACGAACAACCAATTGAAGAGCACCCCATACAACAGCAAAAAGTGGTCAAGTGGTCATGTTAAAATCAAGTGAATTCGCGCAATAAACCCATTCCAAACATGGCCGCCATTGCCTCCTGTTTTCTGACCAAGTCTCGTTATTGATTACACTTGAAAATAAAATAGTGCGCTGCTGCAAGATATTCGGCTGCTTTTGATTTAAATGCTGCAAAACTGAGATCCATTTAAATCGAGAAAAGCCATCCTGGCTTTCTCAGCTTCGATTCATGTTTTCGATAATATAGATGTCCCTGTAATTTACCGTTGGATAAAAATCGAAAACAATAAATCTCCGTAAAGCGACAGCCTGAAAAACGTCTGCGTTCGCAAATTAGTTGACACAATGTTTCTTCTGAAAGACAAGAAAATGGCAGCCATTTTTGGAATAGGTGAAGGTCCCATCTCAATACCGTGACTCAATAAATAACTGGGGGCGATAATATGAAATTGATTAGATAAAAAAAAAAATAAATAAAAAAAAAAAACTTAAACCATTCAAAGTTCCGATGCAATTGCGAGAATATACAATTACCATTGTGATACTTTTTTTTCTCCTTTTCTTGTTACATTTCAAATGAAATAGTTATTTTACGAGAACTAATTTCTCGACATTTTCTTTAGTTTAGCCGTTGTTAATTCTTAACAAGATATATGTTGTAAAACTAATTTTTGCTTAAGGAATGAGCTGAAATAAAAATTTAGCATTTGTGTGATAAACTTTGTTTCTATTATCTATTTACATCTACCATTATATAGTAATTATAATTTGTCGTTTTCTTGTTTAAACATTAATATTATAAATTTCAATTCCTAACTAATTGCTCCCCAAAGTAAACGTTAGGCCGTTTTTATGTAACCATTTGAGAGGATTATCACCTCTCGCTCAGTTAACCCTGCAGCTGGATGATGATCTTCCCTTAGAGTGGATTATCACATCTCACTTTGCACCCAAAGGAAATTATCACCCATAAATAACACTGTCACCTCCCACACAGTACCCTGGGATATTAACACCCAATAGAGAATATATATGGGTTATTGACGAGGCCAATATCCTGCCATCTTGACCGAACAAGCTTGGTCAATAAAGGATTTATTATATGACTTTTTTCGAGCACTGAAAAAAAAAGCCAGTTGCATGCACAATCAATGGCGCACGCTAAATCATTTCATTGGTTTAAAAGTTTAATGAGTGACTGTCAAATTCTTGAATGAATCGAGACGAAGTAAAACGATGCGACAACAGCGAAATTCATCTAAGGCCCGTTCCAAACGCCGCTCCACTCATGTGCCGAACCTAACTGGTGAATTAAGTACGGCAGAAGAGCGGCGTTTGAATCAGTTTGGTCCGGCAGTTTTAATTAGGTTCGGCAAACAACGTTAGGTTCGGCAGGGTCTGCCGCACTATGCGGCATTGGAGCGGCGGCTGATTCATACGGCGTTCTTCTCATGTGCCGAACCTAATGCATGAATTACTGTAATGTATTTTCGATATAACAGCGCTCATGATTGGTCTAAAGTGGAGTGGCGTGACTAGGTCTGACCAGTCATGCATGAAGCACGACGGCATAAAATTCCGGGGAAATTACTTCGCTCACCGGGCTCGTATTTTGTTTATCTTTTAAATATGTTTCAGCTCAAGAGAAGCGGAACTTCATGGGAAAATTGTTTTGGTGGTAATTCCTTTTTGCTGTTTCCCCAATTTGTGAGATCAGATTTGGAGATTAGCATTTACAAACTAATTCTCGAGAGAAAACCAGTTTAAATAATATAAATCTCGCGGAATGAATTTGCTTTTCCGGAAATATTATTATTATAGCAAAACTTGCGTAATAGTTTGCTGATTTCGACTGCAAAAACCTTTTATCATCCTCAACGCAAACGTTCAGTCAACATTATTATTGTTAACGACTTGTTTCCGCGAATTAAGTTCGACACAAATACGCCGTTTGAATCAGCTGTCGCTCCAAAGTCGCTCCAAAGTCGAACCTTACTGAGTTAGGTTCGGCACATGAGGGGAGCGGCGTTTGGAACGGGCCTAACTTTAGTCCTAAAAAGGATATTGAAATGGCTTAAATTTGCGAATCAACGTTTAGTTGGAAGCCTTAAAAGAAGACTGTCCATTCCATCCGGCCGCCAGCTTTTGATTATTGGACGTTTTGCAGAGTATTTGCTCGCTTCTGACGCATTAGTGGTGCAAACCTGCCTGCCGTGAGCTGAATATTGAAATTGTGACTGTTGAAAGCGTTTGGGACTTACCACTTCACGGGGAAAGCTTGAACTTTTCTACATCATTCTACATGCTCGACCAACCCTTACTCGACGTGAACGTTAGAGGCTTCGGTGAAAAGATGTTAGGTTCGCCGTGCCGTCCGCTTTCTTCCATTTTTGAAGATGTTACACAAACGACAAGTTTGCAGAGTAGTTTATTCTTCAGGTATGTCACTGACTTTAGTCTCTCCCTTTTCCGCCAAACAAAGCTAATACCATGTCTTCAAGTGGCTTTGCGTTTTAATTTTTGTATTAGCCGGTTTTTGCGGCGAATAAAATTCACGAAACTCGTTATTTAACATTTGTAATTTAATTTGTTTGCTCTCATTCGCTTCAAGACCTATTTCCTTGTTGTCGGACTTCCTTTCGCTAGAAATAGACAGGAAATCTTTGTGTTATTTCGGAAAATAGTTTCATGGCGAAAATTTACGACGAAAAGCTTTTTCATGATCAACTAGCGACGGTTTAAAAAGTTGTTTCGCTTGCAGGAACACAGCGGGCGATCCCGAGCGGTCAAGATGGCTCCATCTTGACCGCTCGGGTAGCCAATCAGAGCACGAGATTCGCTTCATCTTGACCGCTCACGGAGCTAGTCATATAATAAATATGGGTTATTGACCAAGCGTGAGGTCAAGATGGCGGGATATTGGCCGAGTTCTTTTTTTGCGTGTTTACGGACCGAGACGAAGTCGAGGTCCATAAACACGCAAAAAAAGAACGAGGCCAATATCCTGCCATCTTGACCAAACAAGCTTGGTCAATAAAGGATTTATTATATGACTTTTTTCGAGCACTGAAAAAAAAGCCAGTTACATGCACAATCAATGGCGCACGCTAAATCATTTCATTGGTTTAAAAGTTTAATGAGTGACTGTCAAATTCTTGAATGAATCGAGACGAAGTAAAACGATGCGACAACAGCGAAATTCACCTCATTTTAACCCTCAAAAGGATATTGAAATGGCTTAAATTTGCGAAACAACGTCGAGTTTGAAGCCTTAAAAGAAGAATGTCCATTCCATCTGGCCGCCAGCTTTTGGTTATTGGACGTTTTGCAGAGTATTTGCTCGCTTCTGGCGCTTTAGTGGTGCAAACCTGCGGTGACATACACGAGCTGAATATTGAAATTGTGATTGTTGAAAGCATTTGGGATTTTAATACCACTTCACAGGAAAAGCTTGAACTTTTCTACATCATTAATTTAAATGCTCGACTCACCCTTACAAGACGTGAGCGTTAGAGGCTTCGGTGAAAAGATGTTAGGTTCGCCGTGCCGTCCGCTTTCTTCCAGTTTTGAAGATGCTACACAAACGACAAGTTTGCAGAGCACTTTATTCTTCAGGTATGTCACTGACTTCACTCTTTCCCTTTTCCGCCAAACAAAGCTGATATCATGTCTTCAAGTCGCTTTGCGTTTTAATTTTTGTATCAGTCGGTTTTTGCGGCCAATAAAATTCACGAAACTCGTTAATTAACGTTTGTAGTTTAATTTGTTTGCTCTCATTCGCTTCAAGACCTATTTCTTTGTTGTTGGACTTCCTTTTGCTAGAAATAGACAGGAAATCTTTGTGTTATTTCGGAAAATAGTTTCATAGCAAAAATTTACGACGAAAACCTTTTTCAAGTGGCGTCGGTAAAAGTTTTTTCGCTTGCAGGAACACAGCGGGCGATCCCGAGCGGTCAAGATGGCTCCATCTTGACCGCTCGGGTAGCCAATCAGAGCTCGAGATTCGCTGCATCTTGACCGCTCACGGAGCTAGTCATATAATAATGTTACATCTTACTCAGTACCCGAGAGAAATTATCATCCGTAAAAAAAGATCGTCACCTCTCTCTCAGTACCCCGGGATATTATCACCCAATTGAGAGGAATATCCCTTCGCACTTAGTACCGTAGAAAAATTATCTCCAGTAAAAAAGATCGTCACCTTCCACACAATACTTTGGAATATCATCACCCAATTGAGAGGATTATTATATCTTACTCATACCCTAGGGGAATTATCTCTCCTACGTAAGTGAATACGATCGCTTCTTATCACTCCGCACCCCGGCCTGGGTTGTCAATTCTCGGTGTGGTGCTTTAAGAGATCTTCATAAAAGTTAAAGTACTTAGTTGCACTTAGTTTACTCCGGTTGTTCTACCTGCTAAATCAACCAACAAGACCAACATTTATCCTTCCGTAACATGCAACTGCATCGCTGTCACCGTTTACATTAATTCACGCTAAAAATATATAGTAAACAGTTTATGGAAGTCATTTCAATTTGAGTTCAGTAGAGGACACACCGGCAAGTAATAATAATGGCAGAACTGCTTGAGTTAACGCTGGTTGACTACCTGTTAAATAAAGTACTCATTGGCTTTAGACACCTGCTTACCGAATTTGTGTCTTGATGCCGTAGTTTAGGGATACGTTAGTGCTACTTAACTTTGAGGTTAACTGCTAACTTTTTTTTAGTCGTTTCTTTTTTTGTTAATAACCGATCGGAGAACTTTGCTCGACCATTCATCCAATTTGGGTTCTTTCTTTCTTCTAGGCCTTTGGCTAGAAAGTTAGCAATTCGCGAAGCGAAGTTATTCCGCATGCAGCATGACCCACGCGACCTATGCCAGATCTTTATCAACTTATTGGTAGAAATATTTCGTGTTCTGTCCTCGCCAATCCTGGGCGGTCTGAGTTAACAACCACTTGTAATTCGACCTCGCTTCACTGACAAGGAACAAAAACTCCACCATGTCCAGGTTTTACTCGGCAACTACGTGAACGTCTGTATGCAAAACCATATAAACACGACTTGATCCGTTCATGGGCAGTGAAGCATAAGTCGAATGTGGTTCGTTTACCTATTACTCTGTAATAACTTTGTCCATCGTGTAAGGATTTTCACGACACGTTTTGAAGAGAAAAACTATGATACAGAAATGTTCGTAAATAAAAGTCGATAACCGATATATCATAAAAGCAATAAGCCCACATTTTTTATTGCGATCGATACAAATATGTCATTCACCATTACTCCATATAATTAGTTAGGATAAAGGAGAAATGAAAAATTGAACCGATGAAGACGAATTTAGGAAGTAAAAACCGTTAAAGTAATGGCATCTGATCACCAGATTTCCGTTGTTTTTGAAAACAGGAATATTCTCCAAACAAGGATGAGAATAGTACTTGCACGAATCCTTTACGGGTCCATTTTTAATTGCACTAATTTGACTACAAGTGCCTTTTTCTTTCCTCTTATTGTTTGACGGATCGCTGTTGGAGTAATTATCACGGGTTTGAAAGTTTTAAGCCACCTGTCTAATGTCAACATGCTTCGCCACCAATAAAAGACCACCTTGCAAACACAAGATCGATTCACCTTGAAATACCTGCAAGACCACTCAATCGCCGAGTCCTTTAACTAAATCAAATGTTCCCGTTCTCAGCGAGGCGTCGGTGTCGCCTCCTGAAAACGCATCGCGATCAAATATGCATTGTTGTTCGAAGCTTTATTATAATATTAGCTTTTCAAGACAAAGCACCAGGCAAAGCAAATGTTCGACATGTTGTAACTGAGCCCCGATTGTGGTTTAAAAGCGAGCAAGGGAATAAATTTAACGACGTGAACTACGCTTGAGTTCAAGTAAGTGATACCGGTCAACTAAATCTTACAAAATCACATTAGGATAGAAGACCTTTTAATGATATTAACAGCTAAAGAATCGCTCCTTCTTTAACACGATTTGTTTAGACTAGGGCGGATTTTATTTATCATTTTTTCTCGGTAGGAATGAATGTTGACCTGTTGTTATTCGTGTGGAATGTTCTTGTCTGCTGTGAGCTTTCGACAGCTTCTCGTGCTTTAAAAGGAGGTAAGGTCAAGATATAGTAAAGAAACAATTTGTTCTGAGAGATGTGATGTAATTATTTTTTAATGGCGGCTGGGTTAGTTACCATAAGTGGACTGTAGCCCGTTATTTTATCCAGGTAAGTATCATGTTACAGCTTTTAAGAGTATTTTATTTTCAATTACTGTTATTGTGGCTATCTTTCCTGTAAAATTAATTTAATGTCATTTGTAACTGAAGGCTCTTCAACAAAGGTCACTAGCTGCAGGTATATATTAAACTTGTGTCACCGCTTTCAAACCCAAAAAATGCGTCATTTCTAAAACCAATGTGAAAGGAATGTGCCCCAAAAAGCAGCACAACATATAGTTGTTCCGTAAGGCACAGTGTTATATAAGTTTACTTTAATCTTAACGCCGCCTCGTGTTTGATTAATCGTAGTTTAAAATTTCACACAGCTAATGCCACTGGAACTGAAGCCACTTATTTGGTGGTCCCTATGATTGCAGTACAACTTATGCCCCTATTTTCTTTTTTGTTGTCTTTTCGGGAAAAGTATCTGGGTGCAAAAAAATTTGCTGTAATGTCGCTGTAGATGTAATACCCCCTGGGGTGGTAAAAGATAAATCAGAAAAAACGCAAAAAAAAAAACAGCCATTAAAAATAAGGTGACTTCCTATTAAACACCAAACCTCATTGAAATTAGTAATGCGATAGCAATCTAACAGCTCGCTTCATATTAGGAGGGAATAATAATGATTTCTGTTTGGTTTCATTTTTTAGTTCTTTTGTCCTATTGTATAAGAAAATTTTCAAACAGGTCGTTTTCCTTTCTTTTGAACGTTCCCAATAAAGTAATATTTCACTACGTGCCTTTTTCCTGGAATTGCCTTCTCAGATTAATATGCACTGTCACAAGTGAAAATTTAAACGTTTTCTTTGCTTAAGATGCATTAAAAAAAAACATTTGACTTGAAAATACTTTTAGCGGCTTCAATGAATATTTGCTTGCAGCTACATATGGTGCGAAACACCTGTTAGTAGGAACAAGTACAAAGTTTTTGCTCTACACTAGCCACCCTGTATTCCTTTATTTTTCAGCACAAAAAGGTCAAAACGGCGCAAGCAGGTTTTTCATCGAGAGAATTGGGTTAAAAGAAAATAATTTTCCAAAGGTGCCGAGTCAAATGGGACATAAGCGAGCTCCTATGGAAAAAAGACGCAGACTACATTCAAAGATTAAACATCACATGCAGACTTCATCCAATCACCTGGGTGTGAAAAGACAATTCGGTGCCCAGTATCTCCTTCCAAGACCATTTGATGGTCCCTCAGTGAAAGGTAAAGTACTATGTGGTTTGTAAAGTCTGCGATTAATTGTTCATCCGTATAATTGCGGCTGCTTACATTTGGAAAATCCTGTGGAATCATATTTACACAAAACTTATTACAGATAGTGTAAGATTTAGACAAGATGCGAAGCCTTCCCAAACGGACTTGACTAACAAACTGACAAACAAAGCAATTGACTAATCAGAATTCGAAGATGCGTATTAAAACAATTTTCTAAAAAGATACCGATAAGAAATAAGTCCTATTGATTACTACAGAATTTGTTAAGTTTTCGCGGTCTTTTTTGGTCTTTTTTTTTGTTTGGGCCTTCTGGGCCTCATCAATACAGTGCTGATGCTAGGATGGAGGTTAAGCTATAGCCAACCCAAATGATCCCACTCTTGTGGTAAATGCTACTAGTAAATGCTACTGGCAATGACTCATCCTAGTAGAGTGCTTGATTAGGACATGAAAGCAAAGCTTTGTATGCAAAGAGCTATATCATTTCAGGGAGCCATATGTTCCGGAATGTTCAATGTACTGAAAACAACAAAATTGGCTTAACGTCTTTTGTTCCTTTCACGAATGAGACAACCTTTCCAGAAACAGTTGCTTTACGAAATTGCAGACTTCTAGCTTAAGGACCAAGTCAGTGCCGAAATGAAATGGTCCAAATCAAGACCTCGGCGAAAAGAAACGAAGAGGGAGGGGTGTGGCTGACATCGGAATAATCTCTGTGTATTTTAAGTTTTCTGTGCTAAGTTACTTGAATGCAAATTAGCAAACAAAGAAAAAGGAAGTCAAAGAAGTGATAAATCTGAATAGAATGGTAAATTGGTAAATAAATGAAAATGAATCGATCATAGATGTTGCCCCCAGGAATTGGTATTCAACTTTTATTTCCCTTTTCTAGTTTAGTATAAGAGGCACGATGGCCTTATAGTAACCGTGCTGGTCTTCGGTTCGAACGGTCCGGGTTCGATTCCTGCCGGGGTCATTGCGTTGTGTTCTTGGGCGAGATTCCATCCTGGTGTATGAATGGTAGCCAGCAAATTTAAAACTAGGGGTAATCTTGCGGTAGATTGTCAGATGTAGCCTCCGTACTGTCGGTAGAAATACTCTTAGTCGCTTAATTCTACGAAAACCAGGATATAACCTTTGGCTTGATAGGCCATAATTTCGAAACGCACACTATACCGTTGCATTAATTAAATACTTTTATACATTCTTCATTCGTAAAACCGTTTGTTTACAAACTGCGTTTTATTCATCTTAGCTTGCAAAACTCAAGTAGACCTTGGCTTTCTAATAGACGGCTCCGGGAGCGTAGAGATGTACGGCAAAGGAAATTTTGCAAAGTGTTTGGAATTTGTGAAATCCCTTACTAGAGCATTTGTCATTTCTCTTACGGATACAAGAGTGGGGGTGATTGTGTTTTCGTCTCGAAGTGAACTTCAATTTGACTTCACTCAGTATAAAACGCAGCAAGACATAGAGGCAGCGATTGGTCGCATTAAATACCCAGGATACAGGACGAAAACTGGCGCAGCACTGACATTGGCGGCAGACAAACTGTTTAACAACGTTAGACAAGGCGTTCCACGTGTACTTGTCGTTTTGACTGACGGACGCGCCAACGATGACGTAGTGAAACCTTCTGCAGCACTTAGAAAGACAGGGGTAATAATATTCGCGGTGGGACTGGGAACCAACTTTAAACTAGAGCAGCTGAATGCGATGGCAAGTGATCCAAAAAGGGAACACGTGTTTACAGTTGATTTTCCTCAAATGGCTACAATAATTACGGCAATGCAAGAAAAGTTATGCAAAGGTAAGGGGCATTAGTCGGTATAAGATATCTCAAAGCTAGGCGAAGGTAGTTGTCGTGGCTGGTATTCCGCCATGAAAAAAGCTCAAGCGAACAACAGCAAACGTCATGCTTATAAAACGCTCTTTTTTATTTACTCGTTTATTTGTTATGGTTTTGATGATCAATGGGCGTAAGCCCAAGCATGAGCATGGGCTTAAGAACGAACACAATCATTGTTCTTAGGCTAGCTGTCTTCACTAAGAATAAGCATAAACCCAGGACGAGCGAAAATGTTGTTTGATGCTAAAAGTTATGCTTATTCATAGCCAGGGTAGCATTGGAAGAATGGATATGTTCGTTAATTCGTCTCATGCGTTTTTGCTTAGCTTATGTCTAGTGAAAATTAGCTTATGATCAGAGCTGAAAACGGAAAACTTTGAGGTAAAATTAAATCAATAGGTTAACCTTATTATTAACCTTTTGTACCATAATTTTATGATATAGGAAATGTGCGGCATATAGATTTCTGATACATAGATCAGTACGTGCTAACTCCAGTTTGAAACCGTTACTAATAAAAGATATTCCAAGTGATTGGCAAATTATTCCTCTTCCCAATACAATACAAAACGATATGATACGACATGACCGGACACTATATATATAGGCTCGATTTCCGCCGCCCTCTTGAACGCGGGATCACATCCAGAACAGCGGTATGGTGGGCGACCCCATGCAATACAGTGAATGTAATGCCAATACAACTGATAATAAAAAAATCAATATAATTCCTAAAAACTCTTTTTTATATGATTTTACAGCTGCTGTTAAGGTTGTCGCCGAAGGAACAAGTAAGTGCATTGTTTTACTTACCTTTCACAAATCAAATGTTTGAAACAACAACGGAAGCAGCAAATCTTAGTATAATCGTTTGCTGCTTTCGTTGCCCACTGAACACGTTTTAAAGCGGCAAAACAAAATTATGAACTTGCGTGCTACTATTTAACTGAATAAGTCATATTTCATTTTGTTTTCATAATTACCATTGATAGGACTTGGAAATCTCTGCTTTTAAAAATTTATCGTTGATACTGACCCAATTATAATTGGTTTTTGTTCTGGTTTCACAAGTTTGTTAAATCCAGTTCGCTACAATTGAATTTAATATGCAGTAAGGGATATGCAAAGAGACTTCATGAACAGCCTTGCAAACCGACGAGGCGGCTATCAGGTGACACAGACCACCACTACATCCAGCGGAAGCAGTTCGTCCGGAGGAGCGTCTGCTGGTGGTAGTTCCGTTTCCGGTTCGATTAATGGAGGTTCTAGTAGTGCAACAGGTTCAACCGGAGCTGGCGGTGAGTGATAAAACGTGACAGGACAGGACCTTACCAGACATGACGCACTTCCGCGACGGACGAGAGACTGACAGTAACAGTAGACGTAACGACGCTTGATGGACAATGAAATTGGGAAACATCGACATACAATGCTGCACTTAATATGATTCACTTCCTGGGACGCTTATTTAAAAATTTTCTGAATATAAGAAACGTAACAGTTATACTTCCTAATTCCCTTTATTTTTTAACTTCACTTTTCCAGCCGGTGGAGCAGTTGGTGCTTCAGGCGGAGGTTAGTATGCCCTTTAATTAATATACTGTTGTCTCAAAAGGGAAGACCTAAAAAAATCAAATGAATATTGAGCATAAGACTTAGCCAAGCCGAGTAATGAAAACTGTTTTGTAAGTGTAAGGTAATTTAGAAATTAACAAACACGATCTTACTGGAGAAGGAAAGATGCAATTCCCCAAATCATTGCTTTCTGATTGAAAACAAAATGCAGAATTTACTGGCTCCCACATTGATAACTGATGAGTATTTGACTTCCATGGTTAAGTCGGTTCTTCCGAAAGACGGTGTTTTACAGTTTGCATGGCTTTCGCTGACTTGTAAAGTAAAGAATTTCACAATGCCATTAGACTCGCAGTATAATAAATCGTTATATGAAAGTTCTTTTGTTGAAATTCAGGATATTATAAAAGTTTAAAACTCTGCTAATATTTTCTTTTAGGGGGATGTGACCTGGCCTTCATGGTGGATGTATCATCGAGCATAGGGGGAGACGCAAACTTCCAACTTGTTATAAAGTTTATTATTAGCATTTTCCACTCCTTTACTCTCGGAAGCGGAGTACGATATGGATTAGTTGCTTTCGGTAGTAGCGTTAAGGTAGGCGTCTTTAACAAATGATCAACTGATAAGTAAATTGGAAGTCCCTTTACCACTTACCTGTGTTTTATTCCGAATGAATATATTTTTATCTTTTTACTACCTTATGTCAGTTTTTGACACCCCATGCAATATAGTAAATCTGAGTCGACTTTTTTAAGTTCTGTGAAACTCATAATTTTATACTTAAACCAACATTGACCTCTTTTCGCAAAAGTGTACTAGCTTTAAAAAGTAATTCAAAAGGCGAGTGCAGAGATTATCTTTGTCATATATAACATCTATCTGTCGCAATATCTCTCATAGGTCGTGTTTGGATTTAGTCAGTATACCTCAATCTCAGAAGTTGACTCGGCCGTTTCCAGTGTCACGCTGATCGGTGGTAGCTGCACTGCAGGCGCCGCTCTTTCTCAGTGTAAATCGGCACTGTTTGAAGGCGACGCAGGGGGTAAAGCACGTGTTTTGATTGTTCTTATGGCTGGAAGTTCGTCTGATGACGTTTCAAGTGCCGCAGCATCATTGAAAACAGTCGGAGTTAAAATAATTGCCGTTGGAATGGGCGGTTCTTTCGTTCAGTCACAGCTCTCATCTATGGCATTTTCTTCATCTTATGTCCTAACTGCATCCTTGTATAGTGGTTTAGCTGGCATAAGTGGAAGCATTACCACCCTCATATCACAAGGTACAATTAAAGTAAAGCAAATTTTATAACAATTATATTTCCTTTTTGACAAAGGCTTACTTCAGTGAGACGATAATTTCTTCAAGTGTATCAGCCTCCATTGGAGCTTAGGGTAATATATTATGTTATCAGAATACCATACCTGATTGTAAATGGGACTCTTGTAAATGCCCGAAAGGGTTTCTTTTCCCCAGAAACAATGTTGGAAAAAAATCGGATGGTGGAAACTACTTGCCGATGCTTGGGATGATCTCTGGTGGCACAAGCCTTGTAATTGTCATAAATCCGAAACAATTTTACTTCTTCTTCTTTTTTTTTTTTTCATTTTCAGCCGGTGGTATCAGCGCCAGTGGAGGAGCGGGAGCGGGTGGTGGAGGTATGAACAAAGTACATTTACTTCCCCCCATGAATGTAATACATCGCACATCAGGCAATTTATTGGTAGGCCTTTGATAGAAAATGACAATTTCCTTCAAAATGCGCTTCTTGTCATTTAAATCTGCATGATTTATGGAGCAAAAGCAACCTGATGCGAGCAAAGTTTTGCATGATATGACGATCTTTGATTAATAGTTCTCAGTACAACATATACTTTTCTCAGACATTTTTTTTTATTTAATTTCGCTTGCGTTCTGATTGTTTTACTTTGATCACAAGATCTAGAACTTGTATAGGAGAAATTGGTATGACCAAAACAGTTTCAAAGGTGGAAATTTTGCTATTAGCTTATCACTATACTGTATATTATATATTATCGTGATTACATCATTTAATCTGTTCATTTTTCAATTTTGAATATAATAATTTATATTTTAAATACCAATTACAGCTTATAGAAATTAAGTCATTTCATTCTAGTGACGCGAGGAATATTATTCTTATTATGTAGGTTCTTGTGATCTAGCGTTCATGTTAGACGCCTCGGATAGTCTTCAGGGCGAAGCAAACTTCAAGTTATGCATCGAATTCATCAAGATTGTATTCCATGCCCTTGGTATGGGAGGTGGGATACGCTTTGCTTTGGTTCTCTTTGGAAGTTCCGCTCAAGTTGTATTCGATTTCAGCAAGTACACGTCCATCTCAGATGTTGACACTGCTTTGGGTCAAGTACGTGCAGTTGTTTCTGAACAATTTAACTTAACACTAGTTGAAGCTGAACCAAGCCTAAAATTTAACCTGAGCAATCAATAGATGGAAATTAAAAGCCTTAAACGCGTTTGAAGTATTACATTAAAGGTTGTAATCATTCCAGATGGAAAGATTTTTGTTGGGTCGAATGTGCAGAAAAAAATATTAGTAGGTTATAAAACTAGTTAGAAAGACTATTAACGGCTCACTGCCTCTCACGAAATAGCGCCTTTAACTTCCGCAAAATTGTCTTAAAGCTGTCGGTTGCTAGCCCAGCTTTTTCTAGCCTGTGTACAACCGTCCGCTCCCCTCAAAAAAAAAAAAAAATCGGGGAGGGGAGCGGACGGCTGTACACAGGCTAAGCTCTTTCTTTCAAATTACATAAACTGAAAATGTATTAAATACTAAAAAAAAACTAATGATGTCGGTGAGTTGTCGTCTCGGAAAGTACGTATTGCACAGCTCCATTTTATTTCCAACATACACGCCATAATTGCATCGATAAGTAAATATAAAGTAAAATATAAATATCTATTTATAAAAGATGGTACTTCATAATGGACATCACAAACTTTTTTCGCACCAGGTAAAACTAGTTGGGGGATCATGTGCCGCTGGAGCAGGACTCTCCACGTGTCAATCATCTTTGTTTGCAAGCGCTGGAGGTGGCGGTGCTGCTGCAGGCGGAGGCGCCGGTGGTGGAGGAGCGGCGGCTGGGGCGAGCGGTGGCGCAACTAGTGGAGGAGCAGCGGCCGGGGCGAGCATTTCTGCGCGTCTGTTAGTGGTCATGATGGCTGGAAAATCTACAGATTCTGTTACAAGCTCGGCTAGTGCACTGAAACAAAGTGGGATTAAAATTCTGTGTCTTGGTATGGGAGGAAACTTTGACAAAGAGCAAATGACGGCCCTGGCGTCCTCGTCCGAGTATTCAGTTTCAGTGGCTTCGTTTTCAGAACTGTCTGGATTTTCACAGCAATTTATCAGCCTAATTAGCACTGGTAAGAACTAGTTTCACTTGAAGACGTGCGTGAAAACGAGTTTTAAATTAGAGACGTTTTCACTGTCTTAAGTAATTCTAATTTTCGTTGGCTTTGCATTGCTACGCTTAAGTGACAAGAGGAAATTTTTCACTTTTTCATCTAACTAGAAGTTTAAGCAGAATCAATTGTGGCTCGCTCGCACTCTTTTTCCAGCGCTTTTTTCTTGTCCTTTGTGATTGACCAGATTGATTATTTTGGCTTTAAAAGAGCTAAATTAGCGTCCTTCCCTGGTAGGCTTCAGCATTTTCAATTTACCACGGCGTTGGGTTTCCGTTTTAAAACTTAAGGCTAATCACATTTAAAATATTCGCATGGCTGGTCCATCAAAAATTATTAACTCTGCATGTTAAAAAAAAGGAAATATAACGGACCATTCCGTCGTTTACCATACAAATACTAACTACAGCTAGTGCAATCACAATAATTGAAAATCGAAGCACAGATTTTGTAAATTTATACACCTTATTCGACGGTTTAACATATAATACACGCGGATATTTTACAATTTGCATAGTATTTTTCCGAGGCCCGTAGAGGCGCGGACAAATACGAGCTCCGGTTCTTATTTTGCGCTGTTCAGCAGTGTAATAACGTGCCATATTATGCGCGTTCTCGTGACCTTCAATGGTAAATTGGCGCAATGGTGGAATAACAAACGTATGCATAGCTAGAGAGAGTGCACAGAGCGGGCTTTTCAGTCATCAAAGAAGTACGTATGCTTTTAAATTAAGTCGCTATGTACCATGTTAAACGTTTTTATTTTTCTTTTTTTTAAGCCGGAGGAATTTCAGCTAGTGGGGCTGCAGGCGGAGCAGGAGCTGCCGGAGCAGCCGGTGGTGCAGCAGGAGGAGCAGCTGGTAAGGTTACCAGTAAGGGTATCTAGGCATCGTTTAGTTTGGTGGGTAACACTATCCGCCAGATAAATAACCCTCAGGTTTATAATTTCTAACAACGCAAATAAAACACTTTAAAAGAGTGCTTTCAATGCTTAAATGCTATATTTATTATTTCAATTCTTTTTTCCAATCTTTTCTCTGTGAATTTATTGTGATAAACCTTTGCGCTAGTAAGGCTCATAGCAAACAGCATTCTTCACTGTTAGTAACTCGTCGAGGATCGTTTCAACATTCTAATTGAATACGATCGCATACAAATAAACCTTCGCGATACAATCTTTCTATGTTTCCGTTTAGTAAACAAAGCGAAAATGAAATAAGACGAACACATTATTTGCCGGCCTAGGTTTGCCTGTATCATGGGAAACACTGTATACCCTTACTGTTTAGCATGGCAGTCAACCTACGGTCTCGGGTCGTACTCAAGACCTCGGGTACAATTTTACCTACAGATCGTTCTTACGTGACGTCACGGGGCCATGTTGGTGAACCAGAACAATAGACTTACTTTCCGTTGGGAAATAAATCCATTTTCATGCATGTTCTGCGTAAACATTTTGTATTTTTTGGTCCGCCAATATGACTGCCACCATATAATTTTTTGTTAGACGTTATTCTGCCAAGTTACAGAAAAATGCTGTTATTGTTGTTAACCATTGCATAAAGTTGCTATACCCAATTAAACATATCTAAATTACTTTTACCTTTTAAAAGCTGGAGGAAGTTCAGCTAGTGGGGCTGCAGGCGGAGCTGGAGCAACAGGGGCTGGAGGATCCACAGGAGCAGCCGGAGGTGCAGCGGGAGGTGCAGCGGGAGGTGTAACCGGAGCAGCCGGAGGTGCAGCTGGAGGAACGGGAGGTAGGTTTATCTAGTCATTTAGCCTTGTCTATTAAGTAGATGTTTAAAATATCCGCCGGATAAATCACTATCCAGTATTCTCGTGTTACCAATGCAAACAATCATATACGCTGGATTTTTATTTGTCCGACTTTGGTAAAATTTAGAGACGTGGAATGACAGACAAGAGCCATAACAATGACTCCACTTACAAGACATATTCTGACACAACAGCTTGCAGAAATGAAATTATACACAGTTCCTACGACTGCTGGACTGACAAGACATTTTCTTACTGGACGACTTGAAATTAATAAATAAATATCTGTCGATTGCAATTTTCTTTCCACCAACAGTTTTGACTTCATCTTCATAGTTTGATAGAACATTGATTGCTGATAACATATTCAAACGCTTTGTGTTCCAACTTCTTTGTTGAATTATAGTTGCAATCGTAACAAATCTTACTTGTTACTCACGTTACGGCTACATTATGATCCCAGCAGGCCTGTAATTTCGTCAGATTATGGTTGTAGTTGGAGTTGATTAATTAGTAAGTCAAGGTTGCTTGTTATTACATGGATATGTTCCCCATAGTAAGTTGGATAGACCAATGACCACCAAACAGTAAGACTTAAGAAATAAAAAGACGGACGCTGTAAAGTGCCCGTACTATCATAAAACAGAGTAACAACAGCGATGACGAGAAATTAATTAGTTAAACGATCTAAGGCAATTTGAGAATAATGCTCCCGATGTATGTTATGACATTGGATCAGGGGAGATGTATAATTGTCAGCATTCTATGAATATTTGAAGACAAAAGAAAGGATATATCTTACATATAATAGAATGCCATGATTTTTCGCTTTCACTGCGGACTCTGTTCGACAATTTTAATTTCTACGGTACCCAATCCAATTTTTACACCTTGATTTGATTTCGGTGAAAAATACAAGTAAACGTTATAACTGAGATTTTAACACTTTCTTGAAGGGGCCGTTGATCTGGCGTTTATGCTCGATGCCTCCAGCAGTATAGGTGGTGATCCAAATTTCCAACTGTGCCTACAGTTTATAAAAGTGGTCTACGGCAGCTTCAGCATTTCTGCGACGGGATATCGTATAGGAATGGTCTTGTTTGGCGCATCGGCTTCCGTTTCTTTTGATTTCGGCAAATACAGTTCGGCATCGGAAATCGGCGCTGCCATCGGAAGTATGAAAATGATTGGGGGATCGTGCGCAGCAGGACAAGGTCTAAGCACATGTCAAACACAATTATTCGCCCAATCACGTCAAAATGCCGCAAAGGTCCTGTTGGTTATGATAGCAGGTAAATCAACAGACGATGTATCAGGTGTAGCTGCATCTTTGAAGAGTTCTGGTGTTAAGATTTTTTGTCTCGGAATGGGGAGTTCCTTTGACAAGAACCAGCTTTTGGCGATGGCTACCGCGGAATCTTACGTTCAGATGGCAGCCGATTACAGTCAGCTTGCTTTATTGTCCAGTCACTTTGTGTCGATTGTTGGTCAAGTTGCTGCTGGTAAGTTGATGGAGTGGGAGTTTCTGAGATTTTCCAACAGTTCTCGTAATTTTGTAACGAGTATTTTCTCTATTATGAAACTTTTATTACCTGTTCATTTATCCATAGAAAAAACCCATGTGTCAATCAGGTGGTCATGTTTTTTTTTTTCTTATTTTGCCTTGGCAACCACGTAATGGCATGTAGGTTCTACCAAATATCGACTAATTCTTCACCTCTTTCTAGTTGGTTTCCTGAAGTACAATTGCAGAATAAGTATCTGTTTAAATTTCATTTGCACTTATTTTATGACTTCCGAATCCATTAAAACGGATCCAAGATGGAAATGACTTCTAATGACACAATTCGACGTCATAAGTAACAAAAGTTATGCCATCCTGTTCGGTAAACCTAGGGCTTTATACTGAATGTCGGACCCCTATTACCACGGCGGGGATATGAATTCCCTTGTACGTTTGAGGGTTAAGATTCTCTTACAGTTTCCGGAGCGAAGCAATCTAAAAGATGGCAAATAATTATAAGGGCACTAAAAATCAATCAATAACTTAATCAAAACTTCAGCTTTTAACAACCTTGGAGCTCAGTTCAGTTGGGAGTTAGGTTTGGAACTGATTTTATTTAGCCACTTTCACTTATTCATGAAAAGATTGGAATTATTTGTTCAAAGATTTAACTAACACTGATACTATACCCTAGACAAGAAGGACGATCTTCAATAAACTGAACATTCATCAGAATCAGCCCAAAATGTATGTTTTGGGAGAGATATCATTTTAAAGACCTATAGCGTAAAGATAAGTTCGACAATGTATAGTAATTAAAAAATGTTGTGTAGTTGGATAATTTCGGGAGGTCAACGTAAAAGACATCATGGCAGAGGGATAGGCACTCGTGGGATGGTAAAAGGATTGAACCTTTGTAAGCGAAACATTTGAAACGGAAAACTTGAGCACGAGGCGGTTCAGTTCGCCATTTGAAATGAGGCGAAAAAAAATATATTAACAAGGTCTGACGCAGAATGGAGAATCGTTAAGAAAAGTGGCCTGGAGGGGGATTCACGGCCTTTATTAAGTTACACTGTTAAACAGGAGGAGTTGAGTCATCTTCTGGTGGTGCAGGCACGTTCGGATCATCAAGTGGAGCAACCGGTGCTACGAGTGGAACAGTTGGTAGCTCCTCAGGATCTATACCTGCTGGAGGTGTAAGCAGCTCTACAGCAGAAAGCATTGCTGGGCCAGCGGGGGAGCATCTGGGACAACAGGTGGTATGGTTGGAGGTTCTTCAGGATCTATGACTGGTGGAGGGTCTGGTGGCTCTACAGGAGGAGTCATCTCTGGATCAACAGGAAGAGCTACCGGTACGACGGGTGTAACCAGTGCAACAGGTGGAGTGGTTGAAGGGTCCTCAGGATCTATGACTGGCGGAGGTCTTGCTGGAGCAACACCAGGAGGCAAGTGGGGATCATCTACAACAGGAGCAACTGGTGCAGCAAGTGGAATGGCTGGAGGCTCCACAGGATCTGTGACTGCTGGGGGTGTTGATAGCTCTACAGGAGGAGGCATCAATGGATTATCAGGGGGAGCAGCTGGTACGACAGGTGGAACCAGTGCAACAGTTTGAATGGCTGGAGGCTCCTCAAGACCTGTAAATGGTGGAGGTGCTGGTGGCCTTAAAGGAGGAGGCATGTCTGGATCATCTACAGGGGAAGCAACAGGTGCCAAAGGTGGAATGGTTGCAGGCTCCTCAGAATCTATGAGGTGGAGGTGTTGTTGGCTCAACAGGAAGTGGTTTGCCTGGCTCGTCAGGGGGAGTAACCGTTGCAACAGGTGGCGTGGGTGGAGGGTCCTCAGGATCTATGACTGGATGAGGTGTAGGTGGCTCTACAGGCGGACGCATGTCTGGATCATCAGGGGGTGCAGTTGGCACAGCAGGAGGAATGGTTGGAGGCTTTCCAGGATCTATGACTGGAGGAGGTGTTGTCGGCTCTACAGGAGGAGGCATGTCTCATCAGGGGGTGCAACTGGTACAACAGGCGGAATGGTTGGAGTTTCCTCGGGATCTATGTCAGGTGGAGGTGTAGCTGGCCCTGCAGCAGGAGGCATGTCTGGGCCTTCAGGGATTGCAGCTGGCACAAAAGCTGGGATGGTGGGCGGCTCCTCGGGATCTATAACTGAAGGAGGTGTAGGTGGTACTGCAGCACTGTCGGGATCATCATCAGGTGGTGCAATTGGCACAAGAGGAAGAATAATTGAAGGCTCCTCAGGAACTCTGTCTGGAGGTAGTGAAGGTGGCTCTTCAGGAGGAGGCATGTCTGGTTCGTCAGTGGGTGCAGCTAGCCCAACAGGTAGAATAGCTGGAGGGTCCTCGGAATCTATGACTGGTGGTAACGCGGGAGGCATGTCTGGATCATCAGGGAGTGCAACTGGCACAACAGGAGGAATGATTGGAGGTTCCTCAGGATCTCTGTCTGGAGGAGGTATAGGTGGCTCGTCAGGAGAAGGCATGTCTGGTTCATCAGTGGGTGCAGCTAGCCCAACAGGTGGA
Organism: Meandrina meandrites; assembly: GCA_963693305.1. Classification (NCBI taxonomy): domain Eukaryota; kingdom Metazoa; phylum Cnidaria; class Anthozoa; order Scleractinia; family Meandrinidae; genus Meandrina; species Meandrina meandrites. Next base: position 5,095,326 of record OY855906.1, read on the forward strand.
ATAGAGTGAGGGTCCACAGGATCTATGGCTGGTGGAGGAGTAGGTAGCTCTACAGGAGGAGGCATTCCTGGATCATTTGAAGGAACAACAGGTGCAAAAGGTGGAGCGTTTAGAGGCCTCTCGGGATCTATGACTGGTGTTGGTGGCTCTACAGGAGGAGGCATGTCTGTTTCATCAGTAATTGCTACTGGCACAACAGGTGGACTGGTTGTAGGACCCTCGGGATCTATAACAGGAGGAGGTGTAGGTGGTAATACAGGAGGGGGCATGTCTGGATCATCATCAGGCGGTGCAACTGGCACAACAGGAGGAATGACTGTAGGCTCCTCAGGATCTCTGTCTGGAGGAGTTGTAGGTAGCTCTATAGGGGGAGGCATGTCTGGTTCATCAGTGGGTGTAGCTGGCACAACAGGTGGAATGGTCGGAGTTTCCTCAGGATCTAAGACTGCTGGTGGCGTAGGAGGCATGTCTCAATCATCAGGGAGTGCAACTGGCACAACAGGAGGAACGATTGGAGGTTCCTCAGGATCGATGTCTGGAGGAGGTCTAGGTGGCTCTACAGGAGGAGGTAAGTCTGGATCATTAGGATCAACAAATGGTGCAAAAGGTGGAATAGGTTCCTCGGGATCTGTGACTGGTCGAGGTGTAGGTAGCTCTGCAGGAGGAGGCATGTCTGGATCATTGGGTAGTGTAACTGGTACAACAAGTGGAATGGTTGGAGGTTCTTCAGGATCTACGACTGGTGGAGGGGTAGGTGGCTCTACAGGAGGAGAAATATCTGAATCATCACGGGGAGCAACTGGTACAACAAATAGAATTGCTGGAGGCTCCTCGGGACCTATAACTGGTGGAGGTGTAGGTGTCTCATCAGGAGGTGGCAAGTATGGATCGTTGGGTAGAGCAAACAGCCCAACAGGTGGAATTTTTGGAGGCTTATCAGGATCACTGACTGGTGGAGGTTTAGGTGGCTCAACAGGAGGTGGCGTGCCTGGATCGTTAGGGAGTGCAACTACTACACTAGGTGGAATAGTTGGGGGCTCCTCGGGATCTATGATAGGTGGAGTTGGCTCTAGAGGAGGAAGCATTTCTGCATCATCAGGTGGTGCATCTGGTGCACGAGGTGAAATGCTTGGAGGCTCCTCGGGATCTACGACTGGTGCAGGTGTAAGTGGTTCTATAGGAGGTGGCGTGTCTGGATCAGCAGGTACAACAGGCGAAATGGTTGGAGGCCCCTCAGTATCCATGACTGGTGTCGGTGGCTCTACAGGGGGAGGCATGTCTGCATTTGCATCTGGTGCAACAGGTGGATTGTCTGGAGGCCCCTCAGGAGCTATGACTGGTGGAGGAGTAGGTTGGTCTACAGGAGGCGGCTTGTCTGGATCATCAGGGCAAGCAACTGGTACAACGGGCGGAATGGCTGGAGGCCCGTCAAGATCTATGAATGGTGGAAGTGTTGCTGGCGCAATAGGAGGAGGTACGTCTGGATCACCTGTAGGGGAAGTGATTGGTGGACAAGGTGGAACTGGTTCTATAGGTGGTAAAGGTATAACTGGTGGGGCAACAACAGGCAGAATAACAGGACTGAATCAAGGGGGGAATATTGAGTGGTACAATCGGAGGTGAGTCCATCTCGGAGCAAAGCTTTTTCTATTGTAAAAAGTGTTTATCTTCGTAGACGTGCACAAACGTTCTTTTCCGGTAATTCCAGGGTAGCCGTAATTGTTTACATCTCCAGGAAAATAATATGACCTGTACTAGTTAACCATAAAAATCGTGCATTTCCCTAAGTGTAAATGTTTGTCCGTTTAGGATATGTTAATGAGTGCCTTCCATAAAGGATAGTTAGTCAAAATATGACAGAGGGCAGCACAGCTCTCTTCCATAATCAACCTAAATTGTTTGCTTAATTACTATTGGGGCTCTAATCAAAACTTTGGTGAAGATATTTATAAAAACCATTCGTTTGAAGAAAGGAAATATGCAGCGTTAACTGATTTTTAGTGAATATGTGAACGTCATAAAATGTTTCCAATTTTATAGATTTTCGAATATCGCAGTCTCAAATAGTTTTAGTTGGTGACAATTTGATGACCTATGCATTGGAACACGTTGAAATGTTTTTAATAGAGGTTTAACTTTAACATTATCCGTGTATACGACGTGGTGGCCAGGAAAGCAAACGGTTCTAGTGTTGGAAGTTGGTTGATCTGTGGTATTAATCGATTCTGAGCTATGAAAAAGAGAAGAGAAGTGCTCTGAGAATGTCAAGGGAAATTAAGTCAAAATACTGTTATAAGGAATACTTACGCATAGAAAAAATGAAACATTGTGATATTACAGAATTGTGACTGGACAAAAACTAGACAACACGAGGAACATGCGTATAAATCGAATGGCAGATAAAAATTCTTTGACTTTTTTATTGAGACTGCTATACGATACTTTAACGTAAATGAACTGTACTTTAATTGCACACATTTTGTTAATATTCCTACGGGCCATATATTACTTTGCTTTAACACATGTCAAACGGACAGACTGAAGTGTTTATCGGACATACATTCACCGACATAACATTATTGAACCGTTCCTTCTACTAATAATATTCTATTACTTTATGCTGTTAAGCATTACATTATTTTTTCTATGCTGTACCTTTAAATGAATTTCAGGTCAAACCGATCTCAAATTAGCTTATATTTTGTATCTTTCTCTGTTAGTAACCGCTGGAATAGTAAGAAACTTTCAAATGCTCTTAGATACTAATTCATAAACTCATCACGAAAATAATTGGAGTTTTAAAAAGGTTTCTTTTACCGGCGACTATGTGACTAGTCGAATACCCAGTCACCAAATGATTGACATTCGTTCTAAGAAAATGAAAACAGTGCAGGAAAATCCGATGATTTTATCAGACTTGAATTCTAAAAGACAATTCGAAATAAAGTCTGAGATTGGTCTTATAACGAGTGAACATTACCAAGAAAACGAATTTCAAGCATATATTTTTGGGAACATTCCCAACAGTGTTTTAAACTAAGGATGACAGTGTAGAATGGATAGCCTTTCAAAAGATTATAACAGATTCCCTTTTTGCATTTGAAAAGCCGGAGGGATCTCCTCTGGTGGAGTTGCCGGTGGTGCTGGAGGAATTGGTGCAGGAGGATCCTTGGGAGCTGCAGGAGGTGTAACTGGAGCTACAGGAGGTACGTTTGGTAATTTAGGTGTTATTACTGCTTTGCACTGGTCTACTCGTTAAATAATTACTTAGTTTTTTACCCCTATTACGTTGTTTTCTTGTTCATGTGTAGAACACTATGGGCTCCTCGGCTCGTTCACTTATGACCTCAATTCATACCTTTCATACCGGCCTTAGCTCCTATTAGATGGCGATAAAGGCCATTTTAAAAAGATAGGATTTCTAATACTGTACACGGAACGATTAGCGGATTTACGTCCTCCTTCTGCCATATTTATGATAAGTTCAAAAAAATCTGGGAAGTGACCATTAACTTTGAAATCTGCATATGTATAACATTATCTCAGTTCATACTAGTGTACGTACCCAACACAGTCAACAAAACATCAAGGGAGAATGTGCCCTAGAAAATCAAATACCTCAAGGATAAACCCAGTTTAAGCCACGAGCTGGAGCGAGTCTCCCAGGTGATCTTATATATTTCATTTTTCATTCATTTAAAAAAGCGGGTGGAGCCGCAGGCGGAGCTGGAGCAATGGGTACAGGAGGAATGGGTGCAGGAGGTATGGGTGCAGGAGGAGTGGGTATGGGAGGAATGGGTGCTGGAGGAGTTAGCGGCGGTGCAACAGGTGGAGCAGCGGGAGGAGTAGGAGGTAATTTAGCTATCTTTTAAATTATCATATTCAGATTTCTAATGAAATTGTTTTGAATATACTTTCTATTCATTACATGTTTAGTGGGCTTTCCGTTGGTCACCTTAACGCCAGACCAACTCAAAGCTCCGTCTTTTCTTCCTCGAAGCTCAAATAATAGTTAAAGCTCACGTCAACCTCAAATTCATTAATGGTATCCTAAACAGTTTTAACGTAAGTTAAACAGTTCGTGGAGCTCTGTAATGAAAACGACAAAATATTACCAGCAGCAAAAATTGGTTCTCTAAGGGAGGTTAAAAAGACAAATCAAATCGCTTCATTGAAGTTTTCAGCTGCTTATAGGTATTCGTGTATACTATAACAAGCAAAACAAGTACCTCGGCATCAAAGACATGCAACGTTCGACATTTTAAAAAGTACAGTACATCGTGGCAGTTATCTTACATTTTCATCTGATTAATGAAATACTCAGTAAGGGTAATTTGATCACATTAGATATAATTTGTTGAATAATATAATTGCAACAAAATTTACCTTCCGTTTTCGTTATGAATCCTAAACTTCTAATTTCGTCATGCAGGAGTAGCTGGATTAGGTCCAGATTGTTCAGTTAGACCACTTCATTTACCCCATCTTTGTGGATGTCAGCCGTTAGCTCCTAGTTGCAGAATAGTTCAAAACGTTGGTCAAGGTAATCTTTGCATACTTGGTACGAAAATATTTTCAGATTAAAAACTTACGAAAGAACAAGTTACGGCTGATATTCACACTTAAAACATTCCCGCCTCTTGCCTCTTTTTTTTTTCGCGTTTTGTTGCACGTTACTTGAACCAAACAAAGCGGTGTGGCTAATAGGGCGTTGATTGACAGGACATACATTTAAACGTATAGGTGATACAACCATCACAAGAAAAAGAGAAACACACAGAAGGTCATCAATTCAGACCCTCAAAAGCGACGGTTCGATTTTTGATGGAAACAGAAGACAAATATTTGATAGGGGAAAGGCAAACGAAACCAATGGAAACGGTTCCTCGAAGCATTCGGATAGACGAAAATACACAGTCTTTAAGATAACAGTTGAAAAACATGCTCGAAATCAAAGTACTGAGAAGCCAAAAGAGCCTTCCATAGATGATCATGCGAGATACGGAAACGAAGAACAGTCGAAATTTGCGCCAAGAAATGCTTCACAAGATATGGTGAGCGCAACAAAAGTTCCCTTAACATTTGAAATCAATACTAATGGATCAAGTGAAGAGGTAATTCCACTCAGTGACTTACTTAGCGACAAACCACTTCCAAATACTAAAAACCATCTTAGTACAAGCGATGCCAACATGCTCTCGACAAACAAAGAACCTGCTGAATCGTCTAAAGAAAAACTGGGAAAGTTTCCAGATCAATCAGATCCTAATGTGCTCTTAGAAGCGAAGTTAAATCCCCTTAGAATAGGTATTCGCCTAGATGACGATAAGAAGAAAGAATCAGAAACGAGTTCTAAACAAGTTCACCAGGTTTCACTTCAAGATGTGCTAAACGACATCGACGAAACAACAAAAGCAGTTAATGTTACACCAGATGAAGGCGACAATGATAAAGAAAAGACTGTTGTCGTAAATTTGAATGATGGTAACGTACACGCTAGTCGTCTCAATGTCAAGCAAAAGCATTTGGACAAGAATCAGGAAAACCTAGGCAAATTGCGCATACAGGCAACCAGTGAAAAAGAAAACAAAAATGGAACGGAAGTAAATACGGCGGGTGTTTCTATAACAACGGAGAGCAAAGGGCTTCAAACGGACGGTCTCATGAAAGTCCTCCTTTCCAAATTACTCGGAAGTGACATCACCGAAGCAATGAAAGAAAAGGCTTTCCAGAAGCTTAAATCTGCCAGCAACCCAACGGCACCTAATGATTACTCTGGGAAACAATCGTCCACCTCCTTAGATATGGCATCAACGACTTCAACCGGTACTTCTCTGGAGTTACCCCCAGGGGTCATTAAAGGTGTAGACACAGCAGAAATAAACAATGAAGGAGGCGTTACTTCTTCCGTTAAACCGCTTCAAACGGTCGCCTCAAATCCAGAATGTTCCGGTGCAGTTTCTGAGCAGTTGCCATTAAATAGTGCAGGATCAAGAGTTCCAGCTAATATTCGGTTGCCGGGTGGGCGAGACTGCTCATATGGATTAGAAAGCGTTCCCACTACTCACGTAGCTTCGAGCTCTCCCACAGGCATGGTAATTGAGTCTGTCCCAGGGACACAGCAAGCAGTTGGTACTGGAGTCCCTCCTCCTGCTCAAATGGCACCAAATCCACCAGCAAAGGTACAATCTATTGGAGGATTTGCCTCTACGACGCCAGCAGGGCAATCTGTTGAATCGCCACCTGGAACTATTCAGGCTGTTGGTACAAGTATTCCTGAAGAGGGTGTGAGTCAATTGCAAGGAGATAACGGTAAGATAAAGTGGTGAGTGATGCATGGCCATGGTTGCTTCCAGTGAAACCTGCATGGTGGCCAAGAGACGAACCGCGTTAAACGGACATAACGTTGTCCGCTTTGACATCGCTATATGAACTCGGAAAAGATGGATTAATAGAGCGTCATAGTAGCATTGTATGCTGATCCTCCTAACAGCTATTGCAGCACACTACAGGAATGAATGCATGCACGAGGTCTTGTGGTATTTAAACTACTACCTAATAGCTAAAGTAAAAAAAAAAATTCCTTCAATTGCAATGATTACTAATGGATATTCACTTCAGGTCATGTTAAAAAGGCGCAGTTTAACATTGAATAAAGCGCCCTAACAGCGATAGAGAAAAGTTGTTTTAAGCTTCTAAATTGCTTCAATTGTATCAGTGTATGTTTGCCTGAAATTACTTGTAATTTAAACTGGAAATAATACTGGAGTAGTAAAACTTCTCAATGTCATGCTATACTGATTTTTCATAACAGCTTCTATTTTTGCTGTAACTTAATATTTTAACTGCGTATAAAAAGCTAACCTAATCATATTGACAAAGCTGAAATGTCTATCTGCCTATTAAAAGGATCGAAAAACGTGGAGGGATTTCAGCAAGTAATGCGCAGACAACACCACATACTAGAACGATTTCGCATAACTCGACTTTTATATGCTAATGAGTCCATTTAAATGCTAATGAGGAAGAACAATAGAGCATCACGTGCGATGAAATAAGCGTACGGCTTTTTAAAAATTCTGTACTGCTGTAATTTTGTACACATGCATGTCCCACCCACACACACCGTGGATAGCCGGTACTTAAAACCGAACATTTAAAGCACAGCTTTCAGAAATGTTTTTTACGACAGCCGGAAATACGTCTGCGTTCGCAGGCTACTTGTAATTTGATTTTTTTTGGTGTTTTTCTGTACTTATCTATTGCTTTTAAGTTCTGCAAGCATGGCCAGATTGGACTGTTAGACGGACAGATTGTTCTTTCGCCCTGTTTTTCTGTTTTTTGTTTGTTGTTGTTTGGCATATCTGGAACATGGGTGTGCACGTTGGTATGAACGCAAATCGAAAATCTCTATTGTTCTTCCTCATTAGCATTTAATGGTACTCATTACCATATAAAAACGCACTTATGCGAAATCGTTCTACTGCAAACTGTACACTGGAATAAAAGGACATTAACTTACAGAAATAGAAACGAACAAGGTGTATCTACACGTATGACAGCAAACTTAGCGAGTTTTAATTAAGGGAATAAAAGGTTTTACCAGCCCACATTCTGAACGAATGACTTTTATAATAACGTTGACGAATACATTATGCTTATTTCCCTTCATCCTTGGTCAATTTTTACATTTTTTGCATTTTGATTCTTTCTTGAATCATTTTTTTTTCTTTTCTAAAGTAAATTTATTAATTGAGTCTAACCGCCTGATTATTGAAATGTTTAGACATTAATTCATTAAAAATAAAACAGTTCTATGAAGTACGCACTCATTTTAATGAGAACATGTTTATTAGCACGTTGACCTTCTTCAGAAAGGCCACAATTTTAAGAAAATTTTAATAACGTACCCAAAGCTGACATTTACCTAAGAACTTTATTGATATTTGTTTTAAAAATGAGAAGAAAAATGTACGTTATTGAACATAAAAGTCTCTGTCTTTGTTAAAAAAAGAATTCGAGAGTATCACTGATGTACTTCATATTGGAATACATACCTTAACCCAAAGAACATCGTGAGGCTTAACTTGCCTCTAAAATACAATCGTTCGTCACGGCGACGGTGACGGGGACGTCGACGTTTCCTTCATAAAAAAGAGTGTAGTTATTATGTCATATTTGACTAAAACTTGCTCAATGTTATCTTTTTGATGGAGGAAATATAATGTATTTGTCAAAAACGTCTTAAAACCTTAACATTCAATTATTCAATTGATATCCACTAGGAATGTCAACTGGGATGACTGGCGGAACTGCGGGGAGCATGGGAGGTGGAGTTACTGGTGGTGCTGGAATAAACGGAGGGGCTGGGGGAAGCATGGGAGTAGGAATCGGTGGTAATATGGGAGGAGGACTTGGTATTGGTGGTGGTATGGCTGGAGGTGGTGGTATGGCTGGTGGTGGTGGCATGGCTGGTGGTGGTGGCATGGCTGGTGGTGGTGGAATGGCTGGTGGTGGTGGTATGGCTGGAGGAGGTGGCATGGTAGGTGGCGTTGGGGGCATGGGTGGAGGAGGAGGAAGCATGGGAGGAGTAGGAGGGAATGTCGGAGTAGGGGGCGGGGGAATGGTTGGTGGGGGAGGGATGATTGGTGGCGGGGGGATGGTCGGTGGAGGAGGGAACATGGGAGGAGTAGGTGGTGGAAATATTGGAGTCGGCGGCGGTGGTGTGAATGGTGGTGGCGGCATGATAGGTGGCGGGGGAAATATGGGAGGAGGTGGTGGCAACATGATTGGTGGGGTTGGTGGAAACATGATTGGGGGAGGTGGGGGTATGGTAGGAGGAGGTGGTGGTAATATGGGTGCCGGTCTGGGTGGAGGGTCTATGGGAGGAAATATCGGTGGAAATGGAAATGTTGGTGTAGGTGGATTAGGTGGAGGTATGGGAGGTATTGGTATTGGAGGTGGCATTGGTGGCGTTGGTATCGGGGGAGGCATTGGTGGAGCTAACATGGGTGGCGCCGGAGGAGGAACTACTGGAGGAGCGAGAGGAATGGAAGGTAAACTTGTGTCAGTAACGTGCTATAGTTATCGTTTATTATCATTGTCATTCTTTCAAAGTTCAATAATACAGCTGAAAAAATGAAGTATATAGCAATTTGATCGATTTTTTTATTTTATTTTGTGTTTATAGTCATTCTGGACCTGGCGTTCTTGATCGATGGCTCTTCCGCCGTCTTCAACGAGCAAAACTTCCAGCAAATGCTCGGCTTTGTAAGCGCCGTAGCCCATTCATTCTCCATAAGCCACCATATGACTCGTGTGGGAGTTGTAGTGTTTTCTCTCGAGGCTTTCGTTATTTTTAACTTCCACACATATTTCGACATACAGAACATAGATCAGGCGTTGTCCACTGTCCAATTTCCAGGAACGGATGGGCCAGGAACATACATTGGGCGTGGTTTGCACGTAGCAAAGCATTACCTCTTTAGCAACTCTGGAAGAGCACACGTACCAAGGGCCATAGTTCTGCTGGTGGCAGGAAAATCAATTGACGACGTTATCACACCCTCTATGGATATCAGGTCGTATGGAGTGGAAATGTACTGTGTTGGTGTTGGTAATCTTTACAGTAAATTACAGCTTCATGCGATGGCAAGTTTTCCACACAGTGAACACATTTTTAGGGCTGACTACGCACAAATGGGACGTACTGCACAGCAAGTTGTTACCAAAATATTGAAAGGTCAGGTTATTTTCTTTAAAATTTTAAGTGAAATCGAATTATTAACTTCCTTTCCACTACTAATATTTTTCTCCTTATGCAATATTTAATCAAATAGATCAGTTTGAATAACTCCCAACATAATTATGCAGCCAACTCGAACGGTCTTTCGATGCTGATGCTGACTGAAGTCGACAGCTGCTCTCCGCCTCTACTTCTTAACCTCTGTCATAATGTTTGTTTGCTAGTAGCTTAAGTGTGGCTAGCTCTTGTCTGATACCAGAAATACTGTTCAAATACTCGATCCCCATTTATAAGGCTAGTCAACTTGATCATGTATCTTCAAAAGCGTGTTTGTATTTCTTTTTACAGGTATTTCCGTTCACTTTTGTCGTCCATGTTTTGGTGGTAAGCAAGTTCTAAACTTCTGTCTAAGCTTAGCCCTTACGTGTGTATCCTATTTTGACCAAATGTTCGCACCAAAATGACCTTAAAAAGATCTTTTCAACGAAAGCATGAAATGGTGAAAACCTCTATCAATGATATGGTCCACCACCCCCTGGAAGATGTGGAGCTATTTTCTACAATAATTGTGCAGTTTTTAATACATTTGTGATTAATCCTCGGATTTGGCCCTCCCTCTTCAAAATATTTTTTTTCGTAATTTTCAGGTTGATTTACTGAAACCTTCAGTAGCTGTTCATTCATTCATTCATTCATTCATTCATTCATTCATTCATTCATTCATTCATTCATTCATTCATTCATTCATTCATTCATTCATTCATTCATTCATTCATTCATTCATTCATTCATTCATTCATTTATTCCTTCCTTCCTTCCTTCCTTCCTTCCTTCCTTCCTTCCTTCCTTCCTTCCTTCCTTCCTTCACTCACTCACTCACTCACTCACTCATTCATTCCTCGCAGAAATTTTGATATTTAATTAACTGTCCATGTTCTTTGACGTTGCAATGGCAATGTCATAATTTCATGTGGGTATGGCCAAAAATCGTCATTTTTGACATATAGTCCTTTAATACTTCCACTTTTTGAACAAAACTGTACGATTCGTATATTTTTACATGCCATTAAAATGTTGGCTTAATTTGTATCAGTTCCCTTTATTTTCTGACGTTCTAAGAAAATGATGAAATTCAAGGTGATGGATCCAAGATGACGGGCACAGCCATCAAAAAATCTGTCGTCTTTTGACAATAATAATAATAATAATAATAATAATAATAATAATAATAATAATAATAATAATAATAATAATAATAATAACATTTATAGTGCGCAAATGTCATAAAATGTTCAATATTTCATACAATAAGGACTTTGTAATTTTGCATGAGAACGAAATTTAGAACGAAATCTTCGGGGATTTCATCAACTCCCCCCTCCTTTATATAGAAAGGTTTCGACTTTTTTTTTTTCGTTTTCTTAACCATCATTTGCAAAAAAATATAAGCTATTGCTTCCTCGTTGGCTGATAGAATATACAGATCAATAGTTTTAAAAATGGTTTGTTAAATAATTGGAAAAACCAGCCCCGCTGGTAATTTTGGAGGTAAAAGGTTAAGTAACTTTGAAGGAAAAAATTAACACTATACCCCGATACAGTTTCCCAGAGTCCATTGCTTTAGTATACTGTGTATTTTTTTTGTTTTTTGGGTCTTCTAATTTCAGGCTTGTGTATTTTTTTGGGTTTACAATATGAAGCTCCGTCGCCCCCGCCCCCCCCCCCCCCGTCCCCGTCATGAATACTTCGAGTACCCCCCCCCCCCCCCCCCGGGGTACATCCGGTTTTATTTTGTAAATGCAAGGACAATTAATATGCTTTACGTCCATCACTTTATTTTCTGCTAATGTTTTTTTTATAGGGCGCCACGAACTGTGTGATTATTGTCCAAGCGAGTTTCAAGACGAAACTGAGGAGTTTCAAGATGAGATTGATGACGAAGAAATTGATGGATTTAAGCGTCACCACCACCATCGCCATCCTTTTAATAGAGTCCGCGCTGAACCTGTCAGCGGTGAACGCCGACATCCAAAAAGCAAAAAGACCGACAACAAAAACAACTGGAGATTATGATATCAACAAATTAAAACGCCTTAAACTCACCAAAAGCCATCATAGAGAACATCGCCAACAATACAAAAGCGATGATAATTTGGGTTCCAGCAATGATGAAGTGCACTCTAACGACGAATCCTGATTCAGCATATTACGGTGAATATAAATTTGACGACAGCAAGATGACCGTTGAGGACAATGGTAAGGGTTCTTTGGTCTTCCTTGCTGGGTTGTATGTTTGTTTGTTTATTTTATTTCTTTGCTTTTTGTTTAATTGCTTGCTTTATTTTGTTTTGTTTTGTTTTTTCATCTTTAAGAATACATTGTATGTAAATAAGTTACTTACACCTAATTGTATCTTGTATCATAACCTGGAGCTTCAGCGTGATCTGGAGTGTATTTTTTAAAGCCCTTGTTCACATTTTTGGCAAGACAGAGTCGGGAAAGACACTCATGCAAATTTGGTACAAAAATGGCCGTGACCAATATTCAGGTTTTATCAGGGCAAGAAATCAGAAAAGTAGAGAAAGGTCCTTTATTGATTAATTCGGAATGCAGGAACGATAAACGGCAAAATCGTGTAACAGAGCCCCCCCCCCCCCCCCCCCCCCCCCCCCCCTTTTAAACGATCGACTCCCAATGCATCGATATCGTACTGTTGCTCGATTAGGTTTAAGAATTTAAAAACTCGCTTTCCCGTTGTCTATGGATAACTGCTTTGATAAATTGGTGACAGCTTTGAACGCATTTTATTGCATTTCTGTTGTTGGTTTAACAGCCATAATATAACATTGTGAGGTATTTTGTTGATAACTAGGATGTTGCCATGTCAATGGGCCGCCTGCGCACCGTCATATTTCGATCGATGGAACTAATTAAAAACTTAAAAAAAATACAATACAAAGATTAATTAAAATGTGTCAAGTGGATCGATGCATTAACCTTTTTTTTTATTGATATGGCTGAGATATATCCTTATTGATATATCCTTATTGACTTGATTCTCGGGTTTTGGTAGACTGCAAGGATTACTCAGATGACTGTGATGAATATGCATCTCGTGGTTATTGCAGCGAGTACGCTCCAACAGCCAGTATAGGAACCATTAACATGATGTGCAAGCGAGCTTGTGGAACCTGTTCTACTGACACAATGTGAGTTAAACTATAGTTACTAACGAGTCGAATCGTGAAGGATATAGGGCTTTTCGCTAATACCTCGGGGTTTAAACTGGTTACTTATTAGGAAGTGATTTTCAAATAGGGATGATAATTAAAGCAATAAACTTATAGCGCCAGGGGCTAAGCACGGCAGGTAGTATCTTTCGCAAGTGTCAAAATACTTGAGACAGACTCTGCCAAGTGATTAAAGGAATGAAAGCTTCGCAAAATTCAAACACTAGACGGAACCTTGGCATTATGCCTTTTTCTTTACTTGTACTTGATTCCGAATACTACCACGATAAAGAATATTGTGCAGTAGGACAATGTGGCACCCAGACATTTTGTAAAGAATACATTAATGTATCGATGGCATTTTTATCTTATCGTTCTTATGTTTGTAATGCTTTGCTTGCTTTTGTTTTCCAGGCCAAAAGAAAAGCAAGATACGTACGAGGTCATGGAAAGAGACAATTTTTACAAGAAAGGAGAGATAGGAAAATCACAGCATAAGAAACCAAAAATATTAGAGCATCGTTTAAACAAACTGTAGTTAAAATGCTTTAGTCGCTGACTAAAGAGGAATGTCTCTCCATGTAAACGTTTATCGTACTGATTATGGCTAGAAGCAATTATAACATATAACTGTCTAACTTACCATGTTAAGTCACGGCATTTGCGTAGGATAAGGTGTGTTCCAGGGGTAAGCTGCGTTATTTAAATCGAATGTAATGAAAGCTTACGTGGCGTATGCTGCATGAGCTCGATGACACCATGCCCTTTAGTCATGGTTTCATCATAAGGTAACGCGAAAAAAAATATTGAAAACGGCATGTGTCTATTTTTTTTTTTTGGCTGAAACAAAAGCCATGCCAAATAATATACAAATTAACATCGCTCTCTCAGAAAACATTTGCTCGATTTTGCAATTTTTACAAAAAAAATATATCCAACTTCGGTGATAGGAGCATACGAAGAAAGGTGTAGAGATTTCACAGATACAAATACACAGAATTTAAGAGTTGTATACTTTTATTCAGATGCGTCAGCATGATAACAACTAAGCTTCATATTGACGCCTGGTTACTCAGTGAAGCCACAAGGTGTGTAACCTTTATATCTTAATTAGATGCTTGGTTCTTTTTCCGGTTCTGAAATAAAAATAAAGTTAATACACAAGTGAATATCAGGGCAGATTTTCAAACATCTCGCCGAATAAAGATATTACAAATCTATGGGTAAAAAAAAACCGCTGCTGTTAAAAACTTAACTAAACGTTTTCGATCTTTACCAATAAGATCATTATTAAAATTATTTGCAAAGGGAACTTTGCGGAAATAACTCTCATGATGATCGTAAAGGTCGAAAACGTTTAGTTTTATTTTTTGCCGGCTCGAAAACGTTAAGTTCAATTTTTTAACAGCTTTTTACTTACATTTCGATACGTCCAATTACAATAACGTTGTCATAGAAAAAAGGCAAACAGAAATTAATTAGGTAGTACAATGATAAGTTTAAAATATGCACGAAGAAAATGCCTCTATAAATTAGACGTAAATCAATTCATCTTACAACACAATTAATATAAAGTCATGTGTTTACTGTAAATGCTGTCAGCTATGATGATGAAGCTAATTAGTTCCTATTTGGCCTTTTTTTTCATTTTAATATGACAATGCTATTGCAATCAGATTTGTTACGCAACATCAATAACCACAAACTAGAGAACTGAACTTCAGTCTCAGCTTAGAGACCACAGATTTGTGTCTGCAATTTTGCTCATATATATGGCTATCGAATTGTATCTTTCATATTATTAAAAAAAAAAACCAGCCATGTTATATTGCAATTCCAGAGTTTCGATTGGTTTACAGGCCATTGTGAGCTCATATATCATATACCATGGACCAGAAATATGGTACGCGTCTGCGAGAACAACCGGAGAGCTCCAATATTGCAATTATTAGGTTGTTATTAATGAAACAATTACTCCACTTGCACTTGTTGGATATGAGATAGTTGCAGCCAACTCGGCGCTACGCGCGTCTCATATCCAACGCGCCCTCTTGGTGTAATTGTTAGTTATTCACTCACTATGCCGTGTGATCCATGTGCAGGATATTGACATATCTCATTTGGTAGAATGTTATCGCGTATAGGATTCGAATCTCGTGTTAGCCTATCAATTTTTCAGGATAATAAGATTTAAAGCCTAAATTGCTTATACATTGCGAAAACCGTTTCGTCCATTTGATGTTTTAGCCACAGCTCACATGTGTGTAATTCATATATTCACTGTCCAAAATATATTGTCAATTTTTAAAAGTGAGCAACTTCTGTGTAATCTTTACATGTTTTCACTGTACGACCGTTGAACAACGATTAAAGTCTCACCTTCTAGCAAAAGATACACAAAATTGGCGTTGCCCTCTCCAACGCACTCACTGTCGTCGTTAACATCACATCTGGTGTAGTTTTTGCCAATGCACAGCTGGGAGTCTCCATACCGGGAATACTGGTCACATGAATCTGGACCTGACCAGCACTCGCCGTAGTACTGAAGTCCAAACATCGTGTATCCTTTTTGAGAGGCGGCCTGGGCACAACGACAGGCTAGACTGTAAAGTACATGGGATTAGATTAGTTTCTGGCAAATTCTATAAAGACGAATCTAAGCATTGTTTATACGATATTAAGGATGGCGAACGAGGACACACTGTTTCGGAAAAATTGTTGTTCATGATGTTCTATTGGGCGAGAAACGGGAAAACATTTGTGGCGGACACACACTGTTTCTGAAAGAAATCAGAAAATTTTTTGTGTGTCCCTCGGAAAACCATTTTACGTACGCGTCCTCAAAAACACTTGTGTCCGCAATAATGTGTCCTTGTTTGCCACCGTGTTTAGAAATGGCCAGATTGAAAATTAATGAATTAAGGAGCGTTATCGCTTGAAGGAATTGAATAATACGAAGTGTGAGATTTGTTTGACCACTCGCTGTGACATCCACTGTTGGCATTCCGATTAGTTACTCAATCGACTGAGTTACCAGGCCACCAGATACCAGTCACAGGGAGTACAAATGGTGGGGTCTAGCGTGAATTAAGCAAGTATGGATAACGAATGTCAGCTGGGTTTCATTAGCGCCCTACAGTACAAACCCGTGTAAGTAGTCTTCCCAGTTGTTCCAGTCAATATGTTGTGCCTGCAATGACTTGTCTCGGTCACTGATAAGCAGTGTGGACATGGCCCTGGACCACCTCCTGTCCTGATAACATCCAAGCTTGTAATACGATCTTTCACACGTCACGTGCTGACCATATCCTGATTACGAAGCAACATAGAACAAAAGAGGTCACTATGATATTGTCATTCTGGCGTGCAGACGAGGCAGCGTGGCCTAGTGGTTAGAACGCTGGACTTATAATCCGGACAAGCACCCCTGTCATTTTTATTGCGGAGTCCTCCCCGGGCCGCCCTACTAAATGTTATTTAATGTAACAGTTTTGTCTAAGCTTGTAGTCTGCTAGCCAGCACACAAGCTGACTTTTACATGTACTTTTTTATAAACCGATTATCATAGTGATATATTACAAAATACTGATCCATTAGATAGTCGCGATTATTATAGTTTTTACGTACCGAACTGGGTCTTGATGAGACCCTCCTTTTTTTTCCTTTCTTAGGATTTATAAATTGATATCCTTGTCTACGTCTGTTTACCCTATACTAACTTTCCAAAGCTATCCGGCATATTAAAAACGTACTTCAATTACCTGGAAGGAATGGTGTACCCAACAACACGAGAACGATAAAGAACAGCATCATAGTATCTTGTAATTCTGTAGACAAACAAACAGAAAGGCGAAAGTGCTAAGCAATACATTATTCATTAGTATTACGTGGAACATTGAAAGTAAAAATAATCCGTGTCGTTATAGAAGCAATGCATTAAGGGCAGGGACAAGCTGAACCACACATATATAAGAAATTGTTTCAAACTGTTCACACCTTTGAGACTTAAATAGTAAGTCTAGCCTATGTTATAACACGACAAATAAAATCCCCGTCGACATTATCAACTTTCATTAAGATTCAGCAGATAAGACATGGTCTTGTACTGTGATGAAATAATTAAACGACCTTTTTGTGGTTAGCCTTTTGAACAATTAATCAGCAAGCGCATATTGACACTAAGTAGACAATGATTTAAATCAACATTTCTGATATTATTTTTAAGAAGCCAAAAATTGGATATGGTTTGCTAATTCTCCCACGTTCTTTAAAACAGAAGATATACTTTTTGATATAACCATTAAATTGTTATTAAAGGGAAGCATTTATTTCCTGCCAAGGGCGTCCGGAGTATTCGTCGGCTTTATTTCGTGCATTTTTAGATATGTTATTATATTCCTGTAACGTCGACTTTTTTCTTCAAAATTGTAAGAAACTTAAACAGTTCGGATCAATGTTATCAATCCATGATCAAGGGCTCTTTGGTTAAGCGTATAAGGCGTTACTTACATTACAATTTAGTGAAAGTACCTCCAGAACGCTTGAAATCCAGCTTCTAAATCAACGATATTCTCTGTCCCGGTTGTCAGGTTAACTCGAATGTTAATCACGAGCACAGAAGAGTAACAATTTGCATAACAATAATCATCACATTTAACAAAGTCAAAGAGCCAATGGCTTAATCCACCACAATCTTCGTAAGAGTGGACTGATTTTTATATAACGAATAACGTTTGTCTGTATAGTTAGAATCAATGAAGCTAAGGAATCGAAAAAGGTTATTTTGATACAGAATACTCGAGCTGACAACGTTTTTTTTTTTCATTATTAGCCTTATTAATTACAGTTTGTAATCATAGTAAAAATACAGCACATTTCTTTTTATAATCGACAAAATAAGAATAGTGAAATGTTTGGAATTAACTGAATGTTTCGAAACTTAATTGGAAACCACAGGAAATAAAATAATTATCTCCCAAACCTGTCATTTAGGGAACTGACAATGTTAATAACTTCCTAGTCAGGAATATAAACAATCAATTGTTCCCAAGCAAAGACAACTCTTCCTGTAAAACAAATTATTTCCGACAGTCAGAGAAATATACATATTTAAATGTCTTGTTAACACTGTTCTGAAATGAACTGTATTCATAACTTGAAAAGAAACTTATGATGTGTTGTGGTTTTAGCATTTGTATATTTTTATTATCGCTTTGAAGAAACACATTAGAATAGATTCTGACATTTTAATTATTACATTTTTTTTAGCCTCGACGCTTAAGTTCCTAATTACTTAAAAGGCTTCCCCTTGAAAGGTTGTTATGGTTCTCCACACGCGTATCCTAGATAAAAGGGATTTCTTTTTTTAAAATGTTTTTTCTCCATATTGCTTTAGGCACCTCAGTCCTTACGCTATTCTTTTGTAACTTTTTCTGCGCTTTACGTTCAGGTTCTAAATTTAATAGTATTTCTAAGAGGATATAATAAAAAGTGCAGGGTAAAACTTTGTCTTCTATATGGGAGTTATGGCCGTTGGCAGGGGGGGGGGGAGGGGGTACGACTCTGCACCCCCTCACGTGCCGCAAAGGTCCACTTGATCTGAGAGGGAGCTAGGGTTAAATGACTTTGAGAATGCAGGAAAAGTGGACTTCCACAATTTGATTTTTTTTTTGAAATTTCCCGAGGAAATATACCCCCGGATCCCCCCTTGACACTTAAGCTTCCGGCTCTCGCAACCAAGCAAAATCCCGCCTAAGACCCTGGAAAGTGATTACACGAAGTCAAAGCTATGTGCAGAGAAGAGATAAACGCCGTTCTAGGGAAGAGAACGAGGCGCATAATGCGATTTCCAAATAAAGGAGAATGATACCCATTTTATCTGTATTGTATTTTCAGTCTGTTACTGGATGCAACATCTTGTCTAGGTCTAAAATGAAATGATAAGAGGCGAACTCGTACCCTAATTGTTGTTTTGTTTCTTTTACTAGTGGTTTATAAGTCATCAAGCACAATCATATATATTTTTATTGTTTTATTTTATTTTGGAGTCGACTTTCTTGAACCGCTTGTCAACGCCAGTATTCAGGCGTCCTCGTCAACTTCACTCCACGCTCAACTCCTCGCCAAATCCACTTCCTCCTAAGAAAATAAAAAAGGTGACATCCTTAAACTTTGCTCTGTTCGTCTTACCAGTTGTCGCTATAATATTCTATTGCAATGCAATATTAATCTAGAAATAAATAAATGAATAAATCAAGAAATAAATACTCTTTCGATTCTAACAATTGATTTTGTCATGAACATTCTAGCTCACTACAGGACACTGAACTAATCGATCCTAGCCTATATCGATTTAAACCAGCTCAGAGATCCAGGAAGCGCATATAAAAATAGAAATCAAGAAACACGTTGACTGCAACGCAGTGTCGGATCCAGACCTTCAGTTAAAGGGGGAGGGGGCGGGAGAGAGGGGGGGAGGGGGGGGGGGCGCTTTTGTATGCTTGACTATAGATGTTGAATTCTGCTCTGCTGGGTCCGCCACTGCAACGGACTAGAATCAATGAAAATAAAGTGTTTAAAAGTCTACGTTGCTATTATTTGTTAGTCCACGATTAAACTTCGTCTTGACATGGTTTGTGATAAACGTTGTTTAAATAATTGGAAGGGCAGATTAAATTCCGGTTTAGACCACACGGCTTCCTTAGCCGTGGTCTAAACTTCGTGTAAATAATTGGCCCTGAGTTTTGGTCCTCTTACAATCCTTGGTTAGCTTTTCCCAGAAGGTGGGCCCTGGATAATTCATGCAATGTTTACCATGCATTCTCATGTTCAAACAGGATATGATAAAAACGGAACTTCTTAAAGCATAACGACTGCTATTTTTGGTAAACATTTATGCATTTTATTTTTACCTAAGTCTGGCCCCATGATGCGGTAGATGTAGTTCATGCGTGCACCTCCAACACATTCACTGCTGCTTTGGTCGTCACATGGGTCGTATCTAACTCCGACACATTTTTTCGATTCTCCATAAGTGGGAAACACCTCAGCCGCGTGAGGACCACTCCAACATTCACCGTAAAATTGCAGACCGAAGTGAGTGTACTCTTTGTAGCCTGATTCGATGGCACAGCGACAAGCCAGCCTTGAGAAAAATATACAAATTGACATAAAACACAGCCTATCGTAGTTAGGGTTAGCATTGTCCCAGTTGCATCGCTCCACTCCGTAAGTTCAATTTTTAATATTTAAAGTTTTCGTTTTATTTTTTTTTTGAAAAGCAACAGAAAAATAGAAAATAAATAAAAAGAAGGGAGAAGTAGTTCCCCCTACATGTACATTCCAGTGAGGTTAGAATACGCAGCTCATTAAATGCGTAAGCTAACCAAATTTAGGTAGAACTCTTGAGTTTTTCTGCTCGGTGGAATTAAAGGGTACCACCCCTTCATATGTAAATTATTGGCCCGCAGTTTACCTGTAGTAATATATCTATCATCGCAACATTCATAATGCTGTACTTTAGCACTTGCCTCTTCATATAGTTCTCCCATTCGTCAGGGTCCCATTGTATATTCTTCCGGTCATTGAAGATTAAGTCAGAAAGTGCCCTGGAGGATATTTTTTCTCTGAAACATCCGACTTTCTCGTATTCCACTTCACAAGCGTCTAGTTCATTTTCAACTTCATCTAGCAAAAAGACACACACAAAAGAATTCCAATTCTCTGCATTAAAGGGAGAAGATGACTGTTCATCCGCGCCTGATATTAGGCCACGGCGCTTGCACCAAGAAGCGCCAAGAAGCGGGATGAGAAATTAATCGCCAAATTTTTAAGCCTGCCTTCAAAATTAGGCTGGTACACATTAACTCTTCTGGGTGTAAAAATGCACTTTTAGTGTTAAGCATCTTCTCCAAGAACACCATACGCCCCCCACCCCCCACCCCACCCTCTCCAAGTACTAGCATGCTTCAATCTGGAGTCTAAACAGCAAGTGAAAAAAAACAATTGATTTATCATTAGGGACAGGTCATTATTTACAGGGGATGGCTGGTGCAAATTAATGGAGGAAAGCCATACTCAAATTATCCTGACCCCTCCCTTTGGGAAACACCTTTTTACGAAACATTTTCCGCCTTTACCCACTTCCTAGCTTTACTAGTAAATAAACGTGCATAAATTTAAGGGTCTTTATAAATAATGACCTTATCCAATTAGTAGAATTCCACTGAAATCTGACTGCCTGAGCTATTGCACACTTTAAGCCATAGGTGTGAAGTGATGAAGGTAGTTCACAAAATGGCGACATGTGCACACAACTGACAGGGACACGTCATTATTTACAGACAATTTAGGCCGCCGCGTACAAAAATTCGCGTACGCGCGCGTACAAAAATTCGCTCTCAATTTCTATGAGGTAATAGTTGATCAGGCCTTCGGCTTCGGCTTTCACGAAATCTCATAAACTAATTATTAATTTGTCATCATGCAAGAATGTTCCAGTCATTTATGATAAAAAGATCATTAGCGAAAACTAAGTGGCACATGAAAGCACAACATTTAGTTTACCTTCCACTTGGCGACTGAACCACTGCGATTGAACCACTGCTACCGTCAGGAGAATCAGGAAGCCAGTTGTCAACAATGGATTCATTTTATGGCTAATAACAGACCCAAAAATAAAAATCTTGAAGACCAATGTGATAGAGAGCGAGATAACTTGGTTTTATTTTACAGTGAAGACTAAAACTATCCTAAGAGGTAGTAAATTGCCTCAAAACAATTATAGTTACGACCTTAATTTTTTATGCTTTCTTTTTTATATATTTTCTTCGTCCTTTTACTTTTACTTTCCCAACAGGAGAAAAAGAGATCGTAAATATATAGTTATAAATACACAACCGACAGCAAATGATTAAACTGCTTTCTTCAACAAGAATTCCACGATCACCATATTACTACGGTTGAAAATTCAGCCCACATAAAAAATTTCATAGCTCCCTGGTGGAGGTGGAACGCTAAGGCTGCGGTTTATCGAGCAACCAACAAAATTTGTAAACAAAATGAGTGCACAAATAAATATCGTGTAAAAACAAATCCGTAATAGTGCAACAGAATTTCTGAATTAGACTTATTTGATCCTACTCACGAAACAGACAAATAAAGTGATCGGCCATCAAATCGTAGCTTGTAAATTGTAGAAGGGTTATATAAACTTAGTAATATTTTCCTTTTGTCAAAATTTTTGTTTTTGTTTATATATTTTTTTAACAGAAAATCAAAAAGATTAGAAAACAGTAACCTACAATTGCCTGTTAACGAATACAAGAAACGAAGTACTCAAGTTTTCGCTTGAAAAGGAAAATATATGTTACTAACCTTGACGTGCAAAAAACGTTTCTTGATAACACGGAAAGAAGCAGCTACCAACTGTAAGAAAATAGAAAAACAGTTTGGTCTAGTGTGCTATATACCAGGTCACTGATGACGACACTTAAACAATAGTTGTACTTCCTTTTGAAATTTAAGATAATTAAGACATCTTTTAGTTCCTTAGGATCGTTAAAGATCTATTATGTAACAAAATAATCATCCAACAGATCTCCCACGATGATAGAACATTGCTCTATCATCGTTGGAGATCTGTTGGATGATTAAAATCACCCGAGATCTTTAACATCGCTTATTCTTTAAGATTCTTTAAGTTAAGAGATTTTTACAGCGGTAACCTTAAATTTGGGTACAGAAATCTAAACGGATAAGTTGAGTTTCGCAGCAATTAACTTCAAAAAATAAAAATCTGTACATGTCGTCACGCTCCTTGTTTAAGCAACATAACGAGCATTTAGTTCATTGCTATCTCGAAAATACATGAATTCTGTTGTTCAAAACTTAGCTTACAGAAACAAATTTTGATTAAATTCGGTGAGTGTCATATCATGTGGCATTTGCACATGCGAATGGCGGTTGAGAAACCCTACAAAATTCTTAATTAAAAATTATAGAGAGCGGAATAAACAAACCTCGTTGTATTTACTGAGTAACTACCTAAATAAAGATAATTTTAGTTGACGTTTCAAGGTGCTGTGCAATAGTCTATGGGAAAAGAGCAACCGGGAGCAGCTGCCCAAAATTAACTAATCGATTGAAAAAGAAATGCCGGAATTATCTAAAAAGAAAAATATTACAATCCTTCAATTACGATCTATGGATTTTTTACAAGTAAATTTCTTGTCTTTATTGCAACAAGTGAGCAGGTTACGGCAACTGAAAGGAGAATTTAATGGCGTCCACCAAACTGGATTTTCTGGGTCATTGTACCACTTTAAAAGCTTTATTAGCTGATCTTTCAAATCTTCTTGAGAATCAAAGATCTTTAAGATCGTTTTGATTGTTACTAATAATCTTTTAGATCTTAAATATTATCAGTTTGTTTCTGTAGTTAAGGTAACGTTAAGTCACACTCGGTACTTCTACACTGGCCCACATTGATGAACTTGTCCCGATTTCCGTAGCATGACGCAACAGCCGAATGCTAACTGTTGTTATACCCTCTGAATTAGAGACTAGTTCGTCCAGGTTACTCCAGGATTTTTTTAAGTTGCTCTTACAGTTAACGTGTTCCCATTTATACACCCGAGTGGCACTATTGGGATAAGATTTCTGCTCAAAACAGACACATGCACCTGTCCTGTGCTCAGCCCCGGCCGAATGACGTGGAGTTTAAAGCACTAACATTTGTACGCCGCGTCACTCACAGGCGTTTAACTTAGAGATATTTATATCTTAAAGGTTATCTTGCAGATATCTCTTACATCGTTTGAAATAATTAGGATCATTAGAGATCATTGAAATCGCTGATATGATATTTAAAAGACGTTTTAGATCGTTACGATCGTTTACATAAGTGATATTGTTCGAGATCTTTTGAACATTTGGATCGCTTAGGAATAACTGATCTCTGCGTGTTCCGGATCCATTTTTCAGAACTGGTAGGTCGGTCCGGTGGTTTTGAATGTGAAATGGGCCTTTTCTTTTCCACCAGATTTTCCCACAAACCATCCATAATAATGTATAATATTTTTGCATTGGCTGATTTGATAGGGCAAATCTGACTAAAGACAGAATTCTGTTCTCGAATATACCGGTCTGGCCGGCTAGTTCTGACAAATGGAAAGCGCCCTTATTTTTGTTTATTTTAAATCTGGCAGATCAATTGCAGAAGTGAGACTAAATAATGCCAGGGAAGACGACGAATGTGTCATAAACGGTTTAAAATGGCAAACGAACAAGTAGACCTTTCCACTTCGTTTCTTCACTCGCATTATTGAGAGTGAGAAATCTAAGCCCCAGCTCCTCTCATCGGGAATCTACAATTTACAACCACCGTTTTTGTTGGTACATTTGGCAAAAATAAATTCCAGTATAAGCTAGCATTCACACTCAGTAATTTAGCTACCCCTCAGTTACAGTTGACTAAACCAAAATTCGACTCGATCGAATACCAATTTAATTACTATTTAGTCTACTGCCCCGACTGTGGTGGTGTATGTTCAGACGTTGTTGAAATTCTCCTAATTTCGTGATTATGTAACGAAAGAAGCATCCATTGCAGCTAGGCGATGGTAATATAAGAAAACATTCTTTTTTGTTTAAGGAAAGCCGCACAAAACTGAATTATTTTAATATTTTCAAATTTTCACCTCTTGCAAGTTTTAAAAGGCGTATCATAAGGCATTCCAGGAAAGATTTAAAATGTATATCTCTGTTTTAAAATGGCTTAGAAAGGACAGATGCCAATTTGTATAGGTAATCACATGATTTCGAGTGCAATTAGGAATAAATAAGCACGAGTAAATTTTTCAAAGGCTAACAAAATTGCACGGGCCCGTAGGGCGAGTGCAATTTGTAGTCCTTGAAAAATTTACAGGTGCTTATTTATTCCTAATTGCACGAGAAAAATCATGTGATTATCTATACAAATTGGCACCTGTCCTTTCTAAGCTATTTTAAAACAGAGATATACATTTTAAATCTTTCCTGGAATGCCGTATGATACGCCTTTTAAAACTTGCAAGAGGTGAAAATTTAAAAAAAAAAATTGAAAATTAATAATGTTCATGAAAAAAGGGACAGAGAGAAAAAGAAAACCAGTTGAATTTTGACACCGCGCGCCCTTTCTGATATTTCATTCAAGTGATTGATGAAGCACAGCAAACACATGTCAAGATTTTTTCAGGTTTATCAAACGTTTTTGAAGCACAACTCGGTTAACAATACCGACTAAAGACAATGTACATCTTAGACTGTGAAAGCTCGGCGTAAACTGAAGAAGTGGACGGCGGCCGTTTTGAAAACCGAGATGTTATTAAGCTTCGAGCGGCCAAAGATGAAAGAAACCTGGCACAAAGAGCCACCACAAACTACAGATATGTAAGTGCTTCTGGCGTTTTGGCACCAAAAAAATCCTACTTTCATAGTACGTCCACTTCTTCTTCTGTTGAACTTCGCGCTTTTATATTTGGCCGTTTTCCCATGACGGACTGGCGAAGAACTTGGCGAAGAACTTGGTTGATTGAAAACTTGTATCCTTGTTTATTTATATGCCTGCCGAGTATAGCTATCATCACTCTGTAAGCTGTCTGGTTCGAAGACAAGTCGTCACTATTTTGTCCTTTTATTATAGGGCAGAACTTTTAGTTCGGCTAGCTCGTTTTCCTCTATTTTGTTGGCGATATTTTTTCTCTTCGCAAGACGTTTTCCGTACATTTAGCCAGAATGAGGTGCTAATAATTGTATTTGGTTTCTTAGAACTATTTTTTCGTCCTCTTCTATTTGTAATTTGCACTGGTGTTACACTTTTTGCACTGGTGTTACAACTGAACTGCACTGCTCTCAGCCAATCAGAATCGAGTAATTTTTTTCATGAATGTTATTAGATCATTGTAACACTTTAAGCTGGCCGGTGTAGTAAATCACGAGTCATAAGGTACGTACGGCTGACCTGTGAGTTTCACGGAGAGAGGAAAAATGATATGATTGAAATAGGTCTTTCACCCATCACTTGGCATTTGGTTGACACCAAGATTATAGCATAAACTGATAACGCGTGGTTTTAATGATCCATAAAACTCTAAGTCCATCACAATCTAACTGACGCCAACCACCTTAAAATTAAATACACAAATACAAAATTTGTTGAAATGTTTAATTTTATTTGGACTCTCTCCTTTTTATCTTTTGGAACAACTTGTCCCAGCCACTGTTGTAGTATCTTCGTCATGCATTCGACAATTCCAATCCATATTCAATATCCAATCCCAAATCCACTCGCGCTTCCACCTTTCAAATGAGAAGAGCTGATATGTTACTTTCCAAAAAAATAAGGATAACTTACTTTAACGTTTTGCTAAGGACGTAGGTAGACCCCAATGTCCGAAAACGGTGTTACTATATTAGCATATTAATAGTTAGTACCTATTCATACATGTGGAATAAATACCATGTGCTCTTCTGGCATTTCCAGTGATCTTAGAATCGTACTCACAGTCAAATGATTGAAAAATTTCACCGAAACTTTAACTTACAGTTCGCAACGGCTACCCTACCAAACGCAGCCAAACCCTTCTTTATGAAGTCTCCGGTGGCACAAAGTATTTCATGCTCAAGACTAGAGAGGAAAACTTGTGGTTCATTGGTATCAGCTCATTTCAATAAAATGGCTATGTATATTTGATAATGAAAGCGAATGAAGATTATAATAATCACTTTTACCTTCTTCTTCCACTATGCGGTAAACATAGTTTTTTTTTGGTCCTCCAACACATTCGTTGTTGTCTTCGTCGTCACACTGCTCGTGTTTAAACCCCATACAGCCCTTTGATTTTCCATAGAGGTCAAATCTGTCAGCTGCCCGAGGGTCGCTAAAGCATTCACCGTAGAACTGTAAACCAAAATGACTGTACCCTTTGGCGCCTGATTCCTGAGCACAGCGGCAAGCCAGCCTAAAGTGAAGCATCGATAAAACTTGGCACAAAACTCGTTGACTACAATCTTTGGGTTAGGGCAAGATTTTACAGACAATGAGTCACTACCTTAACCTTGTTCGTTTATAACATCGACTGTTTCCTTGACAACTAAATGAGAACAAGGAAATTATGTGTAAAACGTAGAAAACTAAGCTACGTTTGAATTAAACGAAAAAACAGACCGACAAAAGCAATGGATTTAACAAAGGTCAGAATACTTATATTAAAAAATTAAACATAAACACATCGTTAATGACACTTACATTAGCTGTTTGATTTGAAGTGAAATGAGAGTTGACAGTTTGACAGTTCACTTTGTCCATGGCGGAGAAACCTGAATGGTTCCATTGTATTTAACTCATAGCTCAGTGGACAATTGTAGTATCCCTTCCTCTTTACAAAATACTGGTTTAAAATGTATTTCTTTGAATATGGTTGCTATGGCAAGGAATCAACAAATGTGACGCATTTTGCTATAATTTCTGGCAATGAAAGTGTTCAGATTTTATAGTTTAATAGTTTTTCTGTCTGACAGAGACAAAATCATAAAGATTGACCGAGTTCAACTCAAAAATTTAAACGGTCTCCCCACCCCCCCCCCCCCCCCCCCAAAAAAAAAAAAAAATTGGCCGAGTTCACGATTCAACTTAAAATTTTAACCAGAGTACCCCCACTCCCTTCACATGCACTTCATTATGAATGATCTATTTCCTAAATTTATCATCACAAAGTACAAGCTATTGTACTCTTCCAAAACTTGCCTTTTTAGAAACTTCTCCCATTTTCCTGCTTCCCAGTCTATATTTTTCCGGTCATTGAAGATTTTTTCAGAAAGCGCCCTGGCATTCCTTCTATCTTTAAAACATCCGACCTTCTCGTATTTCACTTTGCATTCTTCTGGTTCATCTGAAAAGTTATCTAACACAAAAACACAAAACAGCAGCAAAAGTTAGTTTCACAGAGGTAAATGCCAATTTTATTTACCTGGTTTAAAGGAGCAAAATTCCTCCTTCGAAACGAGTGGAAATAAAAAATTCTACCTGGATAGGATACTAGCCAATTGCTGGTGCTGACTCTCTATTCCTGCACTAACTTCCCCAGTCCTTTTGCTACATAACATTGCTCAAAAAAACTTTCACTTTTATACATTCACTGTCCTCGCAGTAGAAAGACGCCCAAGCGCTTTAGTCCGCCATTTTAAAGTATGACAAAAAGAGAAGTATTGAAGGTACAACTTGAGTTATTGATCTGCATGCCTTGGGGTCGTCGGGGTACGCTCCGGCAGTATGCGCCACTTGACTCGTAACTTCACCCCTATGCGTAGCGGTTTGGCATCAAATAAGATTTGCTTCTAAAGTCATGATAATTCAAATAACAATGTCTACTAACCGTTCTCCAGGAAGGCGCGATATATCTGTTCAAATTCCACGTCGTTCCTGATGCCTGAAATTCAAGATTATATTTAGGTTGCTGACTGAGAAGGAAGGCTGAACAGGATATATGCGTGTATAAAACTGCCAGGCCATGACTTATGTCCGCCAAGTTAATACGACTGTCTCGCTAGGGTCACTAGATTTTGCCCCAAGACGTATTCAGTCAGTTTACTTATTCAACACGACTTTCCCCATAGGTAGTCATGTAGATTAACGGGGCTAGTCTACCGCGGGGGCCAAAAGTCAACCAAAGGATGTCGACCAACCCAGTTTGTGAGTGTTTCGTCGCACCATTTTATAATTTTTTATCTTGATTTTTCTTAAATATTTGCATGAATAAACATACGAGATGCACCGTATTTTACAAATATTAGAACGACGTGACAATCTTGGCAAGTGTCCACGAGTGGGACGTCCTAGGTAAATAACCTTCTACTGGTTATTGATATTCGAAATTGAACGAAACGCGTTTTATGACCATCCCGTAAGGTCAATTCATATGCTTTGAGTTCAGGAATTGTTTCTAGTGGCAGCAGTTGCAGCAATAAACTAGACATAACAATCAAAAAACAAATGACACCTTTCAAATTCGATGATTCGACCATGACCACCATCAGAAAGATCAGGCTCCCAGTTGTTAACAAGAAATTCATAGTCCACCTAAGAACAGGCAAAAGATATAAATCTCTGCATTTCGCGTTTATCTGATAATCACTTTATTTTGAGAGACAAAGCGAGAAAGAAAACCCTTTCCGTATACAGGAAAAGTTTTCGTTTTTACCTTAATACCTTCTACTTTTTGATGATTAAAGTACTTTGAATTCTCCGATCATGATTTGATTGTCCGTTATTAATACTTTAATCCGATACAGAGAAATAAAGCCTAATGACTGGATTGAAACAATAGCCCAACATAATTTATAATATTCGTTATGAACCATGTATTTCTTTGACGAAGAATCTTTATAAAGAATGGCAGCCATTAAGTACGCAATTAAAATTTTAGCTATGAAGCTAATATACAACAGAGAAGAACTTATTAGTTCGTAGGCAGAGAAAGAGCATTGTGTGAGCCGTTAGAAAGGAACGTCAGACTGGCGTATCTAAAAATTATCTATTATAAATTGAAATAATTAAGCACGTTTTACCAAGACGCGTAAGAAAGAATAATCACCCAATAATGGTGGTCTCTTAACCAATGCAAAAAAAAAAAACAACTCCATGAGTTAATGAACATGCATTACACCTACCTCAGTCTGGCAAAACAGATTTGTTAAAATTCACGGAAAAAAGGGAGATTTGGCACGGGTCACAAATTAAACGTAACACAGCAAATCGAAAGTAGGCTGAATTCATAAGTAAATGAAATGTCATCATTCCGTTTTATAGCTCTGGCTATGTTATTTTTTCATTATGCCATTTGCTTTTTATCGTGTTATTGATACACTTGAACAAATAAACTGTTTTGATTGGTCTTGAAGCAACTGCTAAAAAAAATCTAATTACAAATATGAGGTTTATTAATCTGGTATTTAAAACTGTCTTAACCGATTTTTCTGGAAGATTTGTAGCCACTTGTTCAATACAGCATCAATATCAGATGAATTTAAACTTGGAATAAGATAGATGACTGAATGCGTTTCAAATACTTGAGGAAGGAATTCAATGTTTGGATTATAGCAAGAATCTTATTTAGTTTCCGTTAAATTGGTTTTCAGGTTAAATCTGTTTCCAACCCAGTTTAATCAGTCTCAGCCTGAAGACAACAATTTACTAGACTTATTTTGAATTAATTCAATTATTTTATCCCATTGCAAAAGTGTTATCTTCAAGTTGAAGCAAGTTGATATATGATGGAAGCAGATTCAACCTGAAAACCAATTTAACCTGCAACAGATTTTTCCACGAAGGGCAAAACAAAGCAAAAAAGTTATTCAATAAATCTATTAATTTACACGTCTTGTATGCATAGCAAAAGCCATGCGTCTTAAAGGCTAATAGGCAATAAAAAGCTGATATATATGTTCTAATTCAATTTTACAATTTGACCGAACTCATATGTGAACGTTGTTTACTGTTAGCAGTGCCAAGAAGGAATACAGGGCAGAATAAAAAACGTTTAACTTTTAGTTAGAACAATAGGCCATTTCCGAGTTACCCTTCGCCTCTATTTCAAAACAAGTCTACGTGCGAAACCATTCATATGAAAATGTGTTCCACCTTTACGTCCATTTTTATGCAAATCAAAATCATTTTCATTTCAATGGTTTCGCACATAGACTCGTTTAGAAACTGAGGCAAAAGACAACTCGGAAATGGCCTATCCATTCGATTCAACAATTAAAGCAAAGTTCAGCGACATGCGTTTTCAGCTAACCTCGTTCCCAGGGTCTCTCTTCTCCCGATTACCCATTCGTGGCCGGAGTTGTAAATTCAAATGAAGTTCTTGGCTTCAAATCACATAGAAAGATGGAATATTTATCGCTTTTGAAACGTAAAGGAAAAAGAGATATGTTGTTGTAGCACTCCGAAAATAAAAGGTGGCCGTGAAACCGCTCCGTAGAAGATTTTTTTTTTTTTTACTTTGCAGAAGTTGTATCTCAACATGATGATCATTTCTCATTCATAAAAAAACGGGGGTTATTATTGAGTTATTAACATTTAAATGGAAAAATAAGAGTGTTTTTAACAGGTTAAAGGATTGCTATGGCAACCAGTGAGTCATGAAAATGACCACAACTTGGTCAGCAATTATTGAACATTTGGTTGTATCAGCAACTGATAACGTGTTGCATTACAGTACTGACCCATCAAAGTTTAAGAGCTGGAAATTGCTGGAAATCATTGCGACCCACATTAAAATTTGTTTGTTTGACTCTAGATTACAGGATATTTTTGTGGCCATTCATGTGTGAACGGCCGTGCATATGGCTTTCCGAAGAACTGGAAAAAAAATACGGGATGCCAAGTAAGGTTTGAAGCGTCATTGCAGCTTTTCAAAGGAAAAAAGAGGCATTTTCTACTCAATTTCAAATCCATACAAACTCGTATATTATGCTTTGGTCACCTGTGGGTTTAAGGACCTTAAGTCACAAAGATGGAGGATCAATGTAAAGACCAGTAAAGGGATGATAAAATACTCTGCTTGTTAATTCGTTGTTCGACCAAAAAAGAGAACCAGCTTAGTGCCTCTTAAAAGTAAGCAATATGCATTAGTTGCAGTCAGCATAGTACCTTTATGAAGCAGCTCGCTGAACGGTTGTCACGCAAGGATTCGTTAGAATTCAACAGTTTATTTCCTTGGGGCGTCGTTTCTGCAACATAAGGCTTAAAGGTCAAATGAACCAAAATTTCGAATTTTAATAATGTTAGTTGGCTAATCAGAAGAACAAACTCTCAGGCAAATCAGTTCTTGAGTGAAGCAAAAGACGTGCTGCTCTTCGTAATTGAACTCTTTACAAATTCAGGTCTATCTACTTGGTTTTTATCTTTTCTTTGACAATCTTATAGCTAAACATTGTGAGAAGGGCCGGTACATCATTCTGTGGTCATTGCTACTGCATTTTTAAGTTTACTAAAAGGATAGACTTACTTTGAACCACTAGACAAGCTGAACGGTTGCACCAAAGATATTTCTCCGACTGTAACTTACTGTCGCCTCCAAGTGAGCTGAATGGTTGGTTCCGACATTCCTTTTTATGGGCTCAATCACAAACTGTCCATCAATCACTGTCAAACTGTCAAATTTCCTAATCTATGCCAACGTAATGACCTGCGCAGTTAGCATGAGGAACTAATGCGACTGCGCGCGTAACCTCTTAGCATATTTTGCTTCGGAGCTGAGGTGATGTCAAAATATTTTTCTCCGGAAATGTTCACTATCTTTTTCGTGTTTATTGCCCAGAATAAAACAGCGTGAGAAATATAAACGCCACATTGTTAAGTACTATCGATTAAAATTTAATATTTCTACTATGATTTCCAGTAGTAAAAGTTGTTGTTAAAAATTTAGTACATGTCTTAAAAGTTTCCAGTACAAGGTTGCATAATCAAGCTTCGTGGGCGGAACTTTAAGCCCGATAGCATCTATCATTAAACGAACGTGCTCTAAGTTCAAAGATATACCATGAACCAACATATCGTTTATGAAGATTCCTTTGTGAGTTAACTGCAGTTTTTTACCTTTGTCTGAAATGCAAAATACAGGACCCCTTTGATAACAGTACGCATGTACTGAAGGGCCATCCTGTTTAAAAATTCGTTATTATTATTATTATTATTATTATTATTATTATTATTATTATTATTATTAAATGAGATACATAGTGTACTAAGTATACTATGGTGCGCAAAATACAACATTTGCATTTTAAGAACGCAAGGCAAATGTACTATAGCTACAAAGAATGCTTCATTAACGTCGAAGTATGACGAACTTAGCGACAAAAATAATCGTTCTGGCTTTCACAGGTTCGTTGAAATATTTACATCATCACAAGCGGTCATTATTACCGCTTCATTCCGCGTAAACAACAGTCCTTTAATAATAAGACTGAGTGCTCGCCAACGCCATTTTTGTCTTTTTCCACATCATTAACATTTCAATCTCATCATCAAATTTGTTCACAAAGGATTTTAAAAAGCTTTAGACTATATATAAAAATTAGCCAAGCTGTCTGAATTCGTTTTGTAGAAATAACCGTGAAAGTTCCAAACAGGAGTCAAGAAAGATCACATCGAAGTGCGTTCAAAGACAACCGTTTGGTTCCAAATACCTAAGGGGTAAACATATAATTCTTTTAAAAGCAGGTGGCCGAAGAGACATGAACAAGTGATAATGATCCGAAAATTGAAGAATAGGCAATTATAGGAACAAAAAAACTTAGTTGAAATTCTTTACTTCTAATAAAAACACGCGCTCTTTATATTGTTTGCACTGTGGTATTGTCATTCGAATGAAAGTGTATTGGAGTGAATGTATAATTTTATTTATACAAACAATCTTTATGAAATTTAAAATCATCAATAGAATGATTATCTTTAATTTCGGCAACTTGATGACACCTTCGTGTTATTAAATTTTTATGTGGCTTCAATGCGAATTTAACTTGCGTTCATGAAGGGCAAAAGACGTGATTCTACATCGTAGTTTAGTGTCTGAAAAAGGTTCACTCGGTGGAATGAGTCAAGTTTGGCTGAAAAAATAAGACTGAAAAATTAGAGAGCCCAAAATCTCGAATTCCAGGAAGAATGCTTACAAAAACATTTTTTTTTTATTTTCCAGAAGGACAAAACAGTTTAGATAATTAACACATACTTTGCCGAAATATTAGCAATTAATTATTAGTTATTAGCATATCATAGCAGCTCTTATTAGTTAAATAATTAACACATACCTTCAGCTAAAAAATTAGTTTCCAAGAGACACAGCATATGTGTACATACAGAATCGAACAAGTCGAGCGCATCACTTGCCCAAACAAGAGAGCAGGTCCGTGACGTAAACCACAGCTAGCTTTTTAGCCCGGTTACCGAGATCTCGGTTTACTACAACCGAGATCTCGGCAACCGGAATGAAAATTTTCCCATATGAAAACTTCGGTCCGATTACCGGGACAAAACCTTTTGGACAAATTGCCTCCCATTTCGGAACAAGGCGGCTAAAATGGTATAATTTTGCCTTGCATGCATTTCCACTTCAAAAGTCTTCGAATTAGCTTTATTACTAAAGTTGCAAGAGTCGGCAAAGCTATGATAGTCGCGAACAAACTAGTTTATGTGGCGCCATTCTGGTTTTGTTTCGAATTTCATCCCGGTCGACCGGGCTGAAATTTCCCATTATGAACAGACGACAAAATTCACTCCAGTAACTGAGCCAGCTCGGTTGCCAGGCTCACATGAAGAGGCCCTTAATTGCATTTTTATCGTTTAACAAAACCTATTGTACCAGGGTAAAACAGCCATCGTTAATTAACAACGAAGTCGAAAACA
This sequence comes from Meandrina meandrites, assembly GCA_963693305.1. Taxonomy (NCBI): domain Eukaryota; kingdom Metazoa; phylum Cnidaria; class Anthozoa; order Scleractinia; family Meandrinidae; genus Meandrina; species Meandrina meandrites. Next base: position 5,129,749 of record OY855906.1, read on the forward strand.
AGAGCTTTCTCCAATGAGCACACTTAGCTAATTATTCGACCGGCTTCTAAGATAAGAACAACCTGAGTATTGTTTTCCAATCGCTATTCAGAAAGCGTTTCTCTTATATTAGAATATTTACTAAATTGCCGAGTCTCAGCCGCCCTTACTATCAAGCCAGTGAGTGTATCTGTTTGCTTCAGCTTGACTAGTGTTTTTGATTTCCTTTAAGGCAAGTCCATTCTATTAGCAAGCTACAATGACCACAGAATCATACACGTCCCACGCTACTGCAGAGTTCGCAGGAAACCTGGGTGACACTTGGTAAAGACGCTCGACCGTCCATCCCCTTCCACCCCGCAGAGAAGTGTTACACTAATTTTTCAGCAAAGTATGTGGGCTAATTATTTGCCTTCCAATATTCATAAGACCATTATTATTTTTCAATCGCAATTCAGAACGATTTTTTTCTTATTAAGTAGTAGTCGCCCTGTACAGGCCCGCACATGATCCCCATATTGAAACGCAAATGACTAGGACAGGAAATAATTCTTGCAAAAAGTAAGGAATGGCGTGAAAATTCTAAGGAAGTATATATATTTTTTGTTATCCTAAGTGAAGAAAAGACAAGCGCCTCAGGCATAAACAAAAAACGGTAAACATGCTGCGTGAAATAACAAAATTAACGTGTGATTATATAGATTTCTTTGTTTAGAAAAACGCAGCAAAAATAAACAGGAATCATCAACGACTGTGCTCATATTGAAAAAAAGTCAGTCAGTCTGCAGCTAATAGCAAGACGATAAACCTTGCCGGCTTAATAACCGTCGCGTAAACAGTAAGATCGGATAACGTAAGACAAGCGCCATGCGCGACATAATAGATACAGAGGAACACTGATATAGATAGAACATTTTAATATTCACAAAGGTTAAATTTGACTCCTCTGCTCCCTGTGGTAAATGTTTCGAAACAGTTGTTTTAGATTTCGTTGATAGATATTATTTGAAAATGACAATTATTAAGCCAAGAACTATTATATTATTCCGACTATATTCAAAAACAAGGCGACTGTGGAGTCGAATTCGTCTTCCATATCTTTACCTTGCAAGTAGACCCTTCTTTGATCTTCCTAGCCTATTTTCTTCGATCTTAAAGTCCCAAATGTGACCGATCAGCCTGCCTACGTCTAATAGTTTAATAGAACGAATTCTTCCTTAACAATTCAAGTCTGCACTTTATTTTCAGCACAAAGAGAACGGAATGGTTGCAAGCACATTCCACCAGTGATAACAATTCTACAAGCTTACAATCTTGGCTGCCTCGCCCAACGCAAATTATTGAATTAACTTGTCTTACAATGAGCCATTTTCAACACAAAAGAATTTACCCTTGCTTTATGAATCACTCACTCTCAAAGATTTTCTTTTCTTGTCTTTTTTTCCTCCTTTATTCCGCTGAGTCTGAGTCAAGTTCAAATATTGATATAATTATTGAAAATGGCCCATTGCATAATTATATGTTATATTAAGAAGTAAAGAAGCAACTCCCCACACCAAAGCATGACTCGGGGCAAGTTAAAGCATTTTACTTCGGTACAGAAGCCACAGAAGCCACAACCAGACTACATGATAAGGAGTCATTATCAACAAAATGTCATACATTACAAACAAACAAACTTTTAAAATGTGCAGCTTTGAGTCGAATTACTCTCTACTTGGCCACGGAATTCTACTATTTTATGACAACATTCAGTCCAAGTTAACCTATTGCACCTCACATACCTAGTGAAAAAACTAAATATTTATATAATATAAACACGCAGATTTTAAATGTCAAATTTCTTTTTATATGGGCCACAAGCTAAGGAACTTGTAGAATGATTCTTACTGCTGCGTTCATTTTACTTTAAAATAAACAAGGCCCGTGGATGAACAAAAACCGTTTTCGGAACATCTTCGTACAAGCTCTCGGGTTTTTCCGAGTCTTATTGTCCAATCAAAGCATATGCATAGCACGAGCACTATCGAGTGCTGACGAACATGCCGCGTCAGCATGCCGTTGCTTGGCAACACCTCTTCATTCTACACAGCGCCTTGGCTAGCACAGCTCTAGCAAACAGATAAACAAGGTGCGAGAGAATTGTTGACCTGGCAAGCGCCCTTACACCTCGAACGTCTGTCCTGTAAAGGGGGGGTACTCACAAATAATCTCTTTCTTTTTAACCCCATTTACTACACACATAAATCAACACGGCTTTTCTTTGTGCGTTAACTGGGCATAAATACATTAATGCTCGTACGTGTATTACCGGTATTACACGGAATTCATCACAAGTGCTCTAGGAAACGAAGTGGCAAAATGAACAACAGCCACATTTGTAACTACCCTACTAATTATTAACAACGCATTAAAATATTAATTCGAATAACGGTTACATCTTCTCATTACACTGAAAACACAAAGATTGTCGCCTAGTGTCTCCATCTCCCTCCCCAAAAATATCATTGTCGTTTTTCGGTGGAGTGGAGCCACAGTTTTATTCCCTTTAATGAACAAACCCTTAATTCCCAAAACCTGCCTTCTAGCATTTGCCCTAGAAAGGTTGAGAGAAATAAAAAACTGATTTCTGGTTTTTCCCCTCCCATCCATTTCCCCTCCCCTGATATACCCACTCACCTCCCCCTCTCCCCATGACTACTTTAACTTTTCTTCAGTTAAATCACATAGAAAGATAGATGTTTATCGCTTTTGAAACGTAAAGGAAAAAGATCGAGGCATGCCTGGTTTTAAGCTACTTTTAGCCAATTGTTTTCCGGCAAAGTGGTGTGCGTACGTACAACAGAGATGCTTTCCTACCTTGTCTCCGCCTTAGTACGTGATAGACCGTTGAAACGAAAATTGTGCGTATGGCTTTAAAAACAGAGCAAAAAGGTTTGAAACCCGGAGTTCTGCAAAGTCTGGACAGTCTGTGATCCACAGACATGGAATCCAGAATCCACTGTGAGATATCCGTCGTCCAAGACTCTCTTGGATTCCTTTACATCGGGCGAAAGAGTGGCGACAATAAATCACTATGTGATGAGATAGACTACATTGCAAATAAAAAAATATTACCTCCATTATAAGTTTCAATCAGGTTATGGGTTATACGTTAAATTATAAATGTGACACTCTAGCGTCCCGCTTCTAAGATTAAGTATAAAACACACATTTGTTGGACGAAAAGAGTCGTACAATGTTATTTACATCGGTGTTTTGTGGATATTAAAGACAGACAGGTCTTTTGTCAGTTGTCAGTATAACCCAGTGTGTCAGTTAAATTTGAGGCGTGGGTTCAAGTTCTAGCCATTTGTCAGTTGTCAGTACAAACGAAACAAAAACCAGAGCAAAAGAAGTTTGGAATAGGGAATCCTAAATCCAGTCTTTGGAAACCGAAATCTACGCGCGGTGCGGAATCCAAAAGACTTCACTGAATTTATTTACATGTGACGACAACCATTTGTCTCATGCTATTTCCCATCTTACAAGAAAAAGTGTAAAAATCAGGCAAGACAAGACAAGACAATACAAGGGAGAATAAACAATTTTCTTGTTATTTCTTTTTATTTAAAAGAGTTAAACCAATAGAGACAGTGTAACATCTTTCTCGGCTTACAAAAGAAAGAAAAGGACGAGTATATAAAAGGTGAGATTCCAGAGTAAAAAACATACGATACGATAAGATAAGATACGATACGATACGATACGATACGATACGATACGATACGATACGATACGATACGATACGATACGATACGATACGATACGATACGAGACTATCTTCCCCGGCAGATCTTTCGCGGCCAATCCAAAATCAAAATTTACCACCCGTAGTCTTGGTTTCAAACGCTTACAGGAAAAGTTTTAAAGAAAGAAAAATCACAGCTTACAGTAACATTTCACAAGAAAACAATAACAGCATTTTGCAATTTTCATAAAAAAAATCGATTCATAGTTCAGGGCTATGCAGCTAAATTATGTATCACGAGAAAAAATAGCATTTCACCATTCACGAGGAAAAAAGAAAGTCTTTATCGCCCTCAATTAACGAACGTTAATTTTATCCATGTCATTAATACTTCGAAGGTTTGCCTAGCGAAAATTAACCTTTACCGAAATTTCTACCATTACAAGGTAAAACAACACAACATTACACAAAAGAATACCTAAGAATGCTAAGAACAGGAAGCACAAAATCAAAATGAATTCATTCTGATAATTAATTTTGGTTTTCATAATCCGTTTGGTCGTATGCTTTACCATAACTGATCTCTCCGTCGGCACTGCTCGCTGTTAAAAATGAAAAAATAATAATAATAAATAAATAGTTATAACGAACTTGAGGATACCAACATTTACCATATGATGATGATGATGATGATGATGATGATGATGATGATGATGATGACAATTAGACAACAAAAGATAGCATTTGACAGCTTTTGAATACATTACTGCACTATCCATAGTAAAAGGTAAAGGTAAAGGTAAAGCAACTTTATTTATACACGGTTTGTGTTTAAAGCTAGAAGCTTGTGGGGCCGTGTATATGAAACAAATATCAAATAAACATAACATGATTAAAAATCCCAACTGGCAGGAGGCAGACCAGTTGGCTATTTACAAGCATGACCGAGGATTTGAACTCGGGACAACCGAGAACAGAGTAACGAGAACCCCAAGGGTTGACGACGATCAAAAGGTATAATAAATCTCAACACCTTCGAAAATTTAGGGGGCGCGGTGGCAAGACACTTTACTCTCACAGTGCTTCCCTCCACCCAGGTGCATAAATTGGTACCGGCGAATTTACTGCTGGGTGTAACCCTGTGATGGACTAGTATACCATCCAGGGGGGAGTAGAAATACTCCTAGTCGTTTCATGCTACGGAGACCAGGATAAGCTCCGGTCTGCCTACCTTCGACAATTTCGTAGACGTAGTTCACTTCTTTAGCTTTACCCACACATTCACCGAAAGCATTGTCATCACATTTCTGGTAGTGTTGGTTCGAACACCTGTTTGAGCTACCATGCATGTTGTAACTGGAGGCGGCATGTGGTGCACTGAAGCATCGTCCGTAGTCTTGGAGACCAAAGTAGCTAAATCCGTCCTGTCTACTTCTTTGGGCGCATCGACATGCCAGCCTGTGACAAATTGTTAATTAAACACCGGTTAAATTAGGTTTTCAATCTTTTTTGTTCCTTCTAGCTTGCATGACGCGAAAAAGAGATCCAGTAAAAAAATAAACAACTGCTTCATGTCTTCGAAATGAAGTAACACAATATTTGTTCCTTCATCCGGTAAATGCATGAATTATAAGGGTTCACTTTTCCAATACGGAATATTGAGAAAATTGACTGTGAAAGCAAATTTGTTGCATCCCAAATTTGTTGCATCCCAAAGTGAACTACAATGGTGATCAATATAGAGGGATGGTAAATTCTATATTAGCTCTTTAGTGAATTGAACAAGGATGTAATTTTTATCTTCGTTCCTTCGATTCTTGCGTGACCAGATGAAAATTAATAATAATAATAATAATAATAATAATAATAATAATAATAATAATAATAATAACTAGGAGTAATAAATTCAACTATTGCGACAAAATGAGCTTATGTGCTCCCTCATCTAGCACCCACAATATGATTTGCTATAATTGTACATATTAGACATAATATGAACATTGTCGCACATCTCTTGAGAAAGAAAAAAGGCTTTTTAAGCAAACATAAAATCGGCCAGTTGTTTATTTTTGAAATAATCGTTTCAGTGAAACTCGGCTACTTTGTTAATGAAAGGGCATTCCATCAGTTGACTCAACACTCCAACTGCAATATTTTACATTGCAAATGGCATTCCGAAATATAAACAGAAAAACAAAGATTAGGCTTACGAAGAAAAACTATCTGGAACGTTCTGAAATAATTGCACTCGGATATCTTGACAGCAGGTCACAATAATAACTTTACCCTTTAAGATATGCACTGTAGTCGGTCCAGTCCACACCCTGTCCACTGTAATTGGGATCCCCTGAGCTTCTGTCTTGAAAGAGTTCCTGTGAAAGTGCCGGTTTGTTTTTCTTGTCCTGAAAGCATCCGATCTTTACGTAGTTGACATCGCAAATGCCTGAATAACCTCGCAAATTTATTGGGTTCTCTGCATGGAGACATAAAGAAAGAAAACGTGTGCTATTTGCTGTCTTTCTTTAGTTTAAAGCTTGATATTTTAAGAAATAAATAAGAAAGAGCATATATAAATGATCAGATGAGATGATCACGAAATCTGAAAATCTTATCCTCGTTTACATGAGACAACAAAGTTTTATTTGGAAGTAGAGCTACCCACAGTGGCGAGGCCAGCCACTATTTTCTATGTAGCCACTGGCTATTCTTGCCTCACCTGCCAAGGTTAAATCGGGATATGATGTTGGACATGCACGAAACTAGGAGGGCAATTTTTGTCTCGGGATGCAGTGAAACCTTTTTCATGGAAACGCTTAGCTAAAGACGGCTGGAATAAGGTGGGGACAAGGCGGAGCAACCGTCAGTGACAAGGGACATTTAAGCCCTGAACAAAACATGTGACTAGATTACTTAACTTGTTAATGACAAAATAATCAAGGACCTTGTCTAGTTGAGCTTTGACTGATTTTCATTAAACGTACACGAACTACCTCAAGGAATAGTAAGGTAAGTTAGGCTTAAAAACTTATATATGGCATTAGTATTGGCGTACTTGTCTTCGCTTCGCAAAAATAATTCTCGACTCACAAATCTATAATAAGACGGCGATCGTCCGTCTCATGTTCACTTATCTTACCGGCTTCGGCTAAATCTTTCAGAGACATCGTCAACGTATTTTGTCCACCTTTGGTTTCTGCAGAGAAAAGTATGCCGATTTTTATTATTATTGTTATCAACGTATAACTAGAGATAACTTCATACTCTCTTGCGTGTAAGTACTTAATAAGTGAGTCGATTAACGAAACCAGAAAGAGCTTGTAATGCTCCTTGGGCATTAACACAGGGTTTTAACCCGCACCGAGTACCAATATAATACTGAACAACAAGTAAATAAAAATACAAATCGTTTTATTAAAGTGCTGTGCTAACTGAGAAACTCTAAATCTGAGGAAACAAACATTGTAGATCAAACAGAGACCAACTGGCAGGAAGCTGACCAGTTGGCTATAGACAACGCGCGGAGAAGTTGAATTCGGGACCACCAAACACAAATCTATCCAGTGGCAGGGAGGAGGATTTGAACCCGGGACCTTTGGATATACAAGTCCAGCGCAATAACCGCTAGGTCGTGCGTACCCATGAATTTAAATTCACGTTATCTTATGTGCTAGTTTTGAGATTTTGAGACCGTGATCTCTTTCGCTTTTCAATGTACTGATCATGATATCGTATGGAGAAATTTAAAGTTGAAAAGTCTTAAAAATTATAGAGTCCCTGCTTATAAATGTAATATAATTACTTAATACGATTATAATTACACTCTAGTCATTTTGCTGTTTGGTTTGTTTTTTGTTTGTTTGTTTGTTTATTCGTCTGTTTGTTTGTTTGTTCGTCTGTTTGTTTGTAATTAAACGCTTACGCCTCATAAGGTTGGTCCTTCCTCGCGAGTTCCATGCGCTGCGGAATATTTTTTAAACATTATTGTATGAACTCACCTAGCCCTCGAGAAAGCCGTCCATCCGAGTCCGCGATGATGAAGAACAGCAATAAACAAGTGGCTATTAACTGCATTGCTCTAGCTATGAATGAAAACACCAGTTACGATAAAGAAGCCACCTAAATGATAGACTTTCCAAAAGTCGTTCGCTTCTCGTTTGAGGAAGACATCACCTTGATTTGCGGATAGAAATCAAACTAAAGCTACAAATATTGTTTTTTTTTTGACGACGCTCGGAAAGAACTTGAAAAGTTTAGCCTTAATTTTCCAAGTTGCAATCCGTTTCCATCCAAGCCATCCGCAGCCAAAAATGCTTGTTAACTGTTTCAGTGCTCTAAGAAAACAATTGTTAATAAAAATTGCGTATTATTTCTAGGTTTCCTGCGCCACAAATATAAATTTTGGCTGTTCGAAATACTTTTAAAATCCGTGACAAGGCCCCTTTAAGTCAGATTATGTTAATTTGCTGGTGATAGTATCAATGTGGCAATGGCAGCACTCTCACGGTATCAATCCGATATAAAGCTCGTGGGCCTTAGGCCATTTTGTTGTCCTTTTAAAGCATTTACATTTGGCGTCACTGAGACCATACTAGCGTTCCTAAACAGTGACATCTCTTTCCTTTAAAAATTTGGGAATTATTTCTATCTGTATATCCAAACATTTCGTATCTAGTGGCAACACCAAAATGCATATAGTGGCTTTAAAAACGCTCTATAACACAGTGGGCAGTATGCAAAATAATGTAATAATTACTGTCATTACTGATCCTTATTAATAGCGGTATCTTTTAGGAAAGATTTCTGATGCGTGGGCTTTTAAACGCATGCAGTAGCCACTTTAAAAATAAACAACAAATAAACTTTTGAACAGACTCTTACACAAAAAGGATGACCATAACTAAATTCTTGACAGTTTTTAATCCTTTATCATAAAAGGTCACTGAAGCTTTGAGTACGGCTGCATATGCGTAATTTAAACGGCTCATACTTTTGAAATCTGGTTTTTAAGCACTTTGAAAGTAGATCTCTCGGTGGCTGTTTAATTTGATTCCTTTTCGTTCAAATACGCCAGAAGTAGTGATCTACAGAAGCTTCGCTTTTGTAAACGATTGCACAATTCCAGCCCTGAACACTTTAAATTTGTAATAAGCTCTCCCAACCTCTACCAAAAGTATATCAGAATTTTTTTGGCGGCACATCAAAGCCACATTCCTTAGCTGATGTCTTTCTTAATTCTCGCCACCTGTCTGCTTCAATGTACGTTAATATTGTTGGGAGAACTTAAATGTTGGTCACCATTGGGAAGTAGAGAATTAAAGGTAGCTACTGAGACTAGTGAGGCCGCAACTAACGGTACAGCTAGTAGAACGATGGGAATAAAAATGTAGCAGGCACAGGTTATCAGCAGAAATATCAGCGAAATATTAGGTTTAGCTATTTTGAGTCGATTTTGTTGAGCTGTGTGTCAAGGAAAGACAAATAATGTAAAGAAAACTTTAAGACAATTTTGAAGCGCTGACATAGCTTGTGTCATATCGGTGTTATCGAGAATACAACGAGTTTAAATTTACAATTATCACTTGTAGTGAAATTAAAGATTTATCTGTTGAAGGCACTTTATATTTTAATGAAAATGAAACTTATCACATGAGACATATACAAACCTCTAAGACTTGAAGCAGAAACAAACCTAGGACAGACCTCTGTGACACAGCAAAAAGATCCTGCCGCAAAAAATAGTGCCTTTGGAAACGTCTGCGAAACAATTAAGAGTAAAGGCAATTTTGCATCAATACTTTGAACGTCTCGTTCTTATCTGACAAATTACTTACCTTCTTCTTTTTCCAGATACCTCTCGATGCAGGAATGTCAGCACTCTTATTTAAATACCTTGCCCTCATTCACCGGCGCATTAATAACAAACTGGAATGTGACAGCTGCGTTAAGCTATATTTGTCATTCACAAACAAACAAGATCGAATACATCCGACCACCTAGAAACGTATTGCTACCAAGAAATGCATCGTCAAATCTTCTTTACAAAGGTAACTGTTGTTTTCTTTTTCTTTAATCCACAGCGCACGTGCAACCGATTTCAGATCGATTCGTAATACTTTACAAAAAAAGTCAAATATTAGAGAGAATATCAGACCTAAATCACTTGCTTTCTTATGCTGATTTATTAAAGTAAATAAGCAATAAGCCCTTGCTCCCACGTTTAAAGTAATGCAAAATTATGATACGTTCAGGGGGTGGGCAGTGAGGCGAATTGCTCGTTTAAGGCGTAGCGGAATGGAGTGTAGATTCGCGACACAACAATTCAAAACCACGTGGCTCGCATCGCTAGTTCCTTTTGCATCGTACGCACTTCAATTTTAAATCCATGCAATGGAATCATACAATGAGCTTTCAGTGATAAATATGTAAGGGAGAAAGGAATTTCCAATATTATAAAAAAATTTGTAATTCCTTGTGGTCACGCTGGCAAGAAGGGGGATCACGTGTGCAAGTGGTGATGGACGACAAGACGTTGGCCTTAGGCAA